>CM070712.1:12130305-12730305 GCA_036346275.1 Otatea glauca
CCAAGTGGGGAGATGATGGCGACTCCAGCGCTGCGCCATTCTTGTTGTAAGACCCATCGAAGTACATTGTCCGATGCTGGGGTCTTGATCCTTTGGTGGTGCACAGGTTTGGTCCACTCGGCGACGAAGTCGGCTAGAACTACGCGACTTGATCGCCGTCGAGGGACGTATGTGATGTCGTGGTCGGCGAGCTCGAGTGCCCACTTGGCTATCCTTCGGCGTCGCGGTTGCGGGCGATCTCGCCTTAACGGGACGTGGTCACCACGGTGATGTTGTCTTGATCGGAAGTAGTGGGCGAGCTTTCTCTTCGCAATGAGCACCGTGAGAGTAATACTTTGTAGTCAGGAGTCTTGGACTCGAAAGGACCTCGCTAATGAAGTAAACTAGCCGCTGTACCTTAAGTTCGTGGCCTTCTTCCGCTCGCTTCCACCACGCAGGGCCGCCGCGACTTGGGTAGTGGCGGCGATGTAGAGAACACGGCTCCCACGGTGCCGGGCGACAGCTCGAGGCGAGAGGGAAGGCCTTGGCGGTGAGGGCCTCTCGAAGCTCGGGTCCAGCTAAAGCGGTCGGATCTCTTGAGTAGCTCGTAGAGTGGCATTCCCGCTCGCCGTGAGGCGACAGCAAGCGGCTCAAAGCTGCTAGGCATCCGGTCAGCCTCTGGACCCCCTTGAGGTTGCTGATTGGGCCCATCCTTGCGATTGCTAATATCTTCTCCTGGTTGGCCTCGATGCCTCGCTCGGAGACAATGAAGCCAAGGAGCTTCCCTTTGGGGACCCCGAAAACGCATTTCTCAGGATTGAGCTTTATGCGGAATCGTCGAAGGTTCGCAAAGGTCTCTTCCAGGTCGGGGACAAGGTGTCGGCCTTCTTGGTGTTTACCACAATAAATCGGCGTACACCTCAGCGTTCGGGCCGATCTGGTTATTGAAGCACGTTTGCATACATATTTGGTATGTAGCGCCGCGTTCTTTAGGCGAGCGGCATCGTAGCGTAGTAGAATGAGCGAGCGGGGTGATGAAGGAAGTTGCGAGCTGGTCGGACTCCTTAGCGCCAATCTGTGGTAGCCCGAGTAGGCATCCGAAAGAGAGGGACTCGCACCTGCGGTGGAGTCAATGACTTGGTCGACTTGCGGGCAAAGGCGGATCCTTGGGACATGCTTTGTTGTGACTCGTAGATAGTCAACGACATCCTCCATTGCCCATTTTTCTTTTTACAAGTACAGTATGGCTAGCCACTCGTGGCGACCTCTTTACGAACCCTGCAGCCCGTAAGTTTGGCGATCTCCTCCCTATGATCCTCGCGCTTCTCCTCGCCGAAGCGGCGCGGCGTTGGGCGACCGCTTTGAGCACGGTCGGATGCTCAGGAGTGCTCGGCGACTTCCTTGCGATCCCGGCATGTCGGAGGACCTCCATGCGAAGACGTCTTTGTTGGTGCGGAGGGAGTCGACGAGCGCTTCCTATTTGGCGGGAGCGTGGTTCGATCCGCACGGTCTTGGTCGGATCACGAGGATCGACCGCGACCTCGCCGTGTCCTCGGCGGATTTGAAGGATCCCGCCCCGACTTGCCGGACTCAGGGGCGGATTCGGAGGCTTCCTCCACGAGGTTGTCGAGCTCGGCAGACGCGATGATCGCCAAGGCAAGCTCACAGCTCCGCTGCGCTCGTGATTGTAGGCAATTTGGAAAGACGATGCCACGGTGATGACTCCCGTGGCCCCAGCATCCTCGGCTTGAGGTAGGCGTGGTGGGGACCGCCATGAACTTGGCGTAACATGGCCTTCGAGGATGGCATGGTAGAACCGGGAAATCCACGACCTCAAAAGCGAGGGTTTCGGTCGCGGAAGTTTCCGGTTCCCAAAGGTAGCAGGCGGTCGATCTGCCCAGTGGATGGGCTCACGCGGCGGGAATAGCGCCATGGAAGGCGCCTTCTTTGGTCGGAGGGTTGAGCGCGGGATCCCCATGGCGTCGAGCGTCTCGACGTAGAGGATGTTGAGGCCGCTGCCTCCGTCCATAAGCACCTTTGAAAGGCGCTTCTTCCCCACGACGGGGCTGACCACCAGGGGGTATCTCCCCGGCTGTGGAACGTGGTCGGGGTGGTCGGTCCGATCAAAGGTGATCGGAACTCCGACCACCGGAGGTATTGGGGGCGCATGGCGCGGCGGTATGGACCTCGCGATAAGCGAGCTTGAGCCGCGCTTGGCGGCATAGCAGCGGTCCTCCAAAGATCATGAGGCAGCCGTCGGGTTCGAGGAACTCGTCGTGCGCTTTTTCTCTCGCGACCGCGGGCCGCAGCAGAACTTCTTCCTTGCCACGCGGCGTTGCGGGGACGCTGGAGAGGTAACGCCTCAGGACCTCGTAGTCCCGGTACTTGTGCTTGACGGAGAACCCGTGGTTTGGGCACGGGCCGTCCATCAACTTCTCGAAGTGGTCGGGCACGACGGTCGGTCGCACCGCCTTTGCTTGGCGTGGCAGTCGGCGGTGGCGACCACCAGGTCTCGCGGATCGCTTCCCGTGCCGCCCGTTTGTCGGAGCGGTCGGGGACCCGGCGCGGACGCCGGGTTACGGCTGGGCCTTTCCTCCTCGAAGATGGCCCCCACGACCTCTCGCCGGGCGTGGTTGGTGGCGATATCGAGGAGCTCCTTGGTAGATCTGGGCTTGAGACGGCCTAGTTTGTGCACCAAGGCCTTGCGGGAGGTGTCGTAGATGAATGCTCCACGACATCGGCGTCGGAGATGTCGGGAGCTCGTTACTGCGGGGCGGAAAACCGCGGATGTAGTCCGGAGGGTTTCCACGGTCGCTGCTTGCAGCCCTTCGAGTCTCAGGAGTTTCGTGGCGCTTGTAAGTGCACCGAAGTTGCCGACGAAGAGGGCCTTCAAGTCGGTCCAGTTCTGATGGTTTTGGCGGCAAGTACTCGAGCGAGCTCGGGCCGAGTCTGCGAGGTAGATGGGAAGGTATTGGATGATGAAGAGGTCATCCGTTGCTCCTCCGCCCGACATGCGAGCCGGTAATCTTGAGCCGACACACAGGTTTGTGGCCCCGATGTATCCGCAATGTTGGTAGGCGCCGGAATCTGGCAGGAAGTCACTTTGGCGGATCGCTGGCGAAGCAGCGCCATGTCGGGGACCGTCGGGGCTCGGCTGCGGTGGTGGTGCCGCCGCGCGCAACCCGTGGTGGCGGCCTCCTCCGCCATCTTTCTCCGCGCCTCAAGGGTAGCGCGAATGTCGTAGGCATCACCGAGGCGTTAGCGCCGGGCGCGCGAGGCTGGTGTGGCTCAGCGGCGCGGCGGCGCTCGCTGCTGTACTCCATCCGGCCAGACGGCGATGCAGGCCCGTGGTGAGGTGGCTCCGGGCGATAGGGGCGGGCGTGCATGTCTTTGCACGGCCGCGTGCTCTACCAGCCCGGAGGTTTGGTAAGTGGCCACCGCCTCGGGTCGGTCGGCTCGGGAGGCCTCGAAGCGATTGCGGCCGCGCCACGCTTTGGTGGCGTGGGGAAGAGGTGAGGACCGTCGGATCCTTCCGCTCTTTGGTGTGCTCGACGCCCGCGTCTTGTAGCGTCGCCCGAGCACATCTTGGGGCCTCGAGCCCTCTTGCTCCGAGTTGGCTTGGAGCCGGTCGAGCTCGATTCTTCGTTCCTCCAACTCTTTGCTTGTTGTTGGAGCTCTACGCGCGGTCCGAGCGCTGCGTTGACGCCTTCATGTTGGTACTCCCGCCTCCTGCACTGAGTGCTGGGACAGAGGCCCAGCGCCGCGAGGGCCACGGCAAATCGGCGGTGTTCGCCATGTTGCACTCGCGAGTCTGCTCATGGCGGTACTCCGTGTCGGGTGAGTCATGGCGGAAGAGTCTTCCAAGAGCTCGTGGATGGAGGCCGGCAGTAGCGACCATCGCCACCGATCGCGAGCCTACGGGGTGACATGGTCACCGCCGGGCCTACAGGAGTTTTCGCCCGACCGTGGCGGAACACTCCTCGGGTTCCGCCGGGGCTGCAGGGCGCCTGCCGAGCTTAGCGAAGTCGCCGGAGAGGACGCCCAAGCTCTCAGCGGGCGCCTGTCTTCCGGAGGCGGCGGGGACGAGCGTGAGCCCTCCCGTCGGGGTGACGGCGAAGTCGAGGGAGCCGAAGCGGATCCGGTTCCCCGGTGCAGTCATGCCGTCGCAGTGGGTAGATGCCATCAGGGAGATAAACGGAATCCGGAGATGGTGACGAAGACGCGCGAAGCCCCCTACCTGGCGCGCCAACTGTCGGCGTTTTCGAGCGCCGGCAAGTAAATTTGTAAGTCTAGGGGTCGCGCGTTCCACTCTCGAATGGTTAGACTCGTGAGTCCAAGATGTATCTTGGTTGGTGAAAGTCCCTACCCGATTCAGATGGCGTATTGTATTGCTTTTGCACTATGTTTTTTGCTGACGAGGCACCTAAATGACTTAGTCTCCTCGTGTTCTTATGTCTCCCTCTCCTTCTCGCTCTCTTTTAATCGTTTAGTCCTGCCTCCTTTTATACAGAAGGAAGGGGCAGGTTACATCGAGAGTTGGGGGGAAGAGCGAGGTGACCTATGTTAGGAGCTCCGGTCCTTCGTCCCGTGGTGGTCACCACCCGTCTTGCCCATCTTTGGGTTGATAGCCTTGGTGGTCGGGGAGGTTAGGTATTCCTCAGAAATAGCGCATTTGCCCTCTGTGATCCTTGCGAATCTTTGACGCCGCGGTGCGTGGCGTTGGTGCCGCCTCGGGAGCGCGGCGCTTCATCGCACGTGGATGGTTGATGAAATGGAAGCTTTGTCTTCTGCGCATCACCGATCTTCTTGGGAAGGAGCCACCGCCTTGTATAGTCACTCGATTGACCTCATTCGGGGTACGTGGCGGTAGGCCGATGAGGACGACACGCGCCCTCGGCGCCCGCCACCTTGGTTCGGTTGGAGTCGGGATCCCGCCCGCCAAGAGGGTCTGGAGCGCTGTCCGATCGAGTCGGAGATCCCGCCCGCCAAGAAGGGGCCTGAGCGCCGTTCTGGTCGGATTCGCTTCCGGGCCGGTCGGGAGCGGATGTTCTTGCGCGGTCTCGCAGCGATTCGGTCGGTGGCGGGCAGGCGCGGCTGTTAGGGTTGAGATATGCTTGAGGCCGCTGGCTCGTTGCTTCGGGCTGTTGGGGTACCCCTTTTATTAGTATTCGTCAGCATGAAACTAACATTGGATGACCATGACAAATTAGCTGGCGTAGAAAATCTCTGCTCTAAACAATTGAGGTCACATATGACATCAAGTTCAATGTAACCCAAAGTATTCAAGGAAGACAACAGTTTAATCTCATCCTTTTCATTAGCAAGGTGAATAACATGGTTATTTTCAGCACACATGTTTAGATCAAAAATAAAACTAACATGTCCATTCACTAGTTGAGGCATGGATATAAATGAGAAGTTGTCACACAACTCTTCTTTATCACCAGGGATAGCAAGACAATCATATTGTGCCAAAAGTGATTCAATTTGAGTATCCACTAACTGTTGTTCTGGCATGCACCAGTAGTATCCAAATTTAGCACATCAACAGAATTCTCTCCTCGTGTGAAAATAGCACCTATGTCGTTACCTTTGTTTTCTATTTCAGCCAATTTAGGCATATTATGATCTGTACATTCTTGAGGAATGCATGGGATAACAGGTATGTCCTGTTCCTCCTTCTCTGGCGTGTTTTCCTTCTCGTTCTTGTTCTCAATATCCTGTGAAAAGTTAGTAGCAAGTGGAAACTCGACAAGATGCCATTCTTCCAAAGAAAATTGCTCACTTTTGTAATTATAGACATTAATTTCAGCAAGATGTCTTTCATGTTCAATTTGAGTTTCAACCTCACAAGCAATATTAAATAAACTAGAGAGAGAATTGTATTCCCTATCAACAAGAATACTCTGAATTTTCTTGTCAAGTCCATTTAAGAATCTTATTTCCTTAGCTTCTTCAGATTCATCTAAACCACAACGCAACAATAAAGTTTTTAATTCCTCGTAATATTCCTTGACAGTTTTATCACATTGTTGTAAACATTGCAATTCAAAAATTAACATTTTAGAATGATAAGCAGGAACAAATTCATCTCTCATAAGTCGTTTCATATCTTTGCATGTTTGTGGTACTATTTTATAAGCACAAAAATCATTCCACCAAATTGATGCATAGAGAGTTAAAGCACTAGCGGCAACTCTAATTTTTTGTTTATCATAGTGGTTACGTTGGGAAAGAATTTTATCTACCTCTATTTCCCAATCAATATAAGCATCAACACCAAATCCGCTATAAGAAGGAAGAACTGGAAAATTCTTACCTTTACCAACAGAAGGAGATGGACTAAAGTTGGGTTGGTGCTTATGCTCTTTTCTGTCAAATGCATTCTTCATGTTTTGAATTTGCTTGTTCATAGTCTCATTCATCTCTCGCAGCATCTCTCGGAGCTCGTTATGAAGAACACACTGGTTACCTTCCTGATCCTTCGGTAACCCTGCAATTGCTAGTAGAAAACAGCAGATAGCACAAAGTATTATCCCTATCAACTACTAGGTACTGAATAGTGGGATCACAAACTCTCACGCGTCTTACCACTCCCTTACAAATGTTCTTACCAAAGCAGCCGGTGGTACAACTAGTGGCTGGTTCATGATACCGTGACTGGAGCGTGAGTGAGGTGATTGCAAAGGATAACCTAAACTGATAAGAAGTATGTGGAGGTCGGAAGGCAATATTTAGTAGCAAGGAATAAGCAATATCGAAGTCAGATTAGCAAGCTGAATAAATGTCCAACGTACTTGTCACAGTTGCTGGCCTAAATGTGTTCTTAGAACTAGTTCAACATAGCAAGGGATATATCAAAGTATATAGGACTCAAAGGATGCAAGTAATTATGATTATCTGCTTCTTTTTCCCTCTTTTTGCTTCTTTTCTTCTCTCTAATTTTCTTTTCATTGCGGCTCTTTTTTTTGCACTTGCCTTTTGTTTTCCTTTCTTTTAACTCAAAGGCAAAACAAAGATCTCACGTTTTGGAGTGAGAGAAAATGTTAAACATATGACCGAAAAATTGGCAAAAACAGCATAGGAAACTTCTGGGGTCTAGAAATCAGTCTTAGATGCCGATTTTGAGGGTCAAAAATTGCACAAGTCTTTTGACGTGTGCATTTTTCAGATGCGTGTCGTCGTTCTCTTCGAAACAAAATAAAGTACGCCCCAACCGGAGTTTGTATGCAAAACTTATGCCAGTTTTACTGAACACTGCGCAATCTAGAGTTGCCTGCGACTTCACTTCTTCCTTCCGGTTAGGGCTAAAATAGCAATAGGATCGCGGGTGAGAAAGGGTGGCCAGTGGTGCAGGGAAATTGACACAAGGTGGCTCATGACCTATCTAGGTCTTGTGAAGCGGGATATATAATGTAGAGCGGAAGTAGGGACAAACCGAGTAGGACTCAGTTCGGTTCTGGGGTTGGTGGTGGTGTGATGACTAACAGTGCAAAACAAGAACCAAGGCAACGGAAAGGGACACCTAGAAACTAGGATCACGACCTCAAAATAGCAACAACACGACGACGATGGACACAAATTCAACAAAGCGAAACTGAAACAAAAATTGCAAAGGCACAAGGGGTTGTAGGATAGCAGAATCGATGTGGAACTTTTTATGGGGCAATTTTTCTTGACTCTAGGATGATGGCAAAACAAAATTGGGGATATAAGAATTACCTAATGGGCAACTCAGGCTCTAATACCACTTGATGGGAACATTGGCCCTATCTTCCGACAGGTAGAACTAAACCCAATGGTGGAGAACTCGACGTTGACGATCTGGCTTCCAATCAGAATGGATTCGAACCCTGCAATCGCTACACCACGGCTCCTTTGGTTATCAACCACACACAAACACGGTTGACCTCGCTAAGAAAGTTTATCCCTGCATGCGAATCGAGAACACAAGCAAGAACGTGGATGATGCAATCTGAAATTGCGAATAATATTAAGCACACGAGTTGGGGTTCCACAAACCGATGAATGACGAAAAACTGACAAAATGTCTAGTTGTAATCTAAGCAAAACCTATCTATTCTAGCGATGGCTACTGAATATATATGAGGAAGAGGGCAAGGGAGGTGGCCAAGGGGTTGGCCGTGCAACCCTAGGTCGTACAAGGCCTTTGGACCAAGTGGAGATGGCGCAACACCTGTAGATTCTTTTCGTTATATTGATTTGATGATTCTTATCGATCGAGATGGCATTTGGATGTGAAACCACTTCCATTGGAAAGTTCTCGTCGTGGGATTAACTGTAGAGTCGAAGAACACCTCAAACGGACTGCGTATGACCCAGATATGGTCATTTTTAGTTGGACTGCTCCTACGGGCTGAACTGGACTCATGAACGAATTGAGCTTCATCTTGGGCTGGGCTTGCAGCATTAGAAGTTGTTGGGCCCTTGTCTTGGCTTAAGGTAGAAGCATGGCTTTCTGGGCTAGCATGGTCACGTCACCATACGTGCCGAGGCTCGAGACCATCTCGATGACCCCAAGTCTGGCAACAATAAGCCCAAGTCGTCCAAGCAGGGGGCGAAGAGGAATAATAACCGTGGGGAAAAGTGCAAGGGTGATTCCACCGTAGACGCGGTTGAAAGAGGCAAGGCGTGTAATATTGGTGACAACAAGGATTGAAGTCGTGGGGGAGGCAAATACTGCCCAGTCCATCACACGGACAAACACGACTTCGACGAGTGCCAGGTGATCAGCAAGAAGGTCCAGGAGAAACTCAAGGCCGCTCTCACTGAGCTCGGGGTTGAGCAGGCCAAGGAGAAGACCTAGGACGATGAGCCCAAATATCGTGGGGCTGACCACAAGCTGGCGCATATTTTTGGAGGATCTGCCATGTATGACTCCAAGAGGCAATACAAGGCAATCGAGAGGGAGGTCCACCTGGCCACACCAGCTCTCCCCAGATTCCTCAAGTGGTCGGAAGTACCGATCACCTTTGACCAGTCGGATCACTCAGCTATGGTCCCACATCCAGATCGATACCCCGTGGTGGTCGAACCCACCATCGTCAACGTTAAGGTCGCTCGAACTTTAATCGATGGAGAAAGTTCGCTAAACCTCATCTTCGCAAAGATGCTAGAGAACATGGGGATCCCCTAGACACAGATCAGGCCCGGAGGAGAGCCGTTCCATGGCATAACTCCGCGATCATCTTCGATGCCCCTTGGCCGGATCGAGCTGCCAGTCACGTTCGGCACACCAGACAATTTCCACACCGAGAAGATCCTCTTTAACGTGGCAGATTTTAAGACCGCCCACAATGTGATCCTAGACCGCCCAATGCTAGCTAAGTTCATGGCCGTGGTGCACTACGCGTACCAGACCATCATGATTCTGGGGCCAAAGGGAGTCCTCACAATCAAGGGGGACCAGCGCGTTGTGGTCCGGTGCGACGGGAAGAGCCTGGTGATGCCTAGCATCTCTACGTATCTACAACTAGTGCCGACGATGAGGGAGCTAAGTGCCAAAGGTCCAAGGGCACCGACAAGGTCTCTATATCCAATAGTGCCGCCAAAGACTCACTCGATTATGGAGACGTCAAGACAGTGCCCCTGGACCCATCAGAGCCTTCCAAGACGATCAAGGTAGGTGTTGACCTTGATCCCAAATAGGAACTCGAGCTCATCGCCTTTCTTCGGGCAAACCGCAACGTGTTTGCATGGTAACTGTTCGATATGCCCGGGGTCCCCAAGGAGGTGATCGAGCATCGACTAGCTGTGGAACCTAGTGCCAGGCCTATGGTGCAGCAGCAGTGTAGATTTGTGGAAGATAGGAAGCAAGCCATACAAGAGGAGGTCGGCAAACTCCTAAAGGCTAGCTTCATCCGAGAGGTCCGTCACCCAACGTGGCTGGCGAACTCTGTCCTCGTCAAGAAACCCAACTGCAAGTGGAGGGTGTGCATCAACTACATCGACCTCAACAAGGCTTGCCCTAAAGATCCTTTCCCTCTCATCCGCATCGACCAGATAGTGGATTCTACTGCGGGTTGTTAGCTGCTAAGTTTTCTAGATGCCTACTCAGGGTATCACCAAATTAGCATGTCTGTAGAGGATGAGGAAAAAACCGCTTTCACTACCCCTTTGGTGTATTATGTTATGTTAAGATGCCTTTCAGTTTAAAGTGTGCTGGTGCTACGTATCAACGTTGTATTCACAACTGCTTGAAGTCCCAAATCGAGCGCAATGTGGAAGCGTACGTCGATATCGTAGTCAAGTTAAAAAACTGGGAGCACCTTAATTAGCGACCTCGAGGAAACATTTGGCAACCTCAGGAAGTATCGGATGATGCTTAACCCCGGGAAGTGCACGTTCGGCGTTCCGTTTGGTAAGCTTCTTGGTTTTCTAGTGTCCAGTTGAGGCATCGAGGCAAACTCGCAAAATCGAGGCTGTAGACCAGATGTGTTCTCTGCAAACGCTGAGGGAAGTGGAAAAGCTCACTGGCTGCATCGCTTCCCTCAGTCGATTCATCTCTCGGATGAGTGAACGAGGATTGCCCTTCTTCAAGTTGCTCAAGAAGCAGGACACTTTTGAGAGGACCAAGGAGGCAGAAGAAGCTTTTCAAGATCTAAAATGGTACTTATCGTCTCTGTTAATTTTAACCTCACCTAATGAAAAAGAGGAGCTCTTTTTGTACATTGCAGCTATCCCTTAAGTAGTAAGCACAGTCCTGGTGGTCGAGCAGGATTGCCCTCAGAAAAAGGCCAAGATCCAGAAGCCGGTGCACTACGTGAGTGAGGTTCTGCATGATGACAAGCTGCGATACCCTTAAGTGCAGAAGATGTTGCACGCAGTTTTGATGACTTCTCGAAAGCTACGACTCTACTTCCAGGTGCACAAGATTACAGTCATGACGATGTATCCACTCAAGGAGGTAATATGCAATGGAAAGGCAACAGGGCAAATCACGTAGTGGGCAATTGAACTCAACGAGTTAAACATAGATTTCGTGCCGCGAACTAGCATCAAGTCGGGAGTCTTGGTGGACTTCATCGCAGAATGGACACACGTCGTGGAAAAGGAGAACAGGGTGGTCGACGACCACTGGACAATTTTCTTCGATGGGTGCTCACGCTTCAGGGCTCGGGGGCTGGCATCGTGCTCAAATCCCTGACAGGTGAGGAGCTTAAATATGTTATCCAACTCGATTTTTAAGCTTCAAACAATGTTGCAGAATACGAGAGACTATTTAATGGTCTTCGCATGGTTGCGTCACTTGGCATTAGACGATTACTCATGAAAGGGGACTCGCAGCTAGTCGTAAACCAAGTGCAGAAGGAGTACTAGTGCTCGAACGACAACATGGCGGCATATCTGAGTGAAGTTCGCAAGCTAGAGCACAAGTTCGAAGGGCTCGAGCTAAGGCACATCGGGCGATGTGATAATTCTGCCATCGACGAACTTGCCAGGCTCGCTTCGTCCCGTTCACCCACGCCCATAGGAGTCTTCATCGAGAAACTCCTCAAACCATCCATCTCCCCCGTATGGGAGGTAGATGCTGCCCAACTTGACCAGTAGTCTGGTCAAGTCAGCGAGACAAAACCCACAGACAAGGAAGCTGCACTACTTAAACGCGAACCAACTTGGATGACTTCATTCCAAGCCTACCTTGAAGGTCAAGAGATCCCTGACGGTGATGCAACAACTGAAAAAATTGTATGTAAGTCCAAGCTTTACGTATTGGTAGATGGCAAGCTCTAGCGGAAGGGGAGTAACAGAACCTTGAAGAAATGCATCACTCAGGAAGAGGGCAATAAAGTACTGCTCGATGTCCATGGAGGCAACTACGGCAATGTCGGGACCTGAATATGCAAATAAGGACCCTCTGTGTATACTGCACTACTCCAGGATCACGCTAGTGCACACAGGCTCAACATCGGTAAATATCACAATCATACACAGCGAAAACATTACGATAGACATTATATATTAAATAATACTAGTTGAATGACCTTATGGTCAACTTACATGACTATGCCTCGCAAGGCTAAATAACATAATAAACTGCAGCAAAATGAAAACGTAGACAACCATTCAGTATACCACAGGCAACTGACAAGGCTCGCACCCTAAACATTCATCTCTTCATGGCACTCCTCCTCCAACATGGATGTATACTCCTCAACTGGTGATATTGTTGTTGGCAAGGGTGAGTACTTAAAGTACTCAACAAGTTGTGCACAGAATGCAATTCTAACATAACTATATTCAAGGCTTATTCCAAAGGATTGGCTATCATGGCTATTTTGCAACAAAGCAGCATTTATGAACAAATACAATAAATAGATTGTAAAGACAAGTAAGACAAATAACAGTAGTAGATAGATTCAGTATTTCTCAAGTAAACCAAGTTTTCCATTCCTTAATCAAGTTTTAACCTCCATGGCAACCTGCAATCCATCCCAAGTTTTCATTTTATTAATCTAACCCTTAACTGTAATTCCCGAGCATTGCTCAATACCGCGAGCACGGCTATTCCAATAGTTTCCCACTCTGCAGAGGTTATGCACTTTAACCACATGACATGATCGTCTCTTTGTGCCTTTCGGATTAACACACTTTCTTTGGTGTGTTGGTGGAGAGATCATGACAAAGCCTTTAGAATGCTCTGGCTTAACCCAGTACTATCCGCTAAGGTTTCAACACTGGTGGGTCTGAAAACCACAACCAGGGCCCCCTCTTGTGCCATGTGAGTTGCTCCATAACTCGGGAACTCACACCGCCATTGATAGTACCAAGCTAAGGCATCAAAAATTAATCATCTAGGCTGTCCCATGCCAGACATGAGGTTGCATGATTGACTCAGGTCAAAGGCTTGCAAGGTTAAGTCCTTAGGATGATCGAAGCAAGACTTCCACATACCCTCTGCCCATCGGGCCCACCTTGGCATACTCGCCCCTTGTCACTTGCCTCAATCTAAATGATTACCACCTCAGTTGATTACCAAGCACCATGTGCCATCAATAATTCAACATCATTGCGTGACATGACTCGCCAATACAACTCAATCTCATTGTGTGATCTCACATGACACACAAGTTCATATCATTGTTCCATATTCCATTAATCAAGATTAAACATGGATGATTCAGGAACATGTGATGACGTGGCATGGCTACGCAAATGATGAGGACATCACTCCTTCGGATGTGTACAACATGACTCCTCAAGATATACAAGGTCCAATTATAAGAGCGCGCACGCGACAATTAAACCACCAGGTGAACTCATTCCTCGTTGTTCATGTTTTCTTGGATGGATTGCTACTAAATTCTTGTGATGTTTTGTTGCTTAGGAATATGGGAGAAGCATCACAAGCTGACCTAGACGTCATCCCTCAAAACCCAAGTCTACTTGGTCTTAAAGTCGAGGTCAAGTCGGACTCCAACTTCGGTTCGGAGCCTCAGGACAGTACGTCAATAAAATGACCATATATGGGTCATATGAAGTCCAATTGAGCCGTTCTTGGACTCTACAGAGAAGCCCACGACGAGAGCTTTCCAACAGAAGTGATTTCACGAACAAACTCCTTCTAGATTGATAGGAATCATCAAAACAATATGATGAACAGAATCTATCGGGTGCTGCGACACCTCCACTTGGGCCCAAAGGCCTTGTACGACCTAGGGTTTCATGGCCACCCCCTTGGCCGCCTCCCTTGCCCTCTCCCTCATACATGTTCAGTAGCCGTCGCAAGAATAGATGGGGTTTTGCTTAGATTATTCTGAATTAGACAGTTTCGCCGTTTGTTCGGTTTGTGGAACGCCAACTTCGAGTTATTCATGGTAATTAGCAATATTAAGATTGCATCTACCTATTCTTGCTTGTGTTCTTGATTCGCATACAAGGATTAGCCTTTTTGGCGAGGTCAATCATGTTTGTTCGTGGTTGATAACCAAAGGAGCCGTGGTGTAGCGATTGCAGGGTTCGAATCCATTCTGATTGGAAGCCAGATCGTCAATGTCGAGTTCTCCACCAATCGACTTACCAGTACCTGTCGGAAGATCGGGCCTCCATTCCCATCAGCAGCTAACACGGTCTAAACATCCCATGTTGATTTTAGTATTAACTAACTATAGTGAACCAATCTAGGGTGACAATAGATCATGGCATGACAAGGTAGGGTATAGATCAATTTGGTATAGTAGCTAAGTCCCAATTTAATTGAAACCATTTTATACTTGAAATAATATGCAATAGGGTAAAACAATAAAGCAATTTTATAAACATGGGTTCAACATGATCAAATCACAACTTACCTTGGAATAGGTTCTGATCGTGCTCTGGAAATTGATCTTGGGTCGACTAATCCTCTTCCGAAGCATAGCACAATTAAACGTCTACACGAACAAAAGGAGAAAAGAAAATAAACACCAAAACAGAGAGCAAACAATCTCTAAAAATCAAATAAAATTCACCATTAACTAGATCTCAATTTTATAAATTTTTAGAAATTTGAATTGTCTCAATCGGAGCTCGTATGAGGGAGAACGGGCTCGTGGAAGATTCAAAAATCATAAAAACCTCAAACTTGAAAAATACCAATTATTTTTATTCTCAAAAAGATAATTATTGCGTTGGTGTGACGTCATGGTGATGTCAGCACTGCCCCTGGTGCTAACACCTAGCCGCTGGACCACGGACCGAGTCCATGAACCCTTGGTCGGTTCACGTGGACAGCACCTACATAACAGTTATAGCTGACGTGCGGGACCCGCGCGATGCTGACTCAGTGCCGATGTAGCTCCCACACGAGCAGCCAGTGTAGCATCCACGTCGGCATGATCACAACCTTGCAATCCCGCATCAACACCCAAGCCATCCACAGAGGACGGCGAGCACACGACCCGATGGTCACTGCCGGCGACCGCAAACTACAGCGCTTGAATCTACTCGTTAACGCGCACACAATGACATGGTTCACACCCTACCTGAAGCTTCGAAACATCGAAAGCGAGACGTTCTTCTCCGACGACGATGGGTTTCTTGATGATCGGCGGTTCCAGTGAAGTTTCGGCCTCGCGAATGTGCGCACAAGATGCCTCTTGAGACGACGAATCTGACGGTGCTCTTAACGATCCAAAACAGCCTCTCCCGGTGACGAATCGTCAAACCCTAGTTGCGGCGATGCTCGACGAAAAGTCTGTGATTGTGGCAAGAAGATGACGCGGCTCAAGCAACTAATCTAGGGCTTTTGCTCGTGCGATCTTGGCGGTCCTGATGCGTCACTTATATAGCCCTGCGCAGCCGTGTTCCTCGCGAATCGATCTCGGACTCCATGGTGTGCATGATGCGGTGCAGGTCTCTGTTTCCCATACGGCTCGGAGAAGATAACCCAGGGCCGTCCACATGTCCTGATTTGCAGCTGAGATCTCATCGACATGACCTAATCCAGCCCTTCATACTTTATCCAACGATTGATAACACCTCGGTTAGACGGCTTGATAATGGCCACACGATCACGATCTGATGGTCGATGGTGATCCTACTAGAAAGAGGCCAAACCGGGCGGCACAGATTCGCACAGAATTGGGCTCGGCCCATTACTATTCTTTTAATTTCCCCCAATTTTCCTTTTAAAATAATTGTAGAAATTCATTTAATTAGTTTAAGGCAATAAAAATATCTAGAAAATACCAATAAAATTCTCATAAATAGTTTGAAACATTTTGAACTCAAATAAAATATTTTTAACTAAACTTCATATGAACTTTATCATTATTTTAATACTTTTCAATAAAAAGACCAAAACAAATATATTTAATAAATTCCAATAAAATCCAGAAAAATCAAAGTAAATTAGAAAAATATTAAAATGCATAAATAACAATATAATATTATTTCAAGCCAAAATTTGGGATGTTACTAATCTCCCCCTTAACAGAATCTCGACCCCGAGATTCAGGGCTAACTAGGGAATAGGTTTGGAAATTCCGACTTCAGGTCCTCTTCATGCTCACAGGTTGCTTCACTCTCTGAATGATTGCTTCATTGAACTCTGCAAAAATGAACTGACTTGTTTCTGGTCTTGCGCTCAATCACATCTAGAATCTTGATTGACTATTCTTTATAAGTCAGATCTTTCTGCAGTTCAATTGCTTTTAACGGTGTCTGCTCTGTTGACATTTTGAGGCAATTCTTAAGCACTGACACATGGAACACATCATGCACTCCTACCAACGACTGCGGCAGTTCCAACTGATAAGCAACCTCTCATTGACGACTCAAAATCTTGAACAAACCAACATATCTTGGCGCAAGCTTCCCTCTAGCGTGAAACCTTTTTGCCCCTTTATGGGGGTAACTCTGAGATACACGAAATCATCTGGCTCAAAGCTCAAATCACGACTACGACTATCAGCATAGCTCTTTTGCCTTGACTAAGCTATCTTCAGCCTTTCTCTGATCATAGCAACTTGATCTTCGGTTGCCTGGAGAATATCGGCCTAAATACCAAATGCTCTCCTGTCTCATTCCAATTTAACGGGGTATGACAAGCACGACCATACAAAGCCTCAAATGGTGATATTTGCAAACTAGCTCGATAATTGTTGTTATAGTTAAATTCTGCATATGGCGAACACTTATCCCATGACGTAGCATAAGCTAATGCACAAGTTCTTAACTAATCCTCAAGAATCTAATTAACTCTTTCGGTCTGATAATCTATCTGCGAATGATACGTCGTACTGAAATTCAGGCGAATTCCCATTGCCTCATGCACTTATTCCAGGATATCGAGATAAATTGGGTACCCCTATCTAACCCAATCTTCTTAGGAACATCATGCAAACACACAATCCTTAACAAATACATCTCTACCAAGCGATCTCCTAAGTATGTTTTCTTCACCGGTATGAAATGAGCGACTTTATTCAAACGATCAACGATGACCCATATGGAATCATATCTTTTCTAAGTTCTAGGCAATTTCTCAACATTATGGATCCCTTTTACTGGTTTGCCTCCTACTTCTACTCAGGAAACTGCAACGACTGTAGCAAATCATCAGATCTCTGGTGCACTACCTCCACTCTCTGACGCACATCATACTAAGCAACATATTTAGCAATTTCACATTTCTTCTGAGGTCACCAAAACATTTCCTTAAGATCTTGATACATTTTGGCACTTCCTGGATGAATCGAATACTTGGGATCACGAGCTTCTTCAAGAATCAACTGCTTAAGCTCCCTCTTATTCGGTACACAGGTTCGACCTTTAAGCCACATGGTACCTTGGTCATCCACAATAAAATCCTCAGCTAAGCCTTCATCCTTCTTGGATTTGATTCTGCTGATCTTCTCATCATCTTTTGACCTTCTTTGATATGATCTTCTAGTGTTGGCTTCACTTCCAAGGCAACTAAAAATCCTTGTGGGATAACCTTCAACTTTAGCTTCTGAAATTCTTTGCATAACTCAAGTTGATCATTGAACACTAATATATTTGCACTATGGCTCTTACGACTCAAAACATCAACTATCACATTGACTTTACTAGGATGATAATGGATTCCAACATTATAATCCTTGATCAATTCTAGCCATCTCCTTTGCCTCATATTGAGATCTGACTAAGTGAATATGTACTTTAAACTCTTATGGTCCGTATATATCTCACATCTATTTCCAGTGAGATAATAATGCTACATTTTCAAAGCATGCACTACGGCAGCTAACTATAAATCATGCGTAGGATGATTCTCCACATGCAGCCTCAATTGCCTCGATGCATAGGTAACAGCCTTGCCATTCTGCATTAACTCACAACCAAGACCTTGTCTAAAAGCATTACAATATATATCAAAACTGCTCTGCACATCTGGCAACACTAAGACAGGTGCTGTCGTCAAACGTTTCCTCAATTCCACAAAACTCTTTTCACACTTTGGCGTCCATGCAAACTTCTCCTTTTTCAGCAACTGCTTAAGCGGTCGAGTAATCATTGAAAATCCCTCTATGAATCAACAGTAATATCTTGTCATTTCTCAGAAAACTATGAATCTGAGTAACAAACTTCGATTGCTCATAATGCAACATTGCTTTCACTTTGCTTGGATCAACAGTAACTCCTTTAGTAGTCATCACATGGCCAAGAAATTCCACTTTCTCTTTCCAAAATCACACTTGCTAAACTTAGCACACAGCTGTTGCTCTCGCAGCTTTTCCAAACTAATCTCAAATGTTATGCGTGCTCTTCCTTGACTTGGAGTAAACATGAATATCGCCTATGTGCACGATAATAGCTTGTCCAACTATTCCATGAAACTTCATTCATCAGATTCATAAATTACGTAATGACATTGATCATTCTAGCAGATACAACTATAAACTCATATTGTCCATATTGCATAGAAAATTTTGACTTAAGAACATTCTCTGCACGTATTCTTAATTGATGATAACTCGATCGAAGATCTATCTTTGAGAAAACTCAAGCTCCTCTTAACTGATCAAACAATTCATTGATCCTGGCAACGAATACTTATTCTTTAATCATCACTTCATTAAATATTCGATGGTCGATTCACATCCTTAAGCTCCCATCTTCAAACAGAATAGGCGCTCCCTATGGTGATAAACTGGTTCTAGCGAAACATTTTTCTAGCAACTCTTCGATTTGCTTCTTCATCTCAACTAGCTCATTTGTAGGCATTCGATAGAGTTTCTTCGCTTTTGGCACTGTACCAGGCACTAACTCAATAACAAACTTGACCTCTTGACCTGGTGGGATTCTTAGGGAACACAACTGGATACTCTCTAACATTCGGCACATCTTCCAAGCTGACAACTTCCACACTATTGACCTTTAACTGACCAACATGAACTGCAGTCGTTTGAAATTCCATTTTCCCGCCTTCAGGGCTTTTAGCTGACACAACTCTTCAACCAAACTCCAAGACAGCCTTATGTCCAGACGACCAATCCATTTCAGGAGTGGCATCTCGGGTCTGATATCCAATATCGTTCACTAGGAACTTTTCTCTAACAATAAGCAACTTAACTCCATCACATTCTAGGTTACATCAAGCAATACTGTACTTTCTGACAACGGCAATTCTTCCGGACTGACAAGCTTCAGGAACACCACTGAACTAACCATCATTGCGCATGCAACATCTCCAAACGAAACATCAACACAGGTAAATACTCAAGGAAACATCTAACCCTTCATTTACTTTTAACGCCTTTATTCCAAAACTTCTCATACCAGCATCTCAACCGTCTTTACTTTATTTCTTTAAACAAGAAAATCTTTACAGGGAATTCATCACTAATCACTTTCCTTTACAAGTAGAGTTTGCACAGGATAAAATCAATAATCTAAACTTCCTCGATTGGCGTTGGCGCTGAAGTTTTGACTAGGACAGAATTGAGATTGACTTGAACTGATGTGATCACATTCTTATCAGGGCAATTATTAGCAAAATGCCCAGGCTTGTTGCAGGTATAACAAAGTTTAAGGCAAACTCTATTTCTTGAGCATTTGTCAAACGGGGCAGTGTCTTCATTCAGTCGCCTCTTCTTCTACTGATTCTCTGTATAAATTTCTCTTGCGACTTTACTGCTCACTCTTGGCGTTATGAACTTGACTGAGGTAACTTCCGGAATGACCACGTCTGTAGGAGACTCTAGATTCTTCCGCGGGCATTTCTTAACAAAATGGCCTTCCTCACAACAGTAGTAACACAAGCGTTTGCATCGTTGTGACTTATTGGGTGCAACTACATGTACATCGTTCTCTTCTTATTGCGTCAGGGCTGGATGCTTCATAGGACATTCCCTAGCCCAATGACCTTCTTCATCACACAAGAAACATGTTGTTGGTGATTGCCACTTACTGCTTTCCTGATGAAGGCTGACAGGATCAGAGTGATGCGTCTTTGGCTCCTCAATTGACTTAGTATGTACGACTGGTATTCCACTTCCTTTTGATAGTTCTTGAGCAAGTGCGCTGATGCTGGGTCACAACAGTACCAATTGGATCCAAGAAACAATGAGCTGGGCAATGATCTTGACCTTCACAAAGGTAACATGCGATGTTGCTCATAGGACACTCTCCAAGAGGATGACTTCCTTCACAACTGGAGCAATTTATAGCATGCTTATCAGAGGTATGTCCTATTTCTCCATAGTGATTACACGCACGATCTTCTGATTTGTTTGGTTGACAACACTTTAGAGAACATCATCTAGATATTGAACAAGGTGCAAGGGTATCATTCTTCTCTGAATTCACTGCGACCATACTGTCCTCTGGTGAAGCAAGAGATCACGAAAAACAGCAACAAACTCCTCCCAAGAGATATTCTGTGGGGCTTCATGGATAGCACAGTACTTCCTCCACCATTTAGCAGCAATTCTTTCCAGCAGATAAGAGGCATACATGACTTTCTTATCACTTTCACACTGAGCAATGATTAACTTTCTCTCAATAATTTTAAGCCAATCTTCTGCGTCCGAAGGTGAAACATTTCCTGAAAACGTCGGTGGATGAGTCCTTATGAACTATGATAACCTTGAGTAGGAACAGGAATCATTGATGACAGCATGAGATGCTTTGTTGACATTGGCTTGATTATTCATATTCTGCATTTGCTTCATCATTGAGTGCATCAACTGAGTCTGAGCAGTCAAGAACTCTCTGAAACTCTGCATATCCATCTGTACTGACGGTTGAAGAACTGATCCATCATTGAGATTCTCACTAGGTTGATTTTCACTTCCATTGATTCCGTTGTTACCACTAATCTGAACCATCCGCTTGATTGCTTTACCGGTTAGGGGAGAGGGAATAGCATAGGTAAGAAGCAAGAATCCTAATGCAGGGGAGATAGGTTTAATCCAATCAACTTAAGCAAGCAATATTAATAACTTGGTATGGTTGCTTACATAAGCTTAAGGGCTATGCAACACATACTGCTCACTCAGCAATCAAAGAAGAACCAATTCAACCTAAACACACAAAACTACCGTCTACATGGGCGACACTCCTATCCTAGCAGACGCGACTCCCACACATGAGTCTCAACTGGCTACTCGAGGCATGAGTCCTCTAGCTTCAGGAATACTTCATTGATTCACCCCTCGAGCTTGATGATTACTTCCTTCATGGTCTTCAGGGTTGACAGCAAGCACCCGATGCTTTATCCTAAGGTATGGCACATCATCAACTACCAAGATAACTTAGGTAAGATTTTAACTTGTTCCAACAAAGGTAAGAGAAAGAAATTTTAGCAAGGGAAAAGAATCGAAGGATGGGATAAATCAAGAACTCATTATTCTTTCAGGTTAAGTCTTTTACTTTAGAAAATAATTTTGAAAGTCCTAACGAGACGACCAGACTATCTAGGGCCAAGACCTACAGTTAGTATGGCTCTGATAACACCTCTATCGGGATCCGAATATGCAAATCCGGACCCTCTGTGTATACTGCACTAGTCCAGGATCACGCTAGTGCACACAGGCTCAACATTGGTAAATATCACAATCATACATAGCGGAAACATTATGATAGACATAATATATTAAATAATACTAGTTGAATGATCTTATGTTAAACTTACATGACTATGCCTCGCAAGGTTGAATAACATAATAAACTGCGGCGGAATGAAAACGTAGACAACCCTTCAGTATACCATGGGCAATTGACAAGGCTCACACCCTAAACATTCGTCTCTTCATGGCACTCCTCCTCCAGCATGGATGTAGACTCCTCAACTGGAGATATTGTTGTTGGCAAGGGTGAGTACTTAAAGCACTCAACAAGTTGTGCACAAAATGCAATTCTAACATAACTATATGCAAGGCTTATTCCAAAGGATTGGCTATCATGGCTATTTTGCAACAAAGCAGCATTAATGAACAAATACAATAAATAGATTGTAAAGCCAGTAAGATAAATAATATTTGTAGATAGATTCAGTATTTATCAAGTAAACCAAGTTTTACATTCCTTAATCAAGTTCCAACCTTCCATGGCAACCTGCCATCCATCCCAAGTTTTCATTTTATTAATCTAACCCTTAACTGTAATTCCCGAGCATTGCTCAATACTGCGAGCATGACTATTCGAATAGTTTCACACTCTACACAGGTTACACACTTTACCCACATTACATGATCGTCTCTTAGTGCCTTTCGGATTAACACACTTCCTTTGGTGTGTCGGCGGAGAGATCATGACAAAGCCTTTACAATGCTCTGGCTTAACCCAGTACTACCCGCTAAGGTTTCAACACTGGTGGGTCTAAAAACCATAACCAGGGCCCCCCTCTTGTGCCATGTGAGTTGCTCCATAACTCGAGAACTCACACCGCTATTGTTAGTACCAAGCTAAGGCATCAAAAAATAATCAGCTAGGTTGTCCCATGCCAGACATGTGGTTGCATGATTGACTCAGGTCAAAGGCTTGCAAGGTTAAGTCCTTAGGATGACCCAAGCAAGACTTCCACATACCCTCTGCCCATCGGGCCCACCTTGGCATATTCGCCCCTTGTCACTTGCCTCAATCTAAATGATTACCACCCCAGTTGATTACGAAGCACCACGTGCCGTCAACAATTCAACATCGTTGCGTGACATGACTGGCCACTACAACTCAATCTCATTGTGTGATCTCACATGACACACAAGTTCATATCATTGTTCCATATTCCATTAATCAAGATTAAACATTGATGATTCAGGTCCGTGTGATGACATGGCATGGCTAAGCAGCTAACACGGTCTAAACATCCCATGCTGACATGCGGGACCCGTGCAGATGCTGACTCAGTGCCGATGTAGCTCCCTCGCGAGCAGCCAGCGTAGCATCTACATCGGCATGATCACAACCTGGCAATCCCGCATCAACACCCGAGCCATCCACAGAGG
Organism: Otatea glauca; assembly: GCA_036346275.1. Classification (NCBI taxonomy): domain Eukaryota; kingdom Viridiplantae; phylum Streptophyta; class Magnoliopsida; order Poales; family Poaceae; genus Otatea; species Otatea glauca. The sequence continues at coordinate 12,153,219 of CM070712.1, forward strand.
ACGGCGATGCACATGACCCGATGGTCACCGCCGGCGACCGCAAACTACGGTGCTTGAACCTACTCGTTAACGCGCACACAATTACATGGTTCACACCCTACCTGAAGCTTCAAAACGTCGATGGCGAGACATTCTTCTCTAGGAACGATGGGTTTCTTGATGATCGGCGGTTCCAGTGAAGTTTCGGCCTCGCGAATGTGTGCACAAGATGCCTCTTGAGACGACAAATTTGACGGTGCTCTGAACGATCCAAAACAGCCTCTCCCGGTGACGAATTGTCGAACCCTAGTTGCGGCGGTGCTCTGCAAAAAGTCTGTGATTGCGGCGAGAAGATGACGCAGCTCAAGCAATTAATCTAGGGCTTTTGATCGTGTGATCTTGGCGGTCCTGATGTGTCACTTATATAGCTCCGCGCAGCCGTGTTCCTCGTGAATCGATCTCGGAGTCCATGGTGTGCACGACGCGGCGCAGGTCTCCTCTTCTCATATGGCTCGGAGAAGATAACCAAGGGCCGTCTACATGTCTTAATTTGCAGCTGAGATCTCATCAACATGACCTAATCCAGCCCTTCATACTCGATCCAACGATTGATAACACCTCGGTTAGACGGCTTGATAATGGCCACACGATCACGATCTAATGGTCAATGGTGATCCTTCCAGAAAGAGGCCAAACTGGGCCGCACAGATTCGCACAGAATTCGGCTCGGCCCATTACTATTCTTTTAATTTCCCCCAATTTTCCTTTTAAAATAATTACATAAATTCATTTAATTAGTTTAAGGTAATAAAAATATCTGGAAAAATCCAATAAAATTCTCATAAATACTTTGATACATTTTGAACTCAAATGAAATATTTTTAACTAAACTTTATATGAACTTTATCATTATTTTAATACTTTTCAATAAAAAGACCAAAACAAATATATTTAATAATTTCCAATAAAATCCAAAAAATTGAAATAAATTAGAAAAATCATATAATGCATAAATAACAATATAATATTATTTCAAGCCAAAATTTGGGATGTTACAGGTAACCATACATCCTATCACACCCTGGTTGGGAAAGTTTTTCGACAAGAGTTCTATTGGCCGACTGCCCTCTAGGATGCTTGCGACCTAGTGAAAAAGTGCGAAAGTTGCCAGTTCTGCGGCAAGCAAACCACCCGACTAGCCCAGGCACTGCAAACTATTCCTCTGTCTTGGCCCTTCTTTGTGTGGGGCTTGGATATCTTGGGACTATTCCTAAGAGCCCAAGGAGGTTACAAGTTTCTGTTTGTAGCTATCAACACGTTCACTAAGTGGATCGAGGCCGAACCAATCAGGAATATCACCTTAGAAGTGGCTAAGAAGTTCATGAGGAGCATTGTTACTCGATTTGACATCCCTAATGGAGTAATCACATATAAAGGTAGCCAATTCAAAAGTAATGCTTTCATGGCCTTTTGCGAAGAAGTGGGTATCAAACTTTACTTTGCCTCCGTGGCTCATCCACAAAGTAACAGTCAGGTCGAATGTCGGGACCTGAATATGCAAATCCGGACCCTCTGTGTATACCGCACCAGTCTAGGATCACGCTAGTGCACACAGGCTCAACATCAGTAAATATCACAATCATACATAGCGAAAGTATTCTGAAAGACATCATATATTAAATATTACTAGTTGAATGACCTTATGGTCAACTTACATGACTATGCCTCGCAAGGCTGAATAACATATTAAACTGCAGTGGAATGAAAACGTAGACAACCCCTCAGTATACCACAGGCAACTGACAAGGTTTGCACCCTAAACATTCGTCTCTTCCTGGACTCCTGCTCCAGCATTGGTGCAGACTTCTCAACTGGTGATGTTGTTGTTGGCAAGGGTGAGTACATAAAGCACTCAACAAGTTGTGCACAGAATGCAATTCTAACATAGCTATATGCAAGGCTTATTCCAAAGGATAGGCTATCATGGCTATTTTGCAACAAAGCAGCATTTATGAACAAATACAATAAATAGATTGTAAAGACTGCAAAACAAATAACGATAATAGATAGATTCAACATTTCTTAAATAAACCAAGTTTCCAATCTAAGTCAAGTTCCAACCTTCCATATGGCAATCCTGCCATCCCAACCAAGTTTTCAATTTTATTTCAACTAACCCTTAACTGTATTTCCCGATCATTGCTCAATACCGCGAGCACGGCTATTCGAATAATTCTACACTCTGCAGAGGTTATGCACTTTACCCACACGACATGATTGTCTCTTGGTGCTATGCAATTAACACACTTCTTTTGGTGTGTCGGCGGAGAGATCACAACAAAGCCTTTACAATGTTCCATCTAGACCCAGTACTACTCGCTAAGGATTCAACACTGGTGGGACTGGTTACCACATCCAGGGCCTCCCTCTTGCGCCATGTGAGTCTACCCAAAATATAGGAACTCACTATTCACCACGACAGTACCGAAATCTAGACTTTACAAATTAATCAGCTAGGCTGTCCCATTCCAGACATGTGGTTGCATGATTGACTCAGGTCAAAGGCTTGCAAGGTTAAATCCTTAGAGTGATCAGGGCAAGACATCCACATACCCTCTGCCCATCTGAAGAGGAATGCGATATGCTACACTAGCATAAAAAAAATCTACCGCATAACCAGAAAGCTACTCGCAAGAAGGGGATCACAGATTAGATTACCACTAGACGCACAGTTGCGGAATCCTTCGTGCGTCGATGTAGTGAATCGTCCTCGCCGCAATCGTTGCGTCGATGGAGTGGATCGTCCTCGCCTCGCCGTGGATCGTCCTCCCACGCCGTAGTCACAGCAGCGTCACCGCAGCAGTCCACACGTCCAGGGATGGAACGCCGTGCGTCGGTGTGCAAGCACCTGGTCACTCGGCAGGGGCAGCGAGAGGAGGAGGCTAGGGTTTCAGATGAATCACTCTAAACCGTGGAAAAGCACACCCTGCGCCCACCCTCCTCCCCTCCTTATATAGCCACGAGATGAAAACCTAAACCAGGGCCCATCAGCGTGCTAAGCCCACGAGGTCCATTAATTACGGATCCAATCCAAATTAATGCATCCCAGCACATTAAGTGTGTGACCCTGCAGGTTCATGTACGTTTGGACATGGATTCGAAAAACTCCTTTTCAATCCAATAGTTGGTAGCGGCTCCTTGCAAAGTATGCCAACTCCCAAACATACTATGGTCAAATCGGACAGAACCTATCAAAAGTACTCATGTAATAATCTCTTTGCCAAGCATATGAAGGTTGAACTCAAGGCGAGAAGCATGTCATCCTTTGATGATTCAATCCATCTCTCGTATCTGTGATATATTAATAAGTTGTGATTGACTCCTCAATCACGGCATGGCCATGCACTTCCTTAATCATATCGCACGAGTGGCCTTATCATATATCTCCGTTTCATTGGAGTGGCAAATTCCATCTTGACTGCTCACTTCCCTCTGCATGTTTTATAGTAAACATGAAAGCTACCTTTATAACTATCCAGTTAGGAAGTAGTGTTTGATAGCCCCAAGGAAAACTATTACACATGTAGGGAATATGACAATCTCTGGTCTAAGGATCATATATCTACTATGTATGAGATACACTGATGACACATAAGAATGAAACATTCTCGCGATGTCCCATTATGGTCTATCTAACTCATGTTCTTCAACATGCGTCCACAATGTATAGATGATATCTCCATATCCCATGATCTATGAAGCATGATCATCGATCACTACATGTGCTGATCTATTCATCGTTGTCCTATACGATGATATCCGATCAGAGATATTTATCGAATTACATCAATAAGTAAAGAGCTTCATAAGCAAGTCACATACTTGTTAATCAATACAATGATATACATTCATTGGACCAATAATCATATTATTATTCATAAACATAGTCATGTTACAATCATCTAAATGATTGCCTCAAGTGCATAACACTAACACCATCGGGCCCACCTTGGCATACTCGCCCCTTGTCACTTGCCCCAATCTAAGTGATTATCACCCAAGTTGATTACCAAGCACCACGTGCCATCAACAAGTTAATATCGTTGCGTGACATGACTCGCCACTACAACTCAATCTCATTGTGTGACTTCATGTGACACACAAGTTCACATCTTTGTTCCATATTCCATTAGTCAAGATTAATCATTGATGATTCATGTACATGTGATGACGTGGCATATCTAAGCATTCTACAATGGTCTAACCAACCCATGTTGATTATCAATATTAACCAACTATTAGTTAACCATCCTTGGGTGACAATTGGATCGTGGCATACAAATGACAAGGTAGGGTATATAGATCAAATGGGTAGATTAAATAGATCCAAATTTAAATTGAAACAGTTGTATACTTGAAATACCATGCAATAAGGTAAAACAATATAGCATTTGTATAAGCATGGGTTCAACATGATCAAAGCACAACATGCCTTGGAATAGGTTTTGGTCTTGTTCTGGAACTTGATCTTGAGTTGATGGATCTTCCTCCGAAGCGTCGCACAATTCAACGTATATGCGTACCGAAGGAGAAAAGAAAATAAATACCAAAATAGAGAGCAAATGAACTGCAAAAATCAAATAAAATTCACCATTAAATAGATCTCAATTTTACAAATTTTTTGAAATATGAATCACTCAAATCCGAGTTAAAATACAAAAGTTATAGCCTTTTTAAGTTTGAATAAATATTGAAAATACAGAAATTGGAAAATCAGAATTAACTGAATTATTTTTAAATTGAAAAATCGCTTTATTGCACCAGCATGACGTCAGCCCTGACTCGGACCAATCAGATAGTGACATGTCATCCTGGTCCATAGACTCGATCCACGGTTCGATTTTGGTCCACCGTGAACCTGGTCCATGACGCCTCGGTGCCAGCGCCCGACACGCGACGACACCGAATTGGCTACGACGCCACCCGTGCCGATGCTCGACATGTGGCACGCATCCACAAGAGCTCTGGATCGAATGGCGATGAATGCACGCAACGTGGCTCAATCCCATCCGCTCATCCAGATCCGACGGTAGAGATTGGAAGATGGGGTTTACTGCTTACCGAGCAACGTGGCACGATCTAAATCTTTCTTTTTGGATCCTACGTTCAAGAACTCATCCGAGACTAATGACGAGACGGCGGAGGAGAACTTCACCGGAGTCAGAGACGATGATGGCGTTGCGACGATACAACGGTCCAATGGCGACGTTTTCTGGCGGTGTGGGTGCGTCTCGAAACGGGGTCTCGGATTTGGCCCTTGGAACGACGGAGAAGGCGGATCGGCAGCAATTTTTGTCTGAACCCGCGGCGGCTTGAAATACTAACTTCGACGAGCTCATACGTGAAGACGGCGGCGGCTTAGGGCTCCGGGATTGCGGCAGACGAGCGGCGCGAGGTTAGGATTTCAGCGCACGCGACAGCGCCTTAAATAGCAGAATGGGGAGGCGTACACAGTGCGGAGAACGAGGCCGACTCAGAGGCGACCGACGAAGTCCGACGGCGACAAGGAGAAACGACGTGGCCTCATCCAGAGCGTCCACGAGGCATCCATCCAACGATTGCGAGCGATCGGAGACACGGAGAAAGCACAACCGTTGGATCTGAATCCAACGGTTCGCGGGTTTAGGGTTTAGGGTTAGGGTTTTGGCAGCAAACAGGCTACGCGGGCTGACTTGGGCCGCACAGTACATGTGCCGGCTGCTACTATTCACTCATTTTTAAAAGGGTTTTTGATTTAAAATAATTACAGAAAATCATTTGATTTGTTTTGGGCAATAAAATTATCAAGAAAAATCCAAGAAAATTCTCAAAAATACTTTGAGGCATCGTGAACTCAAATAAAATATTTTTAACAAAACTTTATTTTAACTTTGCATAAATTTAAATAGTTTTAAACAAAAGATCAATATATTTAATTTAAAGTAAATTCAAATAAATCTAGAAAAATCCAATAAATCCCAGAAAAACATAAAATGCTCAAATAACCAATAAAATATTAATAAAGCAAATTTTGGGATGTTACATCGAACGTGCCAATGGCTTAATCCTCCAAGGGATCAAGACCCGCGTGTTCGATAGGCTCAAGGCTTACTCGACCCGGTGGGCGAAAGAGCTTCCCTCGGTGCTATGGGCTGTTCGTACATCGACTAGTCGAGCCACTGGTGAAACGCCGTTTTTATTGGTCTACGAAGCAAAAGCTATGCTTCTAACTGAGTTAACATTCAGGACACCTCGAGTGGATAGTTACATGGAAGAGGAACAAGGGCAGGCGCAAGCAGATGATGTAAATCTACTCGAAGAGTATAGAGATCGAGCATCCATTTGAGCGGCTAAGTATCAGCAAGCCTTACACAGATATCATGGCCAGAGAGTCCAGAACAAGGCACTAGCCGCTGGGGACTTAGTACTACAAAAAGTATAGAAGCAAGATAACCACAATAAGCTATCACCTAAGTGGAAAGGTCCCTATGTGGTGGTCGAAGTGACTCGACCAGGATCTATGTGGCTATCGACAGTGGAAGGTGTGATACTTGAAAACTCATGGAATATCGACCAGTTGAGAAAATTTCATACATGAACGAAGAAGACATTGCATTGCAGCTAAGATTTAGTTAAGTATGATTTCATTAAAATTTTACTAACAAAAGCTATCCTATTACATCTTGAAGAAGGTACTCTACTACTACTTATCCTCGAAAGCATCAAGCCGCCTCCGCTGCATACGGGGACTGCAAGCTGATGGTCTTCGGGATGGGCTTGTGAGGATGCAAAGACCCCGCCGCCAGTTGATGGAAAAGGCGACCTCTCTAGCCTCCGAGCACCGCGATGGCTTGGAGGGCGAGCAAGCGCCGGGCTGATGAAGCTGCTTTGAGCTTCACCACCTTCTCCGATGCTGGTGGCTTCACTTTCATCTCCTCGTGTGCCAGCGGTGGCATCTACTTTCGCGAAGGGAGCTGAGGTGGCATCGTTTTCTTAAATGACGACCCTTAGCTTGCTGGTGACTTTGTCCTCCTCCGACCAAACCTTCTTCTCAATAGTCTCCCAATCGATCACGTCCTCCTCATCAGAGGAGATGATGATCCTCCCCAGAGGGACTATGGCCAATGGTGTAGGGGGAGGGGATTCGCCAAGAATGATCACAAAGGGAGGTGACGACATAGGGGAAGCCATGAATGTGGTGGAAGAACTAAGGCGCTGTAGGCAGAGGATAAGAGAAAAGATGAGTTGTGAAAAGCGACTACAGGCCCTGTCTATTTATAGCTCAGGGGATGGGTTGCACTGTAACCGCAATCGCGTTGGTCCCAATCCATGAGACGTCGGTCATGCTTCCACACAAATGAGCAAATCGAAGAGACGCTACTTTATGGCGTGCCACTTGGAAGCTGAAGGGGCGCGAAAAACTATAACAAAGTTCAATCGCTGCAACAAAGTTATGTTGTTCATCAACTTCGTTCGTTTGGATTCTACTTTGACCAATATGCTTGGGGGCTCATGCTTCTGTGTGTAAGGGTCATAATTGATGCTTATGCTCTACTTTCTTCTCGATACAGCCATCAAGTGGAGGGTGGGGGCTAAATCGTGCATTTTATCGACACATATGCTCTACCATCTACTCGATGCATTCATCGAGTGGATGGTCGGGGGCTACATCGCTCGATCTTATCTTTACCTGGTTCCACTCTCGGGTTGATGTATCTATTGAATAAGAGGTTCGGAGTCGCAATAGGTATCGGTGATGCTAACGCCTCACTCTTTTGGCTTGATCCATCTATCGAGTAAAGAGTCAGGGGCTACATTAAGATGTTGTGCTTACGTCACTCTACTCCCTACCTGATGACACATCATCGAGTAAGGAGTCGGGGGCTACAGGTAACCTTGTACCTTATTTGCTCTCTATTTTCCTGTCGATACAGTTATTGAGCAAGGCATAGTAGGCACAGTCTTCTCTTTATCTTTGGAACATGCTATTTTTTGCATGCATTTAATCAATTGCGCAATTAGCATGTCAGTAAACAAAACTAAAGTGTAGCCATGCTTGAATTCGGCAATGAGTAATTCTATCCTACACGCATACAAGCATCAGATTGTCAGACATCTAAAGCTCAGTGATCGGCGGGAGACAAGACCTCTAGTCGTTTCTATATGCCCTGCTCGCCAAGTTCTTTTTCGCTACAGAGTCTAAGTCACATGATCGATGAAGGCTTGTAAAAGTCGTGTAGTGTTCTACTCAACATATATAGCATTTATGTTATGTATGGCCTCTCCGAGTATACGCTCGGGGGCTAAGTCTTTTAATGAAAGTTTTTTCTAGCCTTGTGTGCAGATATAAATAGGCATGCGTTCAGCCACGAAGTAGCTTATTGATGGTCTATGAGTGCTAAAATCGGGTTTGCATCTACTTGTACTACTCTGTTTCATCGACAAGGAAATAGTAAACAAAGCACGATAGACAAGCAGATTAATTGGTACTGTCATTAAAGACCACGGTAACAAGAAAAGTGTCGATCTTTACATCGGCATGGTTAGGCCAAAGGATCTTGGTTGGCGTCATCATCACCAAGTGATAGCTCCAATTTGTCAATGAACCTCTCGGCAAGGCCTGCGAAGAACTCGATGTGGTCGGCAGCTTGACTCGCCTCACACACTAATCCTTCGTCCAGTCCTGAGAAGTCCAGGTCCCAATGATGGCTCTTCACCATGCCAAGCATGTACGAGGTCGCAAGATGAGCCGAGGTGGTCATGTGCTTGAGTGTCATCGAGTACAGAGTAGCAAGTGCCACATCTGCTGCAGCCTTTTCGAACTCGACTACTTTCTTGCCTGCCTCTGCCTCGTCCCGACTGGCCTTGGCCTCTACGGTCACGGCTTCATCGTGGTTTTCTCACCGTCGGCTCCTCTTCCCGCTTCTGACCTCGGCTGAGTAGCCTTCAATTGGGCCCTGAGCGCTTCTAGCTCGACGTTCTTCATTTTGAGTATTTGATCGTGGGAAGCCATGAGCCGCTCGGTCTGCTTGTGGGCTTGATCGCAGGGTGTTGACCGCGTGCTACCACACGAAGCCAGAATAGTCAAAAATAGAGTGAGGGGAAGAGTGGATGGCAGAACAGGGGGTTTCATGTTCACATACCTCGATCTGAGGTTTCAGAATGGACCAGAACACCCGAGGCGCTAGAGAAGCTGAAGGATCTTGAATGGTCACCATTGTAGATCTACCGGTATGCTCAGCAGGATTCTCCTGATTGGGAGCTTAGCAATGCCAACCGTGTGAAAGGATGACAATGCCGTTGTGGTTGCTTTATGTGTGCACCACTGGGTGCACCCTTCCTGCAAAAAGAGGGGCTATTTGCCTAAATACCTCTGACGAACAAAAAGAAAAAGTTCATGAGGAGAGAGGGGGGATAACTTACCTCGCCAGACGAAATTTTTCCTGCATATTCATCGTAAAGACCGGTATCTTGAGGAGAGCCGGTAGGTTAGTGGCCAACAGGGTAATCTGCAAAGCAAGCAGTTACTGTGAGCAAAAGTTCTCCAGTAAATGAGACATTGCTCGATAGCAATGATACCTATCTGACTGGTCTGGTCAATGGAGATCCCTCTCAAGGAGATGTCTGTGGAGGAGTCATTGACCTTCGTGCTTTGACCCCCCAGGCGACTCGCTAATCATCCAGTAGTTGTTGGATTATGACAGGAGAAATTTCATAACAACCAAGGGAGCGGTTGAAGGTCACCGGGTTGACGGCCTTGGAGCTGAAGTCTGAGGTTGTTTGGTTAGTCGATGGTGCGTCGGAGACACCGACCTCCTCTCTTGGGGAGGATCGACCGTCGCTTGCTCCTGGGTCCCTTCGCTCTCACTTGACAAGCTATCTTGAGGAGAGCCGGCATTGGCAGCGATAAAGCCTGGCGATCGATCATCATCCCGAGTCGGATTGTCATCATCCAAGTTGATGGATGCCCCAACTGGCTCACTTCCTTCATCGAATTTGACTTCCTGAGGAGACGCTAAATCAAAACAGACAACAAATGCACGAGCGATGCATTGAAAATTGCGACAAGGTACTCACCTCTCGCCGTGGATTGGCAAGAGCATATGCCTCGATGCTGCAAGCACTAGGTTCTGAGCCTTGAAACATTTTACTCAATCGGGATGAAATCTCTGTGCTCGACAGATCTGGCCAAAAAAAACAAGTCAGTTCGCCACTCATCGACTAAAGCGAGGGAAACTAAAGTATTGCAGATACTTACCTCCAGGATTATCCCTAGTGGCATCTTTGGCTCAAGAGTAGTCCCAAGCAAGGTGGTCTCTGCACTTCAGTGGACTCAACCGGCACGTGATGATGTCTCTAGCGACGTGCCACCTGGTGAACCCGATTTTCCTTAGCTCCTCGATCTTTCGAACAAAATAAGAAGTTCGAGCGGTCGCAGGAGGGTCTTTCGTCCAGAGGTCAATGGAGTTGAGAAAGAGTGGTCGATAGGCTAGAGGAAGGTTCACGGTGTCTGGAGAAGTAATATAAAACCATTGTTCCTAACACTCCAATTGCCAGAAAGAGGTAGTGGGGACAAGGATATAAGAATTTGACACGCCGCTGCGGAGGTGAAAACCGACACCCCCAACAGCTGCGTTCTTCGTCGTCCTCTTTAGATTATAGAAGTGGCAGAATAGGTTGAGACTTGGGCTGATACCCACGAAAGCCTCACAAAGGAGAACGAACACACTGAGCAATGTGATAGAATTGGGGCTCAGGTGGAAAAGCTAAATCTGGTAAGCTCAAGATCTGAGAGCAAAAACAGAGAAGGGGAAAGCTTAGCCCGCAGTGGAAAAAGGCCTCGAAAACAACGGTCTCATCCTCATTCTAGGGGGTGGGGTATGATTCACCTTGTAATGGCCTCCAGTGGAAGAACTCCCGCAGAGGGACAAAGCCGTCCTTCTCCAAGATGGCGAGATGCTTCTCGAACTTTTTTTTAAAATAATATATTTTTTTATTCAAATTGCAAAAATATACCACAATCTTAAAAAATTACAAAAATATACCTCTGTCGCCCTTTGAACGGGCAACAGGGACTACAGAGACCTCTGCCGCCCTCTGATTGGGCGATTTTGGCACTTGTCGCCCTTTGAATGGGCGACATGTCCCATTTCCTGTAGCCAGTTTCTAAAGAAAATCATAACTTTTTCATATGATCTCGGATGGAGATGAACTTTATATGAAAATTGTAGCTCTCAACGAGATCTACAACTTTGGTATATAATTTTTTTTTCATTTGAATCCATTTGGACTACCAAAAATTAGATAGAAGTTTTAGATCTAGTTTAGATCTGATTTTTAGATCTGAAATTTCCATCCCATTTTTGGCCATCTAAATGGGTTCAAATGAAAAAAAGTTGTATAGTAAAGTTGTAGATCTCGTCGAGAGCTACAATTTTCATATAAAGTTCATCTCCATCCGACATCATATGAAAAAGTTATGATTTTATTTAGAAACTGGCTACAGGAAACAGGACATGTCGCACATACAAAGGGCGACAAGTGCCAAAATCGCCCATTCAGAGGGTGACAGAGGCCTCTGTTGCCCCTGTCGCCCGTTCAAAGGGCAACAGAGGCATATTTTTTCAATTTTTTGAGATTGTGATATATTTTTGCAATTTAAATAAAAAATGTATTATTTTAAAAAAAATTCGATGCTTCTCCATCATGATTGACTTCTGCCACACCTTTTCGAGAGCTTTGTCCTCGAAGGCCGCCTCGGTTTTCTCGTGTTTCTTCTCCGACGGCGCAGCAACTCCGACGCTAGTTGAGGGGTTGGATGCCATTGAGGAGAATGTGGAATAATTTCGTTGAAGGTGGCGGCACTAGGGCTTTAGGAGCACGATAGAGGCTTCGAGAGTAAGGCTGACAGCGAAAAGGAGGGGAATGGCTACAGTTTCAGGTCTGGGAATTTATAGGCCAAAATCCTCTCTCCAGGTGAACGGTTCATTCCCCATGGCATAAAAGGTGGAATGATGGCGCTGCACCAATCTTAGCGTTACAGACGAGAGCAATAAATGCTCAACTGCCCAAAATTTAGATTTTTTGAATTTCTAACTCTGCTCAGAATCGAGTCGATAAGTCGACATCAAGTAACCTGCGGTTACCCTGAGGACTCGATACGGGCTGATGGTAGGGCGCTCGACTCAGCACATCCCTACTCTATACTCTACAATTCCCAATCTACTCGAGTCATTCGACCACAAGCAGGCAAGGCATTACTCGACCAAGCACTTAAGTGGACCCTCCACTGAACAGAGTTCATGGGCTACTGTCGAATATCTAAACATTGGGTATGTGTCCATAGAGGATACGTGAAGGATATATCCTAACAGCATGCAGAAATTCTGGATATCACGGGCCCAATTCATTGGGATAGGTTATGCATGGAAAAGATAAGTTATATTAGGAAGGACTCGATCATGTTCCCGTTACGAGGAAACCGACTCGAGTACGCCTGATATTCAAGGAAGTTTGGATATGCCGTGAAGATCACGCGACAATGGACTCCACATCAGCGACAATCTGGTATTCCAAACCGATTACGACTCGACTTGAGGCTGGGCTACCCCGACTATATAAGGCCAGGGGTAGTGGTCCTTAGGGGAAGACAAGCAATTCTCAGCAGACAAGCCGTCTAGAGCTTTGAAGCGAGAAGACCTTTGGCGTAGAGCAACTCAGAGCCGACATATCACACTTTGCCTACCTCCAACTGTAGTTTAGCCATAGCTTTGATCCCATCTTCCTTGTAGCTAGGGCTAGACACATTGCTCTGTACTTTGTTCATTGACTCCATACATCATCCAAATAGGAGTAGGGTATTACTCCGCCAGGGGGCCTGAACCTGTCTACGTCGTGTGCCTCTGATTTTGTGCTTGACTTTGCTAACCCGAAGGTACCCGAAAGTATAAGTTTATTGTCGATTTTCTAACCTTCAACAAACCCTATGATATCCTGTATCTTGTCTCCTGGTTTGTTTCTGTTTAGAGTTGATCTAATGAAGTTGAAATCTCCCATAATAATCCACTTTGAGTTGGGAGGGATATCTAATTGAGCCAACCACTAAACAAAGAGAGTTCATGCCAGTTTATTACAGGGTCCATAAATATTGGTTAGGTTCCAAGAAGCAGCCGTATGGGAAGAGATAAAGGTAAGAATGATAGCAAAAGAGCTATGAAAGGTGGCAGAGCCAAAGGAAAGAGCTCCTATCCAGGCAATGAAGATCCCCCGTGACAAGCCCACGGAGGGGGAAAAGAAGAACTTGTCAAAAGGACGAGGCACGAACAATCTAAGGCTTGCTATGTCAATGTTGTCCTTTTTAGTTTCTTGAAGGCAAACAATTGAGCATTTACTTTCAACTACCTAGCCATGATAGATGTGAGTTTTTTGTCGGAGCTCATGCCACGAATGTTCCAACAAAGCATGATTCATTTTCTATAAGATTTGTCATAGTAAAGGATCGAGATGGCGACCAAAGGGGAGGTGAATGATCCCAAATTAAATTTTACCCCCCCCCCCCCCGCCCCCAAAGAAGATCACAAATACAATTCTTCACCCAAAGAAACTAAGCCAAGATACTTAGGTATCAAATGGAGGCGGAAGAATCAGTTTTCACAAATTTCAACGTGCGGCCAACACTACCACCCATGTAGGGGTGGTACTACCGGAGTTACTGTAGCTACAGTAAAAATAGGCAAACCAACAGTGATTCCAGCACGAGTTCAAAAAGAAAATCGAGGAATCTTTTGATCCACTAATCCAAACTCAATGAAACTTTGTGGGCACCTTCCTATTGATGTCAGGAACCTATTCCAACCGGCAATTGCAAGAATCGAAGTCAAAGTTTTGACCTTTTTCAAATTTACAGAAGGGTGCACGAAAACTTTGCCCTTAGCTAGCTTGTGGGTTCTTGATGATCAAGATGATCATAGATGGCTTCCCACATATCATAGCAAGCTAGAACACAAGTCAAGAACACCAAAAACCTGATCTTCCAAGAATCATCCTCTCAAGAACAAAAATCGGTTTGTTGTAAAGAAGAACACAAGATTTGCCTAGATGATTGGGATATGGTTTGAAGAAGACTCATCCATCAATCATACATCCTCAGCACAAGATCCGCAAGCATTTAGAAGGAGGGGAGGCAAATCCAAATGTGCAAGAAGTAAATTGCAAGAATGCAAATTGCGGAATTTAAAGACTGAATTTAAAACATAATGTAAATGCGGAAAGTAAATTCAGAATTGAGAGGAATGGATTAAACTTTCATTTCTGGAAGGGATGTTTACAAAGCCTCACAACAAAGTGGGCAAAACTCAAAGGAGCACAACAACCTCCAAACCTTCAAGAGGGGGAAGGCACCCCTACCCCTCTATTTATACTACTCTTGGGTCATCCTCCACCCTTGGATGAGTCCTAAACTCTATGGCACACCATCAAGGGCTAGGATTGACCCACTCATACAGCCATGCAAGTCTAACCCAAAACCCAACAAGTATGAGGGTTTTCTTGCACGGTTTTCAAAGCGTACTAACTAGACCCGCTAACCTATCAACTAGACCAAGATCCAATGGCCCTCATTGATCCATGCTGCGCCTAGCTAGCATCTCGTCCATTCCTTGTCTTCACGGCTTGCCACGACTCCATCTCCGATCATCTTCCGGTGATCCCTGATCGTCTGAACCTCCGGCGCACCTCGCCTAGTCCAGATCATCCTTCGCTTCAGCATGATCTAGCTTCGTCGACCTGCAACCATCAAAAACAAGGAAACACATTACATAGCAATGTCCAAATTGATATGCAATAAAGCTAACGCAATTTCAAAATTCAAACTCAACATTCGCTCTATTGTCCGGCACTACCGCCTACCAGGGCCGGTAGTGCCGCTCAGCCGGCACTACCACTCCCACATGGCCGTTATTGCCGCTCTCCTAAAGAACCAGCGAACACCTCTCTCCGAAATATAACTACCGCTCCCCCGGCCGGTATTGCCGGTCGGCCGGCACTACCGCTCCACATGGCCGGTAGTGCCGCCCATGGCAGACACAACTCAAAATGCTTTATATTGAAAATCCAATTCAAATCAAACTCAAATCAGAGCAAACCAAACTCAAATTTAGTCAATTACTCATCAACAACATGAGTAGACCTCCACATGGTCTTTCAATCTCCCCCTTGATGAGTATATTGACAAACATCATAAAAGGCATATATTTGAGTTCGAATGAGAGAAAAGAAAGCAATTTGATTGCAAAACCAAAAATGGTCCAGAGAGAAGAGAGTGAGAACATGACCAAGTTGGTAAGGCAGATTTTAGAGCAAGGTAATAGAAAGAACAAGTTTTCCACAAAAAGCTCTAAAAATCCAATAAAAACTCATAAAAATTTATGACTCTTAAGATTTGATTTTTCTTAACAAAATCATAAGATCCAAGACACATTTTCATTTTTATCCTTTTAATGATGCTTTTTCTTCAGTTTCTCCCCCTTTTGGCAATATAGGCATCAAGTTTTCATATTGTCTCCCCCTTTCTCAACATGTATGCATGAAATGCATCTAAAGAGCTTTGAAGATTATCAAGTGATCATAATAACAAGATATGACACCAAGCTAGTCAATTTTAGATTTAGACTAGTCTAAGACAAGTCCAAGTGCAAATACAAGCTTAGTTTTGAATATTTTATTTTTAGCAAGATTTGACAAGTTCAACACTTAGCATTAGTTTCAAAAATAGAAGCAAAGCCACTCTAAAGATCAAAAGGAAAACATAGAGTTCAACCTACTCAACACTTTGGGGAATCTAGAAGAGCATACAAGGTCCTTCGGGCTCATTTATCACTTAATGCAAATTTTGCTTTAAGAACTTTAAAAGACATAGTGGGGTGCAAATGTTTGACATTATTTGCATTCTATACCCACTTATGTTTTTTTATTATTTATTTGCATTTTTATTTTTCAAGCAATTGACTCAAGCCATATGCGACCATCTCAAGATGAACTCTTAAGAGGATGGTCTTGGTCATACAGTATGCATTCCAAGTTCATCCCAAGTGCAATGGGAAGCTGTCTTGTGAATGTAAGGTGTTGAGTCGAATACGCACAAATAGAGTCATTTTTGCTTAAATTTTCATTTTAGCGCATTGATTTATGAGCATATGAAGGACTCAAGTATGAAACAAACTAGTTTCACCCAAGTTGCTATAGGGACTCTAGAGAACTACAAATTTCTCAAATTATGGCACAAACCTCTAGATAAAAAACTGAGCAAGTAAAAGCAACATGTTTCATCAAGTTTTTCATTTAAAGCTTATGTTCATTTTTCTAAATCGTAGCAAGATAAATTTTTCTAAATCGTAGCAAGATAAAGGAACTTGGACATATCTAAGCTAATGATTTTCTTCAAATAATGTAGCATGGTGTATTGCATGAAGATTAAATCATTTGCATAATAGACAAAGCTCATAAAACAGAAAATGCAGTCTATATGCAATGCATGAACAGATTCCCAAACTCCCCCCAACAAGTGAATCAATTTAAGCACAAATCTGGTTAAAATGAGTTATTAGCAGAATTAGGTGAAGAAGAACCCAAATGAACTCAATGGAAACCAGAAATACAGAATGAGGAGAAGAAGTCGAGAAAACTGCAAACTGGATGGCTATAGAGCATAAAAAAGATAGAAGAGACTCACTACGGCTCAAACTCGCTCTCATCTTCCCCAATGATTAACATAGGGAAGCTGACTCTACATCCCAAACTAAGGAGTGCACACAGACCTTGTCTACCTAGGAGGCCCAACACCTGCTAGACTTATAAGACTGTGAGAGAACTCAACCTAGAGAGAAGAGAGAACAGCTAATCACGCATGATAGCAACCTAAAGCACAAGATGAGAGGTCCATGCAAATCATGCCAGAAGTCTAAGTGAAGTGAACTCAACTCAGGAAAATAAAGCTCATAATCACTCAAAAAAAGCAAAAGAAAGGAAATGCTGAAAGAAATCATATAATACATAATATACAAACCAACTCCCCCTCACAATAGGTCGTATGGGCACACGACTCCGAGCTCACTCCTCAAGGCAACAAACCTGGAGCTATCCAAAAGCTTGGTAAAGATATCGGCTAATTGGTGGTCACTCTCTATAAACTGAAGCATGATATCCCCTTCTCCACATGGTCTCTAAGCAAGTGATATCTAACATCAATATGTTTGGTCCGGGAATGCTACACTGGGTTCTTAGCAATGCAAATAGTAGAAGTGTTGTCACAGAAAAGTGGAACACTCGCTATTGCTAACCCAAAGTCACGCAGAGTCGAACGCATCCAAAGCACTTGACTACAGCAACTCGCTGCAGCAACATACTCGGCCTCTGCAGTGGACTGTGAAACCCCAAACTGCTTCCTAGACGACCAAGAACAAGAGAAGTGTCAATGAATTGGCAAGTGCCAGAAGTGCTCTTCCTATCTATCCTACAGCTAGCAAAGTCTGCATCGGAAAAGGCTCGAAGGGATAGACAAGAAGAAGAGTACCAAATACCATAATCAGTGGTAGCACGAACGTACCTAAAGATACACTTCACTGCCTTGCGGTGAGAGGCGCGAGGAGAAGCCTGTAATCGAGCGCACAAACACACAGTGAAATGTATGTCCAGGCTCGAAGCAGTGAGGTACAAGAGGGAGTCGATCATATTCCGAAATTCCTTTTCATCAACAGGCTCACCATCCTCATCCGGCTCGAGGACAGCAGTGGTGGCCATAGGAGTCATTACTGGCTTCCCGTCAGACATGTCAAAGCGCCTCAGGAGGTCCCGGGTGTACTTGCCTTGATGCAAGAAAGTGCCCTCCCGAGTCAGCTTGATCTGGAAGCCAAGGAAGTAGCTTAAGTCACCCATCATACTCATCTCAAACTCTGTGCTTATCACGTCAAAAAACTGAGACACAAGAGAATCAGATGAGCCACCGAAAATGATATCGTCGACATAAATCTGGACGAGAAGAAAATAGGACTCATGGTGTCTGATGAATAAAGTCTTGTCTGCTATGCCATGTTGAAGTCATTCCTGAGAAGATAAGACTTGAGCCTCTCATACCATGCTCTGGGTGCCTGCTTGAGTACATACAAAGCTTTGGAGTGAGCTTGAAGCCCTTGGATGTAGAGAATGCAAGCAGGATCCTAATAGACTCTAGTCTAGCTACAGGGCTAAAAGTCTCCTCAAAGTCAAGACCCTCAACCTGAGAGAAGCCCTGTGCAACTAGTCTAGCCTTGTTTCTAATGACAACCCCATCCTCACTCTGCTTGTTTTTTAACACCCACTTGGTCCCAACGACATTATGACCAGATGAGGCTCGACAAGCTATCATACCTTGTTCCTCTCAAAGTTCTCAAGTTCCTCATGCATAGCATTAATCCATGATTCATCGGATAATGCATGAGAAACATCCTTCAGCTCAAAGGAGGCAACAAAGGCAGAGTATAGGTAGAAACTGGACAAACCTGATTTTGAGCGAGTGACCCGCTCAAATAGATCGCCAATGATCTGATTAGGTGGGTGAGAGCGCTGAATACGATGGGGAGGTCTAGAAGCAGAAGTGGCCTCTACCTCATGCACAGAAGAGGTAGGAGTAGAGCCACTAGCTGCATGAGAGTCAGAGGGTAAGGGCTGGTCTCTCTGAGGTGCAGAAATGGAAACAGGAGGCACCTTAGGTGTAGAGGGGACTGGATCAGGTGGAATACCATCATCTCCATCATCCTCATCCTCTACAAAGATGGTCTCGGATGTGGAAGAAGAACCTGAAATATCAGGTCTAGCTCCTGGGCTAGCCTCATCAAAGGTCACCTCGCAGGTCTCTATGATCCTATGCGCATCGCAACTCCAGACCCTATAGCTATGAGAAGAAGACCAAAAACTCAGAAAGATACCATCAGAAGATCAAAACTCAAACTTATCTAGGGTACCAGACTTCAAAATAAAATACTTGCAACCAAACACACGAAAATGAGAAACACTGGGCTTTCGCCCATATCTCAATTCGTAAGAAGTGCGGTGCAAATGTGCTCTCAAGAATACGAGATTAAAAACATGGCAAACAGTCGCTATAGCCTCAGCCCAAAACTTCCTAGGAGTGTTGTACTCGTCTAGCATCGTCCTGGCCATCTCTACCAGGGTCCTGTTCTTCCTTTTCACTATGCCATTTTGCTGAGGGATGTAGGTAGAGGAGAACTGATGCTCTAAACCAGACTCCACACAAAAACTCTCAAAATAGGAGTTCTTGAACTCCGTGCTATTATCACTGTGTATAGCTCATAAGGCATCAGGGAGCTCAAAACATAACCTATGAACCAAACCCCTAAAATGGGTAAAAGACTCATCCTTCCAGGCCATGAAGAACACCCAAGAGTACCTCAAAAAGTCATCAACAATGACAAGAACATACCACTTCCCACCCACTGACTGCACTCTAGCTGGACCAACAGTGTCCATATGTAAGAGCTGTCCTGGTGCATTAGTCATCACAACTGTGATTGGGGGATGAGAAGCAGCAATTATCTTGGCTTGTCAGCAAGGAGAGCAAACTAAGTCTTTGACCATTTTGAGTTTAGGCAAACCACGAATGAGGTCGTGGCTACTAACTCGGGTCAAATGATCAAATCCAATGTGACCAAGTCTCCTATGCCAGAAGGAGAGATCACGGGACTCTGAAGCAATCAAACAACAGAAAGAGTCTGTAGAAGAAGCAGAAAAATCAGCACGAAAGACTCTCCCATATCTAGAAGTCCCACAAACTAACCCTCTTGAAGAATCGAGGGTTCTATAGGCGCTACTCTTGAAGCTTACCTCAAAGAGTCATGATAAGGTGAGAAACAGAAAGCAAATTATACTGCAGCTTACTTACTAAGACAACATCCTTAAGAATAAAATTCTGATTAATGCAAATGGTACCCTTAGCAATGACTCTACCAGAAGAAGCATCCCCGAAAGTGATCAACTCATCACCGGGGGCTCGGACTAGGGAAGAGAACCAACGAGAGTCTCCGGTCATATAACGAGAACATCCGGAGTCGACAATCCAAACATCTCCCTTCCCAATCCGACGAACTTGATCAAGATATAAGAGAGAGAGATGACTCAGTACTGGGATAAAGTGAAGACCTGTGAAACCAATACTGAACCACACGACGCCTCAAGGTACCAACCACCAAAAAATACCTCACGCCGCTAATATCTACCCCGATGGAAAAAACGAGGAATATCAAGAGGATGGCGAAAAGACTGACCACGAGCAGCTCTAGGCTAAAACTCAACTGAACAGCCTAAAAATCGAGTCCTGGATGCTACCCGAACATAGGCGACTCTCTAACCTTTCTAGAAGCAGTGCGTACCTTAGAAGCACTCAGAGTCTGGGGATTACCCTGAATACCCCTAAGAGCACTAACACGCTCACGCCTTGTGATCTTGGTGCACCTAAAGCAGAAATCTGCCAAATGTCCATCTTTCTAATAGAAGTTTGTAGCGAGGTGCAAATGTTTGACATTATTTGCATTCTTTACCCACTTATGTTTTTTTATTTGTATTGTTTTTTAAAGCAATTGACTCAAGCCATATTCGACCATCTCAAGATTAACTCTTAAGAGAATAGTCTTGGTCATACAAGATACATTCCAAGTTCATCCCAAGTGCAGTGGGAAGCTGTCTTGTGAATGTAAGGTGTTCAGTCTAATGTGCACAAAAAAGGTCATTTTTGCTTATTTTTCATTTTAGCACATTGATTCATGAGCAAATGAAGGACTCAAGAATGGATCAAACAAGTTTCACCCAAGTTGCCATAGGGACTCTAGAGAATTCCAAACTTTCACAAATCATGGCAAATATTCCTAGAGGAGAAACTTAGCAAGTAAAAGCAACATGTTTCATCAAGTTTTTATTTAAAGCTTTAATTTTAAAAAAAAATTAACAAGCTTAGCAAGATAAATGAACTTGGAAATATCTAAGCTAGCATTTTTCTTTATAAAAGAGCATGGTGCATAGCATGAATAATAGCTCATCTTCATAATAGACAAAACTCATTAAATAGAAAATGAAGTCTATATGCAATGCATGAACAGATTCCCAAACTCCCCCTCAACAAGTGAATCAATTTTAAGCACAAATTTTTTACAATGAGTTATTGCAGAATTAGGTGCAAGGAGAACCCAAAAGAACTCAATAAAAACCAGAAAGATAGAATGATGAGAAGAAGTCGAGAAACTACAAACTGGGTGGCTATAGAGCATAAAAAAGATAGTAGAGACCACTATGGTTTAGACTTGCTCTCATCTTCCCTAATGACTGACATAGGGAAGCTGACTCTAGATCTCAAGCTAAGGAGTGTACACAGACCCTGCCTACCCAGGGGGCTCAACACCTGCTAGACTTATAATACTGTGAGGGAACTCAGCCGAGAGAGAAGAGAGAATAGCTAATTCTGCATGATAGCAACCTGATGTGAGGTTGTGTCCCGATCTTTCGATGAGAGCGATAACTATCGATTTGGTGGAACCGACTTTGACGATCCGACTACAACGTACGACAACGATGCACCTTAGCAATCGCTAAACCAACTCCGGGGTGTTGTTGATCTTGCCGTGGGCACGATCAACCTGAACACGAGGTTCTATTCCTGCAAG
This sequence comes from Otatea glauca, assembly GCA_036346275.1. Classification (NCBI taxonomy): domain Eukaryota; kingdom Viridiplantae; phylum Streptophyta; class Magnoliopsida; order Poales; family Poaceae; genus Otatea; species Otatea glauca. The sequence continues at coordinate 12,174,941 of CM070712.1, forward strand.
CAACCGAAGAACAAGCAAGAACAATAGTAAAAGCAATCAAAATTGCAAATAAGAATGGAAAGCAAAATCAAGGTGGGGTTCTATTGAGAATCTTGATAAGGTGGCTGTCCAGCACAACTTGAAGAAACAAAGTTTGCACTTGGCTAAACTAATCAAACAAAACCCAAGTGTCTAAAGCGATGGCTACTGAGTTTATAAGAGGGATGGACGTGAGAGGGACGTCCTAGGGTTGTGTGCAGCCAAGGGGGGCGCACACAACTTGGGTTGGGCCCCACACGTTTACAAGGCCCGAAACAGCCCAAAACAGTATTGTAGTATATTTTTTTAATGATTTCGGTTGATGTACAATGAATCTGGGCCTGAGATTAGATCCATTCGAAAGATCTCGTTGTAAGCTTTCAATCAAGTCCAACTTCACCCAAATCGGAGTCCGTATGCAAAAGTATTCATATTTGAAGTCGGTGCTATCTCAGGAGGCCGAATTGGATTCCAGAACGTGATGGATTTGATCTCTCTCTCTTCTTGGCCCGTGGATGATGTGTTGGAGTTGGCACAACCAAATGTGGTCATATCCGTAGTAGTGATGTCCTCATCATCCTCCCTTTCTTGAATTTGAGTCGTCCTCGACTCATGCTCAGCTTTTAGCTTGTCCTCAACAAAAAGTATTCTCATGTGAAGATCATTCACAAAGCTCAATATTTCTTTCTAGCATATAAAGGCATGTTGAAAGCTTGCACTCTTGGGCCTTCCTCCCTCTGTGAAGGAAAGCCATCCTAGTAGATGTAGATGATCTGAGAGGTTGCCGTGAAGTGTCGCCAAATTGATATAGCGTTGATCATATCCAGGACGAGCATGGTCTCATCATTCTCCCTTTCTTGAATTGGAGTCGTCCTCGACTCCATCACATTCTCCTGCAAAATGTTAGTAACGAGAAAGAGCAAAGCAACATGCATATCTTTTGTGATCAAATCAATGTCTCGTGAATCAAAATCACCCAAACACTCCCTTTCTTGAAAACTATCATATAGATTATAATCGACAGTAGGGGTACTTGATATGATATTAGAATTATCAAATTGATCACATTGTTGCATAGGATGTGGAGGTCTCATATCTGAACAAATGTATAATCTACGTACTTTGTATTCTCCTTTATCATTATGTTTGCCAACAACATGGAAAATATTTCGTGATAACCATGGAAAATCAGAATGTACAAAAATCTTCTCCTTGAAACTATCTAAATCACACAGAACATCAAATTCAATGTAACCTAAAGTATCTAAGGAAGACATCAATTTAAGCTCATCTTCTTCACTAGCAATTTGAATAACATGTCTATGTTCAGCGCAAGTGTTTAGTTCAAATATAAATGTTTCATGTTCATTCACTAATTGTGGCGTGGATATAAGTGAAGCATTATGACACAACTCTTCTTTATCACTAGGAATAGCAATCAAATCAGCAATGGGTTCCATTAATAGTTGCTCTACGATAGCATGATTCATGGACAGTTTTGTCTCTTCAAAATGATTTTCACCATGTATTACAGTCCATACCTTTTACATTACCTTCTAAATCATTCTCAGTGGTTGAAGGTGCAACTTCAATTTTTAACTCTTCACATATGTATGAAGAAGCAAATATCTCCTCTTTCTGCACATTTTCTTCATCATCTTTCTCATGATGTTGTTCACTTTTCTGCAAAATGTTAGCTACAACAGAAGGTGCAACAATGGGCACCTCAAATGAAGCTAAAGGCTCTTTCAAAGATTCAGCAAGCATGTTTTCAGCTCTACAGGCACATTTAATCAAGTCTGAAAGAGAACTATATGTTTCATTAATAAGAACATCCTGAATTTCATGATTAAGTCCACGTATAAACCTAAGCTCAGTAGCTTCTTCACATTCTTGTAAACCACAACGCAACAAACAATTTTGCAAATCGTGAAAGTATTCTATAACAGTTTTAGAACCTTGTTTTAAGCGTTGAAGTTTAGTAAGCAAATATTCAGCATCATATTCAGGAACATAATAATTTCTCATAAGTCTTTTCATGGCATTCCAAGTTTTAGGTTTTTTATCATGTCTAGATATATGCTTCCACCAATATATTTCATCTGATGTTAACACTTTAACTGCGGCACTAATCTTTTGGTTTTCAGATAAGTCATAGTTTGCAAATTCTTTGTCTACCGCTATCTCCCAATTTATATATGCATTAGGATCAAACTTTCCACCAAAAGTAGGCAATTCAAACTTGATTTTACCTTGTTCATCATCAGTTGATGAACCCGTGGCGATGTGTGGTGGGGCGACCGAGGCAGTGGGTCCATGCTGGGAAGCCGAGGCAGCAATGGGAACCCGTTGTGCACGTAGTACACCATTGTTGTTTCTTAGGAGACAAGGTGGAGGACTAGAAGTTCCATGGGCAGCAGCTGCAAGCATATCATCAAGTCTAGACAAAATAGTAGTAAGGGTAGTATTAGCAACTCCCTGAGCAGTCTCGATGGACCGGAGACGGTCTTCTTGCAGCGACATTCGCTCATTAGTGAGTCGTACATTGCTCTTCATGCGTGGAGAATGATGCAGTGAACTCTTGTCACCTGACATGGTTAGTAGCAAAAAGGGAAACACAAAGGTTTAGGTAATTCCCTATCAACTACTAGGAAGTGGAGAAAATTCGCTCAACTCTCAAGCCTTAACCAAAGCTCTTACAAGTTCTTACCATGCTGCAGGAGTTGTCGGTCGTTGGCGGTGTCGAAAGTTCTCCTAAGCTTGGATAAAGCGATTGCCAAGGGACCGAACAAACGTACGAGTGTAGAATATGTGGAGCTGGGTAGGCTATACTTTTTCCTATACAATCTGATTATTCTAGTTATTGTAATGATAAGTAATGACCCAAACTAGAATTCACAAGTCCTAGTTGCCGATCTCAAAGATATAAGCGAATTTCAAGGCAACTCACGCGCAAAGATGATGGTACTTATGCAATCAAGAAATGAGCTATAAAAATTAAGTGAGGCACCAAAAGCTCTGTTGCACAAGTCGTAGAGAGACGCTAGCTTATTGCTTCATGAATGTAAAAAGGGCACAAGATTGCTCAACAATTAATACAATTGCACAATCTGAAATAATGAACACAAGTTAGGGTTTTGCTCAATGTAGTGCGACCGGCCACTATTTTCTTTTTCTTTTTCTTCTTCTCTTTTTTTTTCCTTTTGGCTCCTTCTTTCTCTTTTCTTTCTTTGAGTGACTTTCGGGCAACACTACTATGAACAAATTTTCGGGAATCCCTAACTCGATGTCACAAGATAGTATGATATGATAATTCAAGATTATGCAATGTATCAATATGAACAGCCCTAAGCAATATCAAATAGCTAGTCTCAATTGGGATCAAAGTATTCGCAAAGGATGAATTGGTTCCCAAAGGTATGTACACTGATATTTTTTGGGTTTTTTGGATTGTGGATGCTACTGGACTCAACCAACTCAAAGGAACAAAGATAGAACACGAATTGAAGCAAGATACCCAAATTCAATGTTTCTAGGGCAGCAGATTTGTCGCATAGATTAAAGCTTCAAAACGACCAAATTTAGAAGGTTCACTATAGAAAGAATTGAAGCTTATGTCCTCAGCTTTCAAAAGAGTACAAGAACATGCAATTTGGAGCTCGGGTGTGAAAGTTATGGCTCAAAAACCGAACAGCACAGAATACCCCCAATTTCAGCCCGCAGGACTGATTCCGAATCCGAATCAAATTCGGTTTGAAGGATTCCGAATCACAAAGGACACCCAAAAACGTTTTTGTAGAGGACTCTTCAAGGATTCAGGAAAGTATAAAAACTTCCCAATCGGAGTTCGGACGTGAGAATTATGACTAAAATACCGAACCGATCTAGATTGGAAGTACAACTTGCTTAAACAACTTTGATATCCAGATTGAAGAGATTTCGCTCAAGAGTTAGAGTCCATGCCCAACTAGGTTTTTGTTGAGATTGTTCCAAGGATTTAGGAAAGTGCAAAAACACTAGAATCCGAGCTGGTATGCGGAAGTTATGAACAAAACAACGTACTGGATAGATTGAAAGAAAAGCTACGCGAAGGAAAAAACGATCATCAACTAAAACAAGGACTCTAATGGATTAAAACCTAACAAAACTCACTAAAATACCAGATTGAATCTAAAGGTTGAATTTTTGTGGAGTAATTTTCAATTTAGGACAGAAAACAAAAACTAATCTACGGTACAGAATCTCTCACCGAGCAACTTGAAGCTCTGATACCAACTGATGTGAGGTTGTGTCCCGATTTTTCGATGAGAGCGATAACTATCGATTTGGTGGAACCGACTTTGACGATCCGACTGCAACGTACGACGACGATGCGCCTTAGCAATCGCTAAGCCAACTCCGGAGTGTTATTGATCTTGCCGTGGGCACGATCAACCTGAACACGAGGTTCTATTCCTGCAAGCAATCGAAGAACAAGCAAGAACAATAGTAAAAGCAATCAAAATTGCAAATAAGAATGGAAAGCAAAATCAAGGTGGGGTTCTATTGAGAATCTTGACAAGGTGGCTGTCCAGCACAACTTGAAGAAACAAAGTTTGCACTTGGCTAAACTAATCAAACAAAACCCAAGTGTCTAAAGCGACGGCTACTGAGTTTATAAGAGGGATGGACGTGAGAGGGATGTCCTAGGGTTGTGTGCAGCCAAGGGGGGGCGCACACAACTTGGGCTTGGGCCCCACACGTTTACAAGGCCCGAAACAGCCCAAAACAGTATTGTAGTATATTGTTTTAATGATTTCGGTTGATGTACGATGAATCTGGGCCTAAGATTAGATCCATTCGAAAGATCTCGTTGTAAGCTTTCAATCAAGTCCAACTTCACCCAAATCGGAGTCCGTATGCAAAAGTATTCATATTTGAAGTCGGTGCTATCTCAGGAGGACGAATTGGATTCCAGAACGTGATGGATTTGATCTCTCTCTCTTCTTGGCCCGTGGATGATGTGTTGGAGTTGGCACAACCAAATGTGGTCATATCCGTAGTAGTGATGTCCTCATCACAACCTATAGCATAAGATGAGAGATCAATGCAAAGCATGCCAGAAGTCTAAGTGAAGGAACTAACATCCTTCGGCTCAAAGGAGGCAACAAAGGCAGAGTGAAGGCAGAAAGAGGACAACCCTAATTTTGAGCGAGTGACCCGCTCAAATAGATAACCAATGATCTAATTAGGTGGATATTTCTCTGAATATGATAGGGAGGTCTAGAAGTAGAAGTGGACTCTTCCTCATGCACAGAAGAGGTAGGATTAGAGCCACTAGCTGCATGAGAGTCAGAAGGCAAGGGCTGGTCTCCCTGAGGTGTAGAAATGGAAATAGGAGGCACCTTAGGTGTAGAGGGGACTAGACCAGGTGTAACACCATTATTTCTATCATCCTCATCCTCTACAAAGATGGTCTCGAAGAGGGAAGAAGAGCTTGAAATGTCAGGTCTAGATCCTGGGCTAGCCTCATCAAAGGTCACTTCGCAGGTCTCTATGATCCTATGCGCATCGTAACTCCAGACCCTATAGCTACGAGAAGAGGTCGAGTAACTCAGAAAAATACCATGAGAAGAACGAGATTCAAATTTATCCAGGTTACCAGAATTTAAGATGAAACACTTGCAACCAAACACACGAAAATGAGAAACATTGGGCTTTCGCTCATACGTCAACTCGTAAGAAGTGCGGTACAAATGTGTTCTCAAGAATATGCGATTAGAAACATGGCAAGCAGTAGCTATAGCCTCAGCCCAGGAGTTCATAGGAGTACTGTTCTCGTCTAGCATCATCCTGGCCATCTCAACCAGGGCCCTGTTCTTCCTTTCCACTACGCCATTTTGCTGAGGGACATAGGGAGAGGACAACTGATGCTCTAAGCCAAAGTCCACATAGAAACTCTCAAAGTAGGAGTTCTTTAACACTTTGCCATTGTCACTTCGTATAGCTCGTAAGGCACTAGGGAGCTCAAGAGACAACCTATGAACCAAACCCCTCAAATGGGTAAAAGACTCATCCTTCGAGGCCATGAAAAACACCCAAGAATACCTCGAAAAATCATCAAAGTGATAAGAACATACCACTTCTCACCTGCTGACTGCACTCTAGCTGGACCAACAGTGTCCATATGTAAAAGCTGTCCTGGTGCATCAGTCATCACAACAGTGACTAGGGGATGAGAAGGAGTAACCATCTTGCCATGTCGGTAAGGAGAGCAAACTAGGTGTTTGACCATCCTAAGTTTAGGCAATCCTCGAATGAGACCGTGGTTGCTAACTCTAGTCAAGTGATCAAAGCCGATGTGATCCAATCTCCTATGCCAGAAGGAGAGATCACGGCGGGATTTTGAAGCAATTAAACCCCGAAGATAGTCTCCAGAAGGAGCAGAAAAATCAGCACAAAAGACTCTCCCGAATCTAGAAATCCCTCAAACTAACTCCCCTAGTGAATCAAGGATTCTACAAGAACTACTCTTAAAGCCTACCTCGAAAGAGTCATCAATAAGCTGAGAGACAGAAAGCAAATTGTATTGCAGCTTACTCACTAAGGCAACATCTTTAAGAATGAAATTGTCATTAATGCAGATGGTACCTTTGGCAATGACTCTACCTGAAGAAGCATCCCTGAAAATGATCAACTCATCACCGGAGGCTCGGACTAAGAAAGAGAACCAACGAGAGTCTCCAGTCATATTGCGAGAATAACCGGAGTCAACAATCCAAACCTCTCCCTTCCCCATCCGACGAACCTGATCAAGACACAAGAGAGAGAGATGACTCAGTACTGGGATAAAGTGAAGACCTGGGAACCTAATATTGAACCACACGATGCCTCGTAATACCAGCCATAGAAGAAGAAGACTGGACTCTAGTGTCTCACTGACGTTCTACTCTCACAAGTCCAGAATATGCCTTAGCAGAAGATCTGGGAGGAGGAACTAGGTTGGCCTGCCGTGGTGCAAAGCCCGGACCATTCCACTGAGGCTGCCCAAATCTCCTACCAGAAAATACCTCACGCCGTTGATATATACCTCGATGAGAACCACAAGGTATATCAAAAGGATGGCAAAAAGACTGACCACGAGTAGCTCCAGGACGAAAGCTCGACTAAAACAGTGTGAAAACCGAGTCCTGAACGCTGCCCAAAAATCGGCGACTTTCTAACCTGTCTAGTAGCAGTGTGTGCCTTAGGAGCACTCAGAGTCTGGGGATGACCCTGAATACCCCTAAGAGCAGCAACACGCTCACGCCTTGAGATCTTGGTGCACTTGAAGCAGAAATCTACCAAATGTTTATCCTTGTGACAGAAGGTGCATGTATACTTCGCCTTACTAGAGGCAAAAGTAGCAGGAGGACCAACCTTCTGATTAGAGATCCCATGGACAACCTTGGCAGATCTAAACACAGTGGTACTCACCCTGGGAGCTACCACGATCTCACCACTCTTTGAGGCACGCACAATGGCGGGAGGATGCGCCCGTGCGTGCTCCAAGTAGTTAAATCCTAGACCCTGATTAAATCGGCTAATCTTGGATTAGTCTAGAATGAGATTGAGCTTCTTCTTGCCTCCTAAAAACTTCTCGAGAGTGCTCATGAGATACTCACACTCCCAGACAAAAGAGGCAGATGAAGTACAGGGAAGAGAGGGGGAAGAAGAACTACGAAGAGAAAAACTACCAGCACGTGTATTTTTGTCCCTCAGCACGGCTGCCTCAATTTTAAGGGCCTCACACGAAGCTCAAGGAGCAATTCTAATCCTAAGGGTCTGGGCCTCAAGCTTCTTCCTAAGTTTGACTTGGATTTCATCCGAGTCCCCCTCAATCACAGCACATCGCAAGCAACTTTCTTGTGACTTAGCTAGTAAGTCCTTAGCAAGTTCAGCAGACTTGACATTTACGGAATCATTGTCAAGTTTTAGTTGCCTACAGCCCTCCCATGAGCTGACTGAGTCCTTAGAAACATGCATTTCAAGTTCATCATTTCTTGATGAGAGCTTCGTAAGGTGAGTGCTCATGGCATCAATCTCAGCAAGTAACTTAGGGCAATTTCACATGAGAGAGTAGAGTGAGCATGAAGAAAGCTAGTATCAAAAGATATAGCATTAACAGATTAATTGCTAGCATTCTTCAACCTAAGACTATCTAGTTCAGACAACATACTATCATGCATAGTCCTTAGGTTCTCTAGCTTCACAAGCAGGGCATCACACAAAGAATAGTCATCAGTGACTCGGGAGGGAGAAGATCTAAGAGAAGCTAACTCCCGAGTAAAAGTACCTACTATCTTCTCAAGCTCCATACACCTAACTCTAGCTCTAGCTCTAGCATGAAATTTTTCTAGTTTGCAGAAAGCTTTATTGAGCTGGTCATAGGAGGGTACCTCATCCGAGTTGCTGTAGAGCTCGAAGTCGTTGATGCCATTTGCAACCACCATGAAGCACATCCCAGTGAAGTCGTCGTCGCCTTTGGTCTTCTCTTGCAGATCATCCTCGCCCTCATCGCTCCAGGTCTCTGTGTCAGAGAGGTTGATATCATCGAGTGCGGCGAGGACGCGGTGGAAGAACTTCTTGTTCTTTGAGAAGTTGCGGTACTTCTTCTCACGCGCCAAGTCACGAGCTGGAGGATTCTTGTTTGCTTGAATGTGGTTGGGGCCACCACATTCAAATTAGGTGATCATGCCACCTCTCTTCCTCTCCCTCACCCTCTTGTATGCATGAAAGAATTTGCGAGCCAAAAGAGCAAGCTCATTTTTTGGAAATTTTTCCAGTTGGTCATTGCTTAGTTCGCAAAGGGCGGAGAGGGAAAAACCAGTAGAAGAATCCAAAGTGGATCCAGTGGGATCGGTGACCAAAACCATCTACTGAGATTTCTTCTTGCGAGAGACGACGTCGATTTCATGAGTCTTGAGATGGGAATAAAGCTCGTCAAGAGTAGAGTCGATAAGTCGGTAGTGTCCTTGATGATGGTCACCTTCATCTCCCAAACTTGAAGATCAAGTGCGGTCAAGAAATGTCGAGCATTATCCCAGTCAGGGTATATGCAACCGACTGCTCGGAGGTCGCTCAAAATCTTTGTAAATCGACCAAAGCACTCGTCAAGACTCTCACCAGTATGTTGATCAAATTTATTGTAATCACGCTTGAATTGGTCCTGTCTCACTATCTTGATTTGGGTGGTGCCCTCATGGTAAGCATCGAGGGTCACCCAAATATAATGAGCAGAACAGAGGTGAGAAATCCTATCGTACTCACTGCGGCTAAGACCTTGTATGAGAATATTCCTTACCTTAGCGTTCGCCTCAATGTCAACCATATTATCGACCGTTACATTTTCATCGGCAGGAACCTCATATGGGAGTTTCACCTTCAGCCATATCAGGAAGCCCTGGGCAGTGATGTATGACTCTATCCGAGATTTCTAGAAAGGAAAATTAACTCCAGAAAAGATGGGAGGCTTGGTGGAATACTTGTCCATCGCCATGGCCCTCGAGACCGATCAAGATCTATGGAGAAGCAAAACCTGCTCTGATACCAATTGAAGGATCGAAATGGCGATCAGAGGGGGGTGAATGATCTCAATTTAAAAATTATCCCCCAAACATGATCACAAATGCAATTTTTCACCCAAAGAAACTAAGCCAAAATACTTAAGTATCAAATGGAGGCGAAAAAACCAGCTTTCACAAATTTCAGCTTGAGGCCAGCACTACCGCCCATGTAGAGGTGGTACTACTAGAGTACTGTAGCTACACTAATACATGCATATGAACAGTGATTTTAGAGTGAGTTTAAAAGGAAAAATCGAGGAATCTTTTGATCCACTGATCTAGACTCAATGAAACTTTGTGAACACCTTCCTATGGATGTTAGGAACCTATTCTAACCATCGATTGCAAGAATCGACGTCAAAGTTCTGACCTTTTTCTAATTTACGGAAGGGTGCACAAAAATGGGTTCAAGAACAAAAACTTGGCCCTTAGCTAGCTCGTGGGTTCTTGATGATCAAGATGATCCTAGATGACTTCCCACATGTCATAGCAAGTTATAACACAAGTCAAGAGCACCAAAAACCCGATCTTCCAAGAATCATCCACTCAAGAATAAAAAATTGGTTTCTTGCAAAGAAAAACACAAGATTTGCCTACATGATTGGGATATGGTCTGAAGAAGACTTATCCATTAATCATACATCCTCAGCACAAGATCCACAAGCATTTAGAAGGAGGGGAGGCAAATCCAAATGTGCATGAAGTAAATTGCAAGAATTTAAAGACTGAATTTAAAGCATAATGTAAATGTGAAAAGTAAATTCAGAATAGAGAGGAATGAATTAAACCTTCATTTCTGGAATGGAGGTTTACAAGGCCTCACAACAAAGTGGGCAAAGCTCAAAGGAGCACAAAAACCACAAAACCTTCAAGAAGAGGAAGGCTACCCCTCCCCCTCTATTTATACTACTCTTTAGTCACACTCCACCCTTGGATGAGTTCCTTTCTACCCTAAGGATCACCATCAAAGGCTAGGAATAGGAATGACTCCCACACACAGCCATACTAACTAGACCTGCTACTCTATCACCTAGACTACGATTAGACGTCCCTCCTTGATCCAAGCAGTTCCTAGCTAGAATATCAACCACTCCTTGTCTTCTAGGTTTGCAACGATTCTGTCTCCGATCATCTTCCAGCGATCCTCGACCGTCTAGACCTCTAATGCACCTCGCCTAGTCCCGGTTATCCTCTGCCTCACCATGATCTAGCACCATCGTCCTATAACCATAAAAACAAGGAAAACCTATCACATAGCAATGTCCAACAAAGATTGCAATCATCACCCAATTTCATCGCTCAACAAGTCGGCACTACCGAACACCGTATCGACTTCATCGAGTTGCCACCATCGAGAAGGATCCTTACTCGAGAAGTAACTCGACTACCATTTCGACCGCATCGACTTCATCGAGTTGCCACCATCAAAAAGGATCCTCACTAGAGAAGTAACTCAGTGCAAGCCAAGAACACAAGGAATGGACGAGATGCTATCTAGACGCTGCGTGGATCAAGGAGGGCCGTCGGATCGCGGTCTAGTTGATAGAATAGCGGGTCTAGTTAGTGTGCTGTGAAAATCGTGCAAGAAAACCAGGTTTGTTGGTGGGTTTTGGGTTAACCCTTGCATGGTTGTGTGAGTAGGTCAATCCTAGCCCTTTGATGAAGTGCCCTAGGGTTGAGGGACTCATCCAATGGTGGTAGGTGGCCCAAGAGTAGTATAAATAGAGGGGGAGGGGTGGCCTTCCTCCTCTTGAAGGTTTTAGTGGTTTTTGTGCTCCTTTGAGCTTTGCCACTTTGTTGTGAGGCTTTGTAAACCTCCCTTCCATAAATGCAAATCATTTTCTCTTATGCTTGAATTTACTTTACGCATTTAAATTCCTCACTTAAATTCTTGCAATTTACATTCATGTAATTTGGATTTGCCTCCCCTCCTTCTACGTGATTTTGGATTTACTTCCACTCCTTCTAAATGCTTTTGCTTCTTGTGCCGAGGATGTTGGTTGATGGATGAATCTTCTTTAGATCATATACCAATTATCTAGGCAATCCATGCATCTTTCTTGCAAGAAGCTGATATTATGTTCTTAGTTGAATCATTCCTCTAGATCGCGTTTGTGGGGTGTTGAACTTGTGTTCTTGCTTGCTGTGACGTGTGGGAGGTTATCCAAGATCATCTTGATCGTCAAAACCCCACGAGCAAGTCCAACATTAAGTTCTCGAGTTTTTGCTCAAACTTGGTGTGTTCTCCCTTCAAAGTGAAAAAGGTCAGAACTTTGACATCAATTCATTGAGATTGAAGGTTGGAATAAGTTCTTGACATCCTTAGAATCATATCTACCAAGTTTCATGAGTTTTTGTCGAGCCGATCAAAAGATTGATCAAGATTTGCTTTTGAAGGTCATGCTGGTTCTTCAGGTGTTCTTGAGCTTGGTGCTACCGCCCCTGGTGCGGTGCTACCGGCCTCCCAGCGGTAACACCGCCCTTACAAAACAACTAGCTCTTTTTATTTGCTTCCTCTGAGTGTTTCTCTTTGAAGGCTTGTTTGGAGTATTTTGTGTGGGGGGAAATTTTATTTGGGATCATTCACCCCCCTCTGATCGCCATCTCAGTCCTTCATATTGTGAGTCATACTTAAATATGTTATCGTTTATGTTTGGAAATTGTTCCATCAATAGAATGTATTAGAGTGTACCCTTTTATTTCAAGGGTAGGTGATCAATGAAAATGTTTAAGACTATAAACTTTGATGTGTAATTAGAACTTTGAGTCGGTGTTAATTGCTAATTCTCTTAAAACACTTTGGTTGTTTGTTCAATGATATTGTAATATAAGGTGTTGGTAGAGCAATTTAATTATGATGGTAGGTGATCCTATAGTGAATGTTGAATACAATCATTATGTATGTTGTTGCAAAATATTGAGATAAATTAGAGTATGAAATCACGTCTCCTTAATTCTAGTGTAGATTGCGATTGAGAAGGTATAGAATTTTTTATTTGATGGAGTTATTACAACAATGTGATGGAGTAAGGTTTTGGAGTTTGTTGGACGATGTTGCTTATGGACAATTTAATATTGTGTATCAACGGAATGATTTAATCAATGCTGTAATCAAAGAATGGGGAAACACGGAATGATTGTCTTGTGGTATGATTTTACTCTTAGCAAATGACTCTCTTAGAGCCATATTTATGAAATATGTCTCGTGGAGATGATATTTAGTTATTGGAGTTATTTATTGGTTGAATGAACTTTGGATACTAAAACGTTGACTTATGGGTTGTATGAAATTTATAGGTTAATCATGCTAAAAATTTCGTTGAAAAGATATGTCTTAATCTTGGAATAGGAAGTTGTATGATTGATTGCTCGTTATGCTTAGTAGACCAAAAAAAAGTATTGCTGCAATGTCTTATATTGAATTAACTATCAGGTTGAATGTGCTTCAAATTATGCCATATTTCTCCTTGTTGATTATAATGTGATAGACTTAGTTTAATGTTTAATGATAACATTGCCAAGGGTGGTTATAATTATTAGAGAAGGTAATTAAGGAAGAATTGGGTATGTAAATTATGTTAAATTCTAATGGGGTTTCTCAAGGTGCAAAATTGTGAATATTGAAACCTTTAATGGTAAGCGTATTTAAGTACTATAAATGGTGAGATTTATGGTGAACCTATGTTTAAATGTATATGAATTGGGTTGTTTGTGTGATCTTTTGGATGAATGTCTTTTTGTCTAAGGCATTCTCTATTATATGTATAGAGCTTCTCTAATTAAGTGTGAATGTTTCTAGGTTTGGGGTTAACTATGAGGTTTGAAAATATGGATGAAAGAATGAATAATCAAGAAATAATATGTTGGTGGATTTTGAATATTTTATTTTGTTGAACAATGCCATTCATTTGTCTTTGCTAAGATATTTAGCTTAAGTTATGATTGTGGAATCTACCCTCAAAGGGTGTATGTTTGGATTGCGCTCTTTATCATACAAATGAGTTATCTTTGGTTTTATCAGTTAAAGGAAATGGCCAAACCCAATATAATTGTTTGGAAGCTCTTGATTTGGAAATATTTGTATCTCTATTTGAAAATGATTCTTAAAGGTGGTTCATATGATTGCTTTATAAGTGATCTTTTGTTGGTGAAGCGGTTTTCTGCTGGGAAATGAATTTCTACTTCCCTTAAGCAAAAGATGGTTGTGGTGTGGAAGAGGTTTGATTCTATGATTGGTTTCTTCTTTATAAAATGATTTGCTTTGGTCAAAGTTAGATGCATTTGATTTATCCGGTGTTTCTCTTTTAAATTGAGTTTCTCCCTAATGTGAATATTAGCGCCTTGGTTTTAAGGTGATGAAAGTGGTTTCCTTTGTTTAAAGGAATTAGTGTTTCCTTTGAGTTCTAGTAGGGGAAAAGGAAATGAAGTTGGTACTCTATTGAGTATAAAAAGGGTTGTACTCTTTGACTTGGTTCTTTGAGTGGAAGAATGTGTGGGCAAAACCTTCATGGAAAGAAAAGCCAGGTGTGGGTTGGAAATAACCTAAGATCTCAGTCTTTGCTAGCTGTTGATTGTATATGGTTAAGAGTGGAGTGTAGTTGGGGATGTTGTATGTCTCGGTACAAATCTACCAGGAGGGATCAATTAGTAGCTATGCTCCTCAGTATACATGATCGATCTTTAAAAGTTGACCACTAGGAAGTTGTCGGTAATTAAATTACCTTCTTGTGGTGTGTCTAACATTTGTTTGCGTTGGATGTAATTAATATTTTGACAATCCAAAATTGATTGTTCTGCTATGAACATTTATTCTGGCTAGTTGTCCCTGGTTATGAAGTAGGACCTGGTAGAAGATAGATGAAAAATTTATAGTGTTCATAGAAGTGTCGTGGAAAAAAAGATAATGTGTCATAGAGTGCTATTCCTTTCGATGGTATTAGTCCTTTTGTTAAAAGGTCAACCAATTGGGAGAGATGGGAATCTTTGTTTAGTTTCTGGGAGTGCAATTTTAATATCCCGGATGTTCAAGCGGATCGTATGGGTGATTTTTTGAATAATGGTTTGAGGTGTGTTAGAGTGAAGTGTCTCTTATCGCTCTTGTCGTCTTGAGTACAACTAACCGTAGTAGAGAGGTTGGAAGTGGAAAGTATAATTACGCGTTTGAGTTGAAGAGGGAAAATTGGAGTTAGAGGTTGGTACCATGTTCACCTGGGAAGTATTTCTGGGTTAAAACAGGATTATACACTTTAGTGCCAAAGGAAAGCTTAGTCTGATATACCTCGTGATGCGCCAACGGCTCGATCTTCCGATAGGTTCTACTTTTGCGCAACGGAGACGTTCGTGTTCCAAGGGTCTCCAATCAGCGAAGATTGAATCCTTGCAATCGCTACACCCACGCACTTGTCGTTATCAACCGTGCTCACGCCCGGATGACCTAACCACGAAGGTTAATTCACGCGCTTGATGAAGAAGCGAGCAAGAACGAGAAGAAAACAATCTGACAATTCAAACGATCAAAGTTGAGGTTATCTCTTTCACCAAACCAGGTCTTGTGACACTACTCCGATGAACAAGTGTTTCACACACGTGGGGAACAAACATAGCAAATAACCTAACCCTAAAAGTAGCAGCGGCTAAGTATATATAAGGGCAAGTTACAAAAAGTGATCAATCAACAGTTCTGATTCGGAGTCTGCAACAGTAGCAACTTTTCGTATTGATTTGGAGGCATTCCCGAACGAATCTGGAGGTGGGCTTGTATGCAATAGATAGGTCTTGAAATAAGATTTCCAACCAGTGGTGGCTCAGCCAAAACGGACTTCGTATGAGGAAGTTATGGCCTTTTTAGTCCGGCGCTATCAGGCTGACTTCAAGACGAGTTGTAGTCCGAATTGAAGTGCACGGGAGGCATCAATTGGGCTTGTACTTTAGTTGAACGTGGCTTGTAGATGTTCAAGTTGTGTATGAGGTCTCCTTGAGTTAACATCTCCTCTCCCATGCTCCTAAGTAACAACACATCACAAGGAAAATTATGCATTAGCACATTCTCATTAGAACAAGTATTATCACCTAAGAACAAGCTCACCTTGTAATTGAGTTGTCTTGCTCGGGCTCGTGTTATTGTACCAAGAGTTAAAGTTGTATACATAGGAGTTATGTCCTCATCATTCTCCCCCTCTAAAATTGGAGTCGTCCTCGACTCAATCTCATCTTCTTTGCCCATGTATGGTTTTAAATCTGAAATGTTAAATGTGGGACTAACCCCAAAATCTGCAGGAAACTCAAGCTTATATGCATTATCATTAATCTTTGCAAGTACTTTAAAAGGACCATCAGCTCGAGGCATTAATTTAGACTTTCTCAATTCAGGAAATCTATCTTTGCGTAGATGCAACCAAACAAGATCACCAAGTTCAAAGGTTAATTATTTTCTACCCTGGCTACCATATGCTTTATATTTTGCATTCATCTTTTCAATATTTTCTTTAACTAATTCATTCATTTTCAAACTCAATTCAGCACTACTTTTAGCATCAAAATTTAATGTTTCAGAAGGAGGTAAAGGTAGAAAATCAATAGGAGCACGTGGATTAAACCCATATATGATCTGAAACGGACTTACCTTGGTTGTGGAGTGTATGGACCTGTTATAAGCAAATTCAATATGAGGTAAGCACTCTTCCTACATCTTCAGATTTGTCTTGACAATCGCCCATAGCATAGTAGACAATGTGCGGTTAACGACCTTCGTCTATCCGTCGGTTTGAGGGTGACAAGTAGTGGAGAAAAGCAATTTTGTCCCCAATTTATTCCATAGGCTTCTCCAAAAATGACTCAAGAACTTTGCATCATGGTCTGAAACGATGGTATTGGGCACACCATGTAAACGAATAATCTCCCTAAAAAACAAATCAGCAACATTTGTATCATCATCGCTCTTATGACAAGGTATAAAATGCGCCATTTTAGAGAAACGATCAATCACCACAAATATACTATCCCTTCCCCTCTTAGTCCTAGGAAATCCTAACACAAAATCCATTGAAATATCCTCCCAAGGAATGCTAGGGATAGGAAGAGGCATATAAAGACCATGTGGATTCAAACGGGACTTAGCTTTATTGCAAGTGGTGCACTGTGACACATAGCGCTCGACATCACGCCTCATCTTAGGCCAAAAGAAATGGGCAGCAAGTACATCCTCTATCTTCTTCACTCCAAAGTGTCCCATCAAACCACCTTCATGCGCTTCCTGCAAAAACAAAAGCGAAACAGAACTATTTGGAGCATAAAGCTTGTTAGCACGATATAATAATCCATCATTCAGCACATATTTATTCCAAGTTCTTCCTTCTCTACATTTTAGATAAGCATCTCTAAAATCCAGATCAGTGGCATACAAGTCCTTGATTGTTTCTAAACCAAAAATTTTATGATCAAGTTGTGATAACAAAGTATATCTTCGAGACAACGCATCGGCAATCACATTGTCTTTACCTTTCTTATGCTTGATGATATAGGGAAATGATTCAATGAACTCAACCCATTTAGCATGTCGTTTATTCAGTTTAAGCAGCTTCTAATATATTTTAAAGATTCATGATCGGAATGAATAACAAATTCTTTGGGCCAAAGGTAATGTTGCCATGTTTCTAACACACGCACTAAAGCATACAATTCTTTGTCATATGTAGAATAATTCAGAGCAGGGCCATTCAATTTTTCACTAAAATATGCAACAGGTTTACCTTCTTGTAGTAACACTCATCCTATGCCAATCCCACTAGCATCACACTCTAACTCAAAAGTCTTACCGAAATCAGGGTGTTGAAGTAGAGGGGCATTGGTTAGATTCTCCTTTAACATATTAAAAGCATGTTCTTGTGCTGGTCCCCAGTAGAAAAGAATGCTTTTCTTTGTTAACTCATTCAATGGTGCCGCAATGGTGCTAAAATCCTTCACAAAACGCCTATAGAATCCTACAAGACCATCAAAACTTCTCACCTGTGTGACTGTCTCAGGCGTCGGCCAGCTCTTGATTGCTTTAATTTTCGCTTCATACACTTCTATCCCCTGTGGAGTAACAACATATCCAAGAAAAGAGACTCGATCTGTGCAAAAGGTGCATTTCTCAAGATTACCAAACAAATGTGCATCTCTCAAAGCATTAAAAACAGCACGTAAATGTTCCATGTGTTCTCTATGTGACTTGCTATAGATTAAAATATCATCAAAATAAACCACCACAAATTTTCCAATGAAAACACGTAAAACTTCGTTCATTACCCGCATGAAAGTGCTAGGTGCGTTAGTTAACCCAAAAGGCATGACTAACCACTCATATAACCCAAACTTAGCTTTGAAAGCAGTTTTCCATTCATCTCCCAACTTCATTCTAATTTGGTGGTATCCACTTCGCAAGTCTACCTTAGAAAAAAATGATAGAACTACTTAACTCATCAAGCATGTCGTCTAATCTAGGAATATGGTGACGATACCTTATTGTGATATTATTAATGGCTCTACAATCTACGCAAATTCGCCAACTACCATCTTTCTTAGGAACCAAAATAACAGGAACGGCACAAGGACTAAGGCTCTCTCGTACATACCCTCGGTCCAATAAGTCTTGGACTTGGCGCTGAATTTCCTTAGTCTCTTCGGGGTTGGTTCGGTAAGGCGCACGGTTTGGTAAAGTTGCCCCTGGAATCAAGTCAATTTGATGCTCAATTCCCCTCATAGGTGGCAACCCTGGGGGAAGTTCATCTGGGAAAACATCCTCATACTCCTGCAAAAGATTAATGATAGCAGGAGGCAAAGAGCTAGGCAATTTATCAAGGGAAAAATAAGCTTGTTTGCAAATCAAAGCATAGCAAGCCAAATCAGACTCATCAAGCGCATGTAAATCAGATTTTGTAGCAAGCATGTTAGCACCTTTCAATTTAATTCCCACCTTCTTAACACTAGGTGCTTCCTTTTCCTTTTTAGGTGGGCAAACTTCTTTAGCTACATCCTGATTTTCAGTGTTAGTTTCCTTCACCTGATGTTCCATTTCAGCTCTTTCTAACTCATCTTTCAAAATGGCAGCAGGGGTCATTGGAATTAATTCAATGGTTCTTCCTTTATGTATGAAAGTGTATTTATTGCTTCTACCATGGTGTAAAGTATTAGTATCATATTGCCAAGGCCTACCTAAAAGCAAAGAACAAGCTTGCATAGGCATGATATCAAAATCTGCATGATCATGGTAGGTACCAATTGAAAAATGCACTCTCACAATCTTATTTACCTTCAACTTACCACAGGAGTTGAACCATTGAATGTAATATGGCATGGTGTCTTTGCATGGTCAAGCCAAGCTTCTCGACCAACTCAATGCTAGCAAGGTTATTGCAACTACCTCCATCGATGATGACGTGACATGATCTTTCCTTCACAACGAACTTTGTTTGGAACAAGGTGTGGCGCTAATTTTGCTCCACTCTCTCCATTTGAGCACTAAGTACTCACTGTGCTACAATACTCATATACCTCTCAGAAGTTTCAGTTCCAAATCTGTCCACTCCATCATCATCACTACCTGTTGCATATTCGTCACCTACGGGGTTAGCTGAAACAAGCGCCAAATCTTCATCATCAATATCACTAGAACTAGTATACTCACCATCATCTTTGGCAATGAGAGCTCGCTGATTTGGACAGTCTTTCATCACATGACCCCATCCCTTACAGCGATAGCACTACGTGTCACGTGTCCTACCCGTGGAAGCAACTGATGACGCGTTCTTTGCCGGTGCTTGCACCGTTGCTGATTTGCTTGCTGCGGAAGCACGTGGTTGTGGTGTGGAATCAATGGAATGTGCACGGAAAGAAGATGATGTAGAGTGACCAGCAGAAGGTGCCGCAGGTGACACCCTAGGTGTGGCCTGAATTGGAGGAGATCCTCCAGAAGTAACTCCTCGTGATCGAGCTTGTCGTCCCTGTACTTCCCTTTCAGCTTTGCAAGCAAGATGGAACAAACGAGTGATATTATGATAATCCTTATACTCTAATATATCTCGAATTTCAAGATTTAAGCCCCCAAAAAATCTAGACATTTTTGCATCCTCATCTTCTTGCACTTTACAACACAACATACCAATTTGTAACTCCTGATAATACTCTTCTACGGACTTATTACCATGGTTCAAGTGCTGCAATTTATTCAATAAATCTCTAGCATAATATGAGGGTACAAATCTAACTTGCATGCATTCTTTCAAACCATTCCAAGTGGTTGGGACATTATCTGTTTGTTTAATTTCATGCCACCAATATGATGCAAAGTTAGTAAATTCACTAGTGGCAAGTCTTATTCTTTGTTCTAAATATTCATCTGGATTATAACGACCCGCAAAAGATGGCATGGTAAACTTAACTTTAGAAAATGCATCATTAACATTACCATGATGTCGATTAGCATTACCATTGTTACCTCCCATACCATGACGATTGCGGCGAAGACGATCGCGAAAATGGGCATTCCATTCAACAGCTTGATCCATATTGCCGACACTTTCTTCTCCTTCATCATCCTCTATGTTGTCGGCAGGGAATGCTTCTTCATCTCTAGGGGCAGCAAGATTGCCCTCCCTTCGACCTCCATTGAGAGGTGCAGGATCTGCAGGTGGAGGCGGCTGCCTCTCTAGGTACTCCATTCTGGTGACGAGGTTAGCAATGCTCCGCTCAATTCGCTCCATCCTATATTCATTGTCTTGAGCAAGCTTGGTGAGGTTTGCATCGATGCCTCTCAATGCGCTTTGATGATCCTCCACGTAATTCATGAGCTCGATTTTTGCAACACATTCACCTCCATCCGGAATTTCTTTATGTGATCCTGTCATTGTTAGTAGAAGACAAGAAGGAAAAATGGAGTATATATTCTTCCTATCAACTACTAGGTGGTGGACAAAAGGGAAAAGATCACTCTCGCTCAAGCTTCTTACTAAGCTCTTGCAAGTTTCTTACCAACTGTGACAGGTGGTGCAATTCGGTAGGCTGGTTCGTGATAACCTGTGACAATGGTGGGGTATGAGATTGAAAAGTAAAACCTGCAAGTAAATTGGAAGAGAGTGGAGCTCGGAAGGCTATGTATGAGTAGCAAAGGTTATGCAACAATTCAAATCAGAAATTGCAAAACTGAAAAGTAGTCCAAAGCTAGTTTGTGTTGCCAACCTAAACTCGTCACAGACCTAGTTATGCGAAGCGAAGCACACAAATATACAAAGGACACAGAGGATTCCAGCACTTCTGAATTTTTTTCGGTGCGGCTTTTTTTTTTGCACTGGCCTTTTTCTCTTCTTTTGGTGCGGCTCTCTTTTTTTCTGTTTCTCAGAGGTATACTATCCCACTCAACTGAAAAAAAGGATGGAAAACAACAATCCCACGTTTTCGAATGAGATATAATGCTAAACAGATGATTGAAAGATGACAAAAAGATGGCACCGAAACTTCCAGGGCCCAAAACTCGGTCTTAGAGGCTGGTTTTGAGGGTCAAAGAATGCACAGATCTAAAGACTGTGGATTTTTTAGATGCGCATCATCGTCCTCTTTGAAACAAAAAAATAAACCCAAATCGGAGTCCGTATGCAAAAGTTATGCCTGTTTTACTGAACACTGCACGGACCCTTCTTCTCAGACACAAAATCCGAACTGATGCCCTAGGATTTCCGCAGCAAACAAACTCGACCACTACCACCAGGACAAGACTCGATCTAGACTCGGCAACATAATGACACAATGGGGGACAACAATTCAATAAAGCAAAAACCGAAAGAAAGTACAAAGGATCAAAGGGGTTTGGACAGCGGAAACAAGGACAACGACGAACGAAAATATTTTTGGGGCCAATTTTTTTTGGACACTAGGATGATGGAAAACTAACCAACGGGGAAAATACGAATTACCTAATGGGCAACGCAGCTCTGATACCACTTGATGCGCCAACGGCCCGATCTTTCGATAGGTTCTACTTTTGCGGAACGGAGACGTTCGCATTCCAAGGGCTTCCAATTAGCGAAGATTGAATCCTTGCGATCACTAAACCCACGCACCAGTCGTTATCAATCATCCTCGTGCCCCGATGACCTAATCACGAAGGTTAATTCCTGCACGCAGTAGAAGAAACGAGCAAGAACGAGAAAGAAAACAATCTGACAATTCAAACGATCAAAGTTGAGGTTATCTCTTTCACCAAACCAGGTCTCGTGACACTACTCCGATGAACAAGTGTTTCACACATGTGGGGAAAAACATAGCAAATAGCCTAACCCTAAAAGTAGCAGCAGCTAAGTATATATAAGGGCAAGTTACAAAAAGTGATCAATCTACGGTTCTGATTCGAAGTCTGTAATAGTAGCAACTTTTCGCGTTGATTTGGAGGCCTTCCAGAATGAAGCTGGAGGTGGGCTTGTATGCAATAGATAGGTCTTGAAATAAGCTTTCCAACGAGTGGTGGCTCAGCCCAAATGCACTTCGTATGAGGAAGTTATGGCCTTTTTAGTCTGGCGCTATCAGGCAGACTCCGATAGGAGATGTAGTCCGAATTGAAGTGCACGGACGGCATCAATTGGGCTTGTACATTAGTGGAACGTGGCTTGTAGATGTTCAAGTTATGTATGAGGTCTCCTTGAGTTAACATCTCCTCTCCCATGCTCCTAAGTAACAACACATCACAATGAAAATTATGCACTAACACATTCTCATTAGAACAAGTATTATCATCTAAGAACGAGCTGACCTTGTAATTTGAGTTGTCTTGCTCGGGCTCGTGTTATTGGACCAAGAGTTAAAGTTGTATCCATAGGTGTTATGTCCTCATCACCTCGGACCGTTCTCGATAGTGTTATGATTTGGGAATTTGGCCAGTCGCTTGGATCTGTCTGAGATCCTTGCATGGGTGCATTAAGTTTGCATGTTGAGAAAGTTCTTGCGGGATTTCAAATGAGAGATTTTGTTAGAGTCATTGGTCTTTGAGACTAGACATCTTGCCTTGAGACTTGCCAGTGCGGATACTGGAGGAGTCATAGCGGGAACTACAGTATAGATCCTAAAGTATGTTAGAGTGTTGTGGTCGTATCAGTCTGAGCGGGAAGCGACAAGGGAATTGGAGTCTCGCATTGGCGAGAAGTATCCAGAATTGTTCTTAATGGCTATGTGATGTGATATGATTTGTTTTCCTTGTTGGTTATCTTTTTTAGTAGTTGGTGCGCTAAGAATTCGGGGTCGAATTCTATTAAGAGGGGAAGAATGTAATATCTTGGAAGTGCATTAGATTATGTAATGTTGCAGAAAAGAATTTGAGAGGGGAATTATTTGATGTCTCAGTGAAGTCAGCGAGAAATATTTAAGGTTTCTCCTATCGAGGCAAGGTCTGACTTGTGTTTTCGGGCTATTTGTGGGCTGCTAGGGGCCAGTTTCATTTTTGTGGGCTGTTTGTGGGCCGTTAGGGGTAAGTTTTGGCCCATGTGGGGGTAGAATTGCCCTAACCCTAGCCCCCTCCCACCCCTTTTTGCCCCAGCCACAATTAGCCCCTCCCACCCCCTTTTTGCCCAACCGCATAGCCCCTACCCTCTACCCAGTCAACCCTGGCCTCCCTCCTTGCTGCTGCACCTGTTCATCTTCTTTTGCCTTACGTCCCTAGGGTTCCCTCCTGTAGCTCGTCCTTGATCTTTCCCCTGTGAGCACCTTGGTCTTCCCCCTGCCTTGGAGGTGTTGTACTGCAAGGGGGTGCACAGATCTTGCTGTCCAAGGGGATTTCTTCCGTCGTGCTGATCCAGCGATTCGTCGTGCTGACTTAGTGATTCGTCGAATTAAGGTACAACTCTAGATTGTTTTGGGTGTTTGGGTTCCGGTGTTAGGGCTGCGATCGAATCATTTCTTGTGTCATGTCTGTGATGGAGTCATTACCAGAGTTGGTGCTGTGATTTAGAATGGTTAGAGTAAACTCTAATTGGAGGTAGTCTCTGATCTCGAGTAGTGCAGACTGCATTCTCAGGACATAGTTTTGTGGCTCTTTTGTTCAGTTTCAGAGGGGTTGGATATTATTAAATTTGTAGATTATTATCTTAAGATTCATTAGAGATCAAGAAAACAAAATTTGGTTAAGCGGTTTAAAAGTTATGGCCATTTGAAGCCCTGCTGTCCAGAATCTGTTTCTGTTGGAAGCAGCCACGATAATTTGCTAATTAGGGCTATCTAGAGGCCGAATTAAATTATTTCTATGACTAGAGATATCTAGGAAATTTCCTTTAGATTTCAAAAATGTCATCGTTTTCTTAATTTGGAGTTGTATAAAAATAGTTACGAAATTATGAAGTCTGCAGTCCAGGTTGTTAACAGATTGGTTTTCTGGTTTGAATTCAAGGGATTTGTTGTTGTCATTATGAAATACCATGTGGAGGTCTACCAATATTTGTGATGAGTATTTGACTAAATTTGAGCTTGGTATGCTCTGGTTTGAGTTTTATTTGAATTGGATTTTTAAATTGAAGAAATTTGAGTTGTGTCGGTCTCGAGCGGTACTACCGACCTAGTAGGAGCGATACTGCTGACCGAGCGGCAGTACCGGCCAGGGGGAGCAGTAGTTATTTTCTAGAGATTTGGTTTTCTCTTAGTTGTGCCGAGCGGTACTAACAGCTCTGGGGAGCAATAGTGCCTGCCAGGCAGCACTACTGTCCTGGTATAGGCAGTAAGTAGTGCCAACTTCTTGAATGAATTGGATATTTGAATTGCAATTTTGGATGATTATTGCATATCTTTGTTGAGCATTGCTATGTGATGAGTCTTCCTTGTTTTTGATGGTTGTAGGACGACGGTGCTAGATCATGGTAAGGCGGAGGATGACCGGGACTAGGCGAGGTGTGCTGGAAGTCCAAACGATCGATGATCGCTAGAAGATGATCGAAGACGGAGTCGTTGTGAACTTATAAGGCAAGGAACAGATGAGATGCTAGCTAGGAGCTGCTCGAATCAAGAAGGGGCCGTTGGATCGCGGTCTAGAAGATAGAGTAGCGGGTCTAGTTAGTATGCTTTGAGAAGCGTGCAAAACACGTTATGGTTGTGGATTTCGGGTTAACCCATGTATGAGTGAGTGAGTCAATCCTAGCCTTTGATGGTAATCCTTAGGGTGGAAGGAACTCATCCAGGGTGGAGGATGACTCAAGAGTAGTATAAATAGAGAGGTAGGGGTAGCTTTCCTCCTCTCGAAGGTTTTGAGGTTTTTGTTCTCCTTTGAGCTTTGCCCACTTTGTTGTGAGGTTTTGTAAACCTCCCTTCCAGAAATGAAAACTTGATTTACTCATCTCTGAATTTATTTTGCTCATTTACATTATGTCTTTAAATTCCACAATTTACATTCTTGCAATTTACTTTCAAGCAAGTTGAATTTGCCTCCCCTCCTTCTACTTGCTTGTGCTTCTTGTGCCGGGGATGAATGATTGATGGATGAGTCTTCTTCAGATCATATCCCAATCATATAGGCAACTCTTGTGTTCTTCCTTACAAGACACCGATCTTCTGCTCTCTAGAGGATTATTCTTGAAAGGTCGGGTTTTTGGTGTTCTTGACTTGTGTTCTAGCTTGCTATGACATGTGGGAAGCCATCTAGGATCATCTTGATCATCAAGAACCCATGAGCTAGCTGAGGCCAAATTTTTATTTTTGTACCCGTTCTTGTGCAATCTTCCTCAAATTGGAAAAAGGTCAGAACTTGGACATCAATCCTTGTGATTGAAGGTTGGAATAGGTTCCTGACATCCATAGGAAGGTGTCCACAAAGTTTCACGAGGTTTGGAACAACCGATCAAAAGATTGATCAATTTTACTTTTGAGTCGGGCTGTTTTTTATATTCATCATGCACTGTAGCTACAGTCACCCGGCAATACCGTGCTACAGTGCCCGGTAGTGCTGGGGTACTATTTATCCAACAGTACCGGGCCAAAACACGGTAGTGCCTGCCTCTGCAGTGGAGTTTGGGATTTTTGCTTTCTCCACTTTTCCTTTTTTGATGTGAGGATGTTGGTTGGATTGTTTTGAGTGGAGGAAAATTTATTTTGGGATCATTCACCCCCCTCTGATCGCCATCTCAATCCTTCACATTAGAAATGATGGATAACTAGAATATTGTAGGTATTTTTCTGTAGCTTTTATAAAGTCTATGAATTCCTATTTTTGGGCTTTTGAATTAACAATTATGGCATTCCAACTATTAGGACAACATGAGGGTAATTGGTTGTCGAGAAGAGTATTTTATCCCAGGGATGGTGTGTAGTTGTGTTATTATTATTTTTGGTGTATGTATTGTTGTGGCATGTTTTTGAGGAGGTGTGTTTTCTGTAGGTGGTGTGACTCTATGTGTGGCTTGAAGCTCACGCCTCTCCTCTTCGTGTGGTAAAGAGGCAAGTATATCGTACAATTGAAGGTGGCTCGAAATAAGATGCGGTGTTCATTGTTAATTTGGCTATCTTGATTATTTATATGAACTATTGCAATTGTTGGTATTACTTATGCTCCATACTTGTGAAGATGTTCCATGACAAATGTAAAACTGAGTTATTATATTGCATCATTTGCATTCATGTCATGAAAAGAATTCGAACCAGGTCGATAAGAAGGTCATATGTGGACATATCACTAATCCGGAGTGCTCTATTGAAAGGCCTACCAAGTAGTCCCATCCAAAGGGATGGATGGGAGTGAGATCTACTTGTAAGCCCCTCCACTGGGATGGTAGGGAAAGAAAAGGGTGTGACATCGACGGATGTGCACTCAAGCTATACCGGTATAGGCTATGAATGGTGCATTTTTGAACATGGAAACATGGTGCATTGCATATGAGGTTAACAATGTGGTTAAATGTTATATGTTGCTTTTGAGTGACTTCCCGTATTTTATCCTTGTATGATATATTTTGCTATGTTTTGGACTCACGCTTATTTATTTAATGTTTTAGGTACTTTGAGAATGTCATGAAGGGATGGGATTTAGCTTCACCACATCACATATCCATGCCATTCATAATAAATAGCTTTGGAGCAATTTCACCATAGAGAATAATTTAGTTGTTCAATCATGGATCCCTGTTTATCTTGTGGATGTGTTCTATTTGATTATGTTGATTAAATGCTATCTTGGTCGTAATTAAAATTGTGTTACATGTTAAGTATAATTGTTGAGCTATTTATGTGATGCCGTCGTTATTGAAAGTATTTGCTAGAATGCTTTTCTAGTGGCTATTATGCATGGGACTAATGTTATGTGGTTGTTTATGTATTTATGTCATGTTTGTGGTCATGGTTTATTCTAATTGTGAGATTTTTATTTAGGATTCTTGCTGAAAACTTTGTATAATTGGAGTTTTTGTTAGTATTTGTGATTGTTTTGGTGATATTCTTGACACGTATTGTGCTGGGGTGTTACGGGGGTAGGGGTAGTAGCTCTCCCCTCTTTGAAGGTTTTAGAAGTTCTTGTGCTCCTTTGAGCTTTGCACACTTTGTGTGTGGCTTTGTAAATCTCCCTTTCAGAAATGAAAGTTTAATTTCCTCAAGTCTGAATTTATTTTATGCATTTACATTATGCATTAAATTCAGCCTTTAAATTCTGCTATTTACATTCTTGCAATTTACTTTCCACACATTTAGATTTGCCTCCCCTCCTTCTAAATGCTTATGGATTTTGTGCCGAGGATGTATGATTGATGGATGAGTCTTCTTTAGACCAAATCCCAATCATCTAGCCAAATTTATGTTCTTTTTGCAAGAAACCGATCTTTTGCTCTTGAGATGATCATTCTTGAAAGATCAGGTTTTTGGTGTTCTTGACTTGTGCTCTTGCTTGCTTTGACGTGTGGGAGGCTATCCAAGATTATCTTGATCATCAAACCCCACGAGCAAGTCCAAGATCAGGTTTTTGAGTTTTTGCTCTTACTTGGTGCATTATTCCTTCGATTCGAAAAAGGTCAGAACTTTGACGTCAATCTCTTGGATTGAAGGTTGGATAGGTTCTTGACCTCCATACGAAGGTGCATACCAAGTTTTATGAAGTTTGGACCAGCCGATCAAAAGTTGCATCATTTTTGCTTGAGTTCGTGCTGAGTTCTTTGCTGATTTTTGAAGCCCGGTGCTACCGCCCCCTGCCTGGTGCTATCAACCCCACAGTGGTAGCACTGGCCATACTGGTTGATTTGCTCCCTCTTGTCTCCGTTTTTATTGTTTCGTGTGAGGGCTTGGTTGGATCATTTTTAGTGGGGGTAAATTTTAATTTGGGATCATTCACCCCCCCTCTAATCGCCATCTCGATCCTTCAATTGGTATCAGAGCTCGGTTTTTCTCTTCCATAAATCTTGATCGGTCTCAAGAGCCATGGCGATGGACAAATATTCCACCAAGCCTCATATCATTTCTGGAGTGGATTTTCCCTTCTGGAAGTTGAGAATGGAGTCTTACATCACTGCCTAGGGCTTCTTGATCTAGCAGATGGTGAAGCTCCCATATGAGGTTCCTACCGATGAAAATGTCACGGCCAGCAATATGGCAGACGTTGAGGCGAATGGTAAGGCCAGGAACATCCTCATATTGGGCCTTAGCCGCAGTGAGTACGACAGGATCTCTCACCTATGATCCACTCACCAGATCTGGGTGACCCTCGATGCTTACCAAGAGGGCACCACCCAGATCAAGACGGTGAGACAGGATCAATACAAGCGTGACTACAACAACTTTAACAGCACGTTGGTGAGATCCTTAATGAGTGCTTTGGTCGTTTTACAAGGATTTTGAGTAATCTCCGTGCAGTTGGTTGCACGTACCTTGACACAGAGAACGGTCGACACTTCTTGATCGCACTTGATCTTCAGGTTTGGGAGATGAAGGTAACCACCATCAAGAACATCACACACATATCGACCTTAACTCTTGACAGGCTCTATTCCCGACTCAAGACTCATGAGATCGACATTGTCTATCATAAGAAAAAGTCATAGTCGGTGGCCTTGGTCACCATTCCGATTGGATCCTCTTCTGAGATTTCATTTGGTTTCTCTCTTTCCACCCTTTGTGAGCTAAGCGATGAAAAGATGGAAAATTTTCCAAAAAGTGAGCTTGCTCTCCTAGCTCGCAAATTTTCTCATGCCTACAAGAGGTTGAGGGAGAGGAAGAGAGGTGGTGTTGGGACCCGAATTTGCAAATCCGGACCCACTGTGTATACCGCACTAGTCCAGGATCACGCTAGTGTACACAGGCTCAACATAGATGCTATCACAGTCAAACACAGCGAAATATAGTATAACTTTAATAATTAAAAATAACTGTTGTCTTACATGATTATTGCCACACCGGGCTTAGAAAAGAAATAGCAAATAAGAAGCAGCGGAAATTAAATAAGCGTAGTAGCTCCCCAGTTCACCACAGGCAACTGACAAGGCTCGGACCCTAAGCATTCGCATCCATATAATCCTCCTCCACGAAAGGCGTAGATTCTTCTTCTTCTGAAGTTATTGTTGTTGGGGTGAGTACATAAAGAACTCAACAAGTTGTGCACAGCAATG
The DNA here is from genome assembly GCA_036346275.1 of Otatea glauca. Classification (NCBI taxonomy): domain Eukaryota; kingdom Viridiplantae; phylum Streptophyta; class Magnoliopsida; order Poales; family Poaceae; genus Otatea; species Otatea glauca. Next base: position 12,204,126 of record CM070712.1, read on the forward strand.
CAAGTCTAATATTCTATATGCTTGGTTTAATCCAAAGGAATGGCTAATATGGCTATTTTGCAATAAAGCGGCATTTTAACAAGAATACAATAAATAGATTGAAAAGCAGTAAAACAAATATAGTAATTGATAGATTCAGCATTTCTGAAGTAAACCAGGTTTTCAATCCTAAATCAATTTCCACTTTCCATGGCACCTTGCCATCCCAACAGGTTTTTGTTTAACAAAAGTCTAACCCTCAACTGTAATTCCCAAGCATTGCCCAATACTGTGAGCACGACTATTCGAATAGATTGTACACTCTGCAGAGGTTATGCACTTTACCCACACGATACAACCAAACACCACCAAGGCGAGTGATCATAACAAAGCCTTTACATTGCTACACCTAGACCCAGTACTGCTCGCTAAAGTTTCAATATTGAAGGGTTAAACCACCACAACAGGGCCCCCCTCTTGCGCCATGTGAGTTTAACCGTAAACCCGGGACTCACTATTCACCACGACAGTACCGAAATCTAGGCTTTACAAATTATTCAGCTAGGTTGTCCCATTTCAGACATGTGGTTGCAAGAAAGACTCAGGTCAAAGGTTTGCAAGATTAAGTCCTTAAAGTGATTAAGGCAAGACTTCCACATACCCCTGCCAATCCTGACCCACCTTGGCACACTGCCCCTTGCCACTTGCCCCAATCTAAATCATTACCACCCCAGTTGATTACCAAGCACCACGTGCCATCAACATTTCAATCTAGTTGTGTGACCTCCTCGCCACGACAACTTGATATCACTGTGTGACAACACATGACACACCTATTCTTAAACATTGTTCCATATTCCATTAGTCAAGATTAAGTATCAACATTCGGACACATGTGACGACGTGGCATGGCTAAGCAAACTAATACGGTCTAACTAGTCCCATGTTGATTATTAATATTAACTAACTATAGTTCCACATCCTAAGGTGACAAATAGATCATGGCATATAATTGACAAGGTATGATTTAATTCAAATAGGCATATTATCTAATTCCCAGATTAAATGAAATCATTTATACACATAAAATATCATGCATAACGTTTAAGAGACAAATAGCAATTTTGTGAAATCAGGTGCAACATGGTCAAAGCACAACTTGCCTTGGAGTAGGTGCTGGTCTTGCTCTGAGCTTGGGTCTTGAAGCGACGAATCTTCCTCCAGATCGCCGAGCAGTTCAACGTCTACGCGAAACGATGCCAAAATAGCAAATAAACACCAAAATAGAGAGCAAACAAACTCCAAAAATAAAATAAAATTCACTAATATATAGATCTTGATTTTAAATTTTTTTAGAAATTTGAATCACTCAAATCCGAGTTAAAATTCAAAAGATATAGCCTTTTGAAGTTTGAATAAATACTGAAAATACAGAAAATAGAATTTCCGATTTTTCCGAATTATTTTTCTATTGCAAAAGATTTTTATTGCGCAACGCTGACGTCAGCCCTGACTCAGCCAATCGGGTGCTGACACGTCAGCCTGGTCCATGGACTTGGGACACGGGACCGCCTCTGGTCCACCGTGGACGCGGCCCACATCCGTGAGGGAATCCGATGGCTACCGTTCTATACTTACGCGGCTCAATCTCGAACGCTCATCGCACATCTAACGGCCAAGGCTTACCCGAGCGGAACACTGTTGAATGCGGAGGCGTGGCTCGATCGACGGGCCGGTCGGCGAAGATCAATGGTGGCGAAGCTCCGAAGCACGACGGCGGGCTTGCACCGGAGCGGAGGAAGACAACCATCCGAACGACGTTTCGATGCAACTTCGGCCAGATGAAGTGGCGGCCTCGACGCGGCATGACACGACAAGTCTGGATCTGGAACCCGAGCAGCGGATGATGCTTGACGGTGTGGAACGGCGAGAAAACGGTCGGCGGCGCTACGGAAAACTACGGCGAGCTCTTGGGGCTAAACGACAGCGACTCGACGGTGAAGACTTGAACGAGTGAAAGCGCAAGGCGGTGAGGAACCTCGGGGTGCGGCTACGGCTTTTATAGCCTCGACATGTGCGCACAAATGGCCGTGAGCCGTCCGATCTGCAACGAGCGGTCACGATTAGATCTCGGCCGATCCGATCCAATCCGCACTTTCTAAAATCAACGGATGCGATCAATTCTTTCCAAAACAACGCCGCACGATCTCAACCGCACGATCTCGATCCAACGGCCGATCGCATTAGGGTTTCGCGAAAGAAACGGCCGTCCGATCTAGATCCAACGGTCCACACGCGCAACGGCGGCGAAACGACTGACGGCACGACGCTGGGCTCACACACGCACAGTGCTAGGCTCGGCCCAGTACTGTTCACCCTGAATTTCTAACGCTTTTTGATTTAAAATAATTCCCGAAATTAGATTAATTCACTTAAGGCAACTAAAATATCAGGAAAAAACCAAGAAAATTCTCATAAATACTTTGAGACATTTTGAGTTTAAATAAAATATTTTTGGCAAAACTTTATTTTGACTATGCAGATATTTAGTTGGCTTTCACAAAGAGGCTAATTACTTAATTCTCAAAATAAATTCCAATAAATCCAGAAAAATCCCAATAAATCTCAAATTGCATAAATGACAATAAAATAACACTTAAAGCAAAAATTGGGGTGTTACAAACCTCCCCCCTTAACAGAATCTCGACCCCGAGATTTAGGGCTAATTAAGGAATAGGTTTGGAAATTCTAACTTCATGTCCTCTTCACGCTCCCAGGTAGCCTCATTCTCATAATGGTTGCTCCATTGAACTCTGCAAAAATGAACTGATTTGTTCCTGGTTCTGCGGTCCATGACATCCAAAATTTTCATCGACTGCTCCTTGTCGGTCAAATCCTTCTGCAACTCAATCTCTTCCAAAGGCGTCTGCTCCGCTGGCACCCGAAGACACTTCTTGAGCTGTGACACATGGAACACATCATGCACGCCTGCCAGTGACTGCGGCAATTCCAATTGGTAAGCAACCTCCCCTCGACGGCTCAAAATTTTGAACGGTCCAACATATCTTGGGGCAAGGTTTCCTTTAGCGTGGAACCTTTTAACTCCTTTCAGAGGGGTAACTCTAAGGTACACAAAATCGTTTGGCTCGAAACTCAAATCACGGCATCAATTAGCAGCGTAACTCTTTTGTCTTGACTGCGCGTTTTTTAACCTCTCTCTTATCATGGCAACTTTCTCTTCAGCTTCCTTGAGAACATTAGGGCCAAATATCATACACTCTCCTGTCTCATTCCAATTCAGCGGGGTACGACAGGCACGACTATATAAAGCTTCAAATGGTGACATATGCAAACTAGCTTGGTAACTGTTGTTATAGCTGAACTCTACATATGGTAAACATTTGTCCCATGAAGTAGTGTAGGCTAAAGCGCAAGCCCTCAACATATCTTCCAAAATCTGATTTACTCTTTCTGTCTGACCATCGGTCTGTGGGTGATATGCTGTACTAAAGTTCAATCGCGTTCCCATAGCTTCATGCAATTTATCCCAGAATCTTGAGGTGAACTGAGTACCTCTGTCTGACACTATTTTCTTAGGCACACCATGCAAACACACAATTCTGGCCATGTATAATTCTGCTAACCGGTCTCCTGAGTAAGTTGTCTTAACCGGAATGAAGTGAACAACTTTGGTCAATCAATCCACAATGACCCATATAGAATCATACCCACTTTGAGTTCTTGGCAACCCAGTGATGAAATCCATACCGATTTCTTCCCATTTCCATTCTGGAACCCTTAACAGCTGTAGTAATCCTACTGGTCTCTGGTGTATTGCCTTAACTCTCTGGCATATATCACACAAGGCAACATGCTCATCGACTTCACGCTTCATATTCGGCCACCAAAACCTCTCCTTTAAGTCCTGGTACATCTTGGCGCTTCTTGGATGGATTGAATACTTGGAATCGTGAGCCTCTTCCAAAATCAACTGCTTAAGCTCTGGTCTATGTGGCACATAGATTCAAACCTTTAACCACATGGTACCCTGGTCATCCATAGTAAAATCTGCCGCTAATCCTTCATCCTTTTTAGCTTTGATTCGGTCGATTTTCTCATCATCCTTCTGCCCTTCCCGAATCTGATCCTCAAGCATCAGTTTTACTTCCAATGTAGCTATGAATCCTTCTGGAATCATTTCCAATTTTAACTTCTGAAACTCCTTACACAGCTCCGATTGATCTTCTTGTACCATCATATTTGCAACGTGGCTTTTACGACTCAAGGCATCAGCCACTACATTAGCCTTTCCCGGATGGTAGTGGATTCCCATATTATAATCCTTTGTTACTTCCAACCACCTTCTTTGCCTCATGTTAAGATCTGACTGAGTGAAAATATATTTCAAACTCTTGTGGTCCGTATATATCTCACATCTATTTCCAATGAGATAATGACACCATAATTTCAAGGCATGCACCACGGCAGCCAATTCTAAATCATGTGTAGGATAATTTCCTTCATGCGGTCTTAACTGCCTTGACACATATGCGACCACTTTACCCTCTTGCATCAACACGCATCCAAGTCCCTATCTTGATACATCATAGTATATATCAAAACCATTCTGAACATCAGGCAATACCAACACTAGGGCTGTCGTCAGACGCTTCTTTAACTCCTCAAAGCTCTTCTCACACTCTGGCGTCCATACAAACTTCTTTTCCTTTTTCAACAATTGCATGAGAGGTCTCGCAATTGTTGAGAATCCCTCTATAAACCGTTGGTAGTAACCTGCCATTCCCAAAAAACTACGCACCTGAGTAACAAACTTCGGCTGCTCCCAATGCAGGACTGTCTCCACCTTGATCGGGTCTACTGCCACTCCTTTCGCAGTCATTACATGACCAAAAAATTCAACCTTCTCCTTCCAAAAATCACACTTGCTGAACTTAGCGTACAACTGTTGTTCTCGCAACCTTTCTAAAACCAACCTCAAATGTTCAGCATGCTCTTCTTCTGTCTTCGAGTAAACCAGGATATCGTCTATAAAGACAACAACAAACATATCCAGATACTCCATGAAAACCTTACTCATCAAATTCATGAAATATGCCGACGCATTGGTCAATCCGAACGACATAACTGTATACTCATAATGTCCATATCTCATCGAGAATGCGGTCTTCGGAACATCTTCTGCTCTAATCTTCAGTTGATGATATCCTGAACGAAGGTCTATCTTGGAGAAGACTCATGCTCCCCTTAACTGATCAAATAAGTCGTCGATTCTTGGCAACGGGTACTTGTTCTTAATTGTTACTTCATTAAGTGCTCGATAATCGATATACATCCTTAGACTTCCATCCTTTTTCCTTACAAACAAAACTAGCGCTCCCCATGACGATGAGCTTGGTCTTACGAAGCCTTTCTCCAATAGCTCTTCAATCTGCTTCTTCATTTCTACTAGTTCATCAGTAGGCATCCGATAGGGTCTTTTTGCTATCGGTGCTGTTCCAGGCGGTAACTCAATGACAAACTCGATGTCATGGTCTGGCGGCATCCCTGGCAGATCCTCTGGAAATACATCTGGGTATTCCCTGACCACTAGCACTTCTTCTATGCTGACGGCTTTTACGCTATTAACCATTAGTTGACCATCATGAGCTCTTTGCCGCTTGGAATTCCACTTTCTCTCCTCCAGGGCTCTCAATGGATACAACCCTTCGACTGCAATCCAATACTGTCTTATGCTTGGTCAACCAGTCCATACCAAGGATAACATCTAAAACCTGGGTATCTAACATGATCAAGTTCGCTAGGAACTCTACCACATTAATTAGCAGCTTAACTCCCAAGCACCCAAGGCTAGATCTTAACTCAGATCCCGGGGCTTGGACTAACATCACGTATTTAAGATTTTTCATAATCAAACCTTTTTCAGATGCAAAAACCCAAGAGACAAATGAATGCGAAGCTCCCGAGTCAAATAAGACTGTTGTAGGTACTGAGTTTACCAAAAACTTACCCAGCACGACGTCTGATGCTTCCTAAGCTCCATCTGCGGTGATGTGGTTGACTCTGCCCCCGAATAGTAGCTTGAGGCGTTGCTCCTGCCTCTCCAGTTCCTCGGTTTGCTCCCGTCATCGGTGCCTTAGCAGGCGTCGTTTCAAGGTTGAAACGTACTGGCGTGATACCTCCTTTCTGGGGACATCTATTAGCATAATGCCCCAGTTCATTACAACTGTAGCACCTTCTGGCGGCTGACTGTTGCACTCCTCCTTGAGCATTGTTACCTTGGGCCGGCGTCTGATAACTCTGTCCTAGTGGTCGCGGCGCAGGTGTTGCTGGTTTATTAACAGCTTGCGGTTGGAACCTGGCAAACTGTTGCAGTGTCATCCTCATTCGCAGGTGGTTAGGGCATCCACCTTGGTTGGTCATCAAGCGGTTGCGATTTTCCCCAAGCTCCTTGCGCTTATCCTCCAGAATCAAAGCTTTGTTTACCAATTCTTGAAAATCCAGAAAAGTGTGGGTAATTAGCCCCACCTGCAGCCCTGAGTTTAGTCCCTTCATGAAGTGGGACTGCCTGGCCTTGTCCGTCGCTACGTCTTCAGGAGCATAGCGAGCTAACTGCGTGAATTTATTCAAGTAATCAGTCACCGGTTGGCCTCCTTGCTTAAGCGCCCTAAATTCTTCCTTTTTCAGGTCCATCATCCCTTCCGGTACAAGATACTGGCAGAAGGCCATTGCAAACTCTTCCCATGTGATTTCCATGGGTGCCTCATGAGCAGCACAATAGTTCTCCCACCATTCTGCAGCTGTTCCCTCTAGTTGATGGGATGCGTAAAGAACCCTCTCATGGCCTTCACATTGAGTGATGTACAGCTTCCTCTCAATGGTTCTCAGCCAATCATCCGCTTCCAAGGGGTTGACATTGCCTGAGAATGTTGGTGGTCGGGTCCTCATGAAGTCTAACAACTTGGAGTAAGGACGAGGCCCGCCATTGTTGTTCGGAGTAGCGGGGTTGTTGACTGCAGCCATATTGGTCATCTGCTGCATCATTGTCTGCATCAACTGAGTCTGTGTAGCGAGAAAAGCTCCTAAGTTCTGCATATCCACTGGCGGTGCTTGCTGCGGTGATATTCCTTCGTTGGGATTGTTGCCTGAGTGCAAACCACTTCCTGAAGCTCCGTTGTTGCTGCGGGTGTTCACTATCTGCTTGATTGCTTCTTGGGTTAGGAAAGGTAGATGTAGCATAGATAAGATGCAAGAATTTCTAAGGCGGGGGAAATAGGTTAAACCCAACTTAAATAATCATTATTAATACTTGGTATGGTTGCTTGCAATGCCTAAGGGCTTTGCAACGCATACTGCACACTCAGCAGACGATTAAGAACCAAACTAAACATGCAACCTTAACGTCTACTAAAAGGCAAGGAATAACTTAAGGACGCGACTCAACACTCGAGTCTCAACACAACTCTAAGACCGACTCTCACTCATCCAGCCACCCTGGCTGAGACTGATCTGGCGCATACACCGGTGGGTGGGCTGGCATGGCTGCGAACCCATCCTGGTGACCCTCTGCTGGCTCCTCCGGCTCCCACTCATGCTCCTCTGGGTCTTCTTCTTCTTCTTCTTCTTCTTCTTCTTCTTCTTCTTCTTCGGCGACCCCATCTGGCTCCTGAACGACCTGGTCCGCCACCTCCTCGGCTACCTGCAAGGCCTCCTCCAGCTCGCTGATGACTCTGGCTGCTGCGTCACGGGTCTTTTGAAGCTCTCGCTCGGTCACCCTCAGCGCCTCATTACTATCTCCAGCTCCTGAGCAGTGTCCCTCAGGTGCTCCTACTGGGCGGTGGCGAACTCAGAAAGGTGTACTGCAATAGCACACTCCCCCTCCACGATCCGTCAACGCTGGCACGCTCGCACTGTCGAGTGAAGCCGGAACACGGTGTCGTGAAGCTCGTAGCCGTAGTCGTGGCAGATCCGTCGTAGAGCAAGTCTGGCAGCCTACTGAATTCCAGCCTCGGACGTGAACCTCCGGGTAGTGATGTGGATCAGTCTGGTGGTCTCGTCGCACTCTCGAGCAAAGATGGTCAGTTTGCAGAAGAACCCCCGCTGCACACCGTTGACGTTCCAATTGCTTCCTCGGTAGAGCGGACGATCGAAGCCTCCAATCACTTGAAGAACTCTCCACAGCTCCATGGCATAGCCACCCTGCCTCGACTCGAAGGACTGGAAGATTGGCATCTATTCAAAACAAATTTTGAATAAGATCTCCACTCGAAACGGCAACGAAAAGAAGGTAATTTTAGCAAAGATGAGAGTAGAAGAATGAGATAAGCCAAGAGTTTCTTATTAGTCAATTTTACTTTTTCTTTAGAAAATAATTTTGGACAATCCTAAGAGATACCAACTACCTAAGCCAAGACCTATAGTCAGTATGGCTCTGATACCACCTCTGTCGGGACCCGAATTTGCAAATTCGGACCCTCTGTGTATGCCGCACTAGTCCAGGATCACGCTAGTGCACACAGGCTCAACATAGATGCTATCACAGTCAAACACAGCGGAATATAGTATAACTTTAATAATTAACAATAACTGTTGTCTTACATGATTATTGACACACCGGGCTTATAAAAGAAATAGCAAATAAGAAGCAGCGGAAATTAAATAAGCGTAGTAGCTCCCCAGTTCACCACAGGCAACTGACAAGGCTCGGACCCTGAGCATTCGCATCCATAAAATCCTCCTCCACGAAAGGCGTAGATTCTTCTTCTTCTGAAGTTGTTGTTGTTGGGGTGAGTACATAAAGCACTCAACAAGTTGTGCACAACAATGCAAGTCTAATATTCTATATTCTTGGCTTAATCCAAAGGAATGGCCAATATGGCTATTTTGCAATAAAGCGGCCTTTTAACAAGAATACAATAAATAGATTGAAAGCAAACAAAACAAATACGAGAATTGATAGATTGGCATTTACGAAGTAAACCAGTTTTCAATCCTAAATCAATTTCCACTTTCCATGGCACCTTGGCATCCCAATGAGTTTTGTTTAACAAAGTCTAACCCTTAAGCTGTAATTCCGAGCATTGCCCAATACCGTGAGCACGGCTATTTGAATAGATTGTACACTCTGCAGAGGTTATGCACTTTACCCACACGATAAAACCAAACACCACCAAGGCGAGTGATCATAACAAAGCCTTTACAATGCTACACCTAGACCCATTACTGCTCGCTTAGGTTTCAACACTGAAGGGTTAAATCACCACAACAGGGCCCCCCTCTTGCGCCATGTGAGTTTAACCGTAAACCCGGGACTCACTATTCACCACGACAGTACCGAAATCTAGGCTTCACAAATTATTCAGCTAGGCTGTCCCATGTCAGACATGTGGTTGCAAGAAAGACTCAGGTCAAAGGCTTGCATGGTTAAGTCCTTAAAGTGATTAAGGCAAGACTTCCACATACCCCTGCCAATCCTGGCCCACCTTGGCACACTGCCCCTTGCCACTTGCCCCAATCTAAATCATTACCACCCTAGTTGATTACCAAGCACCACGTGCCATCAACATTTCAATCTAGTTGTGTGACCTCCTCGCCACGACAACTTGATATCACTGTGTGACAACGCATCTTAAACATTGTTCCATATTCCATTAGTCGAGATTAAGTATCAACATTCGGACACATGTGGTGACGTGGCATGGCTAAGCAAACTAATACAATCTAACTAGTCCCATGTTGATTATTAATATTAACCAACTATAGTTCCACATCCTAAGTTGACAAATAGATCATGACATATAATTGACAAGGTATGATTTAATTCAAATAGGCATGTTATCTAATTCCGAGATTAAATGAAATCATTTATACACATAAAATATCATGCATAACGTTTAAGAGACAAATAGCAATTTTGTGAAATCAGGTGCAACATGATCAAAGCACATCTTGCCTTGGAGTAGGTGCTGGTCTTGCTCTGAGCTTAGGTCTTGAAGCAACGAATCTTCCTCCGGATCGCCGAGCAGTTCAACGTTTACGCGAAACGATGCCAAAATAGCAAATAAACACAAAAACAGAGAGCAAACAAACTCCAAAAATAAAATAAAATCCACCAATAAATATATCTTGATTTTACAAATTTTTAAAAATTTCAATCACTCAAATCCGAGTTAAAATGCAAAAGATATTACCTTTTGAAGTTGGAATAAATACAGAAAAGAGAATTTTTGATTTTTCCGAATTATTTTTCTATTGACCCGAGCCAATCGGGTACTGACACGTTAGCCTTGACCCGAGCCAATCGGGTACTGACACGTCAGCCTGGTCCATGGACTTGGTTCATGGGACCACCTCTGGTCCACCGTGGACGCGGCCCATGGCGCCCTGCGCCACACGCTGACACGCGGCGCACATCCGCGAGGGAATCCGACGGCTACCATTCTATACTTACGCCGCTCAATCTCGAACGCTCATCGCACATCTAACGGCCAAGGCTTACCTGAGCGAAACACTGTTGAATGCGGAGATGTGGCTCGATCTGGACGGTCCGACGAAGATCCAACGGTTGCGCGAAGCTCCGAAGCACGTCGGCGGGCTTGCACCGGAGCAGAGGAAGACGACCACCCGAACGGCGTTTCGGTGCGACTCCGGCTAGATGAAATGGCGGCCTCGACGCGGCTTGACGCAACGAGTCTGGATCTGGAACCCGAGCGGCGGATGGATGCTTGACGGTGATGAAAAGGCGAGAAAACGGTCGGCGGCGCTACGGAAAACTACGACGAGCTCTTGGGGCTAAACGACGGCGACTCGATGGCGAAGACATGAACGACTGAAAGCTCAAGGCGGTGAGGAACCTCGGGGTGCGGCTACGGCTTTTATAGCCTCGACATGTGTGCACAAATGGCAACCCTAGCACTCCGCGGCGGAGACGGCGTGCGGCGGCGGGTTTGGAAACCGAATCGGAGACGACGACCGTGAGCCATCCGATCTGCAATGAGCGGTCACGATTAGATCTCGGCCGATCCGATCCAATCCGCACTTTCCAAAATCAATGGATGCGATCAATTCTTTCCAAAACAACGCCGCACGATCTCAACCGCACGATCTCGATCCAACGGCCGATCGCATTAGGGTTTCACGAAAGAAACGGCCGTCCAATCTGGATCCAACGGCCCGCACGCGGTGGCGGCAAGCGGTGACGGGCGCCGACAAAGATCGGGCTCACGCGCGCGATCTTTGGGCTCGCCCAATCTTATTCACCCTAATTTCTAACGCTTTTCGATTTTAAATAATTCCCGAAATTAGATTAATTCAGTTAAGGCAATTAAAATATCAGGAAAAATCCAAGAAAATTCTCATAAATACTTTGAGACATTATGAGTTTAAATAAAATATTTTTGGCAAAACATTATTTTGACTCTGTAGATATTTAATTGGTTTTCTCAAAGAGGCTAATTACTTAATTCTCAAAATAAATTCCAATAAATCCAAAAAAATCCCAATAAATCTCAAATTGCATAGATGACAATAAAATAATACTTAAAGCAAAAATTGGGGTGTTACAGGTGGCATGATCTCCTGCTTCGAGTGTGGTGGCCCCAACCACATTCGAACAAACTGCTCCAAGCTTGGGAAAGGTAAGAACGACATCGGCGGTTCGGGAAAGAACGATGACACCAACAAGAACCGCAACAAGAAGCCTCTAGTTCGTGACCCGACGCGTGAGAAGAAGTACCGCAACTTCTCGAAGAACAAGAAGCTCTTCCACTGCGTCCTCACCGCACTCGACAACATCAACCTCTCTGACACGGAGACCTAGAGCGATAAGGGCAAGGATGATCCGCAAGAGAAGAACAAAGGCGGCGGCGACTTCATCGGGATATGTTTCATGGTGGATGCCAACAGCATCAATGACTCCGAGCTCCACAGCGACTCGAACGAGGTACCCTCCCATGACTAGCTCAATGAAGATTTATGCAAATTAGGGAAATTTTATGCTAGAGCTAGAGCTAGGTCTATAGAGTTAGAGAAGGAAGTAGGTACCTTGACTCGGAAATTAGCTTCTCTTAGATCTTGTTCCTCCCAAGAGACTACGGATTGTTCTCTATGCGATGCCTTGCTTGTGGAGCTTGAGAACCTAAGGACTACGCATGATAGTGTGTTATTTGAGCTAGATAGTCTTAGGTTGAAGAATGCTAGCACTGATTCTGTTGATACTATTCCTAGAGATTCTAGTTTTCTTCATTCTCACACTCGTGTATCGTGTGAAAATTGCCCAAAATTGCTTGCTGAAATTGATGCCATGAGCACTCACCTTAGAAAGCTATCTACTAGAAATAATAAATTTGAATTGCATACTTCTAAGGACTCCGTCAGCTCATGTGAGGGTTGTAGGCAACTAAAACATGACAATGAATTCTTAAATGTTAAGTGTGCTGAACTTGCTAAGGACTTACTAGTTAAGTCACAAGAAAGTTGCTTGCGATGTGCTGAGATTGAGGGGGACTTGGATAAAATCCAAGTCGAGCTTAGGAAGAAGCTTGAGGCCCAGACCCTTAGGATTAGAAATGCCCCTTGTGTTTCTTGTGAGGCCCTCAAAGTTGAGGCAGCCGTGTTGAGGAAAAATAATGCACGTGTTGTTAGTTCTTCCTTATCTGGTTCTTCTTCATTTTCTTCCCCCTGTTCTTCCTGTGCCTCTCTCTTTTAGGAGTGTGAGTATCTCATGAGCACTCTTGAGAAGTTTGTAGGAGGCAAGAAGAAGCTCAATCTCTTCATAGACCAAACTAAGATTAGCCGATTTAATCTAGGTCTAGGATTTGACTACTTCGAGCACGCTAGGGCTCATCCTCCTACTATGGTGCATGGCTCCAAGAGTGGAGAGATTGTGGTTGCTCCCAGGGTGAGCACCACTATCTTTAGGTCTGCTGGGGTTTTCCATGGGATCTCTGACAAGAAGGTTGATCCTCCTGCTACTTCTGTCTCTAGCAAGGTGAAGTATTCATGTACCATCAGTCAGAAGGATGGTCACCTGGTAGATTTTTGCTTCAGGTGTGCCAAGATCATGAGGCGCGAGCGTGTTCACGCCCTTAGGGGTATTCAGGGTCATCCCCAGACTCTGAGTGCTCCTAAGGCACACATTGCTTCTAGATAGGATAGAGTGTCGCCTATTTTTGGGTAACGTTCAAGACTTGGATTTCATGTTGTTCTTTTGAGTTTTCATCCTGGATCTACTCTTGGTCAGTCTCTTCGCCATCCTTTTGATATTCCTCAAGTTTCTCGAGGTAGATATCAGCGGTGTGAGGTGTTTCCTGGTAGGAGATGTGGGCAATCTCACTGAGATGGTTGAGCATTTGCACGACGGTGGGCCAACCCAGCTCTAGCTCCCAGATCTTCTGCTAGGGATACTTCTGGTCTTGTCAGAGTGGAGCATCATAGAGATGCTAGGATCCAGTCTTTTTCTCTTGTGGCTTGCACTTCTAGACGCTATGTGATTCAGTATTGAGTTCCTAGATCTTCTCTTTCTCCCAGTACAGAGTCATCTCTCTCTCTCTCTCTTGTGTGTTGACCAAGTTCGTAGGATGGGGAAGGGAGAGATTTGGATTGTCGACTCCGGTTGTTCTCCTCATATGACCAGAGACTCTATATGGTTCTCTTCCCTAGTTCGGGCTCCCGGAGATGAGTTGATCACTTTTGGGGATGATTCATCAGGTAGAATCATTGCAAAAAGTATCGTCTGCATTAATGACAATTTCATTCTTAAGGATGTTGCCTTAGTAAGTAAGCTGCAATACAATTTATTTTCTGTTTCCCAGCTTATCGATGACTCTTTTGAGGTAAGCTTCAAGAGTAGTGCCTATAGAATCCTTGATTCATCAGGGGATTTAGTTTGCGGGATTTCTAGATTTGGGAGAGTTTTTTGTGCTGATTTTTCTTCTTCTTCTGGAGACTCTCTTCATTGTTTGATTACATCTGAGTCCAGTGATCTCTTCTTCTAGCATAGGAGATTAGGTCACATAGGCTTTGACCATTTGACTCGGGTTAGCAACCACGATCTCATTGGTGGTTTGCCTAAACTCAAAATGGTCAAAGACTTAGTTTGCTCTCCTTGCCGACTTGGCAAGATGGTTGCTGCTTCTCATCCTTCAGTCACTGTTGTGATGACTGATGCACTAGGACGAGCCTTATCCGATGCAGACTTTGCTGGCTATAGGATAGATAAGAAGAGCACTTCTGGCACTTGCCAATTCATTGGCACTTCTCTTGTTTCTTGGTCATCTCGGAAGTAGTCCAGAGTTGCACAGTCTACAGCTGAGGCCGAGTACGTTGCTGCACCTAGTTGCTGTAGTCAGGTGCTTTGGATGAGATCGACCTTGTGGGACTTTGGGTTAGACATAGATAGTGTTCTACTTTTCTATGACAACACTTCTACTATTTGCATTTCTAAAAACCCAGTACAGCACTCCAGGACCAAACATTAGATATCACTTTCTTAGAGACCATGTGGAGAAGGGTGATATAGTGCTTCAATTTGTGGAGAGTGACCACCAGATTGCTGACATCTTTACCAAGCTATTGGATAGCTCTAGGTTTTGGCCTTGATAGGAGAGCTTGTAGTTGTGTACCCTTACGGCATCTCTTGAGGGGAAGTTTGTTTGTATACAATGTATTATATATGTTTTCTTCCAGCATTTCTTTTCTTTTGCATCTTTTGGGTGTTATTGGGCTTATTTCTAGAGTTATGAGTTTACTTCAATTAGACTTCTGGCATGCTTTGCATGGACCTCTCATCTTATGTTGTAGGTTGCTATCATCACAATTAGCTGTTCTGTCTTATCTCTAGGTTGAGTTCCCTCACAGTCTTATAAGTCTAGCAGGTGATAGGCCCCCTGGGTAGATAGGGTCTACGTGCACTCCCTAGCTTGGGATCTAGTGTCAGCTTCCCTATGTCAGTCATTGGGGAAGATGAGAGCTAGTCTGAGCCATAGTGTTCTCTACTATCTTTTCTATGCTCTATAGCCACCCAATTTGTAGTTTCTCGAGTTCTTATTCTCATTTTGTGTTTCTAGTTTCGACTGAGTTCATTTGGATCTTCCTTGAGCTTAATTCTGCTAATAACTCAACTTGAACCAGATTTATGCTTAAAATTGACTCACTTGTTGAGGGGGAGTTTGAGAATCTGCCTCACGAATTGCATGTAGACTTCATTTTATGTTTTTATGAGCCTTGTCTATTATGCAAATGAGCTATTATTCATGCTATGCACCATGCTTCTTTTATGAAATGCTAGGTTAGATATGTCCAAGTTCATTTTGATTCATCTTGCTAAGCTTGTTAAAATTTGAAAATTAAAGCTTTAAATGAAAACTTGATGAAACATGTTGCTTTTACTTTCTATGTTTCTTCTCTATGTGCATTTGCCATTATTTATGAAATTTTGGATTTCTACTACAGTCCCTATAGCAACTTGCGTGAAGCTAGGTAGATCCATACTCGAGTCCTTCACTTGCTCATAAGTCTAGTGCTAAAATAAAAAAAAATGAATTTACTCTTTTTGAGCAAATTGATCTCAACACCATACATTCACAAGATTGCCTCTCATTGCATTTGGGATGAAATTGGAATGTATCGTGTAAGACCAAAACCATCCTCTTAAGAGTTCTTGAGATGGTCGACTGTGTCTTGAGTCAATTACACTTGAAAAATGCAAATAAAAAATATAAGTGGGTAAAGAATACAAATAATGTCAAACATTTGCACCCCATTATGTCATTTGAAGTCTTACATCAAAAATTTGCATTAACGATGATTGAGCTCGAAGGACCTTGTATGCACATCTAGCTTTCCCAAAGTGTTGAGTAGGTTGAATTCTAGGTTTTCCATTTGATCCAGTGTATGGATTTGCCTCTAGTTTAGAAACCATGCTAAGTGTTACAATTGTTAAATCATGCAAAAATGACTTAGTCTTATTTGTGCTTACTAGCAAAATTGACATTTGCACTTGAACATGTCTTAGTAGCTTTGTTCTGTCGACGATCGGGACCATCGACCGCAAAAATAGAGGGATGCTTAGGAGATTGTTCGGGAGCGGGGCCCGAAGTCGTGCTCGTTCGGAGGCACCTAGCATCGCGGGAAGATCGTTGAGGAAGAGACGCCAGACACGAGGTTTATACTGGTTCGAGCCCCGGGGGTCGGGTAATAGCTCTACTCCAGTCTTGCCCTGAGGCGAAAAGTGTGTATATGGTTTTGTGAGGGGGCACGAACAGGACCCGAGCAAGGGGTCGCCCTGTTGTTTTTCTTGGTGGGTGCTGCGCGTTCTGCGTGTGTCTTCTGGTTGTCTCGTGCCGTCCTGTTTTGGTCGAGGCGATCCGTTGCTTTTGTAGCCCTCCGGGAACCTTGCTGCTTAGTCCCGAGGCTGACGTCAGGAGCTTGTGGTGAGTTGACGGGTGCTGATGAGGGGCGTCAATAGCCGTTGGGAGCTTGACAGGAGCTGTTGAGAGCTTGACGAAAGCTGTTGAACCCTAGTTCCCATGCATGGGCAGGTAGAACGCTGATTCCCACGCAGGGGAGGATTTTTTACACGAGATAAATAAAACATTATAGATGCCTTTTTCTCTGAAGGTCGTGGGGGTGTTGAGGTCGAGGCGTCGAGGTCGAGGTGGACGGTGCCTGCCCTTGTGCATGTGCCCGAGTTCACTGGTCCTGAGCCTAAACATCGGGAGAGCACCTCCCAGGTTGAAGATGAGCCCCCAAGCCCGCGAAAAAGCCGCCACAGGGCCCCAGGGGGATGTTTACATGTGGCGAGGGTACCGATCCCTGACAGTATCATACTTTGTATATGTGGTCACTAGGATAATTCTCAAAGCACTTTTAGGAGGCATTTCATTCATGCATATTTGAAAATGGGGAGAAAATGATGAAAATGCCTTCTAGATGACTATATTGCCAAAAAGGGGGAGAAAATGTAGAAAAGGCATCATCAATAGGTAAACATGTGAATGCATCTTGGTTTTATGATCTTGGTGAAATCATGATACAAAACTCAACTTTTATGCCTTTTGGGTGTTTGTTAATATACTCATCAAGGGGGAGATTGAAAAACCATTTGGAGGTCTACTCTTGATGGTGATGAGTTATTGACATCATTTAAGCATGTGGTGCTTAAGTTTGAGGTTGATTTGAAATCTATTTTGAAATTTGAAGCAATTTGAGAAGTACCCAGAATTTGTGGTGCTGCCACCCCTGAGGGCGGTAGCACCGGCCCTCAGGGCAGTGTGATTTTTTCAGAGAGCTGATTTTTGTGGGATCACTTGTAGGGCAGTGCTACCAGCCCTGAGGGCGGTAGCACCAGCCTTTATGAGCGAGAATGCATTAAAATTGTGATTTTGTGATGATTATTGAATATCTTTTTGGACATTGCTATGTGATGGGTTTTTCTTGTCTTTAATGGTCGCAGGACGATGGTGCTAGGTTATGGTGAGGCGGAGGACAACAGGAGGTCCAGACAGTCGGGGATCGCCGGAAGATGATAGGAGACGGAGTCGTTGCAAACCTTGAAGATAAAGAATGGATGAGACGCTAAACTGGAGCTACTCAGATCAAGGAGGGCCATTGGATCGTGGTCTAGGTGATAGAGTGGCGGGTCTAGTTATTATCGTTTGAAAAGTGTGCAAAAACCCAGTATGGTTGTTCGGTTTCGGGTTAGCCCATGTATGGCTGTGTGAGTGTGTCAATCCTTAGGGTTGAAGGAACTCATCTAAGGGTAGAGGATGGCTCAAGAGTAGTATAAATAGAGGGGTAGGAGTAGCTCTCCCCTCTTTGAAGGTTTTAGAAGTTCTTGTGCTCCTTTGAGCTTTTGCCCACTTTGTTGTGTGGCTTTGCAAACCTCCATTCCATAAATGAAAGTTTAATTTCCTCAAGTCTGAATTTATTTTATGCATTTACATTGTGCTTTAAATTCAGCCTTTAAATTCCGCAATTTACATTCTTGTAATTAAATTTCCGCATATTTGGATTTTCCTCCCCTCCTTCTAAATGCTTGTGGATTTGTGTCGAGGATGTATGATTGATGGATGAGTCTTCTTTAGACCAAATCCCAATCATTTAGGCAAATCTTACGTTCTTTTTGCAAGAAACTGATCATTTGCTCTTGAGAGGATCATTCTTGAAAGATTGGGTTTTTTGTGTTCTTGATTTGTGCTCTTGCTTGCTTTGACTTGTGGGAGGCTATCCAAGATCATATTGATCATCAAAACCCCATGAGCTAGTCCAAGATCAAGTTTTTGAGTTTTTGCTCTTACTTGGTGCATTCTTCCTTCGATTCGAAAAAGGTCAGAACTTTAGCGTCAACCTCTTGGATTGAAGGTTGGAATAGGTTCCTGACCTCCATACGAAGGTGCATACCAAGTTTCATAACTTTTGGACTAGCCGATCAAAAGTTGCATCATTTTTGCTTTTGAGTTCGTGCTGAGTTCTTTGCTGATTTTTGAAGCCTGGTGCTACCGCCTCCTACCCGGTGCTACCGGCCCCATAGCGGTAGCACTGGCCATACTGGTTGATTTGCTCCATATCCTCTCCTTTTTTATTGTTTCTTGTGAGGGCTTGGTTGGATCATTTTTACTAGGGGTAAATTTTAATTTGGGGTCATTCACCCCCACCCCCCTTTGATCGCCATCTCGGTCCTTCACATCTTATTATCCAATTCACTGGACTTGCATTCTCGGTGCAAATGCCAAATAGATCTACATCATTACATTCTTCAAAGATAAATGAATCACTATCAGGTCAAAGTTTGATAGCTACAAAATTTATCAATCTTATGACCACCAATGATGTACTTACAGAGAAAGCTTATTTTATCGAGAAGTAATTGAAATTAAAGTTAGCTCAATTGGATCTAAAAAGAGAACATAATATCCATGCAAAGAATAAAAACACATGGGAGGATTAACTTCACAGTGGCAAAAGTATCAGTGACTCACAAGTGCTAACACATAAGGTAGTAAACCATAAGTTCAACAGTTAGTAGTGCATAAGAGAAGTTCTAGACACATTTGCTACCATGTGGCATCAACCTTTACAACACAAAATAGCTACATTTACTACATGAGACTAATAGCGTAGCTTAGTTATATATACTAATGTGTCCATTGTCACCTACAACATCCATTACTTCACAAAATATGCCCATCATTCACACGTGCATTCAGCTCACAACCACTCGATCAATAGACCATGCACTTTCAGAAAGTGCCATCAACACCTCCGCCACCATATTTGCGATCAAAGAAGTCTAACACCCAAGCTTGGAAAGTTTAATCACTTGCAATGTTGAGGTAACTACGGAAGTGATCCTGGTCTGGCTTGGCGAGGTAGGCTGTAATCTCAATCTTGTCCTTTGCTGTGATAGTGAGGTCTTATATTTGCTTCTAAAGATTAGCATGAGGGTCTGATTGTGCTGTTTGTTGAACATAGGCAGCAGGATTAGTACAAGCAAGAGAGTCTGGAAGCCTCTTAATACTAGCTACCATCTCATCGTTCGATACTTTGCCACTACGGCTTGCCTTGGCTGGCTTCTTGGAAGGCGATTTCACATGCTTACGCTTCTTACCTAAACCTGAAGAGGGGTCAGCAGTATCATTGATGTCTTGTGGACTATTGCGAGGAATGGTGTCAGAGTCATCTTTGTCATCATTTGCTATCAGTGCGTAGCCCTCTAGTTCCTTCATAGAGTCATTGTCAACGCTATCACTTATAGCATTCACAGCGGACTGATCAAGAGCAAGTGAACCATCAGCTTTAGAGGTGTTCACAAATAACTCTTCTAACAAATAGAAGAACTTAATAGGCCTAGTAGGGTAGTTGTATCTTGTTGTCTGCCAAATAATACAAAAAAATCAAGGAAGTCAATACTAATCTACCCATCAACACATCTTATAATTGCATGCATGGTTTTAGTAGAAGTACTTACACCAAGCTATTCCTATCTTTCTCTGGCCCATGAATATTGAATTTGCATGCTGCTGCATCAAAACCATAACCACTTTTCCACATAGCATGATATATCCAATTCCACTTCTCCTTCCATGATCTGAAGTGCCGATCAACTTGGTTTCTAGTGACACCAAGTGCAAACTTCACATTGAGATCATCTGCACATTGGAGGTGATGTTGTTTCTTCCATGTGAAGGTTGTGGGTTTATCTTTTTGCATCTCAATGTACCACCCTAGCATGAACTTGGGTTGTCCTCACTCCATGATATATACTTCTCACGAGAGGTTGTCTCCTCGCTTTTGACAATTCCCTTTTGTTTACCCATGTTGTTCATGTAATGTGAATGAAGCAAGTACATATAAGTATAAAAAACAACTATGTATAGAATAACATACATAACAATACAACTATAAAGAAGCAAGTAGATATAAAGCTAGCATCCACAGGAGATAGAAATACCATGTCATCCATAACAACTTAGTCCTCACAACATAAATAGCAATACTGCATCATCCATAACAATATTACAACTTAGTCCTCACAATATAGTTGACTAAAAATATTAATACAAGGTAGGAATATTAATGTTCCATGGAACTAACAACGTTGTCACTCTCGCTGCCTGTAGTATCATTGTGAACCGCCCTCTCTCTTTCATCCCACATCTGTTGTGCTAACAAGTCATGCATGGCAGCCCACTCACGTACATCAACCTCTCGGTCAGATACACGGTTGCCGCTCCTTGGTAGGTGAGAATACCAAGTGGCTTCTCAAATACGAATTCATTAGGTCCATTCTGCAGTATCCAGTTGTGAAGCGTGCAACAAGTAACAACCACCTTAACCTGAGATTTAAGAGGTATGAACGGCTTATTGCTAAGAATCTTGAATTAGCCCTTAAGAGTACCAAATGCACGCTCAACTGATCTCCCAAGTGAGGAATGTTGAAGGTTGAATAGTTATTTTGGACTTTTTGGATCTTGAGTTCCAACGAACTCTTGGAAGTGATAGCAAAATCCACAGTATGGTGGCAACATACCTGGCCTCACAGCATACCCAGCATCAGCCAAATAAAATTTCCCTACAAGCATGTCAAAACGAAACCTAATTTCATTTCTACTATGTACTAATATTGAGAGAAACTATGAAATGTCAAAAATATCTAAGTACCTTCGGGTGGTTTGAGTTCATTCAAACGAGAAAGGGCATCTTGCAACACAAGAGAATCATGAGCAGATCCTTCCCACCCCGCTAGGACATAAGTGAACCGAAGGTCGAAGTCAACAACTGCTAATACATTTTGTGAGGGGTATGACTTGCGGCCTCTAAACCTATCCACCATTTTAGCGGGCACACATGCCCTAATGTGAGTATCATCTAGTGCTGAATGACCGAAATGGTGATCAGGAGGGTGAATGATCCCAAATCTAAATTTCTCCCACTCAAAATAATCTAAACAAGCCCACACATAATTTAATCAAAAGGAGCAAATCAAATGGAGGAAGTTTTCCTGCAAGTCCGGTATGACCGTACGAAGGGCGGTATGACCAGGCTCAAGAACAGTAGGAAGAAAAGAACCAAGGATAGCACGAACTCAAAAGCTAATTCGAGGAATCTTTTGATTAGCTGAACAAAAACTCACAAAACTTGGTAGATGTGATCCTAAGGATGATAGGAACTTATTCCAATCTTCAATCACAAGGATTGATGTCAAAGTTCCAACCTTTTTCACATTGAAGTAAGAACACACCAAGTTGGAGTAAAACTTGAGAGCTTGATTTTGGAACTGCTTGTGGGGTTTTAATGATCAAGATAATCTTGGATAGCCACCCTCATGACATAGCAAGAACACAAGTCCAAGACCCCTCAAACACGATCTAGAAAATGATTCATTTAAGCACACAAGATCGGTTTCTTGCAAGAAAGAACACAAGATTTGCCTAGATGATTGGAATATGGTCTGAAGAAGACTCATCCATCAATCATACATGCTCAGCACAAGATCCATAAGCGTTTAGAAGGATGGGAGGCAAAACATAATGTGTAAGAAGCAAATTGCAAGAATGTAAATTGCGGAATTTAAATGCGTAAAGTAAATTCAAGCATAAGTGAAAATGATTTGCATTTCTGGAAGGGAGGTTTACAAAGCCTCACAACAAAGTGGGAAAAAAGCTCAAAGGAGCCAAAACCTCTAAAACCTTCGAGAGGAGGAAGGCTACCCCTCCCCCTCTATTTATACTACTCTTGAGTCACCCTCTACCCCCGGATGAGTTCCTTCTACCATAAGGATCACCATCAAGGGCTAGGAATGTAACATCCCAAAAATTTTCTTAAATATCATTTTATGGTTATTTGTGCATTTTATGATTTTCTGGAATTTATTGGATTTTTCTGGATTTAATTGAATCGATTTTATATTAGGTATATTGATCTTTTTGTGAAAACTAATTACAATTATGTAAAGTTAAAATAAAATTTTGCCAAAAATATTTTATTTGAGTTCACAATGTCCCAAAGTATTTTTGAGATTTTTCTAGGATTTTCCTGATAATTTATTTGCCTAAAACTAATTCAATGAAATTCTGTAATTATTGTAATTAGTAAAACACGAGAAATTCTGGGAAACATTAATGGGCCAGGCCCAAGTACTGTGCGCAGGCGTGGCCCAATCACTTCGTGCCACCGGCCCGTTAAACCGAAGTGTTGCTGACCATTGGATTGAGATCGTGGGGTGGAGATCCAGGCGTACCGCTTCAGGACTCTTGCGAATCTTGACCGTTGGAAGGACGCATGTTCTGTTAGGATCTTGCCGTGCCTCTACCAACCTGGTTCGCTCATCGCAACGCGTGTACAGTCCATCGTCGTCGTGTTCATGAGACTGAACTGAACTCTGCTCCGTGCTCGCTGTGGACATCGTAAGGGAATCGAGGAAATCCAGGACTTCTAGTGCTATAAAAGGTGTGCACCGGAAGCATCTCAAGGTCTCAAAGCAGAACCCTAAGATCGCTAGTCAAGACACGCTGCTATTTCCCGCAATCGAAGGTTTTTCATCATGAGTCGCAAAAAGGAAGAACCATTGATTCGTCGTCATCCGTGGGATTTCAAGCTTGGAACCGGTGCTAGGTGCTTCGCCTTGGCGAGTAGCATCCCGTGCGCACGCCTTTCTCTTCGGAAGACCGTCGGAGCAATGTCGTCGAGGAATCTCTATCCGTTGCCGTGTGTGGATCTTTGCCATCGCTACTTTGGTGAGGTAGGTGAGTGCTGAGCCGCGTCATCATGTGCGCGACGTTGAGACCTATCCAGTGGTGCCCACCGTTCTCGTCGCCAGTGACCCTAGGGCCGCGCGCGCAGTCGGGTGGCATGGCATGATGATTCGCCGATGCGTGGCAGCCAAGTGTGTAGTGTAACACCCTAATTTTTGCTCTAATTTAAAATTTGAAGTATTTTTGATTTTTGAGAAATTCTGGAAATTTATTGAAATTTATTTGGAATTATTCAAATATAGCCTTTCTTGAAAACAAATTAAATAAAGGAAAAGTTTTTGCAAAGTTTTATTGAAAATATTTTAATGGAGTTCCAAACATCTCAAAGTATTTTTCAGAATTTTTCTGGAATTTTTCAGTTATTTTTACTACTTTCTTTGGCCAAAACTAATTTCCTGAATTATTTTTTTATTCGAAAAGGATTTAAAATCCCGAGCGATTGTTCAGGCGAAATCGCTATGGCCCAAGATCGTGCTCGCCCACTCGTGACTCCGCCCACGCACCGCCTCAACGAAACCCTAGCGCCGCCTAGCCAAAGCCGTCCGATCCGAATCGCACGCCTGTGCGTGTGCCACGTCGCCCGTGCGCGTGAACCTTCGGATCATCACCGCACGAACGCACAGGATCGCGCCACGCCGCCGTCCCGCAAGATCATCGGAGGCGTGGCGTTGATGGCGTAACTTCCGCCGCCGTTTCGCGCACGCCGAGGCAGCCCTTAAGTCCCCGTTGAAGGCGTCGTGCGAGAGGCCTTCGCCCGCATCTTTGACTCCTCGACGCACGCCGAGACTCCTCTAGAGCCCGTGAGAGCTCGCCGTAGTTTCCTTCCTTCGCCACCGTTGTTTTGCTTCCTCCCATCGCCGTCCGAGCCGCCCGCCGTGCTCAGACCCTTCTGAGTTCACCGGCCACGGTGCATCGAGTGGACCACTTCATCACGCCGAGAAGCCCGCAGCGCGCGTTGCACGTCGTCTTCATCCTCTCGGCAAGATCTGCGCCACCGTGACATCGCCGCCACCGAAGCCGCCCACCGTCCGATCACCGCCGAACGCACCAGATTCATCCACGTCGCCAATCAACAGTAATCCTCATCTTCACCCCTCAGCCGTTAGATCTAATCAACGGTCTAGATTGCTTCGATTAGTTTATTTCAGCCGTTAGATCTAGATCGTAGGGTTTATTTTTTTACCGCGTCGCGTAAAGGTCACAGCCGTCGGATGTGCGCCGGCTGCCTTGGATTGTGCCGCGTGTCGCGCCGTAGTAGGCTAGAGCCGATAGCCTTGGCTCATCGCGGCCGTCCGTTTGAATCGAGCGGATGAGATCGCACCGTGCATCGGACCAGTCCTGTGTTGACGCGTGACGCGCGGAAACCGAGGAGTCAGCGCCGCCGTTTCTGTCGACGTTACCCGAGTAATCGTGACCATTCGATCTGGATCCAAGGGTCACGGTGAAGCCACGTGTTGGCTCCGCGGTAGAGGTGAGGCGAAAAGTCGCATGAATCTCGGCCGCTCGCTTTAAATCGAAGGGACGAGATTGAATCGAGTTTCGCCGATTAGTTTAGCGCCGCGTGTCGCGTTGGGATTGGTCGCGAGCCGTCGGCCGACGCCACGGCTTGCGCCACCCGGCACGAGCACGCGTCGCCGGTCCACGGTGGACCGAGCCAACCCGCTGACCCGGCCCATAGACAGAGCGACGTGGCGGCCTGCAGGCGTGCCGCGTGTCGAGATGACGTCAACGATGACGCCATAAATATTTTTATATATAAAAATATTTCGACCAAACTCATTTCGTCTTGCCGACGTCATAAATGCGAATTTCGGTGTAAAAATATTTGAAAAATCGGATTTTCTTAATTTCGTATTTTGATTTTATTCAAACTTCAAATGACTATAACTTTTTGCATTTTAACTCGGATTTGGATGATTCAAATTTCTAAAAATTCATAAAATTATGAGCTATTTAATGGTGAATTTTATTTGAATTTTTGAGGTCATTTAGTCTTCTGTATTAGTTATTTATTGCATATTTTGTTTGTACGCGTAGACGCAAATTTGCTGGAAAGTTTCGAGGAAGATTTCATCGCTCAAGACCAAGCTTCGGAACAAGACCAGCAACTCTTTGAAGGCAAGTGATGCTTTGATCATTTTGATTCCAGATTTTAAAATGTAATTTATGCTTTGAAACTATGCATGCTAATTATTTAAAATGATATTAAATTGATTTGGGATAATGTAGACAATCAACCCATTTTGTTATGCCACCTTGAATTATTAATTGTATGCCCTAAACCATTGTCACCGTAAGTTTGATTATATTAGTTGGATGCTAATATTGTGCCAACATGGGAGGCTAGACCGTGAGTAGATGCTTAGCCTTGCAACGAATCATGAGTGATCTTTCGAAAAAAAATGCTACAATACTGACTAAAGACATATTGAATGTATTTTGAAAAGTGGTGTGATGATGCCATATGATGAGATTGAGGTACCGCGACCTGTGTGGTTCCGTACCGATGTTGAGTTATTGCTGGCATGTGTTGCACAATAATCAACTAGGTGGGAAAAGATTTAGACTGGGGCAAGTGGCAAGAGGCTGTGTGCCTAGTGGGCCTGTGTGGCATTGGGTTGATGAGTGATGTGAGTCTGTGTGCCACATTGGGCTGTGTGCCACTGTTGAGTGTTGGAAGTCTTGCCTTGGCCGATTAAGGACTTCACCTTGCAAGCCTTTGATCCGAGTCACCAAGACAACCACATGTCCGATATGGGACAGACCTAGTTGACTAGGGTTCGATATCTTTCCTCCGATACCTGGGGTGATAGTACACAGGGGTGTATCTGTATGGGGGAGCGTACCTGTGCTACGGCTTGGTGCCCATCCAACGGTGATTGGCCAGTCCTATACTTCGGCTCTGTGTGAGGGAAGTGATAGTGAAGGCAATACCGGAGAGGTTCTTTGGTTAAAGTAGAAGTTCCTGAAAAGCTTTGTTGCGGTCAATCACCTGTGTGGTGAGCGGCTGTATCTTGTGGGTAAAGTGTACAACCTCTGCAGAGTGTCAAAACTATTCGAATAGCCGTGCTCATGGTATTGAGCATTGCTCGGGGATTACAGTCGAGGGATAGATTTTCATAAACAAAATATGGGAAGGGTGGCTGTGTGCCAAGTGTTAAAAATGAACTATTAAGGCTGTGTGCCGAGAATCTTCGAAGAAAAACCATTTGAAGAAATTAGTATTACTTATATCTGTTTCAATGCTTTAATCTAATTAAGATATTGGTTTAAAATTGCAGTTTGATGCAAAAGAACCATTTAAGCCAACCCTTTGGAATAAGTTTTGCATATAGTAATAGCGCTGCATTTTGTGCATTACTTGTTGAGTGCCTTGTGTACTCACCCCACCTTGCTTATCAAACCCAACATCAGTGGAGGAGTCTACACCAGCATGGGAGGAAGAGTACATCGAGGATGCGAGCAACTAGGGGGGAAGCCCAGTCGGTTGCCTGTGGCAAGATGAAGGCTTCCACGACCTTTTATTTATGTTCCACTGCTATTCCTTTACTTTGAATAATGTAAGCCCTGTGTGGCTGACTTATCTGTAAGGAGACCATAAGGTCATACAACTCGGTTTATATACATGTTTGCACTATTTATTCTTATATCTTCGTGAATGTCTGTGATGTGCAACCCTGTATGACTGTGTGTGCTAGCGTGATCCTGGACTGGCACAGAATACACAGAGGGTCCGGATTTGCAGAATCGGGTCCCGACAGACGTGGTATCAGAGCAAGCTGACTGTAGAACTTGACCCTAGTTTGGTTGTGCCTAGGAGGGTAAAACTATTTTCTAAAAGACCTAATCAACTTGAGCAAGAATATCAAAGAAATCTCGACTTATCTCTTCTCCCTTATTCATACTTATGCTAAATTTTTATTATTCTCTGTTTAATTTAAACAAGGTTTATTTTGGTAGATGAGGATGATCCATACCTATGGAGAGCGCACCGGAGGATACGCCGCGGAGTTATGGCGTATGATGCAGTTGCTCGGAGGTTTTGATGCACCAACATGTCGAGGACTTGGTGGTACAGGCGGGACTTGACGTCGCCGGGATGTCAAGATCACGATGTATGCTCGGGGAGAGGACGAGGCGAGCCGTCCTATCTACATCACGGTCAGGAGGTCTTCTTTTGAGGCCGGAATCCAGGAGACGGCGCATCAGGCGATGCGGCAGATTGCCCGCACTTACTCCGCAGAGTTGGAGGACACCGTCTTTCGTCACCATCCACGTCGAGACAATCGTTTGGAGAGGATGGAGCTTGTAGAGTAGGACACCACTATCACCCACCTGGCGAGGTACGTCATCGCCCAGGAGGATGCTTTGGACGAGACAGTCCGGGAGTTGCAGAGGACCCGCGCCGAGGTCACAGAGGCGAGGATCCAGCTGCGGGAGGGCTTAGCTCACTCCATGCAGAAGATCCAGGAGTTGGAGATGGCTTTGTATGGACCCGAGCCTGAGCCAGTCCTGGAGTTACACGATCCAGATCTGGAGGAGCCAGAGCAGGAGGCACCGATCAGAGAGCGAGCAGCCCTGGACCGGGAGTCGATGGGGTCTTTTGCACAGTGCGCAGAGGTCACCAGACCGGTTGCCCGATGCGAGCACCCACGCTGTATGCTCCGGGGGAGCCGCAGCCGGGTTGGCTCGATGAGTGATCGAGTATAGTAGAGTATAGTGTCGAGACTCGAAGGTTGAGTCGCGTCTTTTTCTTCAGAGTCACCATTAGGTGTGAGTCGTCATGGGTTCCTATGTTTGCTTACTTGTTCTGGTTGTGAGTGTCTCGTATGCGTTGCATTGCCCTTAGGCACTTGTGAGCAACCATACTGCTTTATATTATATCAATAAAGTGGCTAAATAATTTAAGTTACACCTGTTTCCCCACATAAATTCTTCTACTTGTCTATGCTTTCTTCTTTTCTTAACCTTGGAAGCTTGCAACAGATGGTGAGGACACGTGGAAATGTTGGAGCCAGCGGAAGTGGAGCTAACCAGGCGGATAACCAGAATGAAGAGCCGATTCCTCAACCGCCGCAGGTCGATATGCAGAACCTGGGAGCCTTCTTGACTGCCCAGACTCAACTTATGAACACGATGGTTCAAACCATGCAGCAGATATCCAACCAAGCTGCTGCGAATGTTCAAGCTGGGGGTAACCATGGACCACACCCCTACTCAAGGTTGTCGGAGTTTATGAGAACCCGTCCACCTACCTTCTCAGGCAACGCCAATCCACTGGAGGCGGACGATTGGCTAAGGACAATTGAAAGGAAGCTGCACATTACCCAGTGTGTAGGACATGAGAGGGTACTCTATGCCTCTCATCAACTCGAAGGGACTGCCGCAGAATGGTGGGAAAACTTCTGCGCAGCTCATGAGGACCCACAGAGTATCACGTGGGAGGAATTCACCTCAGCTTTCCGCCAGTACCATGTACCCGAGGGTATCATGGATCTTAAAAAGGAGGAATTCCGGAGCCTCAAGCAGGGTGGCCAGTCAGTGGCCGATTACCTGAACAAATTCACCCAACTGGCACGCTACGCACCAGAGGACGTGGCTACGGATAAGGCCAGACAATCCCGCTTCATGAAGGGATTGAATGCAGGGCTGCAGGTGGGACTGATCACCCACACATTCCCCGACTTCCAAGAGCTAGTTAACAAAGCTCTTATCTTAGAGGACAAGCGCCGAGAGTTGGATGACAACAGGAAGCGCAGAATGGCGCAACAAGGAGGTATATAGAATGGCCCAACTGGCACGCTTTGATCATTTTGAACCCATGTTTATAAAATTGCTATATTGTTTTACTCTATTGCATAGTATTTTAAGTATACAATTGTTTCAAATTAAATTGGGATCTAGTTCATATACCAATTGATCTATACCCTACCTTGTCATTTGTATGCCATGATCTATTGTCACCTTAGATTGGTTCACTATAGTTGGTTAATGCTAAAATCAATATGGGATGGTTAGACCATGTAATTGCCTAGCCATGCCACGTCATCACATGTACTTGAACCATTGATAATTAATGTTGACTAATGGAATATGGAACAATGATATGAACTTGTGTGTCATGTGAGATCACACAATGAGATTGAGTTGTAGTGGCGAGCCATGTCACGCAACGATGTTGAATTGTTGATGGCATATGGTGCATGGTAATCAACGTGGGTGGTAATCACTTAGATTGGGGCAAGTGAAAAGGGGTGAGTATGCCAAGATGGGCCCGATGGCAGAGGGTATGTGGAAGTCTTGCTTCGATCATCCTAAGGACTTAACCTTGCAAGTCTTTGACGTGAGTCAATCATCTAACCAAATGTCTGGTATGGGACAGCCTAGCTGATTAATTTGCAATGTCTTAGTTTGGTACTATCATTGGCAGCGTGAGTTCCTGAGTTATGGAGTAACTCACAAGGTGCAAGAGGGGGGCCCTGGTTGTGGTTTTCAGATCCACAAGTGTTGAAACCTTAGCGGGTACTATCAGGTTAAGGTAGTGCATTGTAAAGGCTTTGTTATAATCACTCGCCTTTTTGGTGTATGGTTGTATCGTGTGCGTAAAGTGCATAACCTCTGCAGAGTGTAAATCTATTCGGATAGCCGTGCTCGTGGTATTGAGTAATGCTCGGGAATTACAGTTAAGGGTTAGCTTAATTAAGTGGAAAACTTGGTTTGGATGGTGGAATTGCCATGTGAAGGTTGAACTTGACTTAGAGTTGGAAACTTGGTTTACTTGAGAAATGTTGAATCTATCTATTACTGTTATTTTTTTTATAGTCTTTACAATCTATTTATTGTATTTGTTCATAAATGTTGCTTATTGCAAAATAGCCATAATAACCTTTTCCTTTGAAATAAGCCTTGCATATAGTTACATAGAATTGCATTCTGTGCACAACTTGTTGAGTGCTCTATGTGCTCACCCTTGCCAAACAACAACAATCAACAGTTGAAGAGTCTACACCTTTGTTGGTGGAGGAGTTCCAGGAGGACACGAGTCGTTAGGGTCCGAGCCTTGTCAGTTGTGTGAACTGATGAGTCATCTACGTCTTCTATTTCCGCTGCTTATTTCTTAGTTATATTTTCAAGTCTAGCCCTGCGTGGCTTAATAATGTAAGTTGGTCATAAGATCATACACTTAGCTATATTAATAAATGGAGTATTATTATTATCGTTGAGTATGATGTGATATGTATCAATGTTAAGCTGTGTGCACTAGCGTTGATCCTGGAACTAGTGCAGTAAACACAGTGGGTTCGAATCAGTGTATTCGGGTCCTTGCAGACGTGGTATCAGAGCATACTGACTGTAGGTCTTGGCCCTAGATAGCATGGTGGTGTCCTAGGTGTGTCCAAAACTATTTTTCTAAAAGAAAATTCTAATTTTGACTAACAAGACACTCTAGACTCTTCTTATTCTCTACTTCTCGCCTTTGCTGAATTTACCATTTTCCGTTGCCGTTTCGGGTGGAGAACTTATTCAAAGTTCTTTGTGGAGAAGATGCCAATCATCCCGACCTTTGAGGAGAGAGAGGGTGGCTATGCCAAGGAGCTGTGGAGAGTTCTTCAGATGCTTGGAGGTTTCTATCGTCCCCTTTACCGAGGAGGCAGCTGGTCAGTTAATAGTGTGCACCGAGGGTTCATTTGCATGTTGACTATCTATGCCCGAGAGAACAAAAGCGCCAGTAGGCCGATCCACATCACCGTGAGGAGGTTATCGTACGAGGTTGGAATTCAGGAGGCCGCTTGACTTTCACATCACCGTGTCTGCCACGACTACGCTGACGAGCTTCACAACATGGTGTTTAGGCTTCACCCTACTGTTTGAGCGAGCTGATGTCGACGGATCGAGGAGGACGAGTGTGCTACTGCATTACACCTTGCAGACTTTGCTCTCGCCCAGGAGGAGCATATGAGAGAGACCACACAGGAGCTGGAGATGGTGTACGAGGCGCTGAGGGTGACAGAGCAGGAGCTTCAGGAGACTCGTGCCGCAGCCACTGAGGTGGTCACCGAGCTAGAGGAGGCTTTGCGAGAGGCTGAAGGCCAGGCAGCTCAGGGGGCTCAGATCGATCAAGAGCCGGTCGAGGAAGCTGAAGAAGAGGAGGAAGACCCCGAGGATGTCGAGTTCGAGCCAGAGGAGCGTGACGTACGCTTGGACATCGAGGTTCCAGTCGAGGGTCATCAGGATAGGTTTGCGCCCATCCAGCCCACCCATCGGTGTATGCACCGGGTCAACCTCAGCCAGGGTGGCTGGATGAGTGAGAGTCTTATTTGAGTTGAGGCTCAAGTGTTGAGTCGCATCTTTAAGATAGTCTTTACCTTTTTAGCAGTCGTTAAGGTTGTGTGCTTAGTTTGGATCTTTGATTGCTGGGTGTGCAGTATGTGTTGCATAGCCTTTAGGATTTTGTAAGCAATCATATGAAGTATTAATAAAGTTGATAAATTTGGGTTTAACCTGTTTCCCCACCTTAGAAATTCTGGTGTCTTATCTATGCTACATCTACCTTTCCTAACCCAAGAAGCAATCAGCAGATGGTGAACACTCGTGGCAACAATGGTGCTTTAGGAAGTGGCCTTCGCCATAATGACAACCCCAATGATGGAGTATTGCCGCAACCATCGCCGCCTGTAGACATACAGAATTTGGGAGCTTTTCTTGCAGCACAGACCCAACTTATGCAGACGATGATGCAACAGATGCAGGGTATGACCAGCCAAGCAGCTATCAACAACAACAGTGTTCAACATAGCAACAATGGACCGCGTTCTTACTCCAAACTGTCTGACTTCATGAGGACTCGTCCGCCGACATTCTCAGGCAATGTTAACCCCTTGGAAGCCGATGATTGGCTTAGGACGATTGAGAGAAAGCTGCACATTACTCAGTGTGACGGAAATGAGAAGGTGCTTTATGCCTCTTATCAGCTAGAAGGAACTGCTGGAGAATGGTGGGAGAACTATTGTGCCGCACATGAAGCCCCACAGGAGATCACATGGGATGAGTTTACTACTGCTTTTCATCAGTATCATGTATCAGAAGACATGATGGACCTTAAGAAGGAGGAATTTAGAGCTTTGAAGCAAGGAGGTCAGTCAGTGGCCAATTACTTGAACAAATTTACTCAGCTAGCACACTATGCTCTAGAGGATGTGGCTACAGAGAAGGCTAGGTAGTCACGCTTTATGAAGGGATTAAACTCTGGACTGCAAGTGGGATTGATTACCCATAACTTTCCTGAATTCCAAGAATTGGTTAACAAGGCTTGGTGAGGATCAAAAGCGCAGGATGGTTAACCAAGGAGGGCGACCAAACTAGTTCAGATTGAGGATGTCTCCACAACAGTTTGCTAGGTTTCAGCCGCAAGTAGCAAATAAGACATCAACCCCTGCACCTCGCGCTGCTAATCAGAATTTTCAAATGCCAACTCAAGGGAACAATGCACCAGGAGGGAATCTACAGTCTGCTGTCAGACGTTGCTATGCTTGCAATGAGCCAGGACATTTTGCTAACAAGTGTCCTCAGAAAGGAGGAATCACGCCAGTCCGCTTCAACTTGGGAATGACACTTGCTAAGGCACCTGCATCAGGAGGAAATCGCGCACCAGGGCAAACTGGAGCGGCACCCCAATCAACAGTGTGTGGTAGAGTCAACCACATCACAGCAGATGAAGCTCAGGAGGCTACGGATGTTGTACTAGGTAAGTTTCTGGTTAACTCAGTACCTGCTACAGTTTTATTTGATTCTGGAGCTTCGCATTCATTTGTCTCTCGGAGTTTTGCAACTGAGAATGGATTTGATGTTAAGAATATTAAGTGTGTGCTTTTAGTCCAAGCCCCAGGATCTGAGCTTAGATCTAGCCTTGGGTGTTTGGGAGTTAAGATGCTCATGAATGGGATAAAATATCTAGCGAATCTCATCTTGTTAGATACTCAAACCTTAGATGTTATCCTTGGAATGGATTGGCTATCCAGGCATAAAGCCGTGTTGGATTGTGGCCAAAGAGTGGTGTCATTGGAGGGCCTAGTGGCAGGAAAGTAAAGATTCGTGCGACAGCCATTCATGATGGCTAATTAATGGTGAACAGCGTGAAGGTTGCTGGTATTGAGGATGTGACGATAGTAAGGGATTACCTAGAAGTCTTTCCCGATGACTTGCCAGGCATGCCGCCAGATAGGGATATTGAGTTTGTTATTGAGTTAGTGACTGGCACAGCACCAATAGCGAAGAGACCGTATCGCATGCCAACAGATGAGTTAGTTGAGATGAAGAAGCATATCAAGGAATTGCTTGAGAAAGGTTTTATAAGACCGAGTTCTTCACCGTGGGGAGCACCAGTTTTGTTTGTTAGAAAGTAGGATGGGAGTTTAAGAATGTGTATCGATTATCGTGCACTTAATGAAGTGACAATCAAGAATAAGTATCCTTTGCCCAGGATTGACGATTTGTTTGATCAGAGTTGAGAGGGGCTGGAGTTTTCTCCAAGATAGATCTTCGTTCAGGATATCATCAGCTGAAGATTAGAGCGGAAGATGTTCCTAAGACTGTGTTTTCCACACGATATGGATATTATGAGTTCACGGTCATGTCTTTTGGATTGACCAATGCTCGGCATATTTCATGAATATGATGAACAAAGTATTTATGGACTATTTGGACAAATTTGTCGTTGTCTTTATAGATGACATTCTTGTGCATTCTAAGACGAGAGAAGAGCACGCAGACCATTTGAGGTTGGTTTTAGAGAGGTTGCGAGAGCAGCAGTTGTATGCTAAGTTCAGTAAGTGTGACTTTTCGAAGGATAAGGTGGAATTTCTGGGTCATGTGATGACTGCAGAAGGAGTTGCCATTGATCCAAGCAAGGTAGAGGCCGTGTTACATTGGGAGCAACCGAAGTAACTCTCTCAGATTCGTAGTTTTCTGGGAATGGCAGGATATTACCGGCGGTTTATAGAAGGATTCTCTACGATTTCTAGACCGCTTACGCAGTTGTTGAAGAAAGAAAAGAAGTTTGCATGGACGCCAGAATGCGAAAAGAGTTTTCAGGAGTTGAAGAAGCGATTGACTACCGCACCTATGTTAGTAGTGCTAGACGTGCAGAATAGCTTCGATATATATTGTGATGCTTCAAAGCAAGGTCTTGGTTGTATGTTAATGCAAAACGGCAAGGTGGTGGCCTATGCGTCAACAGGGCCGGTCCTGGGGGGGTAGGGTGGGCCGCCGCCCCGGGCCCCCAGGTGTACAACAATCAAAATAGGCTAGCTATTGGCCTTGGCCCACCAAAGTGACCAGACTATCCAGATTCCAGCAGTCCAAGAGGCAGGCAAGTGTTCTATAGAAGTAATTTTTGTGCATCGAATATTAATTTCTTCAATGATGTGTGCTTATAAGACTCTCTCTATATATATATATATGCATATATACATACATACAGTCATATATATATATAGGTCCTGTTTGGTATAGCTCCAGATTCTAGCTCCACCTCAGAGCTGGAGCTTGTAGGCTAAAATAAAGTGAATTAAGTTTATATTTTTAGTCTAAAATGTAAACAAGATGACCCACCTAAACACTCTTAATGTACCCACAGCTCCAGCTTTATAAATTTCTGGAGCTAGGAATACCCTGCTCCACCAACTCCACGGATTTTGGTGGAGCTGGAGCTATCCCAAACACCCCCATATATGAGGAGGTGGATGGGGGCCTCTATATAAGTTTTCGCCCCGGGCTCCCAAAATGTTAGGACCAGCCCTGTGCATCAAGACAATTGAGGCCGCATGAAGCAAATTATCCTATGCATGATTTGGAATTAGCTGATGTAGTGCATGCCTTAAAAATATGGCGACATTACCTCATTGGAAATAGGTGTGAGATATATACAGACCATAAGAGTCTAAAGTATATATTCACTCAGTCAGATCTCAATATGAGGCAAAGAAGATGGCTAGAACTGATTAAGGATTATAACGTTGGAATCCATTACCATCCGGGCAAGGCTAATGTGGTAGCCGATGCTTTGAGTCACAAAAGCTATAGTACAAATATGCTGATATCAAGTGAACAATCAGAGTTATGTAGTGAGTTTCAGAAGCTGAAATTGGAGGTTGTTCCAAAGGGTTTTGTAGCTGCATTGGAATTAAAGCCGACATTTGAAGATCAGATTAGAGAGGGTTAGAAGGATGACGAGAAAATCAGCAGAATCGAGTCTAGGAAGGATGAAGGTTTAGCGGAGGATTTTATTGTGGATGAGCAAGGTACCATGTGGTTTAAAGGAAGGATTTGTGTACCAAATAAGAAGGAGCTTAAAAAATTGATTCTTGAGGAAGCTCATGATTCTAAGTACTCGATCCATCCAGGAAGTGCTAAGATGTACCAGGATCTTAAAGAAAGGTTTAGGTAGACTAACATGAAGCTTGAAGTAGCTGAGCACATTGCTTTGTGTGACGTATGTCAGAGGGTAAAAGCCATGCATCAAAGACCCGCTGATTTGTTACAGCCGTTGAAAATTCCTGAATGAAAGTGGGAGGAAATCGGTATGGACTTTATTACCGGTTTTCCCAAGACTCAGAGAGGTTATGATTCTATTTGGGTTATTGTGGATCGTTTGAGCAAAGTCGCTCACTTCATCCCTGTGAAGACAACTTATTCAGGACATCGTTTGGCAGAATTGTATATGTCGAGGATTGTGTGTTTGCATGGAGTGCCCAAGAAGATTGTGTCAGATAGAGGGACCCAGTTTACCTCAAGATTTTGGAACAAGTTGCATGAAGCAATGGGTACTCGCCTGAATTTTAGTACAGCGTATCATCTGCAGACAGATGGTCAGACCGAGAGAGTAAATCAGATTTTGGAGGATATGTTGAGAGCTTGTGCATTAGCCTATGCTACATCATGGGACAAATGTTTGCCATATGCAGAATTCAGCTATAATAATAGTTATCAGGCTAGTTTGCAGATGTCACCATTTGAGGCATTATCTGGTTGTGCTTGTCGTACCCATTGAATTAGAATGAAACGGGAGAGCATTTGGTATTTGGGCCAGATATTCTCAAGGAAGCAAAAAATCAAGTCGATATGATCAGGGACAGGCTAAAGATAGCACAATCAAGGCAAAAGAGTTACGCGGATAATCGTCGTCGCGATTTGAGCTTTGAGCCCAATGATTATGTGTATCTCAGGGTTACCCCTCTCAAAGGTGTTAAGAGATTCCACGTTAAAGGAAAGCTTACACTAAGGTATGTTGGTCCGTTCAAGATTTTGAGCCATCGAGGAGAGGTAGCTTATCAGTTAGAATTGCCTCAGTCATTGGCAGGAGTGCATGATGTATTTCATGTGTCGCAGCTTAAGAAGTGTCTTTGAGTACCAACAGAACAGACCCCATTGGAAGCAATAGAACTGCAAGAAGACTTGACCTATAAGGAGTAGCCAATTAAAATTTTGGATGTGATGGAGCGTAAGACTAGGAATAAGTCTATTCGCTTTTGCAGAGTTCAGTGGAGCAACCATTCTGAAAGTGAATCCACTTGGGAGCGTGAAGAGGATCTGAAGTCAGAATTCCCAAACCTATTCTCTAGTTAGCCCTGAATCTCAAGGTCGAGATTCTGTTAAGCGGGAAGGTTTGTAACATCCCAAAAATTTGCTTAAATATTATTTTATGGTTATTTATGCATTTTATGATTTTTTGGAATTTATTGGATTTTTCTGGATTTAATTGGATTGATTTTATATTAGGTATATTGGTCTTTTTGTGAAACCTAATTATAATTATGCAAAGTTAAAAATAAAGTTTTGCCAAAAATATTTTATTTGAGTTCAGAATGTCTCAAAGTATTTTTGAGATTTTTCTGGTATTTTCATGATAATTTATTTGCCTAAAACTAATTAAATGAAATTTTGTAATTATTTTAATTGGTACACCCCGAGAAATTCTGGGAAACAGTAATGGGCCAGGCTCTTGTAGTGTGCGCAGGCACGGCCCAATCACTCCGTGCCGCCGGCCCGTTAAACCGAAGTGTTGCTGACCGTTGGATTGAGATCGTGCGGTGGAGATCCAGGCGTACCGCTTCAGGACTAGCGAATCTAGACCATTGGAAGGATGCGTGTTCTGTTAGGATCTTGCCGTGCCTCTGCCAATCTGGTCCGCTCATCGCAACGCGTGTATGGTCCACTGTCGTCGTGTTCACGAGACCGAGCCGAACTCTGCTCTGTGCTCCCCGTGGACATCGCAAGGGAATCGGGGAAAGCCTGGACTTCTAGTGCTATAAAAGGTGTGCACCGGAAGCGTCTCAAGGTCTCAAAGCAGAACCCTAAGATCGCTAGACAAGACGCGCTACTATTTCGCCGCAATCGAAGGTTTTTCACCATGCGTCGCCGAAAGTAAGAACCGCCGATTCATCATCGTCTGTGGGATTTAAAGCTTGGAACCGGTGCTAGACACTTCACCTTGGCGAGTAGCATCCCGTGCGCACGCCTTTCTCTTTGGAAGACCGTCGGAGCAACGTCGCAGAGGAAGCCCTATCCGCCGCCATGTTTGGATCTTCACCGTCGCTACTTCGGTGAGCTAGGTGAGCGCTGAGCCGCGTCATCATGTGCGCGACGTTGAGACCTATCTAGTCATGCCCACTGTTCTCGTCGCCGGCGACCCTAGGCTCGCGCGCGCCACCGGGTGGTGTGGCGTGATGGTTCGCGACGCATGGTAGCCACTTGTACAGCCTGGTGGATATGGCAGTCGCGCGGCGCGTTGCGTGGATGTCGCCGTGGCACCGAGTCAACCAGCGCGGGACCCGCGCGTCAGAGATCCAGACGCGTGTGGACCGAGTCTACCTACCATGAACCCAATGAGGTTTGTGGACCCAGTCCATAGACCGAGGGACACGTGTCGCATCCTGGTTGGCTCAGGTCAGGGCTGATGTCAGCATGACGCGTTAATGTGGTTTTTCAAAATAAAAATAATTTGGGAAAATTGGATTTTCTAATTTCTGTATTTTTAGTATTAATTCAATCTTTGAAAGGCTATAACTTTTAAATTTTAACTCAGATTTGGGTGATTCAAATTTCTAAAAATTTATAAAATTGAGATCTATTTAATGGTGAATTTTATTTGATTTTGGGAGTTTATTTGCTCACTGTTTTGGTATTTATTTGCATTCCTACTTCGGTACGCGTACACGTTGAATTGTGCGACGCTTCGGAGGAAGATCCGTCAACTCAAGATCAAGTTCTAGAGCAAGACTAGAACCTATTCCAAGGCAATTTGTGCTTTGATCATGTTGAACCCTTGTTTATAAAATTGCTATATTGTTTTACTCTATTGCATAGTATTTCAAGTATACAATTTTTTCAAATTAAATTGGGATTTAGTTAATATACCAATTGATCTATACCCTACCTTGTCATTTGTATGCCATGATCTATTGTCACCTTAGATTGGTTCACTATAGTTGGTTAATACTAAAATCAACATGGGATGGTTAGACCGTGTAGTTGCTTAACCATGCCACGTCATCACATGTACTTGAACCATTGATAATTAATGTTGACTAATGGAATATGGAACAATGATATGGACTTGTGTGTCATGTGAGATCACACAATGAGATGGTGTTGTAGTGGCGAGCCATGTCACCCAACGATGTTGAATTATTGATGGCACGTGGTGCTTGGTAATCAACATGGGTGGTAATCACTTAGATTGGGGCAAGTGAGAAGGGGCGAGTATGCCAAGGTGGGCCCAATGGGCAGAGGGTATGTGGAAGTCTTGCTTCGATCATTCTAAGGACTTAACCTTGCAAGTCTTTAACGTGAGTCAATCATGCAACCACATGTCTGGTATGGGACAGCCTAGCTGATTAATTTGCAATGTCTTAGTTTGGTACTATCATTGGCAGCGTGAGTTCCCAAGTTATGGAGTAATTCACAAGCCGCAAGAGGGGGGCCCTGGTTGTGGTTTTCAGACCCACCAGTGTTGAAACCTTAGCGGGTAGTATCAGGTTAACGTAGTGCATTGTAAAGGCTTTGTTGTAATCACTCGTCTTTGTGGTGTATGGTTGTATCATGTGGGTAAAGTGCATAACCTCTGCAGAGTGTAAATCTATTCGGATAGCCGGGCTAGCGGTATTGAGCAATGCTCGGGAATTACGGTTAAGGGTTAGCTTAATTAAATGGAAAACTTGGTTTGGATGGTGGAATTGCCATGTGGAAGGTTGAACTTGACTTAGAGTTGGAAACTTGTTTACTTGAGAAATGTTGAATCTATCTATTACTGTTTTTTTATAGTCTTTACAATCTATTTATTGTATTTGTTCATAAATGTTGCTTATTGCAAAATAGCCATAATAGCCTTTTCCTTTGAAATAAGCCTTGCATATAGTTACATAGAATTGCATTCTGTGCACAACTTGTTGAGTGCTCTATGTGCTCACCCTTGCCAAACAACAACAATCAACAGTTGAAGAGTCTACACCTTTGTTGGAGGAGGAGTCCAGGAGGACATGAGTCGTTAGGGTCCGAGCCTCGTCAGTTGTTTGTGGTGAACTGATGAGTCGTCTACGTCTTCTATTTCCGCTGCTTATTTCTTAGTTATATTTTCAGGTCTAGCCCTACGTGGCTTAATAATGTAAGTTGGTCATAAGATCATACACTTAGCTATATCAATAAATGGAGTATTATTATTATCGTTGAGTATGATGTGATATGTATCAACGTTAAGCTGTGTGCACTAGCGTTGATCCTGGGACTAGTGCGGTAAACACAGTGGGTTCGAATCAATGTATTCGGGTCCTTACAAGGAATGACTCCCACACATAGCTATACTAACTAGGCCAGCTACTCTATCACCTAGACCGTGATCCAACGGTCCTCCTTGATCCGAGCAGCTCCTAGCTAGCATCTCAACCATTCCTTGTCTTTTAGGATCACAGTGACTCCGTCTTCGATCATCTTCCGGCGATCCTCGACCGTCTGGACCTTCGACACACCTCGCCTAGTCCCGGTCATCCTTCGCCTCACCATGACCTAGCATCGTCGTCCAGCAACCATTAAAGACAAGGAAAATCCATCACATAGCAATATCCAACAAGGATATGCAATCATCACCCATTTGCATCGCTCAACAAGTCAACACTACTGACCACTGAATCGACTTCATTGAGTTGCCACCATCGAGTAGATTCCTCGCTCGAGTAGGCACTCGACCATCGTATCAACCGCATCGAGTTGCTACCATCGAGTAGTTAAAGACCATGTGGAGGTCTACCTGAGTGTGTGATGAGTAATTGACTGTATTCAAGCTTTTGGTGCTTAAGGTTGAGTTTGATTTGAGTCTGTCCTGGTTGAAGACTAGTGGTCGAACCTAGAGTGGTCTGGACTTTGGCTAGTCGAAGACCAGTGGTCGGACCTTGTGTGGTCTGGACTTTGGCTGGTCGGACCAATGGTCGAGTAACTAGTAAAGTGAGGACTGAGAAGTATCGAGTAGGGATGCTGCCAGGTCGAACGGCGGGTTAGTTCAATTACTGGCAAGTTTTGGTTTGATCGAGTAATGCCCCGTCGGCTTTTGGACGAGTGACTCGAGTAGAGTGAGAATCGATAAGTATCGATTAGGGTTACTCGATACTCGATATCGACTCATCGACTTGATTTTGAACAAAGTGGGCAATACTATGTGATGTGTTTCCTTGTTTTTTATGGTTGCAGGACGACGGTGCTAGGTCATGGTGAGGCGAAGGATGATCGGGACTAGGCGAGATGCGTCGGAGGTCCAAACGGTCAAGGATCACCGGAAGATGATTGGAGACGGAGTTGCTGTGAACATAGAAGACAAGGAATGGATGAGATGCAGCTAGAGAACTAATCGGATCAAGGAGGGCCGTCGGATCGCAGTCTAGGTGATAGAGTAGCAGGTCTAGTTAGCAGGCCTTGAAAACCCGGTGTGTTTGTTGGGTTTCGGGTTAGCCCATGTAAGGCTGTGTGTGGGAGTCATCCTAACCCTTGATGGTGGCCCTTAGGGCAAAAGGATCTCATCCAATGGTGGAGGGTGACTCGAAGGTAGTATAAATAGAGGGGGAGGGGTGGCCTTCCTCCTCTTGAAGGTTTTAGAGGTTTTGGCTCCTTTGAGCTTTTTGCCCACTTTGTTGTGAGGCTTTGTAAACCTTCCTTTCAGAAATACAAAACACCTTCTATCATGCTTGAATTTACATTACGCAGTAAATTCAGCAACTTACTTTCAAGCATTTAAATTCCGCACTTACATTCTTGCAATCTACTTATACGCAATTCGGATTTGCCTCCCCACCTACTTGCTATTGCCTCTTATTTCGAAGGATCGTTGCACTTTTATTTCAAGAAACCGATCTTGTGTTCTTGAGTGATTCATTCTTGTAGATGGTGTTTACAGAGATTTTGACTTGAGTTCTTGCTTGCTGTGACAAGTGGGAAGTTGTCCAAGATCATCTTGTTCATCAAAATCCGATGAGCAAGTCCAAGATCAAGTTGTGTTTTGTTTGAACTTGGTGTGTTTTTCCTTCCCAGGCAAAAAGGTCAGAACTTTGGCACCAATCTTTGCGATTGAAGATTGGAATAAGTTCCTGACATCATATAGATCACATCTACCAAGTTTCATAAGTTTCTGTCCAGCCGATCAAAAGATTCCTCAAGATTTGCTTTTGAGTCGTGCTGTTTTCAGACTCTGTTCTTGCTGCTATTCTTGAGTTCGGTTCTACCGATCTCCCTGCGGTAGCACCACCCATACAGAGCAGTTACTCCTTCCCATTTGCTCCTTTTGATTGATTTGTTTGTGATCTTTGTTGAATCATTTTTTAGTGGAGGAAATTTTAGATTTGGGATCATTCACCCCCCCTTTGATCGCCTTTTCGGTCCTCCAAGTAGATTCCTCACTCGAGTAGTAACTCGACTATCGACAAAATACTCGACTTGCTCGACACAAAAGCATCAGCTCTATCAACCACTATGCCGAGTCTATCGACCACATGTCTAACTCTATCGATTACAGCACCAAGTCGATAAAGCGATATCGAGTAACAATTGGTTAGACTAAGAACTCGAGTTGAGCTGAC
This sequence comes from Otatea glauca, assembly GCA_036346275.1. NCBI lineage: Eukaryota > Viridiplantae > Streptophyta > Magnoliopsida > Poales > Poaceae > Otatea > Otatea glauca. Next base: position 12,246,490 of record CM070712.1, read on the forward strand.
TGTAGAGTGCTCAACCCAGCAACATTTCTACTCGATACTTAGGTACTACCAATCTACTCGAATCATTCGACTACTAGCCTGCAAGATGATACTCAAACCGCTCGAGACAAACACAACTCAAATTGCTTAAATTTGAAAATCCAATTCAAATCAAACTCAAACCAGAGCATACCAAGCTCAAATTTAGTCAAATACTCATAAAAAAAACATGGGTAGTCCTCCACATAGTCTTTCAAGTGCCCCTATACAACCCTATACAAAGAAGAAAGCACATGTCAATCTTTAAGTGTAGTTAACTCTACTATAATATATTCTATTATAACATATTGATAAGGGTTACCTCAAAGTAGGGATGAAATTTGTTTGGACTACTAGTGATCTTAGCATGTGTATCTGTTTTGATCTCACGTAAATGAGTTCACGAGCTAACTCCCCCATGGCATGTAGCACTAAATTGAAATACCTACTCATAGCCTCACTGGATCGCCATAAGGAAAATCCTACACATGAATTCATATGATGTTGTCCAACCATCTTCAAAAACATTGCAACTTGCTCTTCTACTGAAACATGAAATGTGTCAAATAGTAGTCCCCTCTCCCTAAGGCAAGCACAAAGCTTGTAGAACACAACTCTTCACATCCTCAACTGGTGAATGCATACCCTCTCTGAGGTGTCAATCATCATAATTAATTCATTACATCTCCATATATCCCTATCGATTAGTGAATCATACTTCATATCTTTACCTCTAAGCCTCCTACCATCTCTGTTCCTCCACCACAATACCATGAGAAGAACAAGAACAACTAATGCCTTCTGCCTCCATATGCAGTAAGAAAGGTATTGCTACTGATTGATGTCCATCTAGGCAAAAGTAATACGAATGGCATGCATAATTTCGAATGAAGACAACAGATTGCATGACCAATTAGCCATTTGATAGAAATCATGGAGTCATTGGTCAAGATGGAGCCAGCTTAATTCGGTTTGTAAAGCCTTGATTTTTTTTCTCTCACAATTATTTAGGCCTAAGTCACATCTCTATTGTTACTGTTAGCTACATGACTTAAATGGCTCCATTATATCTAATTTACCTTTGCTAAAATATTTATTTTAATACTAAAACTAATCTGGGTACTCAGGTAACTTCTTGCTCTCACCATTATTTTGCCTTAAGCCATATTCTGCCAACATGAGGGAAGAACAAGTCTTAATGTTCTACACTACACTTCTACCTCCACTGCTCTAGAATCTGATACTACTATGAAGTTTATTAAAGCAATTTCTCTATGTAACGATCTTTGCTATGCTACCATGGTTCAACTGCATGCAAATCCTAAGTATTTTATTTGCTTCAACTATAGTTTTTGATGCCCTTCTTTCTACTGGTGTCTCCAGCTTGGTGTGGGTGACTCTATTGTGGTGATATGGGACTCGTATATGTGCTAAGGTGAACAAAAACATAGTGGAATTGGAGAAGTACCTTTTCTTTGATGATGTCCTATTCCTTCTCTTGTTTGTGCTTGCCCTCTTCCCACATGCTTGATCAACCAGCTAATTCTCCCTTTGATGGTCCTCCCCTACTCATGATCAACTCACCTTTGTAGGGTCAAGGATGCCAACTAGAGGGGGGTGAATAGGCGGTATTAGAAATTGTTTGCTCTATGACTAACGAATCAACGCCTATGTCAAAACCTAATAATATGCGGAAGCGTAATTCTAAGGTTTTGACAATTAAAGCCTAAATCAACTAGACTCACTAAATGCACTAACAAACTATGTCTCTAACTATGATTTGCGATCCCAAAAGACAAACAATCAATCAATTTGCTTGAATGTAAATGAGCACAAGAAAGCAAACTACAATGAGACACTATACTTTTTACCGTGGTGTTCAGAGACTTGCCAGTCTCTCCTAGTCCAAGTTGAGGTTAGCCCAAACACATTGGACCAGCTCCATGAATTGAGCACCCACCTCGAATCTACTAGTGGTATCTCTTTACCCCTTCGGGTAGGCGAGCTCCAACCTTCACAAACTTACGGGGCCTTCCCACAATATCCTTCGAGAAGGTCACCGTGCACGACGCCGCTACACCATCTAGTTGTCGGTAAACACCAAGAGTAATAGGTCAGGCCTCCTAGCTTGAACCACACCAAATGCAACACATGCATAATGGTGACCACCGAGTGCAACACATGCACAAGGCTCTCCTCCAAGTGCAACACATACACAAGGAGCGCTCAATCCACTTCTAATTGCAACACATGCAAATTAGAATCGCTCTTAACTCAAGAACCAAATAGGAGAGTGCAACACATGCACAACTCCTCCAAAATGCTCAATAAAAACAGCTGAAAGTTCAAGCTCTATTAGTTTGGTTTTGGTGTTAATGACAAATCAAATATTGAAGCTAACTCTTTTGATAATCATAATATTGATTAGTCTCAATTGTTAATTAATGATAAATCTAAATATGAGACTAACTCTTTTGTTGAGCTTAACTCTCTTTAGTCGCTTTTGGATGAAAAAGATGGAAATATCAAAGGTATGCATTCGAGTTCATATTATCATATCCTGTTGCATTCCTTGGATATAATATTCATGATCATATTTATAAATCTAAATATGAGACTAACTCTTTTATTGAGTATATCTTTGATTAGTCTTATCTCATTGAAAAATGGAAATCCCAAAGGTATGAATCCAATACAACTCTATTATTTCTAGATGCATTCCTTGGATTCAAGTTAAAGAATGAACTCTACCATTATTTAGACCTCAAGATGTGCATTAATGTTTCAATTCCATATATACATGAATGCATACATTTAGGGGGAGTTCATACTTTACCTTGATGTTTCAGTAGTATTGATCTATTTCATCTTTCTATATCAAGGATCATTACTTTGAAACAATCCTTTGAGTATATGTAACTTGTGTAGTTGTAGAATACTCATGTTAATATAGGATAAACTCAAATATTATCTAAGATTGATTATGTGAATATTGATTCCAAGTTCAATTATTTATATGCACATATTTAATGGAGTTTATTCTATAGTTGACGGTATTAAGAGTATTGATCCCTTTCCACCACTCCAATATAATTTGGATCATTACTTAGTAACCATCAAAATGAGTATATGAAACTTGTGTAGTTAATATATACTCATATCAACTTAGTAACCATTTGGTTTTTGAGCTAAGAGTGAGCTCTAATTGCATGCGTTGCAATTAGGAGAGGATTGAGAGCCTCTTGAGCATGTGTTGCACTTGAGGAGAGCCTTGTGCATGTGTTGCACTTGGTGAGCATCCTTGTGCATGTGTTGCACTTGGTGAGGATCAAGCTATAAGGCTTGGCTTATTACTCTTGGTGTTTGCCGACACTTAGACGGCGTGTGGAGGCATCGTGCGCGGTGACCTTCTCAAGGAGATTGTGAGAAGGCTCGGCAAAGTTGTGAAGGTCGGAGCTCGCCTACCCAGAGGGCGAAAGAGCTACCATTAGTGGAATCGAGGCGGGTGCTCAATTCGTGGAGCCAGTCCAAAGTGGTTTGGGCTTGCCTCAACGTGGATTAGGGGAGAACGGCAAGTCTCCAAACACCACGGTAAAAAGTATTGTGTTTCCTTGTGTATGCTTGCAATTCCTTATTTATATTGTTGCAATTTACATTCCTAGAATTAAATTGCTTGCTTGTATTTAGGATTGTAATTTATTGTTAGAGACATAATTAGCTAGTGCGCTTAGTGAGCCTAGTTGGTTTAGGCTTTAATTTGTCAAAACCTTAGTTTATCGCTTCCGCCTTGATTATTGTTTAGGTTTTGACATAGAGGAAAATAGAGCGTGTATTTAGCAAGAAGAATTTTTAAAGCCGCCTATTCACCCCCTCTAGTTGGCATCCTCGATCTTACAACAGCAACTCCAAATACCAGCCCCCAAGGTGCTGGGGAATGGGTAGGCTACTCTAGCGAAAAATCAAAATTTTCTATCGCGTAACCAAGGAACCACTGCAAGTTATAGATCACAGAATTACCACTAGATGCGCTGACCCGTAGCGGAAATAGAGTCAATGTAGCGCGGTGGTGCAAATATAGTCGTACTATCCCCACGCCTCCCCAATAGCTCCTTGTGACTGCCGCAGGTTACAGATCTTCCTAGCATTGAAGCTTCGCAGCAACGCCTCCAAGATATCCACACGTACAGGGCAGAAACACCACGTGCTGGAGTGCTAGTGCCGGATGCGCGGTTCTGGGCAGAGGAGGGGTGGCAGCTAGGGTTTCGAGAATTTAGAATTCCTGATATGTCTCTTCATGTATCTCTATCTCTGCAAAGCCACCACCTCCTCCCTTTATATAGACGTCCCATAACGGGTTTCAACCCTTGAAGCCCATTAGGAACTCTAAGCCCATTACAACTCGGATTCCTATCCAAATTAGTTATAGCCCCTTAAGCGTGTGACCCTATAGGTTCATGTGCACTCAGACCTACCTGGAGTACCCCTATCGATCGTTGAGTACTCCTACTCGACCATCGGGTACACCTACTCGATCATCGAATACTCCTACTCGATTATCGAGCTTTCGACCAATAATCGATAGCGGCCTCTAGCAGGACTTACTGACTCCCGTGTGCATGTAAAGATCGGATGAACCTCAACAATGTCATATATGCATTTCCTTTTGCCTCACGATATTGATCAAACCCAAGGCGAGTTGTTGTCATCCTTGTTTGGATGGCTTGACCACTCTTTCTCGATGCCGTGACTCAAAATCCCTAAATACCTCGAGTTAACTCTTTAACTCAATGACTCGAGTAACTCTTTACTCGAGTAGCATGGCCATGCATTTGCTGGAATTCGACCACTCGAGAGGCCTAGAGATATCTCTCCCGTTGTATGGAGGGGCAAATCCTATCTTGATCGACTATGCCTCGTAGCATGTTTCATGACAAACCCGAAAGTCATCTTTATAACTACCCTATTACGGAGTAGCATTTGACGACCCCTAAGTAAGCCATTACACATCCCGAGAACATGCGACGATCTCAAGTCAAAGGATATAGCATACAAATCGTATATGAGACCACCTGATGACATGAAAGAAAACAACGTACTCACAGTATCTCATAGTGGGTTGATGTCCAACACCATGTTCTCTAACATGTGTCCATATTATTGGTTTGATATCTCCATATTTATGACCTGTGAAACATGTTCATCGACCAATACGTATGCTAGTCTACTCATATGTGTCCTCATATGATTATCGACTAGGGACCCCTTTTAGAATGAACATCATAAAGACAAATACAGAGTTTCACAAACAAGTCACACACTTTGTTAATCAATATCCATGATGTTATTCAAAGAACAATCTCATAGTTCATGAATATTTATGGAAATATAATCATCTCTATCATTACCTCTAGGGTATATTTCCAACACAAGGTTCCTTTTATAGCCTCCTAAAAAAACTAGCCGTTGGAGAGCAAATTGGGCAAAACTCAGCAAAACCGGCACTACCGCCCATGTAGGACCGATAGAGCTGGCCTCCAAGCCAACGGTCGGATTTAGCATCGAAACTAGCCGTTGCATAGTAAACCCGGTACTACCGACCGAGCGGTAGTACTAGCCCGAGAGCCCGGTAGTGCCAGCCTCAAAAGAGCACCGAGAAATCCTTATCTAGAAAAAGACTACCGGCTACTAGGCGCTAGTCTGCTGACAATCGGCAGTACCGCCCAACAACTCCGGTAGTGCCGGATTTGTAACACATGCAAAATCCACACTTTTGGAAAATAACTACCGCTCTTAGGGGGCGGTACTACCGAACTCCAGTAGTACCAGCACTCAGCCAACGGTACTTCCACACCTTTAACAATATCGGTACCAACACTGTGGTAGTGCCAATTTTTAGATAAAACAACAGATTTCGCACAGAAATCATTCCAATTCAAATCAAGACTCAATAATATCAATTCTTTGAGCCATTTGGTGATCAACACTTGATCACACCAATTCTCGTCAAATGCTCCAAAGAATTTCATTAAGCTTAACTTATTTCCAATACGCATTTGCAAATAATAAAACAAGAGTCTACAAGATCAACCCTTGAGCCATGTAATGATCAACACATGTTCACGACACTTTGCAAAACACATTTGCAAATGCCAACACATGCTCCAGGACCAATCTCGTAAACTTTCAGCTTTGCAAAACACATTTAAAAATAACAAATTCATTCAAAAATCAAATCTTGAACCATGAGGTGGTCAACACATGATAACAACACTTTGTAAAACACATTTGCAAATGCTAATCTCATGCTCCAAGATAAGAAGCATAAACATCAATATTTTACAAAAAAAAACTCATTTTGCAAACACCAAGCAATAAACTTGATTAGCCTTGTGATGATCAACACATAATCTCTATCAATTTGCAAAACACATTTGCAAACCTTACTAGTCACAAGCTAATAAAACCAAGCATGAGCTATCATTATTTGCTACACATGCAAATACATAGCTCCATGCAAAGAACAACTGTTAAAACCAAATGTGTGAGCTTTTCTCCTTTTGCAACACATGAAAAACTTAGCTCGATGCAAAATGCAAATCAATTAAGAAGCAAACATGAACTTCCCTTATTTGTAACACATGCAAATATGAGCGTCATACAAAAGCCAACTTAAGAGAGTGAGCTAGAGCAAACTGGATTGAGTTCATCAACATATGACGAAGCTCAAGCTAAATGACTCAACCCCTCTTAATAGTATAGCACCCTAACTAGCAACCCGGTCTTCCATCCAAACACCGAGACCGGTAAAAGACTAGGAACACATTCTTAGCCCTAGCTAGTTATACGTTTGCCTCTAGCACATCCACTTGGAGCTTTTATGTTTACCATCATCTTCTCTCCAAGTTAGGATCTCGTCTCGTTCATCAACACGTGATGAACTCCCTTTGCTCTTCTCTTCAGGATCTCTTCTTGACACTCATCAACACATGATGATGTCCTTTGTCCCAATTCTCGACTTGATGGCTATCAACACATGATACCGTGCAAATCTTCATCATTGTTGGAATCAACCTACTTCACAACTCATGTAAAATTGTTGGTCCAACAAATACGGTTGTCTCAATCATCAACGCACTTCATTAACACATAATGAATGCCCCAAGATCCTTCGATCTATTCCTTGATGATTGACCACAACCCAAATCAATTTGAATGAAAATATTGATTTTTCTTTAGTATATTGTTGCAACTAATGTTTCATATACTCAAGAACTTTTTATTTGTCCTTTAATCAATAAAGAACACCATCAACACATGATGGAGAGCCTTATGACTAGACGACAACCAAACACAATTTAAATTTAATTTAAATTGTCATGAGTATATATTAACTTCACAAGTTTCATATACTCATTTTGATAGTTTCCAAGTAATGATCCAAATTATATGGAGTGACAGAATGGGATCAATACTATTGAGACTATCAAACATAGAGTAAACACCATTAAATGTGTACATAGAAATAATTGAACTATGAATCAATATGCACATATTCAATTTAAGATTGCTTTGGAGTTTATCCTATTCTTCCATGAGTACACTACAACTACACTAGTTCTTATATACTCAAGGATGTGTTTCTAAGTAATGATCCTTAATTTATTTGGCAATATGAAAGGGATCAATACTTATGAAACATCAAGGTAAAGTACGAACTCCCCCTAAATGTTTGCATTTATGAATATATAGAATTGGACACAAAATGTATATCTTGAGGTTTAAACTATAGTGGAGTTCACCTTCTAACTTAAATACAAAGTATGCTATAGAAATAATAGAGTTGTAATGAAGCATACCTTGGGGGTTTCCATTTTTATCCAAATAAGATGTAACACCCCGGCACCCGTGTGCCCTGGATGTCACACCCACAAAGACTAATAACCACAAAACAACCAATTTACAAAAAGAAATTGGCATGACCACTACGTACTTAAAGCAAAAATCAGCACACAAGCATTACTAGATAATTAAAACACATCTATAAGAGCATGAATTGCAAGGTAGAGTAAATTAAAGTAACAACAATATAACATAACAACAACAACTTATTCATAGACAAGAGCCATAACCACACGACTAAATTACATGATATGAGCTCAACAACCAAAACCATGAAGCAACCATAACTTCTCACAGTAGATAATTAGACAAAAGCAAGGAATTAATTATGACACAAACTACTAGAAGGAATCTATTACATTAACTTAAATATGCTATTGACTAAATTGAGTGATAGCTAGTGTGAAAGTAGTGCAAAGCCCTTTCCCATATGCCGATCTTGAGGTACCTAAAGAAAACATTACAAAACAAGCGTGAGTTCAAAACTCAGCGAAGTGTATCATAACAAATCAAATAATTTATAACAATTGATCATGTCAAATGGTATCATAGAATGGCATTCGCACAAGAGTGTAAGCACATTGATAATCGCACATGAGTATAAACACATTCACTTAACATTCTTTTCTCTTTAATCATGCAATGCAACATGCATGCTCATAAATGCACATCTGATAGCATATACCAGTATAGCAGAGCGCACACCATCGGTGTGCACCCTCTCATTCCCATCCAGCCCATAGAGGGGCCTACCGAAGTAGGACTTTCATGCTCACTACGTGTGAGGCATAGAGGCCCACTCAGGTCAGCTCTTCCATTATGAATGCACAAATGCAAATAGTATGAATAACTTGAAAGTTGCATTCTATTTCTACATTCTCATCACCATAACAAAAACATAAGCATTGTCATAATCTCAAATTCGTAAACTTAGCATCTGCATCATCATAATCATAAGCATACCCATTGACATTCTCTTATATCCATAAACTTAACATTTTCATCATTATAATCATAACCATAATCTTAATCATACGCAAAAACCATAGTAACGAGGCATATAATTAGAATAGCTAGATGTTAGTCATAATTCAAACAACAAATAATCCTAGCATCAATCTATATGATACACTTGCCTCTAACCGGAAGGAGCAGATTGGCACCAGGAGGAGGCCACTTCTAAAGTCACACCTCCTGAAAAACAAATACGTGAATCTCAAAACAAAGCAATCATAACAATAAGCGACATCACACCTACTCCCTTCTCAACTTCACTTCCTCTCGCGACGGCTAAACCTTTTCCGCGTTGTCCCACAATTATAAAGGCTACAAGATCTAACCCAAAAACCCTAATGATGAGAGCAACGAATTAAAGGTGCACTACCAAAGACTAATCACAAATTTCTATTTGCTCAACTTACCCCAAGACTCCATCAAGTAACACCAAGCCTAGCCCCAAAAAAATTCAGCATGCTGCCAAACCGGACAACTAGCTTCAAACTATCATAACTTCTAGCATACAACTTCAAATTTAGTAAACAAAGACATTTTTGGAATTTACACGAAATTTTCTAGCTTTCTCTAGTCATAGGAATAATTTAATTCGGCCTCTAACTAGCCATGCACAGCACAAACTCGAAGTTACTGTTAGCAGGAATAAGTTTTGGACAGCGGGCATTCAGATGACCATAACTTCTAAATGGCTGAACAAAAAACCATGATCTTAGACTTGAACTAATCTTAAGAACACTATCTACAACTTCTTCTACAGCCAACCTCTCTGGAAATGCCACTATGAACCTCAAATCGACACAAATCTGATGCTAGAATCAACACCAACTTGCTCTAAACAGTAGACGTCCAAACTAGCATATCTTCTAAATGGCTGAACCAAATTCACATTCTTGGTCTCTAAATAAACTTAAGACCATGATATACAACTTATTCTACAGCCAACCTCTTTGGAAATGCCTCTATGAACCTCATATCGCACAAATCTGATGCTAGAATCAGCAGCAACTTGCTCTGAACAGCAGACCTTCGAACTAGCATATCTTCTAAATGGTTGAATCAAAATTCGCATTTGTGGTCTCTAAATAAACTTAAGACCACAATCTACAACTTCTTCTGCAGCCAACCTCTCTGGAAATGCATCTATGAACCTCAAATCGCCGCTCCAAAATCGGTAGATGCATAGCTCGAAAATCAGAACTTCTCCCCGAATCTCTAGATCCACCTTTTCCCTCCAAAATCCCCAAATCCAAGAACCCTAGAACACTCAAACTAGCAGGATTTCCTCCTCAAAACAGCATCAAGCCACCCTAGAAGGCTCACCTTGACTTACCCACAAGGAGGAGCAACAGGGGGAGGAGGAGCTCAACCAAGGGAGGAGGAGGAGCTGCTGCTTGGCTAGGAGGAGGAGGCGCCTTGGCCAGGAGACGAGGGAGTTGGCTGGGGAAGGAACTGCTGGAGAACCACTCGAGAAAAAATAGGGAGGAGGAGGAGCTGTTGTTCGGCCAGGGAGGAGGAGCTGCTGCTTGGCTTGGAGGAGGAGGCGCCTTGGCCAGGAGACGAGGGAGTTGGTTGGGGAGGGAGCTGCTAGAGAACCACTCGAGAAAAAATATGGAGGAGGAGGCGCCAAAGAGAAATGGCGCTGGCTAGGAGAGGAGCTAGGAGGAAAAAAATTGGGGGTTTAGGTGGGTGGGGAATTAGTTGAGGGAACCCCTCTCACAAGGGATAAAACCCACCTCCTAAAGCTGACGAACAAGCCCACAAGACCCCGAAATAGACTGCAAGACCGGCCCATACCCCAACTAAAATTTTCCTTGACCTGGAAATGACCTGTGATATTACATTCTCCTCCCCTTAAACGAATTCGACCCCGAATTCCAAGAACGCCAACTAAACGAATAGATCGATCAACAAATTTAAATCACAACACATACCTGGTAGGAACAACTCTCAGAATTTCTCACGCATAAGAGACTTTGAATTCCAAGTCATTTTTCTCTCAGATTATTCCAAGCAAACACCTTAACTCATTTCATATTCTCACGACTCAACATTCACTGTAACTTCTCCTTAAATTACATGGGACAAGACTCGAAGGCATAGCATTGCTCAATGACCTTCTAGATCCCTCAGGGACTTCATGAATAAGGAATTCCGCAAGAACCTTCTCAACCTGCAACATCAATGCACCCACGCAAGGACTCAGTCATAATCAATCGATATGCCAGATTCCTCTAGTATACCACTATCGCAAATAGTCTGATGTAACTTAGAAAAACTATCCTTTGCACTATAGGGTATGACATCCAAATAACCAATGATTCCTCTCGGAAGCATGGTACCAATCTCTAAACTCAACTCTAAATTCCGTCTACAACTTCAATTGCAAAACTCTGATCTCCTCTCTCAACTTCTCTACCACAGATCGTTCAACTCCAAACGACAGCAACCACACAAGACATTTCACTCTCGCAAGCTTCTAAACCAATTCTGAATATATCACCCATACGAACCGCTTGAAAATCAATGGTTCCAAACTTGAGCTTCCCAAAACTCAACACACAGATTCCCATCTCTCCCAGATGGGTCGGCCATTACTATTGAAAGAAATAGTCGACTATAGCACAATCTCTCTTTTTTCACAATATTTCCACAATAAAATCTTTAATCTGCCATAAACCAGGCCTACTTCGCAACCAAGGGACAATTATCCAAGATAAACATTCACATCTAAACAATCCACTACGGATAGCCCAAACAATAACTACATCCCAAGAAACCAAATTTTTTCAGGCTTACTACGGCATTGATACTATAAATACTAACCACTCCCAAGCTCGTTTCTCTTTCTAGGAAGGTCTCGCCCCTCTCAAAATCTTTTACTCAAGAAACCAAGTCAAAGAGTACAATACCTTATTGCACTCAACAAAAACCAATGATCAATTCCTTTCCTTTTCCCATGCTAGCACGCAAAGGAAAACTTCTATCACCTTAAGATCCAAGGCGCGAAACTTTAAATCGGGAGGACACTCAATTACAAAGAGAAACACCACATAACTTTTGCCCCAAGCAACAGAATTCGAGAAGAGAAGACCAGTCCTGAAACCCAAACTTCTTTCACACACAACCATCACCTTTCCCAAGAGGATTTTCATTTCCTAGCAAAAAACCGCTTCACCAACAAGAATCACTAAAAAACAACCATAAGAATTACCCTTTAGAGACCTTCACAATTATCGCACCTTTTAGTTAAATCTAACTTTAGCCGAAATAGAACTACTAATATCTCCAAATTCATAACTTCCAAAGCATCTCATTGAGTTTGGTTGTTTCCTTTAACTGATAATATACATATAACTCAATTGTACGCTAATGGGCGCAATCCAATCATATATCTTTGATCAGAAATCCCTCAATCATAACTTGAGCTAATTTTCTTAGCAAAGACACTTGAAAGGCGTTATTCCATGAGGTAACGCATTTACCATCCACCAACATAATACTTTATGATTAAACCTTCTTTCATCCTTATTTTCAATCATCAAGGCTAACTCCTCAACTTGGCATAAATGCACATAATCTAGGGAATCTCTAATGCACACAAATTAAAGCGCCATAGCCAAAGGCATCCATCCATAAGACAACACGAACAAATGAATCCATATACCTTTAAAAGAAGGTTTACCTCAAATCCCATCATCTCTACTATTCTAATATGCTTACCATTAAAGGTTTCAATACTCACAATTATCACCTTAAGCAACCCCTCAAGATTTAACATGAATTACGTAACTACTCTCCCTTTAATTACTTTTTCCAATAATTATATCCAAGATTGGCAATGCTATCATCCAACATTAAATCAATTCTATCCCATGATAATCATCAAGGGAAAACATGTCATATTTCTTAAACACATGCAACCTATCGGTAATGAATTTTTTTAAAAAATAATATATCTTCAATAAAAAATTACAGAAATAATATGCAAAAAAATAACATATTTACACACATGTCGCAGTTTCGAATTGCGATTACTCTCTGTCGCAATTTGAAATGGCGACTTCTCTCTGTCGTAATCCCAAAATGCGATAGAGACTCTGTCGCAGTTGTCTCTGTCGCATTTTGGAATTGTGACTGAGTCCCTGAATTTTACAATTTTACGGCTCAAATTAGGGTCCAAAAAATTCAAAAAAATTCATGTTTGTCAGTGATAATTCATGTATTTTACAGTTCAAACTAGAGTCCAATAAATTCAGAAAAAATCTTATTTGACAGTGATAATTATTGTAGTATTGGACAAAATTATTTGTTAGACTAAATTTTGTGACAAAAAAATCGGGATTCGTTGTTCGCTATATTTCCAAATTTGACGAAAATTCATAGTAAAATATTCAAAATATTGAATAAAACCTGACATTGATATTGCAAAGTGCAGGACTAAGTCACAAACAGGGATATAACAAAGATACATGCCTTAGAGAATTCATAAACTGGGATACAACATAGGTACATACATGCCTTAGAGAATTCATAAATCTGGGATACAACATAAGTCACAAAACCACACATTCTATGGCCATAGTTGTCGGGATAGTAAGGATAGGGCATGGTCAAAAAAAGTAAAGTTATATATTGGTGGCTGACGGGGTATTACGCTTGGATCGCTGATAGGGATTAATGTAATATCATCGTTAGAATTGGGAGGACTCCGAGGACGCAAGTTTCCTGGCCTAGGTGGCATGAAATCGTCATCATCATCGTCATTTGTATGGTTAGGAGCTAGCCCGCCTCTAGTGCTGGTTGAACGTCCTCTTGCATTATTTCTTGAACGACCTGCTGTAGTAGTGCTTGCATGGCATGTTGTCGTAGTGCTTGAACGTCGAGGTCTAGGTGATATGAAATTGTCATCATCATCGTCATTTGCATAGTTAGGAGCAAGGCCCCCTCCGATGGTGGTTGAACGTCCTCTTGAACTTGCTGCTGCAGTAGTACTGTGTCGACCTCTACCCCTCCAGTTAGATTCTCTTCTCCATCTTCTGCGTGAACCAGGCATCACACCCCGCCGAAGAGCATATACATCGCTAAGAATTCTGGGATATCTTTGTTCAACAACTCTTCATCCTCTAGGAAGGAATAACACACAAGACGAGCATACAAAGTAGTGAACTTATGTATAACGCTAAAAAGATTAGTAAGGTGAACAAATATGAAATAAGAAACCTTAATATGCTCTGCATACTGATCGGGCAACATCACTACCCTATAAGATATTGTAGAGAAACCTATAGCAGAAGGGTGGTCGGCTAGTTCGCACACCCTTAAATACCTTTGACGCCACCCTTGCAAGTGCACCTTGAGGTCGTCGGAGGTCACAAGGTTCAGGCCAGAGGTTGTCATGTTATGCCTCAATAATGTCGAATGCCACTCTTGCAATTTGGACACCACTTTACTTAGGCTCTCCTCCTAGAATGGATCATCCTTCCCACTACGCGTAACCTTCAATGTGTAATGAAGGGCTACAGTGCTTATATCTGGTGTCCACGAGTATGCTCTGCTAGAGGATGCAGCCATGGTGAAGTGTGAGTGCGAGCTGTGGATGTGTGCCTGCGGTTTGGCCTTTTATAGACTCGAAGGGGTGGTGTATGGACTAAGTGTTGGAAGATAAGATTCAAACATACAGATGAATAGCAAAATGCTGGAGTGTGTAGTCAAGTCAGGCTAAAAAGGCAGTCATGCACGCAAGGTGTCAGCACTGACAAAATGTATGTACAATAAGTGGTCAATTCGGAGTTAAAAGTAGGAAGTGAGTGGTCACTTCGGACTGTGCAGTGTGTAGTTGGTGCATATTGAGTGTACCGAAGATACTTCATATCGTGCAGTGAGTAGTCACGTCAAAGCACATCTGTAAAATCCTTCCGTGTAAGTCTGCATGAGAAAGCGTAGAGGTCTGACAGCGTGTGGTCAAATTGGCCTGACAAAGCTACAGGTAGAGTGTTGTCAAATCGACCTAAAAAAGTTTAAAGCATTGGGCCGGTGAGTTGGCTAATCGTGCTGAAAAAGCTGCTACACGGTCGTCAGCTCCATCAAAGGTTTAAGTATTTTGGAATCTGCACTTGTAGTGATTGTTTAGGGTGTTTACTTTGGCATGATTGAGATGCAAAGCAAGTTTTAAATACGATCTTTTTGCATATTATGGTAGTACATATATCAAAGAGTGTTTCGGGGGCTATTACTCCATAATTTTTCATCTAAACATGTTATTTTACGGGCTACTGAAAAGACTTAAGTGATCATACCATAATAGAAGATAACTTATGAAAACAAAATACTATAGCTGAATGTTACATAATGTGAGGAAGTAAAGCATCATATTATATTTAGTACATCATATATGGAAGGAAAAAACTAACTGGGGGCCCTGCGCGGTGCTACTCCTCGTGTGGTCCCAGGCTTCCTACGGCGCTGCACATGCCTATAGGGATATGTTAGCTGGTTAGAGGCCTGCCCACGAGTACTCCTAACAGGCCGTACTGGTGCTGTCGGAGTAGCAAAGGCATCCTGTGATGGCTGAGTCAGGCCGGGCTCGTTGGCGAGCTGAGAGGGACCAAGGACCACACCCATGGAATGCTGGTAAGGATCTACTAAGAAGTCCAAGTAAGTGTCGTCGAGAGGAGAGAAGTCAGCGGAGGTGCTCGCACTCTGGTCAGGTGCTGGATTGGTCGCTGTTGATAAAGTTTTCATGTTAGTACATGCATAATATGAAGAACATAATAGATAAAAGGAGACCATGTGGTGTACCTGTAGTCATAGGAACATACGGCGCAGAATGCTGCCAACTAGATCCCCCTGGCAAGTCCAGAGGGGGGCCGTCTGCGTGCGTGATGTCCCAGCTACAGCTTGGGGTGCATGTCGGCCCTGTACAGTTGAGGCACATCCGTGAACCTGTAGGATGTTGTCGTCTCTAGGCCTCCTGCAGGATGTAAGCTGGACGATGCGTCTGGCCCTCTAGCGTACACGCTACAACGCCCCTGTGGAATATAAGAACCCGGGTACCCTCATGACAGGCCCAAGAGGGAGGCCCAGAAGATACTCCCCGCGTCAGGCCCCGCTGTCGTGCGCAAGGGAATATATCCTGAAGGAAGTTGAACTTATATTTAGATATGATAGATACGGTTGTAATCTGAGTCATTAATAGGGTAGATAAAGATGTAAACTCTATCCTGTAACCGACTAGAATCTTGTAACCGATCAAAATCTCTTAACCGATCAGGACTCTGTGAGCCGTCCCACCCCCGCTATATAAGGGAGAGGGCGGACAACAACATAGGGATCCGATCATCCAAGCATAGAGCAATCAAGCCATAGAGCATAGCACACCTCATATCGCCCAGAGCATATTGCGCTTTGAGCAACCCCAGATCCAAGAGATCCGCATAATCCCAACACACAGGATTAGGGTATTATCTCCTCCGCGAGAGCCTGAACCTGTCTAAACCCCTTGTCTTGTGTGACCTTTGAGTTTGAGATCTAGCGCCTACCCCATAAATTTATTGCCGACTACAAAAGTCGACAGTTGGCGCGCCAGGTAGGGGCAGCGCTATAATCTTTTCCTACAGACTTGATGGCAGCGATCGGCGGAATCACCGCCACCTTCATCTCCAGCCAGGCTTTCCGCTTCGGGAGCCTGGACTTCGTCGCAGATGCGCGCGGAGAACTTGTCCGCCTAGACTTGAACCAGATACAATCTGGTAAAGATCAGGCCGACTCATTTCAGGTATATCACTTTGACTTGGCCGGCAAACCAGTCGGTGTCGCGAGGAATTGCTGCGATTGTCGTGGTGCCTTCGCGATAGAAGAGCAGAAGACCGATCTCCAACACCAACAAGAAGAACAAGAAGCTACGGGGGAAGATCATCTTCGTAAGGGTAAGGAGGTGCAGGTGCGATCGGTTCGATCTCGCGGCCGCAATGTCCGCGAGGACATCCTTCAATCCAGGTTGGGAGATCAAGCCGTCTTCCACACGCCAATGCAGAACGTCGTCGCCTCCAAGACGCTTCTCGACAAACTGGACCCGATGATTGCATCGGATAGCCTGGCGGCCCCGATCGTGGCCCAGATCAAGGCCATGGTGACGGCGCCGCAATTCAAGAAAATCGGGAAAAGCGATGGGTGAAGCGCACTCGCGCTCCCGGCGACTTCGGCATGGCCACGAGCCTACGCTGCGCTTCGAAGCGCCGCCGCCGCGACGGCCACGAGCCCATGCTCGCGCCGAAGCGCCACCTTCGTGACGCCACGAGCCCACGCCGCGCTTCCAGCGCCACCTTCGCACGACCACGAACCTACGCCGCGCTTCGAGCACCACATTCGCACGGCCACGAGCCCACGCCGCGCTTCGAAGCGCCACTTTCGCACGGCCACGAGCCACGCCGCGCTTCGAAGCGCCACTTTCGCACGGCCACGAGCCTCGCCGCGGGCACCACATTCGCACGCCACGAGCCAAGCCCGCGCCCGAAGCGCCACCTTTGCACGGCCACGAGCCAAGCCCGCGCCTAAGCGCCACATTCGCATGGCCACGAGCCAAGCCTATGCCCGAAGCGCCACCTCGGCACGGCCACGAGCCACGCTGCGCTTCGAGCGCCACCTTTCTAAGACGGCCACGAGCCCACGTCTGCACCCCGAGCGCCACCTTCGGCACGGCCACGAGCCACGCCTGCGCCCCGAGTGCTGCCTACAGCTCATCTACAAGCCTTCGCCTGCGCCACGAGCAAAGATGGCATCATCGTCAGCAACATATGGAGCATAAGGCAGCTAAGTCTCTTTTTACTCAATTATGTCATTATAAATAAAATTGTTGACTTTCCTGACTTGCCACTTAGTTGACCCACAACTAAGCAGTAAGTCAGGGGCTACTCCTAATAGTGTGCGCATGCGCACATCTTTTTCTGAGTTGTATTTTTCTTATTTTACTTAACGATTGCAAGTGAATCCGAGTGCGATAACTCTGAGTTGTGAAGCTCTGACCCCATGAACGGCGAACTTTAGTCACCCAAAACACGTGCCTGGGAAAAATAGCCATGAGTCGACTCGGTAGCCGGGGCTAGACTAGTCGGGCAGAGTGCTTAAACAAAAGAGTCAAACCACTTGATGAATTCAAAATCAATAAGGAAAAAGAGTAAAAACTCTAAAATTATATATACACCATCGTACATCACATCCGAGTGAATTGTTTTTACATTGCCTAAGTTACGCATATACATGATTTCGTGGCTACTAAATTTGGATGCGATGTGTGTGAGCTAACGCTTCAACGATTTACATCGACAATTTCGATTTAATGAATTTAAAGGGAGTGGCGCTGAATTTTGCCTTGAGCGGGAAAAGCGTTTTGACTTTTACATATCGTTTGGATACAATATGTCCCAAGATGAGCCGACTGCCAGAATTCCAATAATGGGGCTAGGAACCACTCGGAAAGTTTAACGCGTGGAGATCTATTGAGTCCTTCACGATCTCTTTGCCTACAACAGGGCACTCGGCTGTAAAGGAAAACTAGTCGGGAAGCTGCATCAAGAATTGGAAGCACTCGGCGTGAAGCATGACTCAGTTGGGCTGCAACCAGGAAGGCGGCAACTCGATCGCAAAGGACTCGGGGGCTACCGTGGAATATAAGAACCCGGGTACCCTCATGACAGGCCCAAGAGGGGGCCTAGAAGATACTCAGCGTCGGGCCCATTGCCGGCGCAAGGGGACATATCCTAAAGGAAGTTGAACTTATATTTAGATATGATAGATACGGTTGTAATCCGAGTCATTAATAGGGTAGATAAAGATGTAAACTCTATCCTGTAACCGACTAGAATCTTGTAACCGATCGAAATCTCTTAACCGATCAGGACTCTGTGAGCCGTCCCACCCCCGCTATATAAGGGAGAGGGCGGACAACAACATAGGGATCCGATCATCCAAGCATAGAGCAATCAAGCCATAGAGCATAGCACACCACATATCGCCCAGAGCATATTGCGCTTTGAGCAACCCCAGATCCAAGAGATCCGCATAATCCCAGCACACAGGATTAGGGTATTATCTCCTCCGCGAGAGCCTGAACCTGTCTAAACCCCTTGTCTTGTGTGACCTTTGAGTTTGAGATCTAGCGTCTACCCCATAAATTTATTACCGACTACAAAAGTCGACAGCCCCTCTCAAGAAGTCCATCGTGACCTCGAGCCTGTTCGTCTGGCCTACTCGTGCCAGTAGTACGTTCGCCTCGTCCATGATCTCCCTGCCAAGGTCGCTCTGCGGACGCATTGAAAGGCTAGTTAGTTCGTACAATTGCAGTAACGACACATTACATGGCATGTCAAAGAAGTACTAACCGAGCGATGAAACGCCGAGTCCGGCTGCATGGGGTAGGTGTCCGCTATGGAGGGAAAGTGCCTCGGAGGTGAGTCAACGACACGCACAACGCGAATGTGTGTGCGCAGACTGAACCACCAGATGTACTCGTCGTAAGTGCCGGGGTCGTACAGGGCAGCCTCCTCGTGAACGTCCACCAACGCCTGCGCCCACTGCTGAGCATGAGGCAACATACATGCCGCCTAGCTCGTGCTACCAACGAAACCCTTCCGTGTAAGCCTACATGAGAACAAGAGCACTGACGTTAATAGCAAGAACATCGCAAAAAATAATGCAATTGGAATTGACTTAGAAGAGCACTCACGTGTGCATGCTCGATGGGACAACCTCACCAGTGGGGACGGGGAAGACCTGACGGAGGCCGAGCTGCCTCATGACACGGTGCACGGCGTACGTCTCCACATAGATGTCGAACACCAGGTGGCGCCGTGTCAACCAGAAGGCGACGTCACGGGTGCACTGCAGGGAGAGGCCATGAGGTGCTCGAGCGTCTACTAGCTCCGGGAGGTAAGGACGCCACATGACGCGATCATCCGTCAGCTAGTCGAACATCGCTACGTACTCGGGATACGAAGCGTGTGACATGACAGGCGTGAAAGTCAGCTGCAAAAAAGGAATAGTCCAAAGTCAGATGAAAAATTTCAAAATTATTGCATAATTCAAGCTAAAGGTCATTTGTACTAACCCGTCGTCGACACCATAACATCCCTATGGTAGGACGGTCGACGTCATCCCTGGGGCATCGTAGAAGCCTACTACGTAGGGTCCCAAATCCATCTGTGGCTGACCAATCTGGAACCTCTCAAAATACCAAAGCTGAAGTAGTAGAGGACACCCCGTGAGAATGGACCAATCCCCCACGCGACGACAACCGTCACAAAGACCCCGGTATGTGGCAGCCAGTACAGCAGGTCCCCACGCTAGCTGCGGGATCTCCTCAATGTCAGCGTCTGCGATCGACCTAGCGTACTGGATCATATGCCTATTGACGGTGTCCCCATGAGAGGAGGAGAACAAGACCCAGCTGAAGAGCCACAGCAGGTACGCCTCGAAGTGGCGACTAACAACGTACTCCCCTACTCCTTCTGCCATCCTCTCGGGTTGCACAAAGTAATGTTAAGTTTCACAACTGTAAGAGGTACAAAAATAAAATGTAGACAAAGTTAATATCACTTACGTAGAACTGTATCAGCCACTTCTGCGTCGGACCGTGCACATAAGTGAAAGGTGTGTAGACACGCTCAGCGGGTAGCACGTCCGCGAACCGGGCTAGGAGCTCCGTCCGCCACTCCTGGTGGACATCGTGAGGACCGCGTCCCCAGTGCAAGGTAGGCCCAGAAGGTAGCTCACGTCCTCCAGTGTCAACACCATCTCCTCGCACGGGAGGTGAAACGTGTGCGTCTCCGGTCGCCGCGATCTACCAAAGAGCTAAGCAAGCTCCTGTCATACGGGAACCTCCTAGAGGCACCACGCCTATCCTGCGCATCGGCGGCAGTTGCCTCCACCATCTGTGCTATAGGCAGTAACCCTGCCGCTCTCAGCCCGTAGTAAAATATTGTACCAACTATTGGTTCACACATTACAATATATAGTAAGGGAATTATGGGAAAAGTGCACGAACCTGGGAATCCATTGCGGGTCGACCCGCCATGCTCTCATCGGGGTCCGCAAGTGAAGGGCACTAGGCTCGAACGGTGGGTCCCCGTCTGGAGATGGCAAGGTGGCTAACTGACTCCGATGAGTCGCGTCGATCACTGGGTCCAGCAACTCGTACTCCCTGACGTTCGCCATACCTGCAATTGAATAAAACAACGTTAGTACGAAATCAAATACAAAATAAAACTGAATGCAATGATTAGAAATAGAATTTCAATATAATAAAGGGATTATACATTAAAATCCACAAACGCTAACACCATTGAAATCCATATATGGATCACACATACAAATTCGAACAAAAAAGAATGCAATAATAACACATCCAACATCCATACATGCATTAC
Organism: Otatea glauca; assembly: GCA_036346275.1. NCBI lineage: Eukaryota > Viridiplantae > Streptophyta > Magnoliopsida > Poales > Poaceae > Otatea > Otatea glauca. Next base: position 12,267,840 of record CM070712.1, read on the forward strand.
ACATCAAATGTCCATACATGCATCACACATAAAAAATTGAACCAAAAAGAATGCAATAATAACACATCCAACATCCATAAATGCATTACGCATCCTATGTCCATACATGCATTACATATACGAATTTGACATATCACATAGACATGCGAGTAAACTAGTTCAATTTCATATGCAAAACCCATACAACATTGTCACGGCCTCTGAACTGTCGGACAATACTTGAAAGAGTGTTTTGTCTCCTTACAAACTGAACATTTCTTCACACGATGCCCGCTTTCTGCAGCGTCCATATCGTTCCTTATACGTCTTGTTTGTCATTGCTCTACGCCCTTCAGCCTGCTGACATCAGGAACCCACCGTGTATCCTCCCATCGCTGATGCTTCGTGAACAAACCTACCACTCGAAAGCCGTAAATTTCACCGCTCCAAATTGCCGTCACCGCTTCTTTATTGAAGAATTGTGACAAGAATATACATGGATCCATACGGATTTTTGAGCAGGAAGCCATTACGTGCGAGCATGGCTTATGTAAGAGATGAGGCTTGTTGCAGCTGCAGACACATGTTTGCCGAAGTAGAATGCATTCAGAGCAACTTTACACCGGTTCGTCCCACGACCGGCTTTCTCTTTACACAATACCTCGAAACGAACCTCCCTCGTGCCCATCTTAAATGCTCTATGCATCTTCCCCTTTTTGCCTTTCTCCTCCATGTACGTACAGATGACCTATGAGTATTTCACATCAGGGTCACTCATACGAACTAATGTTGTAGCATGGCAATCCACAAAGTACTTCGCAATACCATAAAGAACACCCTCCACTATAGCAACAAGAGGAAGGGGTCTCAGGCCTCGCATGACCCAATTGTAAACCTCAACCAAGTTCATCGCCATAACCCCATACTGGGCACCATCGGTGTCATAAAGCAATGCCCATTTCTCCCTAGGCTCATGCTCTATCCATTCGGAGAAGCATTTCGTGAATCTTCCATTCCTCCGGACCAAATACGGAGGGTCCGTGGGTAACATTTCCAGCGCTACTGGGGCCTCCTCTGTGCTGGGCATTGGCCTCTTCGCTGCCTCTGTTGTATGCCTTGATGTCAGCTCGTCTAACTTCTTCCATAGTGCATCAAACTTTCTCTGTTGGATATGGTTGCACAACCTCTTAAAAAGCTTCGTAAGCTCCTTATTCTTGAACTGCTTGTAGAAGTTAGCACCCATGTGCCGCTTGCATCACCTATTTCGTAGATCAGGCCATGGATGTGTTTCTTCTGCAACTGTACGACCGCTTTCAACAGCCCAGGATGCCGATCGTGTATAACACACACTCCAGGCCGCTGATCCACAACGCCGGTTTCACATTCCTTAGAAACCAGATCCAGCTTTCTGTGTTCTCGCCCTCCACAAATGCGAGCACTACTGGAACAACCTGATTATTGCCATCTACTCCTATGGCAGTCAATATCTGGCCTTTATACATTCCAGTCAAGAATGTCCCATCCACACATAACAACGGACGACAATGTCTAAACGCGTTGACACATGCACCGAAAGCAAAGAATACCCGCTTCAGTACCATCTTCCCAGGGAAGCGCTGCAAGGGTCGCTCACAAATATCGATATAAGTTCTAGGATTTCTTTCCTTGATCACCTCAAGCATACTTGGTAGGTTCTGATATGAGTCTTCGTACATACCAAATCTAGTTTTCAATGCCTTCTGCTTCGCTCTCCATGCTTTCGCATAGCTTACGGTGTACTGAAACCTCTGCTCTATTGCAAGTATGATGGCACGTGGCTCTAAATCCAGGTTGCCCATGATCTCCCCATATATTGCATTTGCAATAAAACCTAAAGATATGTTTCTATGCGATTGGGCAGACTCCATCAACAAGCACGTGTGTGGGACGACTATAGAACACTTCCAAATAGTATCCCACTTAGGCTGGTGTAACATTCCAAAATTTGGATTTTAGAATGTTTGAATTTCAAAATTCACCATTTGCAATTTATTTGAATTAATTTCAGCTTAATATGAATTTTCTATTTTCAAAAGGATTTAATTAGGCGAATCTATCCATCAAACATTAGATTTTCAGTTTTTGCTCGGTTCATTACGCTGCAAGGAATTTTTCTGTATTTTTGGAGATTTTTCTGAATTTATTTGATATTTATTTGAATTTATTTGCTTTTATTTGAAGTTCTGGAATTTCTTAATTCGGAAAATGTTTTATTTTCGCAAATTCCTTTTGGGCCGAATCTCCGCGTCGCTTCCTTTTCCGCTTCGGTCCGGCCAAAGCTTTCGCCTCGGCTCGCTCCGCCTTGCGCACCACCCGGCAAATTGGCGCTCACACGGCCGCCGATGCGCGCCGCGCAGCGTGGTCGCGATCGCGCCGCGTCGCTGCGCCCGCCACGGAAACCCTAACGCGTCAATCCGCGTCGCCGCCATCTCGGTTTCCGAGTTTTGCGCGCCTCCCGAGGCTATTTAAGCCGCCGCTGCACCCAGCCCAAGGTTCGCCTCCTCGCGCCGCACCCGCCGCCTCAAGCCCGCCGCCGAAGTCGCCTCCGTCGCGGAGATCTCGCTCGCCGAAGTTCCGCGCCGTCCGAAAGCTTCTTCGCGCTTTTCTTCCTCGCCGGTGAGCCTCGCCGTTGGTTTTGGTCCCACGGACTCCCGCGCCGCCCTCTTCCTTTTTCCCCAAAACCCGAGCCGACCCAGCTTTCTTCCGCGCAGATTCGCGTCGTCTTCCCGCCTCGGCGTGTCGTGCCGCAGGTTGAAGCGCATTCGCCGCCCGCCGCCGGCTGCGCGTCAGCCGTCCGATCCGCCTGCCGCCGCCGATGCGCGCCGCGTGGGCGGCCCAGATCGGTCGCGTCGATCCGCCTCGGCCGCTCCGTGCGGTTGGCGTCGGCCACCGCCTCGTGGCGTGGCGTGGTCGCCACGCGACTTAGTCGCCGCGTGGCCACCACGCCAACGGGTTCGCCACGCCACAAGATCTTCTCCTCGGTGGGACGCATCCACCGTGAGCCGCGGTCTCGACGCGTGGGTCCCACGTGTCAGCGGCATTTCCTTTTCTTTTTATTCTTTTCCAGAAATTCCAAAATTCCAGCCAATCACGTGATGCCACGTGTCAGCTTTTCGAATTTTTCTGATTTTTCTGATCTGGGAATCTTCCAGGAGCCCGTTCTCCTTCGTTCGAGCTCCGATTCCAGTGATTCAAATTTCTAAATTCATCTAAATTCAAGATCTATCTTCCAGTACCATTCTTTTCAATTTTTGAATTTTATTTGAATTTGTTTTATTTATTTGCCTCGTTTCGCGTGTAGACGACGCAGTCGAAGATCAGTCGAATCAACAGTCAGAGGTAGAACCAGCAAGAGGCAGCGAAGGCAAGTCTTCCTTGAACATATTGATCCCAAATTTTACGAAAATGATATGTTGTTTTTAAATTATGCATGCTTACTTTACGCAATGTACTTTAAATGCAGTTTTAGAGTATAGTTAAATTCCAGTTTGTTATACCCTCATTGGTATTGATCACGTCGAACCTTTGACACCCTAGATGATATATATACTAGCTACTTTATTTGGTGATATCCAGTAGATTAGCATGGAACAGTAGAATTGCTTAGTCCAAATTTTAAGCGTTTCGGTATTGTGCCAATATGGGAATCATTTCAAATGTTGTTTAAACTTATTTGTGAGATTGCGGCAATTGGTGTTGCTGCTGTGATTTAAATGAATTAAAGTGGAAATGGTTTAGACCGGGGCGGATGGATGTTTGGCGGGTGCAGAAAGCACGAGACCTTGGTGTGTGAATGTTCCGCCTAGTCAATTAAGGACCAAGCGTGTGTTACCATGGACCGAGCACTACCGCATACAACCACAAGTCTATATGGGTACGACTGCTAAATAATTTGTGCGTCTCATTATTAGCTTCGCCGGTTGGTGAGTGCGATGTTGGCAGCGCAAGAGGGGCTTCAGATCTTTGGCGGCTAGAACCCTAACAATGTGAAACCTTAGCGGGCGAGGTTAATAGTGGGGTTGTGCATTGTAAAGGCCTTGTCATGATCTCTCCGCCGACACACCAAAGGAAGTGTGTTAAGTGCATGGCAACAAGAGTCGATCATGTCTTGTGGGTAAAGTGTACACACTCGCAGAGTTAAAACTACTTAAGTAGCCGTGCCCACTGGTCAAGGGCAAAGCAGGTACGCTTGCACATTGTAGATTTTATGGTTTTGTTTTAAAGGAAAATGATGGTTTGGGAATCCGAGAGCGGATGGAACTCTCGGGTTATGGTTTGGCTGATGGAGCCACAGTAGATGGAACCTGCTTTAATTGTCATATCAAATTCAATTACTATGCTTTTACATTTTGTTCAAATGATGCTTTATGAAATTACTATTGGTATTTACAGATAAACTTTGCTTTATGCTAAAAGAGCCATATTATGCCTTCAATTGTTTAGCCTTGCATATAGTTATCATGCATCATGTTTCCAAGACTTGCGGAGTACATTTTGTGCTCACCCTTGCAACATCCCCAACTTTCCACAGAAGAGTGTGCGGTTGAAGTCGACTACGATTTCTACGCTTGTGGTTATGATGAAGGCGACCCGGAATGCTAGGACGCGAACCCCAGTCGATTGCCTGTTGGGCAAATGGATGGGCTTACTTACTTTGCTTTTGTTAATTCGTTTCCGCTGTTTCTTATTGAACTCTAGCTATGATGCTTCTTATTTGTAATAATTGGCCATAAGGCTAATACTCTTTTGCTTAATGAATATTAGTTGATTCGTGATATGGATGTGTTGTCATCACTGTTTCACTGTGTGTGCTAGCTTTTCCTGGACTAGCACAGGTTATACAGAGAGGGTTCGGATTTGGAAATCTGGTCCCGACAGAGGTGGTATCAGAGCCATATCGACTGTAGGTCGCAACCCTAGTTAGTCTGGTCTTCTTAGCAAGAACTTCAAAATTATTTTCTAAATCAAACCAACGAATTAATGTGAATAGATTATCTCATCTCATCTTATTCTTAGGTTCTTACTCCTTTCCTTTGCTAAAATATTATTTTAAAATTTTAATTTGATCTTATCTCTTGGAACTTCTTAAAGCCTCGAGTTTTCTGCAAGAATCCAGATCAAGGAAGCGTAAGATCAAGCCGTCAAAGGGTATATCCGTGAAGACTACCATATAAGATAGGTTTTTAGTGCTCTAGGTCATCCCTTTTAGTGTAGCAATGTATAGTTCGAGTGTTTCAAGATTTTTGTCGCTTGTTTGTGGGTGTGTTGTACACTTGCGCTAGCATTGTGTTGCGACCATCTTTCTTTTGGAGTGTTAGTTTGTTTGGTCTTGAATGGCTACCTCCTAGCCTTCTCACCTTTTGCTCTTCCCTCTCATCTATTGCTAACCGCTCTCGGCCGCTGTTGCTTGGATGGAAGGTCAAGGAAGAGGTCGTGGAGCTGGTCGTAGAGGAGGTCGTGTTGGAGGTCGTGGTCGTGGTCGTGGTCAGGCAGAGCCACAAGAGCAGCAGGATGTTCAAGATCAGCAAGAGCAGCAAGTGCCACCACCGTCGCCGCCACCCAACCCCGATTGCAGATATCCGGCAGATGATGGCAATGCGGCTTGATTGTTGCAAGCCCTTGCTCGTAATATAGTAAACAATCCGCAGCCAAAGACCACCACCGGCGCAAAGACGGTGATGCCACCCCAATCAAAGCTTGAGAGTTTATGAGAACTAGACCGCCTACCTTCACGGGAGCAGTGAACCCTTGGAGGCGTATGGTGGTTGAGAGATGTAGAGAAAAAGCTCCGATTAGCGCGGTGTGATGACCGTGAAAAGGTTCTCTACGCGAGTCATCAATTAAAAGGAGTAGCGCTACTTGGTGGGATAATTTCGTCTTGCCCATCGTAATGCTCAAGCTATAACTTGGGAGGAATTCTCCAAGCCTTCCAGACGCTTCATGTGCTGCGGGCATAATTGAAATGAAGAAAAGAGAATTTTCAAGTCGCATCGTGGAAACCAGAGTGTTTCGAGTATCTTAACCGGTTTACCCAATTGTCGAGGTATGCACTAGAAGATGTGGCAACTGAAAGTGCCAAAATCTGGAGGTTCATGGAGGGACTTGACCCTGACATCAAGGTGCAGCTAGTTGCTTTGGATTTTCCGAATTTTCAGCATATGGTGAACAAGGCACTAGTGCAAGAGGATGCTCAACGCCAACAGCGAGAGTCCCGCAAGAGAAGAATGGCATTTCAGGCTCAACATGGAGCGAGTGGTTCTCGTCAGCGCTTTCAGCCTCAGAAGCCAACAGAACACCTGTTCAAGGAGCACCCCGTACTCCTAATTCTGGACCGCGCCCAATCGCTCAAGGACAACAGAACAACGCCAGTGGTCAACAGCAGAAAGGGAATTCAAATGCTGCAGGATTGGTGTTTCCATTGTCACGGATGGGACATTATGCTAGCAATTGTCCTCGAAGCGCCGACAAGTGACCCCGAGGCCGCTCAACTTGGGATCCACCGCCAGAGCTCCTACGCAAGGACAAGGTCGTGGAACGCCCAGACGCCTGTGAGCTCCGCAACCTTCGGAAGAGGACGTGTCAACCATGTGACCGCCAAGAAGCTCGGGAGGCATCGATGTGGTTTTGGGTAAGTTCCTTATTAACTCAATACCGCCTCAAAGATTATTTGATTCTCGAGCATCGCATTCTTTTATATCAAGAGTTTTGTTGAACAATTTGGTTGGGAAACCTTTACCCTTAAGAGCCCTATGATAGTTCAATCTCCGAAAAGAATTGAGAACTAGTTCAAGATGCCCAAGTGCAACCATAAAATCAATGGGGTAGAATTCTAGCTAATCTTATCATCTTGGATTCAAAAGGAATAGATGTCATCCTAGGGATGGATTGGTTAACCCAGTATAAGGGTCAAATAGATTGTGCCAGTAGAACCATCACCCTTACCAATTCAGAAGGCATTCGAGTAGAGTATATGCCTGATGAGTCCGCAAGTAAGAAGTGCACTTTGAACAGTTTGAAGGAATCAACTTTGGAAAGTATGCTTGTGGTGCAAGAATATCCAGATGTATTTCCTGAAGATTTGCCAGGTATGCCGCCTGATCGAGAGGTAGAGTTCGTCATAGAGTTAGTCCCTGGTACGGCTCCAATTTCCAAGAGACCCTACCGCATGCCAGCCAATGAACTCGCCGAGATGAAGAAACAGATTGAGGAATTGCAAGAAAAAGGATACGTTCGTCCAAGTTCGTCACCTTGGGGAGCGCCAGTTCTTTTTGTAAAGAAGAAGGATAATAGTTTGCGCTTGTGCGTGGATTATAGAGCCTCGAATGAAGTCACAATCAAGAACAAGTACCGCTGCCGTGATTGATGACTTGTTTGATCGCTTGAAAGGAGCATGTATTTTCTCCAAGATCGATCTTCGATCCGATACCATCGATTGAAAATAAGGTCACAAGATATTCAAGACGCTTTTGCTACCCGATATGGATTATATGAGTTCACGCTATGTCATTTGGTCCGACCAATGCACCACTTATTTTATGAACTTGATGAATAAAGTGTTTATGGAATACCTAGACAAGTTTGTGGTGGTATTCATAGATGATATCTGATCTATTCTAAAGATGAAGTAGAACATGAAGGTCATTTGAGGATGGTGTTAGAAAAGCTCAGAGATCATCAATTTGTATGCTAAGTTCGATAAGTGTGAGTTTTGGTTAAAAGAAGTCGCTTAGGCCATATAATTTCACTGGAGGTGTCTCAAGAGACCTCGAAAAAGTGAAAGGTGTACTTGATTGGAGGCAACCCAAGTCGATGCTCGATATCGTAAGTTTTCTTGGTTTAGCGGGTTACTACCAAGATTCATAGAAGGATTTTCAAGGATCGCAAGACCGCTACCCAGTTGCTAAAGAAGGAAAAGAAGTTTGAATGGTCTCAAGCTTGTGAGCAAAGTTTCCAAGAATTAAAGAAAAGATGACCTCGGCCCAAGTGCTCATTTTACTGGATATTGGAAGAACTTTGAGATTTTCAGTGATGCTTCAAGACAGGTCTTGGATGTGTTTTGATGCAAGAAGGCAAAGTAGTTGCATATGCCTCACGGCAATTGCGACCACATGAGGAAAACTATCCAACCCATGACTTGGAAATGGCTGCATTGTGCATGCACTAAAGTTGTGGAGGCATTATCTCATCGGAATCGTTGTGAGATTTTTACAGATCATAAGAGTTTGAAGTATATCTTCACTCAAGCACCTCAACCTAAGGCAAAGAAGATGGTTGGAGTTAATTAAGGATTATGATGTGGGAATACATTATCATCCCGGCAAGGCTAATGTAGTTGCCGATGCCTTAAGCCTAAGAGCTATTGCAATAATATGATGATTCAAGAAGGTCAACCCGCTCTTCACGAGGAGTTTCAACGCTTGAATTTGGAATTAGTGGATGAGGGTTTCGTCATTGATTAGAAATTCAACCAACCTTGACGGATCGATCAAAAGATGCAAAAGTCGATAAAGAAGTCGCTAAGATCAAGGATAGAATCAAGGAAGGTAAAGCCCGTGATTTTTCGAGGATGAAGAAGGAACTATTTGGCTTGGAAAAAGTATTTATGTGCGAATCAAAAGAGATCAAGCAGTTGATATTAAAAGAGGCGCATGAGTCGTAGACTAATTCATCCGTAATACTAAGATGTATCAAGACCTTCGTGGTATATATTGGTGGCCAAGGATGAGAAAGGAAATCGCAGAGTATATAGCTATGTGTGATGTATGCGGTGAGTTAAAGTGAACATCAAAGACCGCAGGATTGCTACAGTAGTTAAAAGTGCACGAATGGAAGTGGGAAGAAATTGGAATGGATTTCATTACAGGACTTCCGAGAACCAGTCAGTTATGATTCAATATGGGTTGTAGTGGATCGATTGACAAAAGTTGCTCATTTCATTCCCTGTGAGAACAACTTACGTGGAGATCAACTTGCGAGTTGTATATGTCAAGAATCGTGTGTTTGCATGGTGTGCCAAAGAGAATTGTATCGATCGAGGCACTCAATTTACTTCAAGATTCCGCAAAGTTGCAAGAAGCGTTGGGTACCAACTCGAATTTCAAGATGACTTATCATCCTCGCATGATGGACAAACCGAGCGAGTAAACCAAATCCTTGAAGATATGTTAAGGTCTTGTGCCTTGTCCAATGCGCAAGTTGGGATCAAAGTTTACCTTATGCGTAATTCTCATATAACAATAGTTATCAAGCAAGTTTGCGATGTCGCCATTTGAAGCCTTGTATGGAAGAAAGTGCGTAACACCTCTCTGTTGGAATGAAACAGAGATCGCCAAGTCTTTGGTCCCGATATGTTGCAAAAGGTCAAGAACAAGTAAAATGATTCAAGAAAGATTGAGAACAGTAGCAGTCTAGGCGTAAGAGCTACGCCGATAATCGCGGAGAGAGTTAACCTTTGCTCCCGGTAACTATGTGTACTTGAAAGTCTCACCGCCGAGGAATGCGCCGATTTCAAGTTCGTGGAAAGTTAGCACCAAGATTTATTGGACCATTCCCAATCCTAGCCAGAAGTGGACAAGTGGCTTATCAGTTGGAGCTGCCACCGCAGTTGTCGAATGTGCACAATGTGTTCCATGTGTCACAACTGAAGAAGTGTCTCAGGGTACCAGAAGAACAAATGCAGATTGAGAATGTTGAGCTACAGGATGATCTTACCTACCCAAAGTATCCGATCAGAATTTTGGATAAGGCAGAGCGCAGAACAAGAAACAGAACAATCAAGTTTTGCAAAGTTCAGTGGAGCAACCATTCTGAAAAGGAAGCAACTTGGGAGCGAGAAGAAGATCTCAGAGAAGAGTCTGTCCAAATCTCGGGGTCGAGATTTCTTTTAAGGAGGGGAGGTTTGTAACATTCCAAAATTTGGATTTTAGAATGTTTGAATTTCAAAATTCACCATTTGCAATTTATTTGAATTAATTTCAGCTTAATATGAATTTTCTATTTTCAAAAGGATTTAATTAGGCGAATCTATCCATCAAACATTAGATTTTCAGTTTTTGCTCGGTTCATTACGCTGCAAGGAATTTTTCTGTATTTTTGGAGATTTTTCTGAATTTATTTGATATTTATTTGAATTTATTTGCTTTTATTTGAAGTTCTGGAATTTCTTAATTCGGAAAATGTTTTATTTTCGCAAATTCCTTTTGGGCCGAATCTCCCGCGGCCCGTTTCCTTTTCCGCCGCTCGGTCCGGCCCAGCCTTCTCGCCTCGGCTCGCTCCGCCCTTGCGCAGCCCAGACCTGGCTCGCTCACACGGCCGCCGTGCGCGCGCACGCGTGTGGCTGCGATCGCGCGCGTCGCTGCGCCGCCGCCACGGAAACCCTAACGCGTCAATCGCGTCGCCGCCATCTCGGTTTCGAGTTTTGCGCCCTCGAGGCTATTTAAGCGCCACGTGACCCAAACCAAGGTTCGCCTCTCGCGCGCACCCGCACTCCGCCGCCTCAAGCCCCGCCCGAGTCGCCTCCGTCGCGGAGATCTCGCTCGCCGGTTCCGCGCCGTCCGAGCGCTTCGCCGCTTTTCTTCCTCGCCGGTGAGCCTCGCCGTTGGTTTTGGTCCCGCCGGACTCCCGCGCCGCCTCTCTTCTTTTTCCCCAAAACCCGAGCCGACCTAGCTCTCTTCCGCCAGATTCGCGTCGTCTTCCCGCCTCGGCGTGTCAGCCGCCGCTGAAGCCGCCCGCCTCGCCTGGCCGGCCGTGCTGCTCGTCGCAGCCCGTCCGATCCGCCTCGCCGCCCGTCGCGCCCGCGTGGGCGGCCCAGATCGGTCCGCGTCGATCCGCCTCCGGCCGCTCCGTGCGGTAGCCGCGTCACCGCCTCGTGGCGCCGCGTGGCGCCACGTCGACCTAGTCGCCGCGTGGCCACCACGTCAGCGGGTTCGCCACGTCGGCCAAGATCTCCTCGGTGGACGCAGTCCACCGTGAGCCGTGTCTCTGACGCGTGGGTCCCACGTGTCAGCGGCATTTCCTTTTCTTTTTATTCTTTTCCAGAAATTCCAAAATTCCAGCCAATCACGTGATGCCACGTGTCAGCTTTCTGAATTTTTCTGATTTTTCTGATCTGGGAATCTTCCAGGAGCCCGTTCTCCTTCGTTCGAGCTCCGATTCCAGTGATTCAAATTTCTAAATTCATCTAAATTCAAGATCTATCTTCCAGTACCATTCTTTTCAATTTTTGAATTTTATTTGAATTTGTTTTATTTATTTGCCTCGTTTCGCGTGTAGACGACGCAGTCGAAGATCAGTCGAATCAACAGTCAGAGGTAGAACCAGCAAGAGGCAGCGAAGGCAAGTCTTCCTTGAACATATTGATCCCAAATTTTATGAAAATGATATGTTGTTTTTAAATTATGCATGCTTACTTTACGCAATGTACTTTAAATGCAGTTTTAGAGTATAGTTAAATTCCATTTGTTATACCTCATTGGTATTGATCACGTCGAACCTTTGACACCCTAGATGATATATGTACTAGCTACTTTATTTGGTGATATCCAGTAGATTAGCATGGAACGGTAGAATTGCTTAGTCCAGCTTAAGCGTTTCGGTATTGTGCCAATATGGGAATCATTTCAAATGTTGTTTAAACTTATTTGTGAGATTGCGGCAATTGGTGTTGCTGCTGTGATTTAAATGAATTAAAGTGGAAATGGTTTAGACCGGGCGGATGGATGTTTGGCGGGTGCGTAAAGCACGAGACCTTGGTATGTGAATGTTCGCCCTAGTCAATTAAGGACCAAGCGTGTGTTACCATGGACCGAGCACTACCGTACAACCACAAGTCTATATGGGTACGACTGGCTAAATAATTTGTGCGTCTCATTATTAGCTTCGCCATTGGTGAGTGCCGATGTTGGCAGCGCAAGAGGGGCTTCAGATCGGGCAACTAGAACCCTAACAATGTGAAACCTTAGCGGCGAGGTTAATAGTGGGGTTGTGCATTGTAAAGGCCTTGTCATGATCTCTCTGCCGACACACCAAAGGAAGTGTGTTAAGTGCATGGCAACAAGAGTCGGTCATGTCTTGTGGGTAAAGTGTACACACTCGCAGAGTTAAAACTACTTAAGTAGCCGTGCTCACGGTCAAGGGCAAAGCAGGTACGCTTGCACATTGTAGATTTTATGGTTTTGTTTTAAAGGAAAATGATGGTTTGGGAATCCGAGAGCAGATGGAACTCTCGGGTTATGGTTTGGCGGATGGAGCGGTCTGTAGATGGAACCCGCTTTAATTGTCATATCAAATTCAATTACTATGCTTTTACATTTTGTTCAAATGATGCTTTATGAAATTACTATTGGTATTTGAGATAAACTTTGCTTTATGCTTAAAGAGCCATATTATGCCTTCAATTGTTTAGCCTTGCATATAGTTATCATGCATCATGTTTCCAAGACTTGGAGTACATTTTGTGCTCACCCTTGCAACATCCCCAACTTTCCACGTAAGAGTGTGCGTGTGAAGTCGACTACGATTTCTACGCTTGTGGTTATGATGAAGGCGACCGGAATGCTAGGACGCGAACCCGGTCGATTGCCCTGTTGGGCAAATGGATGGGCTTACTTACTTTGCTTTTGTTAATTCGTTTCCGCTGTTTCTTATTGAACTCTAGCTATGATGCTTCTTATTTGTAATAATTGGCCATAAGGCTAATACTCTTTTGCTTAATGAATATTAGTTGATTCGTGATATGGATGTGTTGTCATCACTGTTTCACTGTGTGTGCTAGCTTTTTCTGGACTAGCACAGGTTATACACAGAGGGTTCGGATTTGGAAATCCGGTCCCGACAGCTGGTACGCATACACACACCATGGGCAACTCTCCATCTGGCATCTGACATCATACACCCGCTGGTCTGACTTCACAGCCTTAAAGGTTCTACTAAGCAACACTGCCTATGCTGTCACTGCTTCCTAAACCTCAAACTTATTCTTATAAATAGCACATTGCCTCACTTCATTCTGATCCGACTGCCATGCGAAGTGTTCACCCTCGTTGACCACCAATCTATCGAACTGACATACATCCCACTCCGCAGGGAAATGCTCTTCATCGTCTTCGTCATTACTCAAATCCTCATATTCCTGACTCTCCGCCTCCATCGCTTCAACCAACGATTCAATATTTTCTCCCTCGTCTGCCACATCCGAAGGTACCTGAACATCTTGCATTGGAACATCAACTTCCTCGCCTCGCACACCCACATGACTCAAGCTGACATCCTGCCTCACTAAGCATTCTCCGGTTCGGTTGCTCTCCCCAACTTCCTCCGATTCATCACCAACAACCTCCTCCTGCGTCATATGCCCAGCATTGGTTTTCTCAAATGCTTGCGCCAACAACACTAATGGCCAACCATTCTCAGTTGCCAATCTTACGTACGAGCTCTAGGACTTCGGCCCCATCAGTTCTACTAACTCTCAATACATGCAATCCCGTCTCCGAGACCATACTCCGTGCAGCTTGAGGTCATGCAATTTACTATCCAACAAGAACATGTGGTACAACCATCTGTTACCGTGCCCCATGAACGCTCATCAATACATGACAGGCCAGCCATGACACTTGGAAAATGACTAAGTTCTACCCCTTCTGCACCCATCTACGGAACCCCTTCTCCGTAGTATATTTTAAATTCTACTCGTTCGTCCATACCTGTTAAAACATTTCATGAATTTTTTCACGCATGACATAATGCTACCACTTTTCAAGTCTTAATCTACCCATACGATGACATACTCTACACTAACTCAAACAACTGCTACAGCCCTACAAATAATTCTTGCAATTTTCTATATTCATAGCTATTATAACTCCATACAACTAAACAATTAAAAGCATATATAATCCGATCATTAAATCGTCAATTTAAATAAACTATTGCGAGTCTACACATCTAATTAATCACTATATCCTCTTTCTAAATATTTATTGCTCTAGAAAACTAAGTACTTACTAATCTATTTTATTTGGTCACTAAATTATAAATTAAAATAATGGAAAAATTTACCTCAAACCTCGACGAATCTCCTCCTCTTCCCCTTCCCTCCTCCTCCTCTTCTTCCTCCTCTTCCTCTTCCTCCCCTCCTCCTCCTCTTCTTCCTCTCCCCTCTCCTCTCTTTTCTCCTCTCTTTTCTTTCTCCTCTCTTTTCTCTGGCGCTCGGCTGCTTGCTTGTCTCAGTGAAAATGAGGCCAAAGGCCGGGACGACCGTTTTTTACACCCTCTGTCGCAATTTGGAATTGCGACAGAGAGGCATCAGTTGCGACACACTCTCTATCGCAATTCCAAATTGCGACAAACACTCTGTCACAATTTGGAATTGCGACAGACACCGCTTCAGATCTCTATCGCAATCAACAGAATATTTGTCGCAATTTGGAATTGCGACAGGTGTGTAAATCTGTTATTTTTTCGGCATATTATTTTTGTAATTGTTTATTAAAAATATATTATTTTAAAAAAATTCTATCGGTAACTATCACATAAGACAGTGCATTAACAATTCTTTGGTCTACTAAACATAACGAACCATCAGTCATATAACTTCATAATCTAAGTTTAAGGCCTATCTTTTCAATAAAACTTTCATCATGATCAACATATAAGTTTTGTACTACCCATAGGTCAACATCTCGACCATCAAAACTTATTCAGTCAAAAAATTACTCCAACAATTACATATTATCTCCACGAGACATGTTTCATAAATATGGTACTAAGACGGTCTTTCGCTAAGAATAAAACTATGTACCAAGACAATCATTTCAATAATTCTTCATACTCTAATTACATCCTTGTTTCAAGTCATTCTATCCATATAACATCCTAAATTGTTATTGGCCACACAATCCAACAACTTAAAACAAATTATAATCATTTAGATCCTCCCTTGCTAAAACAAGTTCGTCAAACAGAACATTCTATACTTTCTCAATCGCAATCGGTACTAACATTAAAGGATCATGATATCATACTTCCAATTATCTTCATGGCTTGAAACCCCATGCCTAATATTTCTAATCAACTTTCACATGAGGATCACATATCATCACGATTAAATTTCTCTACTAACACCTTATCTTAATTTGCCATTAAACAATCAACAAAATTTACTTTAACATCAACAATAACTTATATCATCTCAATGTTCTAACTACGCATCAATGTTTTAAACTTTCTCAGTGATCACCTACCCTTAAATAACAAGGTGAGACCCCAAATTTTTAATTATTGCGACAATTTCTTAGCATGATCGAAAACACATTTAATCATTTCACTATAAACTAATCTATGACAACACAAATTTATCTAGTTTTAAATTAAAGACATCCATTACATTTAATTGAGTCAACACAATTACATACAAAGAACATGATAAACCATAATTCTACTACAGACCATTTATCCATCGCAGTTTTTTCTTTTTTCTTTTTTTTCTAGAGAAGCCCAACTAAATCTCACAAGGGTGCTTGACTCTCAAATCACAATAATACAAGACCCAAATTCTAATAGGCAAAAATTATCCAAAACAATTTAAACTTGAGAACTTCCACGAAGGAAGACAGTTGCAAGGAAAATTTTTTTTTGTAAAAAGGAAAAATCAAGCGATCAAGTAGGCCTTTCCAAGTAAAGCCAAAAACTTAGCCCCACACAACTAAGTCTTGCACAAATACTTCAAGAGCTTCTTTCAAACTCAAAAACCACTAAACATATACAAAAAGGCAACTCTTTTTCAACAAAACCAATATCCAGAAATTGGGTAATAGCAACCAATAACGTCTCATCACCAAAATCTTTTCCTTTGTCTCTGACCATCGAAGATATAACGAAAGCAACCTCCTCAATAAACGCTCCAATCTAAGACATCTTTAGACAACAACACTCCCTTACGGGAGGTTCCTAAACCTCCGGGGGTGGCTCTACCCTGCCACACCCATAAACACGACCTTTTTCACGGCCAAATGAACTTGACCATAACCCTTCGGCATAGCTAATTCATATAAACACAATTATTCAATCAATTCTTTCATAATCATAGCAATATGCAGCATCATATTCGACATTCATCAACAAAGCTCAAATAAAACATTAAAGCGTAATGCAATGATTGCCCATACCCCTTTCTACTGTGCACCAAAGTGTGTCAAAATTTTAATAAACCAGCCAACCTACGCTAGGTTTTAAGGTTATTGACCTAAGGCAAGATTTAGAGAATGATCCTACCAATGTTTCCAATTAATTTCTTTTTTCAAGTCAAAATTTTAGTTTACTCTAAGATCATGTACTAATTTCATGCACCACGGACCTAAAGCCCGCTCTAATACCAACCGTAACACCCTGGCACCCGCGTGCCCTGGATGTCACACACACAAACACTAACAACCACAAAACAGCCAATCTACAAAAAAAAATCGGCATGACCACTACGTACTTAGAGCAAAAATCAGCACACAAGCATTACTAGATAATCAAAACACATCTATAAGAGCATGAATTGCAACGTAGAGTAAATTAAAGCAACAATAATATAACAAAACAACAACAACGACAACAACTTATTCATAGACATGAGCCATAACCACATGACTAAATTACGAGACATGAGCTCAGCAACCATAACCATGAAGCAACCATAGACTTCTCACAATAGATAATTAGACAAAAGCAAGGAATTAATCATGACACAAACTACTAGAAGGAATCTATTACATTATCTTAAATATGATGTTGACTAAATTGAGTCATAGCTAGTGTGAAAGTAGAGCTAAAGCCCTTTCCCATATGCCGATCTTGAGGTACCTAAAGAAAATATTACAAAACAAGCGTGAGTTCAAAACTCAGCGAAGTGTATCATAACAAATCAAATAATTTATAACAATTGATCATGTCAAATGGTATCATAGAATGGCATTCGCACAAGAGTGTAAGCACATTGATAATCGCACATGAGTATAAACACATTCACTTAACATTCTTTTCTCTTTAATCATGCAATGCAACATGCATGCTCATAAATGCACATCTCATAACATATACCGGTATAGTTAAGTGCACACCTATAGGTGTGCATCCTCTCATTGCCATCTAGCCTATGGAGGGGCCTACCAAAGTAGGTCTTTCATGCTCACTACGTGTGAGACATAGAGGCTCACTCGGGTCGCCTCTTCTATTATGAATGCACAAATGGAAATAGTATGAATAACTTGCAGGTTGCATTCTATTTCTACATTCTCATCACCATAACATAAACATACGCATTGTCATAATCTCAAATTCATAAACTTAGCATTTGCATCATCATAATCATAAACATAAGCATACCCATTGACATTCTCTTATATCCATAAACTTAACATTTTCATCATTATAATCATAACCATAATCTTAATCATACGCAAAAACCATGGTAACGAGGCATACAATTAGAACAGCTAGATGTTAGTCATAATGCAAACAACAAACAATCCTAGCAGCAATCTATATGATACACTTGCCTTTAACCGCGAGGAGCGGAGTGGCGCCAGGATGAGACCACTTCCGAAGCACACCTCCTGAAAAACAATTACATGCATCTCAAAACAAAGCAATCATAACAATAAGCAACATCACACCTATTCGCCTCTCAACTTCACTTCCTCTCGCACCGGCTAAACCTTTTTCGTGTTGTCCCACAATTATAAAGGCTACAAGATCTAACCCAAAAACCCTAATGATGGGAGCAAAGAACTAAAGGTAAGCTACCATAGCATAATCACAAATTTCTATTTGCTCAACTTACCCCAAGACTCCATCTAGCAACACCAAGCATAGCCCCAAAAAAAATCATCATGCTGCCAAACCGGATAGCTAGCTTCAAACTATCATAACTTCTAGCATACAACTTCAAATTCAGTAAATGAAAACATTTTTAGAATCTTGAAGAAATTTCCTAGCTTTCTCTAGTTATAGGAATAATTTAATTCGGCCACTAACTAGCCATGCACAACACAAACTCGAAGCTACTACTAGAAGGAATAAGTTTTGGATAGCAGGCATTCAGATAACCAAAACTTCTAAACGACTGAACCAAAAACCATGATCTTAGACTCGAATTAATCTTAGGAACACTATCTACAACTTCTTCTACAGCCAACCTCTCTGGAAATGCCTCTATGAACCTCAAATCGACACAAATATGATGATAGAATCAACACCAACTTGCTTTGAACAGCAGACCTTCAAACTAGCAAATCTTCTAAATCGCTGAACCAAAATTCACATTCTTGGTCTCTAAATAAACTTAAGACCACGATCTACAACTTCTTCTACAGCCAATCTCTCTGGAAATGCCTCTATGAATCTCAAATCGCTCAAATCTGATGCTAGAATCAACGGCAACTTGCTCTGAACAGAAGACCTTCAAACTAGCATATCTTCTAAATGGCTAAACCAAAATTCACATTTGTTGTCTCTAAATAAACTTAATACCACGATCTAAAACTTCTTCTACAGCCAACCTCTCTAAAGATGCCTCCATGAACCTTAAATCACAGCTCCAAAATCGGTAGATGCATAGCCCAAAAATCAGAACTTCTCCCCAAATCTCTAGATCATCCTTTTCCCTCCAAAATCCCCAAATCCAAGAACCCTAGAACACCCAAACTAGCAGGATTTCATCCTCAAAATAGCATCAAGCCACCCTAGAAGGCTCACCTTGACTTACTATCAAGGAGGAGCAAAAGGGGTAGGAGAAGCTCAACTAAGGGACGAGGAGGAGCTGTTGTTCAGCCATGGAGGAGGAGCTACTGCTTGGCTTGGAGGAGGCACCTTGGCCAGGAGAGGAGGGAGTTGGCTGGGGAGGGAGCTTTTGGAGAACCACTCGAGAAAAAATAGGGAGGAGGAGGAGGCGCCAAGGAGAAATGGCGCTGGCTGGGAGAGGAGCAAGGAGGAAATAAATTGGGGGGTTAGGTGGGAGGGGAATTAGTTGAGGGAACCTCTCTCACAAGGGCTAAAACCCACCTTCTAAAGCCCGTGGACAGGCCCACAAGACCCCAAAATAGACTGCAAAACTGGCCCACATCCCAACTAAAATTTTCCTTGACCTGGAAATGACCTGCGATATTACATGAGACTAACAAAAATAAAGCTCAATACAAGATTTAGTCTTACAATGATTAGATTTGTCATTAAATAGTAATTAAACATTAATCCAAAATCAATCACCTAAACCACAAAGGAGCTTGAACTTACAATCTCCCCCTTTTTAGTGATTGATGAAAAATCCTACATTAATTACCGCATTTGGATGATAATGTCTATATGATGAAGTTTGGAGATCAAAAATCAAATAACACAATAAAAATTTTAAATTTTGCAACTCCAAACTCATTTCACCCTTTTTTGCAAAAACATCTCCCCTTTTCAGGAAAGGACATGAAACTAAGTAAACACAGATGGGGAGTGCAAGAGTGCAAGCTCACAATAAAATTCTCCCTTAAATCCAACATCCCCTTTAAATCAAGCATTCCAAATGAGGAAATTAAGCTCACAATAATTCTCCCTCTTTTGACATTAAACACCAAAAATGAAAAACCACCCAAAAAGGAGATCTCTTAGAGTATTGAAGATACCATTTGAGAGAATGAGTATAGAGCTTGGCAAGGGAGACATTCAAATACCACTTGCACAAAAAATAGAGGAGGATTTTAAATCTTCTCATTATGGCCTAAAAGAGTAAATCACTTGAAAAGCGGCCATATTTTGAGTTAAGCACAATAAAAGGATATTTGAAACACATTCAAATAAGCTCCTCATTTTATTAGGCTTTTCATCATTGCAACTTGACTCGCTTGAAGAGTCCTTAATTGCCTAATAGGGCTTAAACGAGGAAGATACCTAAATGAGCTTCAAATTTTCATGAAACCACTTGAAAGAACGCTTTTTAGATAAGCAACATTTGTAGTACCACTTTTGAAGAAAACATGAAACTTGTAAATATCAATTTAAAAGGTACCACTTGTAATGCTTATTTTTAATTAATACCACATGTAAATATTTCTTCTTCAAGTGATAATATTTGTAAAAGATACCACTTGTAAAGATCATCTAGCATGAAGGTACCACTTGAGGAAAAACATTTTCATTTGTTTTAAAAAGATCTCAATATGGAATTGTCCTCTTTAAATATTTCAATTTACAAAGGATCTCACACAGAGAGTCCTTGAGATATTAAACTTGCAATTTAGCATAAAATAGAGAACTTATCCATATAGGTTTAAAATATAATGAAAGTACTCAAAAAGAAAGAGGATGCCAATTGTAAAAATCTATACCACTTATAGGCTTGTTTTTGAGTTTTAAGAAATTGAAATCATTTGAGAGATACCACTTATAAACAAATACACAAAACTTGATTAAACAAGCTCTCAAAAGGTTCAAAGGAAAATCATGGAGCTTTTTGCATTTAAACATGCACAAGTTTTGTCTTGAAATGATCTTCCAAGTGAAATCAATTAAAAGAGATTAAAATCACAAAGATTTATGAAAAAGAGAAGTATCAGAGCAATCAAAGATAACTTCATTTGAGCTTCGAGTGAGGGCTCAACAATTGATTCTTTTCTATCTCTAAGAATTGATTAATTTGTCATTTAAGACCACTTAATGGAGAATCAATTTTCATGATCATAAGTTCCTCAAACTTTAGAAAGCAATTTGTGATATATAAACACAAATCAGCTCAAATTCATAAAGTCTGATACTAAAAGAAAGATACCAAATGAAATATCCAAATCCCCTTCAAATGATTTGAAATTTTGCACAAAGATACTTTGGGATCATAAGAATCTTTTCCAAAAATAATTTTCGAAAAAGGAAATTCCATTCGAAAGATATCCCAAAGTTTGCTTTGAAATATGAAAAAATTTCAGAATAAAAATAACCAGACCGGCACTACTGCAGACACACTATCGGTAGTGCCGTGGTCCAGTGCTACCGCCTTCGCCAGGCCGGTAGTACCGACAACCTGTGCTACTGTTGCACAGGGGCGGTAGTACCGACCTCGTTAGAATCAGAAAAACCCTTTTCAAAATCTTTTCAAATGAAGTCCAAATGATTTGAAATTTTCAAGAAAAGAACTTTGGACTAATTTAAAATTTTAAAAATAAATTTTCTTGAGAAAGAATTTTATTTTGAAATTGATTTTGGCAAAATGCACTTTGAGCATAAAAGGAAATAGATTTTCATAAGGGCCTCAAGTAGCAACTCAATTTGGATTTCATAGACATTTAAATTCTCATGGCTTGAAAGATTTAAAATACTATTTGAAGCCAAGATACCACTTGTAAAGACAATGAAATCCAACTTTAATACCAAAGTCCAATAAAATGCATAGATAGGCTATTTTGGATCAAAACAAAGATTTTGGTCAAATTAGATTCCAAAATAGATATTTTAACTCTAAAGCTTGTAAAATATTTGAAACACATATTTAGATACTTTTACAAAGCTTTTCACTAAATTGGGACTTTTAAACAAGATTTTTGACTTTTGACCAAAAGGGTCTTTTGCAAAAGAACCACTTGTAAACCAAAGTCAATTCTTTTTAACAAAAAAAACAAGTGAAGCAAGAGATAAGATATTAGAATTGTTTTTTTTGTGTATGAGTTTAGAAAGACATTTGGAACAAAGATATAGCAAAGAATCTGGTCCAAAATGTGAAACTCACAAAGTGCAATAGTGTGACCAATATAGGTCAAAAGGAATTTTTCGGTGAGTTTCAAAATTAAATAACTTTTGTTTGGTTGGTCTTTTGAAAATCTTTTGAACATAAGAATAGTTAAGAATGACCAACTCTATATTTTTCATTTTTGAAATTATTTTCAAAGTCTTTTTACAATTAATTATATGAAAATTATAAGATTAAATCCAAAACAAGATACTAGTAGATAGATTTTGGACTTGAAACTCTGAAATTAGTTTTTGTAAATCCAAAACCATTGGAAAAACTTTTGAAAGCATTTGTATACATTTTTCAACTAGTTTTTCACAAGATTATTAATAGGTATACAAATTTTGAATTTTGGCTAAAAGGTTTGATTTTGAAAATATATATGAGCACTTTTATAAATATGGGCACACATAGAAATGTGATATACGTGATTATGATTTAACACTCCTCCTCAATGTGCCACTACCAACTTGCTCAAGATTTCAATAAATACAACAAAGATACAAGAGCAAGAGCATGAACAAGCTATTTAAATTGATGATCATGAAAATGCAACATAACCTACACAAGGCTAGAAGCTAGATAATTCAATTTAAATACTTGTAACCGAGATGGCATTGGTTCATGATATGAAATGATCATCTCATGCTTGGCTCCAATCTTGCATATGGTCAAGTTCACCTCTTCATGATTGAGCCAAACCTCCTATGCATCTCCAAGTGTCTATTAAACATTTTAAACACTTTTTGGTACCCAATTTTGGTTGGGTCCACGAATGTTAGTCACAATAGATTTAGGTATCCAAATGGCCCTAGCAATAATATTCTTAAGTACACTAACATTTCTAGCAATATGTTTACTAAATTTATCCTTCCTAAGCACATGATTAGCATTGTTATGAATAGGCTTGGAGGATCTAGCATATCTAGCAAACACATTACTATTCTTAATCTTCCTAAGCACAAGATTTTCATTATTTTTCATAGACTTAGGAGAACCAATAAATCTAGCAAACAGATTGCTATTTTTATATTTCCTAAGCAAATAGTGATACATCACTACTTAGGAGATTTACCCTTGTGACAATTTTTACCAATGTGTCCCTTTTCCCAGCAATTGTAGCAAGTTTGGCAATTGATTCCTCGCTTTATCTTCTTAACTTGCACATTACTGGTTTGCCTCATGGTTGAAGATTGTGGCTTCAAGTCACTTTGTTAGGGCACATGGAGGAGAGATGTCCCTTCTTGTTGCATCCAAAGCACTTAATGGTCTTCGAGTGTCTTGCTTGTGCCTTGTCTTTCTATTCTCCTTCTTCTTGGAGATGTAGCCGATCCCTCTCTTGTCTTGCAAGACCTGTTGCTTGCTTAGGATATCGTCAAGGGTGGCCTTTCCTTTGTAGCACTTCTCCAAGTTATTTTCCAATTTAATGACTTGGGCCTTGAGCTCTTTGTTTTGTTCTACAAGATTAGTCTCTAAGCACATAGAAGAACTTGAAGCAATTTCATTAGAGCTACAAGGCATATCATCGCATGAGATGGATATACTAATTTTAGATGAATTGCAAGGGTTAGAAATTAAGCATAGAAAATCATCAATTAAATTACAAGTAATTCATATGTCCACCTTAGGCTTAGTGAGTTCCTTGAAAAGAAGAGACTCATGCTCATTCTTAAGCATATTATAATCATTTTGATGTGAGCCATGTTCAAGTTTCAAAATCTTATATTTAGTCTCTTCTTTTCCAAGAAACTCATTGAGCTCCTCTAATATATCCATCAAATTATTATAAGAGGGTTCTTCGTCATTACTTACCTCAATTTTACCTTTAGCCATAAAGCAATGAGATGGTGCAGATGGAATTGAATACTCATCATCGTTTGAGGTAGAAGTTGAGGTTGATGGTGTTGTCGGTTCTTCATCAATTGAGATAGAACTTGAAGTTTCATCTCCCGACGCCCATTCTTTTATTCAATCCTCACTTAGGGATGTGGACACATCATATAAATTTTGAAGCTTTGTCCACATCTCATGAGCGCTCTTGAGATTGCATATTTTATTAAATACATCTATGCTCACCACACTAAATAAAGCATTAGTAGCTTGAGCATCGAGATGTAGGCATTTCTCCTCTCCTCTAGTTGGAGCAATTTGATCCGATAGAGAAGAAAAGCTGACATCTACGATCCACCAAATTTTGGGGCTCATGGATTTAAAATATAAAGACATTTTAATTTTCCATTTAGCATAATTTGAGCCACCAAAATAAAGTGAATCGACGTGGTGCACTAACCCATAGTCGTCATCCTTACTCTCTAGGCGGTAAAGCCTAACACATGAGAGACCAAGCTCTGATACCACTTGTAGGGTCGAGGATGCCGACTAGAGGGGGCTTAATAGGCAGTATTAAAAATTATTCGCTCTATGATTAATGAATCAACGCATATGTCAAAACCTAAATAATATACGAAAGCATAATTCTTAGGTTTTAACAATTAAAGCCTAAATCAACTAGGCTTATTAAGTGCACTAATAAACTAAGGGGGTGTTTAGCACAGCTCCAGCTTCACAAAAATCCGTAGAGTTGGTGGAGCAGGGTATTCCTAGCTTCAGAAATTTATGGAGCTGGAGCTGTGGGTACATTAAGAGTGTTTATGTGGGTCATCTTGTTTACATTTTAGACTAAAAATATAAACTTAATTCACTTTATTTTAGCCTACAAGCTCCAAATCTGAGTTGGATCTAGGATCTGGAGCTCTGCCAAACAGGACCTAAGTCTATTACTATGATTTATAATCCAAAAAGACAAGCAATCAATCAATTTAATTCTATGAATATAAATTGCTTGAATATAAATGAGCACAAGAAAGCAAACCACAATGAGACATGATACTTTTTACCGTGGTGTTCGGAGACTTGCCAATCTCTCCTAGTCCATGTTGAGGTTCGCCCAAACATATTGGACTGGCTCCACGAATTGAGCACCCACCTCGAATCCACTAGTGGTAGCTCATTCCCCCTTTAGGTAGATGAGCTTCAGCCTTTACAAACTTGTCAGACCTTCTCACAATCTCCTTTGAGAAGGTCACCGCGCACGACACCGTTACGCCATCTAGGTGTCGGCAAACACCAAGAGGAATAGGTCTGTCCTCCTAGCTTGAACCACACCAAACAAGGCTCTCCTCCAAGTGCAACACATGCAAGGAGCGCTCAACCTACTTATAATTGTAACACATGCAAATTAGAATCAATCATTCTTAGCTCAAGAACCAAATAGGAGAGTGCAACACATGCATAACTCCTCCAAAATGCTCAATAAACACAGTAACCCCAAATGTTAGCCTCCAAAGCTCCTTTTATAGCCTCCAAAAAGAAGACTAGTCGTTGGAGGGTAAATTGGGTAAAATCAACAAAACCGGCAGTATTGCCCATGTAGGGCCGGTAGTGCCAGCCTCCAGGCCAACGATCAGATTTAGCACCGAAACTAGCTATTGCACAGTAAACTCGGTACTACCGCCCATGTAGGAGCGATACTACCAGCTGAGCGGTAGTACCGGCCACAGTCCCCGGTAGTGCGGACCTCAAAAGAGCACCGAGAAATCCTTCTCTGGAAAAAGACTATCGGCTTCTAGGCGCCGGTACTGCCGACCACCGACAGTACCACCCTACAAGCCCAGTAGTGCTGGATTTGCAACACATGCAAAAGCCACACTTCTGAAAAATAACTACCGCTCTCAAGGGCGGTACCGCCAACCTTCGACAGTATCGGTACAAACAATGCGGTAGTGACGATTTTCAGATAAAACAACAGATTTCACACAGAAATCTTTCCAACTCAAATCAAGACTTAATAAGATCAATTCTTTAAGCCATGTGGTGATCATCACATGATCACACCAATTTGCAAAACACATTTGCAAATTCTCATCACATGCTCCAAATAATTTCATTAAGCTTAACTTATTTTCAAAACGCATTTGCAAATAATAAACCAAGAGTCTACAAGATCAACCCTTGAGCCATGTAATGATCAACACATAATCACGACACTTTGCAAAACACATTTGCAAATGCCAACATATGCTCCAGGACCAATCTCGTAAACATTTAGCTAATTTGCAAATAACAAATCCATTCAAAAATCAAATCTTGAGCCACGAGATGTTCAACACAAGATCACAACACTTTGCAAAACACATTTGCAAATGTTTATCTCATGTTCCAAGATAAGAAGCATAAACATCAATATGTTGCAAAAACTGATTTTGCAAACACCAAGCAATAAACTTGTGAAGGACCATGTGGAGGTCCATCCATGTTTGTGATGAGTATATGACTTTATTTGAGCAAGGTGTGCTCAAGTTTGAGTTTGATTTGGATTGATTTTCAAAATGAAGCAATTTGAGTTGTCTCGCCAGAGTGGCGACTGGCGGTCGATGGACGCGGTAGTGATGAGTTGGATGGTTTATTGCACATCTTTGTGGGCATTGCTATGTGAGGAGTTTCCTTGTCTTTGATGGTTGCAGGACGACGGTGCTAGGTCATGGTGAGGCGAAGGATGACCGGGACTAGGCGAGGAGCGTCGGAGGTCCAGACGGTTGGGAGATCGCCGGAAGATGATCGGAGACAGAGTCCGGGTGAGTCAAGAAGACAAGGAAAGGAGATGATGCTAGCTAGATGCCGCGTGGATCAATGAGGACCGTCGGATTGAGGTCTAGTTGATAGGTTAGCGGGTCTAGGTAGTATGCTTTGAAAACTGCAAGAAAACCGGTATGTGTGTGGGTTTTGGGTTAGCCCTTGCATGGCTGTGTGTGTGGGTTAATCCTAGCCCTTAGATGAGTGCTCTAGGGTTGAGGGACTCATCCAAGGGTGGTAGGTGGCCCAAGAGTAGTATAAATAGGGGTGGAGGGTAGCCTCCTTCCCTTGAAGGTGTTCAGTTTTTGATGCTCATTTGAGCTTTGCCCACATGAATGTGAGGCTTTGTAACCTCCCTTCCAGAAATGAAAGTTTTATTCATCCACCTCTGAATTTACTTTGCATTTACATTATGTCTTTACTTTACGCAATTTAAATTCAGATTTACTTTCCGCAATTACATTCCCGCAATTTACTTTCAAGTAATTTGGATTTGCCTCCTCCTTCTAAATGCTGCTGTTCTTGGATGTTTTGAGTGTGTTCATATGGTTTTACATCTCTTTTGCACTCTTGGATTGAGTAGAGAACATCTTTTCTTTCAAGTTCCAACTTTGTTCTGAACTTGTTCTTCGCGCAGCAGTCAGTGTTTGATTTTTTTAAAAATATAGAAAAATCCTTTTTGAGTTATTATTGTTGGAGGAAGTGAGGGACTCTGATATCCACTTTCAGAAAAATTTTTGAGTTCACTTGTTGCACCGTTTGGGCGCCATGAGGTGAAAACCGAGCCCCAAACTTTCTGCTCGAAGTTCTTGACCAGAATGTATTCTTCGATTTTTCCTGTTTTTTTTGTAAGGATTTTTGAGGAGAAATTTGGTGGAGTTCTTCACGACTCTAATTCTCACAGGGAGAAAAAGTCTCAAAATTTTGTGAGCTACAGAAACCCACCAACCTCCTGTGCAAATTGAGGACAAGTTCTGGAAATCCTGCTTTTGCTTTTCTGAAAGTGACTTTTGTGATTTGAATTGATGTCCTTTCTAAAAGCAAGAGTTTGAATTGATTCCTCTTTCTTTTGGACACTAGACAACCAGGATTGTGACTCAAAAATCCCCACATATTTTATGGTACTTATCCATGCAAGCTTGGGGTACACATAGTTGTCTAGTTTTTCGGGTTTTTCACAATTCCTTTTAAACGATCTTGTCGAGGTTTTTGTTGGAGTATTTTGGGGGAATTTTTATTTGCGACCATTCACCCCCCCTCTGTTCGCCATCTCGGTCCTTCAATTGGTATCAGAGCCGGTTTTGCTCTTCCATAGATCTTGACCGGTCTCAAGAGCCATGGCGACGGACAAATATTCCACCAAGCCTCCAATCTTTAATGGAGTTGATTTTCCTTTTGGAAGTCCTGATGGAGTCATACATCACGCCTGTGGCTACCGATATGGCGAAGGTGAAACTCCCGTATGAGGTTCCTCGCGATGAAAATGTCACGGCCATCAATATGGTTGACGTTGAGGCGAATGCTAAGGCAAGGAACATTCTCATACAGGTCTTAGCCATGTGAGTATGATAGATTTTCACCTTCGCTCCGCCACGAGATTTGGGTAACCTCGATGCTTACCATGAGGGCTCTACTCAAATCAAGACCGTGAGGCAGATTCAGTTCAAGCGCGAGTACAACAAGTTTGATCAACGCTACCGGTGAGAGTCTCGACGAGTGTTTTGGTCGGTTTACAAAGATTTTGAGCGACCTCCAAGCGCTTGGTTGCATATACCCGACTCGGACAATGCTCGGCATTTCTTGACCGCACTCGACCTTCGGGTTTGGGAGATGAAGGTGACCACCATCAAGGACACCACCGACTTATCGACTCGAGTCTTGACGGGCTTTATTCCCGCCTCAAGACTCATGAGATCGATGTCGCTCTCTAAGACGAAATCTCATCGATGGCTTTGGTCACCGATCCCATTGGATCTTCTTCTTCCGATCCTTCTATTGGTTTCTCTCTTTCCGCCCTTTGCGAGCTAAGCGATGACCAATCTGGAAATATTTCGGAAAATGAGCTTGCTCTTCTCGCCGCAAGTTTTCTCATGCATACAAGAGGGTGAGAGAGAGGAAGAGAGGTGGCATGATCACCGCTTCGAGTGTGGTGGCCCCAACCACATTCGGCGAACTGTCCCAAGCCGAGAAGGGCAAGAATGACGTTGGCGGTTCGGGCAAGAACGACTACACCGACAAGAACCGCAACAAGAAGCCTCCGGTTCGTGAACTGCGCACGAGAAGAAGTACCGCAACTTCTCCAAGAACAAGAAGCTCTTCCACCGCGTCCTTGCCGCGCTTGACGACATCAACCTCTCCGACACGGAGACATGGAGCGACGAGGCGAGGATGATCCGCAAGAGAAGAAAGGCGGCGACGACTTCTCCAAGATGTGCTTCATGGCCGACACCAACGACATCGGCGACTCCGAGCTCTACAAATGACTCGGACGAGGTACCCTCCTATGACCACTCAACGAAGCTTTTCGCAAATTAGGAAAATTTCATGCTAGAGCTAGAGCTAGAGCTAGGTGTACTGAGCTTGAGAAGGAAGTAGGTACCTTGACTCGGAGTTAGCTTCACTTAGATCTTCTCCTCCCGAGTCACCGATGATTGCTCTTTGTGTGATGCTATTCTTGTGGAGTTGGAGAACCTAAGGACCATACATGATAGTGTGCTTGTTGAACTTGATGGTCTTAGGTTGAAGAATGCTAGCACTAGTTCTGTTGATGCTATTCTGTTGAGGCTAGTTTTCTTCATGCTCACTCCACTCCATCATGCTCTAATTGCCCTAAATTGCTTGCCAAATTGATGCCATGAGCGAACACCTTAGGAAGCTTTCGCTAGAAACAATGAACTTGAATCACATGCTTCTAAGGACCCAATACCATGTGAGGGTCAGAAGCAATTAAAACTTGACAATGAAACCCCGAATGTCAAGTGTGCTAAACTTGCTAAGGACTTACTAGATAAGTCACAAAAATATTGCTTGCGATGTAATCGAGATTGTGGGGACTTGGATAAAATCCATGTCGAGCTTAGGAAGAAATTAGAAGACCAAGCCCATAGAATTAGAGATGCTCCTTGCGTTTCTTGTAAGGCCCTCAAGATTGAGGCAGCCGTCTTTGAGGAGAAAATGCACGTGCCGAGAGAGCTCATCTTTCCGGTTCTTCTTCCTCTCCTTCCCCTGCTCTTCTTGTGCTTCTTTCTTCCGAGATTGCCAAGATCTTATGAGCACTCTCGAGAAGTTTGTTGGAGGCAAGAAGAAGCTCAATCTTATTCTAGACCAATCCAAGATTAGTAGATTCAATCAAGGTCTAGGATTTGATCCCTTGAGCACGCCGGCGCATCCTCCCACCATAGTCTTGCGGCTCCAAGAGTGGTGAGATTGTGGTAGCTCCCCAGTGAGTACCACCGTGTTTAGGTCTCACTGGGTTGTCCATAGGATTTCGACTGTAAGGGTGTTACTCCTATTGCTTCGCTCTAGCAAGGCGAAGTACACATGCACCTTCTCGTAAGAAGGATGGTCACCTAGTAGATTTACGCGCCAGCGCGCCAAGATCACTCGGTGAGCGTGTTGTCGCTCTTAGGGGTATTCGTGGTCATCCCTGCACTTTGAGTGCTCCTAAGACACACACCGCTTCTAGACAAAGTTAGAGAGTCGCTGCTTT
The DNA here is from genome assembly GCA_036346275.1 of Otatea glauca. Classification (NCBI taxonomy): domain Eukaryota; kingdom Viridiplantae; phylum Streptophyta; class Magnoliopsida; order Poales; family Poaceae; genus Otatea; species Otatea glauca. Next base: position 12,297,950 of record CM070712.1, read on the forward strand.
TGGGGCGCCCGTGACTTGGTTTTCATGCTAGTTCTTGAGTTTTAGTCCCGAAGTCGTCAGAGTCGATCTTTCCACCGCCCTCTTGATATTCCTCGCTTTTTCCCATCGAGGTAGATATCGTGGCGTGAGGTGTTTCTCGGTAGGAGATCCAGCAGCCTTTATGGGATGGTCCGCTTTTGCACCACAGCGTGCAACCCGCTTTGACTCCTAGATTATCTACGAGTTGCTCTGATCGTGTGAGAGTTGAGCGTCGAGAGAGACACTCGAGTCCGATCTTCTTCGTGGCTAGTACTGAGGTGTCGATGGTTCAAGATTGGGTTCCTAAGTCTTCACTCTATCCCAAGATCGAGTCATCTTTCTCTCTTGTGTCTTGATCAGTTTAATCCGGATGGGGAAGGGCGATGTTTGGATTGTTGACTCGGTTGTTCTCGCCATATGACCGAGATTCTCGTTGGTTCTCTTCCTAGTCCGAGCCCCCTGATGAGTTAATCACTTTGGGGATGCATCTTCGTAGAGTCATTGCTAAAGGTACCATCCGCATTAACCAAAATTTCATTCTTAAAGATGTTGCCTTAGTAAGTAAGTCGCAATACAATCGCTCTCTGCTTCTCAACTTATCGATGACTCTTTCGAGGTAAGCTTCAAGAGTAATGCTGTAGAATCCTTGATTCATCGGGAGGGTTAGTTTATGGATTTCTAGATTTGGGAGAGTCTTTCGTGCTGATTTTTTCGCTTCTTCCGAGACTCTCTTCGATGTTTGATTGCTTCGAGTCCCGTGATCTCTCCTTCGGCATAGGAGACTTGGTCACATTGGTTTTGATCATTTGACCCGAGTTAGCGCCATGATCTCATTCGGGTTTGCCCAAACTCAAGATGGTCAAAGACTTAGTTTGCTCTCCTTGCCGACATGGCAAGATGGTTATCGCTTCTCATCCTCCGATCCACCGTAGTGATGATCGATGCACCGTGACAGCTTTTACATATGGACACCGTTGGTCCGGCTAGAGTGCGACAAGCAGGAGGGAAGTGGTATGTTCTTGTCATCGTTGATGATTTTTCTAGATACTCTTGGGTATTCTTCATGGCCTCAAGGATGAGACTTTTCTCACTTGGGGTTTGATCAAGAGGTTGTCTATTGAGCTCCGTGTGCATTACGAGCTATACGCAGTGATAATGTCACTGAGTTCAAGAATTCCTACTTTGAGAGTTTTTGTGTGGAGTCCGGTTTAGAGCATCGTTCTCTTCTCCCTACGCTCCTCGTGAGAATGGCGAGTGGAAAGGAAGAACAGGACCACGTTGAGATGGCCAGACGATGCTAGACGAGTCACAAGACTCTAGGAAGTTTTGGGCTGAGGCTATAGCTACTGCTTGCCATGTTTCTAATCGCGTGTTTTTGAGAGCACATTTGCATCGCACTTCTTATGAGTTGAGGTATGGGCGAAAGCCCAGTGTGTCTTATTTTCGCGTTTTCGGTTGCAAGTGTTTTATCTTGAAGTCTGGTAACCTAGATAAGTTTGAGTCTCGCTCTTCTGATGGTATCTTTCTAGGTTACTCGACTTCTTCTCGTAGCTATAGGGTCTGGAGTGTTGATGCGCATAGGATCATAGAGACCTGTGATGTGACCTTCGATGAGGCTAGCCCAGGAGCTAGACCTCGATGTTTGTGCTCTTCTTATCCCTCCGAGACCATCTTTGTAGAAGATGAGGATGATGGAGATGATGGTGTTCCACCGGATCCAGTTCCTCTATACCCGAGGTGCCTCCTGCTTCCATTTCTACACCTCGAGTGACCACCCTTGCCTTCCGACTCTCCTTCGCCGAGTGGCTCGCTCCTACCTCTTACGTGCATGAGGTAGAGGCCACTCGCTTCGGTCCTCCCGTCATATCCGTAAAGCTCATCCACCGATCGATCATTGGTGATCTGCTTGAGCGCCACTCGCTTAAAATCGTTTGTCCAGCCGCCTCCACTCGCCTTCGTTGCCTCCTTTGAGCCGAAGATGTTTCTCATGCATTATCCGATGAATCGTGGATTAATGCTATGCATGAGGAACTTGAGAACTTTGAGAGGAACAAGGTATGGCAGCTTGTCGAGCCCCCATCCGGTCATAATGTCATTGGGACCAAGTGGGTGTTCAAAAACAAGCAGAGTGAGGATGGGGTTGTCATTCGCAACAAGGCTAGGCTAGTTGCATGGGGCTTTTCTCAAAGTTGAGGGTCTTGACTTTGAGGAGACCTTTGCCCTGTAGCTAGACTAGAGGCTATTAGGATCCCGCTTGCATTCTCTCGCATCCCGTGGCTTCAAGCTCTATCAAATGGATGTCAAGAGTGCATTCCTCAATGGCTATATTGAGGAAGAGGTTTATGTCAAACAACCTCCAGATTCGAGAACCCCAAGTTTCGAGTCATGTATACAAGCTCTCCAAAGCTTTGTATAGACTCAAGCAGCCCCAGAGCATGGTATGAGAGGCTCAAGTCTTATCTTCTCACCATGACTTCAAAATGGGCATAGTAGACAAAACTCGCTCATCGACACCATGAGTCTCATTTTCTTCTTGTCGATTTATGTGGACGATATAATTTTGGTGGCTCATCTCATTCGCTTGTGTCTCAGTTTTCTCGAGGTGATGAGCACAGAGTTTGAGATGAGTATGATGGGCGAGTTGAGCTACTTTCTTGGCTACCAAATCAAGCGGACTGGAGGGTACTTTCTTGCATCAAGGCAAATATACCCGTGACCTCCGAGGCGTTTCGACATGTCCGATGGGAAGCCGGTGATGACTCCTATGGCCACCATCGCTGTCCTCGAGCCCGATGAGGATGGTGAGCTCGCGATCAAAAGGAGTTTGAGCATGATCGGCTCCTCTTGTACCTCACCGCTTCGAGGCCGAACATACATTTTCTTTGTGTGTCCATGCGCTCGATTTCAAGCTTCTCCTCGCGCCTCTCACCGCCAAAGCGGTCAAGCGATCTTCAGTACCTTCGTGCTACCACCGATTATGGTATTTGGTACTCTTCGTCTTTTGTCTATCTCTTAGAGCCTTTTCGATGCCGACTTTCTCGGGTCAGAGGATAGATAGGAAGAGCACTTCCGCACTTGCCAATTCATTGGCACTTCTCTTGTTTCTTGGTCATCTAGGAAGCAATCCGAGTTGCTGACCCACCGAGGCCGAGTATGTTGTTTGCTGACTAGTTGTCAGAGCAGTGCTCTGGATGAGATCGACCTTACGGACTATGGGTTAGAGATAGAGAGTGTGCCACTTTTTGTGACAACACTTCAGCCATTTGCATTGCTAAAAACCCAGTGCAACATTCCGGACCAAGCACATTGATATTAGATATCACTTCCTTAGAGACCATGTGGAGAAGGGAGATATCGCGCTTCATCAGAGAGAGTGACCTTGATTAGCGATATTTTCACCAAGCCTTTGGATAGCTCCAGATTTGTTGCCTTGAGGAGTGAGCTTGGAGTCGTGAGCCCTTACGACCTTTCGTGAGGGGAGCTGGTTTGTATATTATGTATTATATGTTTTCTTCCAGCTTTTCTTTTCTTTGTGTTTCTTCCGGTGACTTTGGGCTTGTTTTCTTGAGTTGAGTTCACTCACTTAGACTTTCGCATGCCTTGCATTGACCTCTTATCTTGTGCTTTAGGTTGCTATCATGCGTGATTAGTGTTCTCTCTTCTCTCTAGGTTGAGTTCCCTCACAGCCTTATAAGTCTAGCAGATTGGGCCTCTGGTAGACAGTGGTCCTGTGCACTCCTTAGTTGGGATCTAGAGTCGACTTCCCTATGTCACCTTTGGGAAGATAAGAGCGAGTCCGAGCCGTAGTGAGTCTCTTCTATCTTTTCTATGCTCTATAGCCATCCAGCTTTGCGTTTCTCGACTTCTTCTCCTTATTCTGCTTTTTTAGTTATTATTGAGTTCATTCGGTTTTCTTTATGCCTAATCTTGATAATAACTCAACTTTAACCAGATTTGAGCTTAAAATTGATTCATTTGTTGAGGGGAGTTTGGGAATCTGTTCATGCATTGCATTTAGACTGCATTTTCTGCTTTATGAGCTTTGTCTATTATGCAATTGATTTCTTCTTCATGCTATACACCATGCTACATCATTTGAAGAAAATCACTAGCTTAGGTATGTCCAAGTTCATTTAACTTGCTAAGCTTAAAAATGAAATAAGCCTTAAATGAAAAACTTGATGAAACTTGTTGCTTTTACTTGCTAGGTTTCTTCTCTAGAGGTTTGTGCCATAATTTGAGAAATTTAGGAGTTCTCTAGAGTCCCTATAGCAACTTGGGTGAAACTAGTTTGATCCATGCAGAGTCCTTCAATTGCTCATGAATCGTTGTGCTAAAAATGAAAATTAAACAAAATTGACTCTTCTTGTGCACATACGACTCAACACCTTGTATTCACAAGACCGCTTCCCATTGCACTTGGGATGAACTTGGAATACATCGTGTTTGACCTAGACCATCCTCTTAGGAGCTCATCTTGAGATGGTCGATACGGCTTGAGTCAATTGGTTGTCAAAAGAAAATGCAAATAAATTAAAAACAAAGACATATGTGGGTAAAGAATGCAAATAATGTCAAACATTTGCACCCGCTATGTCTTGTATGATGATAAATCAAAATTTGCATTAAGTGATAAATGAGCCCAAGGACCTTGTATGCTCTTCTAGATTCCCAACGTGTTGAGTAGGTTGAACTTTAGGTTTTCCTTTTGATCCTTAGAGTGGCTATTCTTCTTTTTGAAACTAAAGCTAAGTGTTGCACTTGTCAAATCTTGCTAAAATGAAATATTCAAAACTAAGCTCAGATTTGCACTTGGACATGTCTTAGTTTAGTCATCTTTCAAATTGACAAGCTTGGTGTAATATCCTTCCATTTTGATCAAATGGATAATCTTCAAAGCTCTTTCAATTGCATTTCATGCATACAAAAAAAAATTGATGCCTATATTGCCAAAAGGGGGAGAAAACGTAGAAAAGGCATCACTAAAAAGATAAAAATGTGAATGCTTATTTGGTTATTATGATCTTTGTAAAACTATGCTACTACTTCTGTTGGATCATAATCTCATAATCACATTTGACATGTTTAGTTGGATTTTAGAGTTTTTGGTGAAAACTTGCTCTTTGTTAAATTTAACTCTAAAATCTAAATTCCTCTTCGTCAACTTGGTCATGGTTCTAATTTCTATCTTTGGACCAAGTTTGACTTTGCAACTAAAATTGCTTTCTTCTTCATTTTCTTCAAACTCAAATTTATGCCTTTTGTATGGTTTGTCAATATACTCATCAAGGGGAGATTGAAGGACCATGTGGAGGTCCATCCATGTTTGTGATGAGTATTTGACTTTATTTGAGCAAGGTGTGCTCAAGTTTGAGTTTGATTTGGATTGATTTTCAAAATGAAGCAATTTGAGTTGTCTCTGCCAGAGTGACAAGACGGTCGTATGGACGCGGTAGTGATGAGTTGGATGGTTTATTGCACATCTTTGTGGGCATTGCTATGTGAGGAGTTTCCTTGTCTTTGATGGTTGCAGGACGACGGTGCTAGGTCATGGTGAGGCGAAGGATGACCGGACTAGGCGAGGAGCGTCTGAGGTCTAGACGGTTGGGAGATCGCGGAAGATGATCGGAGACGGAGTCCGGCGAGTCAAGAAGACAAGGAAAGGAGATGATGCTAGCTAGATGCCGCGTGGATCAATGAGGACCGTCGGATTGAGGTCTAGTTGATAGGTTAGCGGGTCTAGGTAGTATGCTTTGAAAACTGCAAGAAAACCCGGTATGTGTGTGGGTTTTGGGTTAGCCTTGCATGGCTGTGTGTGTGGTTAATCCTAGCCCTTAGATGAGTGCTCTAGGTTGAGGGACTCATCCAAGGGTGGTAGGTGGCCCAAGAGTAGTATAAATAGGGGTGGAGGGTAGCCTCCTTCCCTTGAAGGTGTTTGAGGTTTTGATGCTCATTTGAGCTTTGCCCACATGAATGTGAGGCTTTGTAACCTCCCTTCCAGAAATGAAAGTTTTATTCATCCACCTCTGAATTTACTTTATGCATTTACATTATGTCTTTACTTTACATAATTTAAATTCAGATTTACTTTCCGCAATTACATTCCCGCAATTTACTTTTAAGTAATTTGGATTTGCCTCCTCCTTCTAAATGCTGCTGTTCTTGGATGTTTTGAGTGTGTTCATATGGTTTTACATCTCTTTTGCACTCTTGGATTGAGTAGAGAACATCTTTCTTTCAAGTTCCAACTTTGTTCTGAACTTGTTCTTCGCAGCAGTCAGTTTTGATTTTTGTAAAAATATAGAAAATCCTTTTGAGTGATTCTTGTTGGAGGAAGTGCGGGACTCTGATATCCACTTGTAGAAAAATTTTTGAGTTCACTTGTTGCACCGTTTGGGCGCCATGAGGTGAAAACCGAGCCCCAAACTTTCTGCTCGAAGTTCTTGACCAGACTGTGTTCTTCGATTTTTCCTGTTTTTTTGTAAGGATTTTGAGGAGAAATTTGGTGGAGTTCTTCACGACTCTAATGCTCACAGGGAGAAAAAGTCTCAAAATTTTGTGAGCTACAGAAACCCACCAACCTCCTGTGCAAATTGAGGACAAGTTCTGGAAATCCTGCTTTTGCTTTTCTGAAAATGACTTTTGTGATTTGAATTGATGTCCTTTCTAAAAGCAAGAGTTTGAATTGATTCCTCTTTCTTTTGGACACTAGACAACCAGGATTGTGACTCAAAAATCCCCACATATTTTATGGTACTTATCCATGCAAGCTTGGGGTACACATAGTTGTCTAGTTTTTCGGGTTTTTCACAATTCCTTTTAAACGATCTTGTCGAGGTTTTTGTTGGAGTATTTTGGGGGAATTTTTATTTGCGACCATTCACCCCCCCCCTCTGTTCGCCATCTCGGTCCTTCAACTTGATTAGCCTTGTGATGATGTTGTGATGATCAACACATGATCTCTATCAATTTGCAAAACACATTTGCAAACCTTACTAGTCACAAGCTAATAAAACTAAGCATGAGCTATCACTATTTGCAACACATGCAAATACTTAGCTCCATGTAAAGAACAACTGTTAAAACCAAATGTGTGAGCTTTCTCCTTTTGCAGCACATGAAAAACTTAGCTCGATGCAAAATGCAAATCAATTAAGAAGCAAACATGAACTTCCCTTATTTGCAACACATGCAAATATGAGCGTCATACAAAAGCCAACTTAAGAGAGTGAGCTACAGCAAACCAGATTAAGTTCATCAACACATGATAAAGCTCAAGCTAAATGACTCAACCTCTCTTAATAGTACGACAACCTAACTAGCAACCCGGTATCCCATCCAAACACCGAGACTGGTAAAAAACTAGGAATATATCCTTAGCCCTAGCAAGTTATACCTTTGCCTCTAGCACATCCACTTGGAACTTTATGATTACCATCACCTTCTCTCCAAGTCAGGATCTCGTCTCGTTCAACAACACATGATAATGTCCTTTGTCCCGTTTCACAACTTAATGGCTATCAACACATGATACCATCCAAATCTTCATCACCGTTAGACTTAACCTACTTCACAACTAATGGAAAATTGTTAGTCCAACAAATACAGTTAACTCAATCATCAACGCACTCCATTAACACATAATGGATGCCCCAAGATCATTCGATCTATCGTTGATGATTGACCACAACCCAAATCAATTTGAATGAAAATATTGATTTGTCTTTAGTATATTGATGAAACTAATGCTTCATATACTTAGGAACTTTTCGTTTGTCCTTTAATCAATAAAGAACACCATCAACATATGATGGAGAGCCATATGATTAGATGACAATAAAATACAATTTAAATTACATTTAAATTGTCATAGTATATATTAACTATACAAGTTTCATATACTCATTTTGATGGTTTCTAAGTAATGATCCAAATTATAAATAGTGGCAGAAAGGGATCAATATAATTGAGACCATCAAACATAGTATAAACTCCATTAAATGTGTGCATATAAATAATTGAACTTTGAATCAATATGCACATATTCAATTTAAGATTGCTTTGGAGTTTATCCTATTCTTCCATGAGTACACTACAACTACTCAAGTTTTTATATACTCAAGGATTTGTTTCTAAGTAATAATCCTTAATTTATTTAGCAATATGAAAGGGATCAATACTTATAAAACATCAAGGTAAAGTATGAAATACCCCTAAATGTGTGCATTTATGTATATATAGAATTGGACACAAAATGCACATCTTGAAGTTTAAACTATGATGAAGTTCACCTTCTAACTTGAATCTAATGTATGCTATAGAAATAATAGAGCTGTAACGATGTATACCTTTGGGGTTTCCATTTTTCATCCAAATAAGACTAATAAAAATAAAGCTCAATAAAAGAGTTAATCCCACAATAATTAGATTTGTCATTAAATAGTGATTAAAATTAATCCAAAATCAATCACCAAAACCACAAAGGAGCTTGAACTTACAACCTCCTTGTCAACTCCTCTCCTCCCTAGCTGATGGAAAGAAGAGGATGGGAAACGTCACCGCCATCGTCGTTCCCATCGTTGTTCCCCTATCCAAGTCAGTCAACACCTCCTCATACTAGAAAAAAATGGAACAAGAACGCACAAGATCTACAATCGATTGAAGGGAGGAAGAGAAGGGAGAAAGGGCGAGTCACCTTGGAGTTCTGCTTCGCCTCCCAATCCGAGGAGCGAGTGCACATCTTGTGGTTTAAACTATGGTGAAATTCACCTTCTAACTTGAATCCAAAGTATGCTACAGAAATAATAAAGTTGTAACGATGTATACTTTTAGGGTTTCCATTTTTCATCTAAATAAGACTAATAAAAATAAATCTCAATAAAAGAATTAGTCTCACAATAATCAGATTTATCATTAAATAGTGATTAAACATTAATCCAAAATCAATCACCAAAACCACAAAGGAGCTTGAACTTACAACCTTCTTGTCAACTCCTCTCCTCCCTAGCTGATGGAAAGAAGAGGATGGGAGATGTCACCGCCATCGCCGTTCCCGTCGTTGTTCCCCTATCCAAGTTAGCCAACACCTCCTCCTCACAATAGGAAAAATGGAACAAGAACGCACAGGATCTACAATCGATTGAAGGGAGGAAAAGAAGGGAGAAAGGGCGAGTCACCTTGGGGTTCCACTTCGCCTTCTAATCCAAGGAGCGAGGATTGCGATGGTGGGAGATGAGGAGGCTGCATGCGGCTGGGCAGGGAAACCCTAGCTAGTGCTTGCAGAGGGGAGTTGTGGTGAGGGGAGGCGTAGCCAACTGCTAGCGTTGTGGTGAGGGAAGTTCCTTTATTGACTTGTGGGATTGAGGGGAGTTGGCTGTGCCACAGTTTTGGCAGATGTTTTTCGCGCTCATGAAATGGCCAGACGTTGGCGAACTTTTGCGTTGGCCATTACCAACATAGCAAGGGCGAGCCAAAATTTAGTAACGATTCAAAAGCTAGCCAATTTCATTGGTATTGCTAATTTTTGGAATGGCTTACAAAGGTAATGAACCAAACAGCCTCTATGTTGTCTTAAGTTTTCCTTTCCAATTTCTTGGCCAAATTGTTCTCTGATTTGATGAATTTTGATGCATGAATTTTGCTGTTTATCCTGCATTCTGTTCATATGTTTCGAGTTCGTGCCAGCCCGAGCTTGAGTTTCAAACTCGGGCCCAGGCCTTTACACGTTTTTGAGCCTGGGTTATGCCAAGAGCCCAAAACCTAACTCAAAACGGACTGGCTGGGGATGTTGGCACTCCTCGTGGCCTCATCAAGCCTCTACCCGGCCCGGCGTATGACCTAGATCGAACGGCCTGCGCTTCTCGACGCCCACACAACCCTTCTCTAAAAGGAAGAAACCGCAGTTAGGAGCCTCCCCAAAACGACCTCACCTCACCCAGAACAGGCGGCGGCGGCGGCCGAGATGATCAAGAGGCGCTACTTCAGGCAAGACCACGGGGACAAGAACGCCTCCTCGTGTTCCTCTTCCTCCTCATCGCTCTCGGACTCGGACCGCGACCCTGCGGAAGAAGCGGTCGCCGATGAGGAAGTAGAGGAGGAGCAAGAGGAAGAAGAACAGGGATTGGCCGAGGAGGCATCGGGAGAAGAACGTGAAGAAGAACTAGAGCAACAATTCGGAGAAGAAAGTATGTTCTTGTTTTCATTGTCTCGTATTTGTGCAATTTGGAATCCTTAAGTGGTTACACGGGTAGTTTAGCTTACCCATTGTGTGTTATGGGGTCTCAGAGGACAAGTTCTCCGATGTACTGCGATACTTGCTTTCACGGTGTACATGCGTCAACACTCTCAAATATTTGTCTAATGTGGCGACCAATTTTTCCATTGACTCTTGATAGTGATAGCTGAGTCTTTTGGATTAATGGAATTGTTGATTGTTGATTTTGAGTGCGTGGGCAAAATCTAGACATGTACTGTTTTTAAGCTGATAATAATGTTATATGATTATATCTTATATTGGGTGTATTTGAATAATATTATTTAATGTGTTGAGTATGAAACTCTCAGAGGATGATTGATCAACTCCAATTTTCCAATATCATATAAAAACCATTGGAGTATTATACCATCAATTGTTGATCTGCTCTGTCCGTACACAATGCCCAAACATCTGTCTTATTCTATTGTTCTTATTTTCTTATAAATTTAACTGTTTGTTAGGGTAACCTATATCTTCTACATTTTTGTTGTTTTTTATGGCTTCACTATAAAAGCTTCTCCAGGATGCAATAGCTTAGACCCATTATATGCAAAGATTTTTAATGAAGTTTTTCTTTGGTTGCTCCTATCTATCAGGTTCAGGATACCAAAGTGAGGACAGCTCTGGGAATGATGTTGATGGACCTTCTGTAGGTATTCTTTGTTCTTGCGCTTATGCGGACTTCGTAGTATTTTGACCTTTTTCCCCTTCAATTCGGATTATGAGATCTGGATTTTTTTTTTTTTGAGATGTGGAGGAGGTTTCTAAGAATTTAAGTTATGGGTTAGGCTAAGTTACTTTTCTTGTTAGTTTTTGTTGTAAAGTAGCTATATTATGTATGATGACATGTGACGACACTTCTGCCTTTTGTGTTTGTATGGTTCTGTACAAAATTTTGGTAATTAAGTAGGGAGTCTGTAACATCATCATCTTTTTTTTGCTTTGTCCATATGGTGTCGTAGAAGTATGTTTATACAATGCTTTGTTTTACTGGCATATTTAGTGTCATTGAGACATGAGGGACTTTTGTCTGGACTTTTTGGACTTTTTAACTTACAATAGCACAAGCCTTGTAATTTCATCTGACTAAACTATCTCCATGCACCACCACTGCACTTGTCTTCCTATGCTGCCTTCACCTTGTTGTTTCCGGTGATCTATGGCCATTAGGGATAGGTGTGTTACCTAATGAGACGTGGCAGGCTGCTACCTCTGGGATCTTGGTTCGGTCAATGACCTCAGGGTGTGGCATTTTGACAAATGTTAGCTTCTGAGGCTTTTCGTTACCTGTCTCCGCCCTTTCTAGCGCTTAAGTTTAGGCTTAGGCGTTTTAGGCTTATTTGTTCAATTTGAGATCTATAGAAATATATGGCTGCAAACTCTATATTTTAATGTTGACATTTTAATATGTTTTATAAAATTAATTACTTGGCAATAATTAGGGCTCTGAGCTAGTACATGTTGAACATTTTGGTATTGCTAATTCCTGTTTATTGGACCAATTTGAATCTTTGCCTGGAATATGAGTAGTAGCTATAATTCATATCCTGTTCATTTTTAGCAGCTCATTAATCACTTCAGTAGTTCAGTGTGAAGCATATTTGCCGAGTCATCCTATGGAAACGCTTCAATTTGAGCATAATTTTATGTATTGAATAATTTTAAAATAGTGGCAAGATCAAAGTCTGCAAGCAATTTTTACTGAGGATAGGTTTTCTTTCAGATGATGATGATGAGAACAGCAGCCCAAGGTACAAAGAAGATTGTGAGATAAATTTGCCTGTTAAGAAAGCTTCAAGTAGTAATGCTGATTCTGCAAAAGCTACTGCTATCAAGGATGATACTGTTGAGGTTGATTTCGCTAACTGCATTCTGAAGTGCAAATCTGTGTATAAGTGCAAGCTTTGTCCTAGAATCATGTGCTTAAATGAGGAGATGGTCAAGTTACATCTAAAATCAAAGGTAAGTAGTTCAGAAGAAAGCTACTATTTCCCTCCTGTTTAACATTAAAGGGGGAAGACTCCCATACCACATAAAAAAACAATCAGAAGAAAATTGATTATTGTTGTCTGCTGTGAATGCTACCTTTGTCACATGTCTTCCTTTTGGTTTGTTGATTTTAGAGACATGCTCGATCGAAGAAACTATTAGAAGAAGGGAGGCTTAAGCTGATGCTCAACAGTGATGGTGAGCTGGAGGAAGAGCAAGAGACACATGCTGAACGACATGCTCGGACTGTAGCTCTCACTCAGGTGTTTGCACTAATTTTTTAAGAAGTTTCTAATTTCACCTGACCAAAATATTTTCTTAAATTGAACTTCTATTCAGTATCATGTTTAATTTTGTTCATACCTGCTAAATGTTTCAGCAAGTACAAAAGCCAAAGAAGGATTCAGGCAGGCAGCGACAAAATCGGAGGAGGAAGAAGGTATGAAATCACATCCTTTTGATTTTTGTTAGCGTACAGCACATATCGAAGGCTTTTTAGGCATCATATCGAAAGGCCTATTGAGCTCAAAGCTTGTGCAATACCATATTATTATCGTCTCTACATCAAATGATCTCCAGCAGCACGCCACCATGGAGGTCATACTAGGATGATGAACACACTTTAACAATAATCCAATGTGTATTTGTGTTGTATTGCATCGTAGTCCTTGAAGCCGCTGGAAGCTTCAGCACATAGTATCCTGATATTATTTGCACTGTTTGTTTCTTACAGAGGTCTCGGAATCATCTTGAGAAGAAACAACAGACACAAAATTCTGATAAGAAAAGGCCCAAGACTGAAAAATAATGTGGATGCCTCAGAAATGTTGCTCCCAGGTTTTTAGCTGGTTTCAACCTGAACTGTATGTTTGTAACTTTTAGAGTGAGATCATTAATGTTTTCGAAGTTTTTACTACTTGCTTTTGCCTTCCATTTGGTTCCAAGGTTAGTTGGTGACAGTTTGTTGAAACCATGAGAAATGAAGTTGAAAAGAATGGTCTCTGCCTTTAGTTTTCCTTTTTTTTACTTCGATCTTATTTATGTACAAAAATTCTGTGTATGCTGCTGCTTTTAGTACCAGACACCCAGTTAATGTATAAAATGAACAGTAAATCTTATCTTAACTAATAAAAACACAGTTTACCCGGCGCAACGGGACATCGTCCAACACTTCCCATCCAACGCTGCTGTGCAAGAGGCCTTCTGCGCGCAACGCCGCAAGCCCAACCCAACTGCCTCCCCGCCACTTTACTTGTTCTCCCCACGTCTCCCTCCCGCACATTTGCTAGGAATGCCTTCTCCCCTCAGCCATATCGTCGTTCGCGCCACTGCCGCCTCGACATCGCGCCCTGCCCGTCGCCAAATTGCCCTCCTACCCTCGCCATCACGACCGCTGTCGCTCCCTCACCTTCGTGCCTTTGCCGCTCCGTCATGATGAGTAAGAGCGAAGCCGCTGCATCTCTCTTTTCAATCTTGCCGTTGTTTAATTAATCACGTTTCTTACCTTGCTCGTAGCTGATTTCTGAGACAAAAAAGAGTTTTTGGAAAGTATCACTTCAATTTGTGATGAGATTGCACGTGTTAGGAAGTAATTATTTCTGGTTTAATCTGATTTCTTTGTTCTTCTCAGAGCCCAGTGTCATGATCAAGATCGCTAGGGTGGCTGGGAGGATTTCCTGGAGAGCGGTTGGGCACCTCATGCTGTTCCGCCGGCAGATGGACGACATCCTGGAGCAGACTGCTGCAAAGAATGTACCGTGCTGGTTCTTGCTCGTATATTAGCTCATCAGCGCCATGTGAAACAGTTGTGTGAGTTGATTCTTGTGCATATATATTTGCCCATTAGTGCCATGTGAAACAATGCGTGATCCAGTGTGTACAAGTGAGATGAACTGTTTTCTTAGGCTCTAATTATGAATATTTGTTGTTTGAATGAGTGAAACACCATGTGAAAAAATTAATTGGTCCATCAAACTAATCTTGGCAGATGATTTGTGTCGGCGTTTCGAGCACCGGCAAGTAAATTTGTAAGTCTAAGGGGCCGTGCGTTCCACTCCCTGAATGGTTAGACTCAGAAGTCCAAGATGTATACTTGGTTCGGGCCAAGGTCCTACTCGGCCAGTGTGGTGGCGTTGTATTCCCTTCATCATGATGATCGCACAAAGTTTACAAGCGAGAGTGCTAATGGCTTAGCGAGATGGGTTCGATTGCCCCCCTCCCTCCGGGGGTTCCTGCCTCCTTTTATACGAAAGGAAGGGGCAGGTTACATCGAGAATTGGGAGAGGACGAGATGACCTACACTAGGGGCTTCGGTCCTTCATTTCACGACCGATCACCACCCGCCTTGCCCATGCCGGGTCAAGAGCCTAGTTGGCGAGGCGGTTAGGTATTTCCCGAAACGGCGTACCGCCCTCTCGCGAACCTTACGAGTGTTGACGTTGTCGCGCATGACGTGGGTGTTGCCTCGGGAGAGCGTGTCTTAGTAATCAGATGTGACCTACCGATGGGATCGGGAGCATGACTTGATCCACCATTAAACCTTCTTGGGAAGGAGCCACCGCCTTGTATAGTCACTTGATTGACCCCGCTCAGGGGTACGTGGTCATATCGGTAGAGGCTTCGACACGCGCCCTTGGCGTGGGTTGCCTCGGTTTGATCGAGTCGGGATCCCGCCCCGCCAAAGGGGGTCGGAGCCCCGCTTGGTCGGAGCCGGGGTCCCGTCTCGCGCGGGGTCGAGCCCCGCTTGGTCGGAGACACTTCCCTCGATCGGTCGAAAGGGATGTCTCGTGGCCTTGCAGTGCCCGATCGGCCAGAGGGGTGGGAGCGGCCTGCTGGGCTTGAGCTGTGCTTGAGGCCGCGGCCGTCACCGGACCGTTGGGTACCCCGCTTTGAGTATTCGTCAAGAGCCCCAACCCCGAGCGATTTGCAGATTCGGTTGGGGTTGAGCTTGGATGAGAATGGTGACTGGGCCCGAGTGGTTGGTCCGACCGATTAGGTCAAACGATTTCTGCCAGGTATACCCCGACGCATCCGACGGCTGCCCTGGAATTTGGCCTGGGGCATTCGAACCGTCGGGGGCTTTTTATCACCTCGTGGTGCACGCCGCGCACGGCTTTGGCGCGCCTCGCCCGCTCGTCTTCTGGACTGCTTCGG
Source organism: Otatea glauca (assembly GCA_036346275.1). Classification (NCBI taxonomy): domain Eukaryota; kingdom Viridiplantae; phylum Streptophyta; class Magnoliopsida; order Poales; family Poaceae; genus Otatea; species Otatea glauca. The sequence goes on from CM070712.1 coordinate 12,313,365, forward strand.
GTTCTGGTGAAGGGCGCTTCGTTTTTCGACGCTTGCATTTATTCTGGAGACGCTTAATCTCCCTCCGTCCGGGTATATAAGGATGCTACGGCTTGCTTGAGTGATAGACCTTTAGACGAGGATCCTTTCTTTTGCACCTTGAAATGGCTTCGGGGCACCTTCTAGTCTTCAGCTTTGGTGATGATGTCGCGGTAGAAGAAGAAGATCCTTTGGCCGAGCTTTGGACTGGGTACGACCAGGTGATGGCCGAACTCCGGGAGGAAGAAGCTGTAGCCCGTGATGCCGCTGCCGTCGACGCGCAGCTCGAGGTCGTCCCGAGGCTCGAGGTAGCAAGGGGGGCCCTTCTAGAGGCGATGGCGCAAGGGCGCCGATCAGAGTCGATCTTGGCTGCGTCGATGTCGAACGAGCGGCGAAGAAGCGCGTCGACGTCTGGTTCCACGGCTGTGGCGGCTGTCCCGTCGACCAGGCAAGGGCCTACCAGCATGCCGTTGGTGCCACCGATGCCGCACGGATGTTTAAGAGGCTTTGGCGCTGATAAAGTCCTGCCATGGTGTAGCGTAGCTATTCTTGTGTCTGTTGGGTACTGTATGTAAAGTTGTGTAAAGTTTGAGCCTGTTGGCCTATAATGAAATCTCCTTTTTCTTTATGAATGTATTTGTGATGAGTTAGCTTCGGTTGAGTTATCCGAGTTGCTCATTTAACGTCGTAGCTAGACCGTGCCTTGGTCGGCAGGGACGACCGGATGCCTCTGCGCGAGGTTCGGGTGTCCGAGTGCTCGTTTAACGTCGTAGCTAGACCGTGCCTTGGTCGGCGGGGGCGACGATCGCGATGCCTCTCGCGCGAGGTTCGGTGTCCGAGTGCTCGCTTAACGCCGTAGCTGGACCGCGCCTTGGTCGCCAGGACGACCGCGATGCCTCTGCGCGAGGTTCGGGTGTCCGAGTGCTCGTTTAATTTTGTAGCTGGACCGTGCCTTGGTCGGTAGGGACAACCGAGATGCCTCTGCACGAGGTTCGGGTGTCCGAGTGCTTGTTTAAAGTCGTAGTTGGACCGTGCCTTGGTCGGCAGGAACGACCGCGATGCCTCTGCGCGAGGTTCGGGTGTCCGAGTGCCGTGCCTTGGTCGGCAGGGACGACCGCGATGCCTCTTCGCGAGGTTCGGGTGTCCGAGTGCTCGTTTAACGTCGTAGCTGGACGGTGCCTTGGTCGGCAAGGACGACCGCGATGCCTCTGCGCGAGGTTCGGGTATCCGAGTGCTCGTTTAACGTCGTAGCTGGACCGTGCCATGGTCGGCAGGGACGATCGCGATGCCTCTGCGCGAGGTTCGGGTGTCCGAGTGCTCGTTTAACGTCGTAGCTGGACCGTGCCTTGGTCGGCAGGACGACCGCGATGCCTCCGGGCGAGGTTGGGTGTCGCGAGTGCTCGCTTAACGTCGAGTGGACCGTGCCTTGGTCGGCAGGACGACCGCGATGCCTCTCGCGCGAGGTTCGTGTCCGAGTGCCGTGCTTTGGTCGGCGAGGGACGACCGCGATGCCTCGCGCGCTGGGTTCGTGTCCGAGTGCTCGCTTAACGTCGAGCCGGACCGCGCCTTGGTCGGCAGGACGACCGTGATGCCTCGCGCGAGGTTGGTGTCCGAGTGGTTGTTTAACGTCGAGCCGGACCGTGCCTTGGTCGGCGAGGACGACCGCGATGCCTCGCGCGAGGTTCGGTGTCCGAGTGCCGTGCCTTGGTCGGCAGTGGACGACCGCGATGCCTTTGCGCGAGGTTCGGGTGTCCGAGTGCTCGTTTAACGTCGTAGCTGGACGGTGTCTTGGTCGGAAGGGACGACCGCGATGCCTCTGCGCGAGGTTCGGGTGTCCGAGTGCTCGTTTAACGTCGTAGCTGGGCCGTGCCTTCGTCGGCAGGGATGACCGCGATGCCTCTGCGCGAGGTTCGGGTGTCCGAGTGCCGTGCCTTGGTCCGCAGGGACGACCGCAATGCCTCTGCGCGAGGTTCGGGTGTCCGAGTGCTCGTTTAACGTCGTAGCTGGACGGTGCCTTGGTCGGCAGGGACGACCGCGATGCCTCTGCGCGAGGTTCGAGTGTCCGAGTGCCGTGCCTTGGCCTCGGCAGGACGACCGCGCTGCCCTCGCGCGGGTTCGGGTGACCGAGTGCCGTGCCTTGGTCGGCAGGACGACGCGATGCCCTGCGCGGGTTCGGTGTCCGAGTGCTCGCTTAACGTCGTAGCTGGACCGCACCTTGGTCGACAGGACGACCGCGATGCCTCTCGCGCGATGTTCGGTGTCCGAGTGCCGTGCCTTGGTGGGGTGCACGACCGCGATGCCTCTACGCGGGGTTCGGTGTGCGAGTGTCGTGCCTTGGTCGGCAGGACGACCGCGATGCCCTCGCGGGTTCGGGTGTCCGAGTGCTCGCTTAACGTCGAGCTGGACCGCGCCTTGGTCGGCAGGACGACCGCGATGCCTCGCGCGAGGTTGGTATCCGAGTGCTCGCTTAACGTCGTAGTTGGACCGTGCCTTGGTGGCGCAGGACGACCGCGATGCCTCGCGCGAGGTTGGGTGTTCGAGTGCCGTGCCTTGGTCGGCAGGACGACCGCGATGCCTCTCGCGCGAGGTTCGGTGTCCGAGTGCCGTGCCTTGGTAGGCGTGGACGACCGCGATGCCTCTCGCGCGAGGTTCGTGTCCGAGTGCTCGCTTAACGTCGAGCCGGACGTTGCCTTGGTCGGCGAGGACGACCACGATGCTGTCTTGCGCGAGGTTCGGATGTCCGAGTGCTAGTTTAACGTCGTATTGGACCGTGCCTTGGTCGGCGGGGACGCACCGCGAAGCCTCCGCGCGAGGTTCGGTGTCCGAGTGCCGTGCCTTGGTCGGCGAGGACGACCGCGTTGCCCCGCGCGGGTTCGGTGACCGAGTGCCGTGCCTTGGTGGCAGGGACGACCGTGATGCCCCGCGCGGGTTCGGTGTCCGAGTGCCGTTTAACGTCGAGCCGACCGTGCCTTGGTCGGCTAGGACGACCGCGATGCCTCTGCGCGAGGTTCGGGTGTCCGAGTGCTCGTTTAACGTCGTAGCTGGACCGTGCCTTGGTCGGCAGGGACGACCGCGATGCCTCTGCGCGAGGTTCAGGTGTCCGAGTGCCGTGCCTTGGTCGGCAGGGACGACCGCGATGCCCCTGCGCGGGGTTCGGGTGACCGAGTGCCGTGCCTTGGTCGGCTGGGACGACCGCGATGCCCCTGCGCGGGGTTCGGGTGTCCGAGTGCTCGTTTAACGTCGTAGCTGGACCGTGCCTTGGTCGGCAGGGAGGACCGCGATGCCTCTGCGCGAGGTTCGGGTGTCCGAGTGCTCGCTTAACGTCAGAGCCGGACCGTGCCTTGGTCGGCAGGACGACCGCGATGCCTCTCGGGCGAGGTTCGTGTCCGAGTGCTCGCTTAACGTCGAGCCTGGACCGTGCCTTGGTCGGCAGGGACGACCGCGATGCCTCTGCGCGAGGTTCGGGTGTCCGAGTGCCGTGCCTTGGACGGCAGGGACGACCGCGATGCCCCTGCGCGGGGTTTGGGTGTCCGAGTGCTCGTTTAACGTCGTAGCTGGTCCGTGCCTTGGTCGGCAGGGACGACCGCGATGCCTCTGCGCGAGGTTCGGTTGTCCGAGTGGTTGTTTAACGTCGTAGCTGGACCGTGCCTTGGTCGGCAGGGACGACCGCGATGCCTCTGCGCGAGGTTCGGGTGTCCGAGTGCCGTGCCTTGGTCGGCAGGGACGACCGCGATGCCTCTGCGCGAGGTTCGGGTGTCCGAGTGCTCGTTTCACGTCGTAGCTGGACAGTGTCTTGGTCGGAAGGGATGACCGCGATGCCTCTGCGCGAGGTTCGGGTGTCCGAGTGCTCATTTAACGTCGTAGCTGGACCGTGCCTTGGTCGGCAGGGACGACCGCGAGGCCTCTGCGCGAGGTTCGGGTGTCCGAGTGCCGTGCCTTGGTCGGCAGGGACGTGTCCGAGTGCCGTGCCTTGGTCGGGCAGGACGACCGCGATGCCTGCGCGGGGTTCGTGTCCGAGTGCTCGCTTAACGTCGAGCTGGACCGTGCCTTGGTCGGCGTGGACGACCGCGATGCCTCTGCGCGAGGTTCGGTGTCCGAGTGCCGTGCCTTGTCGTCGGCAGTACGACCGCGATGCCTCTACGCTGGGTTGGGTGTCCGAGTGCCGTGCCTTGACGGCAGGACGACCGCGATGCACCGCTGGGTTCGGTGTCCGAGTGCTCGTTTAACGTCGTAGCTGGACCGTGCCTTGGTCGGCAGGGACGACCGCGATGCCTCTGCGCGAGGTTCGGGTGTCCGAGTGCCGTGCCTTGGTCGGCAGGGACGACCGCGATGCCTCTGCGCGAGGTTCGGGTGTCCGAGTGCTCGTTTAACGTCGTAGCTGGACCGTGCCTTGGTCGGCAGGGACGACCGAGATGCCTCTGCGCGAGGTTCGGGTGTCCGAGTGCTTGTTTAAAGTCGTAGTTGGACCGTGCCTTGGTCGGCAGGAACGACCGCGATGCATCTGCGCGAGGTTCGGGTGTCCGAGTGCCGTGCCTTGGTCGGCAGGGACGACCGCGATTCCTCTTCGCGAGGTTCGGGTGTCCGAGTGCTCGTTTAACGTCGTAGCTGGACGGTGCCTTGGTCGGCAAGGACGACCGCGATGCCTCTGCGCGAGGTTCGGGTATCCGAGTGCTCATTTAACGTCGAGTGGACCGCGCCTTGGTGGGCAGGACGACCGCGATGCCTCCGCGCGAGGTTCGTGTCCGAGTGCTCGCTTAACGTCGAGGTGGACCGTGCCTTGGTCGGCAGGACGACCGCGATGCCTCGGGCGAGGTTCGGTGTGCGAGTGCTCGCTTAACGTCAGAGCTGGACCGCGCCTTGGTCGGCAGGACGACCGCGATGCCTCTCGCGCGAGGTTCGGTGTCCGAGTGCCGTGCCTTGGTCGGCGAGGACGACCGCGATGCCTGCGCGGGGTTCGGGTGTCCGAGTGCTCGTTTAACGTCGTAGCTGGACCGTGCCTTGGTCGGCAGGGACGACCGCGATGCCTCTGCGCGAGGTTCGGGTGTCCGAGTGGTTGTTTAACGTCGTAGCTGGACCGTGCCTTGGTCGGCAGGGACGACCGCGATGCCTCTGCGCGAGGTTCGGGTGTCCGAGTGCCGTGCCTTGGTCGGCAGGGACGACCGCGATGCCTTTGCGCGAGGTTCGGGTGTCCGAGTGCTCGTTTAACGTCGTAGCTGGACGGTGTCTTGGTCGGAAGGGACGACCGCGATGCCTCTGCGCGAGGTTCGGGTGTCCGAGTGCTCGTTTAACGTCGTAGCTGGGCCGTGCCTTCGTCGGCAGGGATGACCGCGATGCCTCTGCGCGAGGTTCGGGTGTCCGAGTGCCGTGCCTTGGTCCGCAGGGATGACCGCAATGCCTCTGCGCGAGGTTCGGGTGTCCGAGTGCTCGTTTAACGTCGTAGCTGGACGGTGCCTTGGTCGGCAGGGACGACCGCGATGCCTCTGCGCGAGGTTCGGGTGTCCGAGTGCCGTGCCTTGGTCGGCAGGGACGACCGCGATGCCCCTGCGCGGGGTTCGGGTGTCCGAGTGCTCGTTTAACGTCGTAGCTGGACCGTACCTTGGTCGACAGGGACGACCGCGATGCCTCTGCGCGATGTTCGGGTGTTCGAGTGCCGTGCCTTGGTCGGCAAGTACGACCGCGATGCCTCTACGCGGGGTTCGGGTGTCCGAGTGTCGTGCCTTGGTCGGCAGGGACGACCGCGATGCCCCTGCGCGGGGTTCGGGTGTCCGAGTGCTCGTTTAACGTCGTAGCTGGACCGTGCCTTGGTCGGGCAGGACGACCGCGATGCCTCTCGCGCGAGGTTCGGTGTTCGAGTGCCGTGCCTTGGTCGGCAGGACGACCGCGATGCCTCTCGCGCGAGGTTCGGTGTCCGAGTGCCGTGCCTTGGCAGGCAGGGACGTCCGCGATGCCTCTGCGCGAGGTTCGGGTGTCCGAGTGCTCGTTTAACGTCGTAGCTGGACGTTGCCTTGGTCGGCAGGGACGACCACGATGCCTCTGCGCGAGGTTCGGATGTCCGAGTGCTAGTTTAACGTCGTAGCTGGACCGTGCCTTGGTCGGCAGGGACGACCGCGAAGCCTCTGCGCGAGGTTCGGGTGTCCGAGTGCCGTGCCTTGGTCGGCAGGGACGACCGCGTTGCCCCTGCGCGGGGTTCGGGTGACCGAGTGCCGTGCCTTGGTCGGCAGGGACGACCGCGATGCCCCTGCGCGGGGTTCGGGTGTCCGAGTGCTGTTTAACGTCGTAGCTGGACCGTGCCTTGGTCGGCAGGGACGACCGCGATGCCTCTGCGCGAGGTTCAGGTGTCCGAGTGCTCGTTTAACGTTGTAGCCGGACGGTGCTTTGGTCGGCGGGGACGACCGTGATGCCTCGCGCGAGGTTGGTGTCCGAGTGCTCGCTTAACGTTGTAGCCGGACCGCGCCTTGGTCGGCAGGACGACCGCGATGCCTCTCGCGCGAGGTTCGTGTCCGAGTGCCGTGCCTTGGTCGGGCAGGACGACCGCGATGCCTCGCGCGGGTTCGGGTGACCGAGTGCCGTGCCTTGGTCGGCCGACGACCGCGATGCCTCGCGCTGGGTTGGGTGTCCGAGTGCTCGCTTAACGTCGAGCCTGGACCGTGCCTTGGTCGGCGGGGACGACCGCGATGCCTCTCGCGCGAGGTTCGGTGTCCGAGTGCTCGCTTAACGTCGAGCTGGACCGCGCCTTGGTCGGCAGGGACGACCGCGATGCCTCTGGGCGAGCTTCGGGTGTCCGAGTGCTCGTTTAACGTCGTAGCTGGACCGTGCCTTGGTCGGCAGGGACGACCGCGATGCCTCTGTGCGAGGTTCGGGTGTCCGAGTGCCGTGCCTTGGACGGCAGGGACGACCGCGATGCCCCTGCGCGGGGTTCGGGTGTTCGAGTGCTCGTTTAACGTCGTAGCTGGTCCGTGCCTTGGTCGGCAGGGACGACCGCGATGCCTCTGCGCGAGGTTCGGTTGTCCGAGTGGTTGTTTAACGTCGAGGTGGACCGCGCCTTGGTCGGCGAGGACGACCGCGATGCCTCGCGCGAGGTTCGGGTGTCCGAGTGCCGTGCCTTGGTCGGCGTGGACGACCGCGATGCCTCGCGCGAGGTTCGGTGTCCGAGTGCTCGCTTCACGTCGAGCCGGACGGTGTCTTGGTCGGAAGGACGACCACGATACCTCGCGCGAGGTTCGGTGTCCGAGTGCTCGCTTAACGTCGAGCTGGACCGCGCCTTGGTCGGCAGGATGACCGCGATGCCTCGCGCGAGTTTCGGGTGTCCGAGTGCCGTGCCTTGGTCGGCAGGGACGTGTCCGAGTGCCGTGCCTTGGTCGGCAGGGACGACCGTGATGCCCCTGCGCGGGGTTTGGGTGTCCGAGTGCTCGTTTAACGTCGTAGCTGGACCGTGCCTTGGTCGACAGGGACGACCGCGATGCCTCTGCGCGAGGTTCGGGTGTCCGAGTGCCGTGCCTTGGTCGGTAGGTACGACCGCGATGCCTCTACGCGGGGTTCGGGTGTCCGAGTGCCGTGCCTTGGACGGCAGGGACGACCGCGATGCACCTGCGCGGGGTTCGGGTGTCCGAGTGCTCGTTTAACGTCGTAGCTGGACCGTGCCTTGGTCGGCAGGGACGACCGCGATGCCTCTGCGCGAGGTTCGGGTGTCCGAGTGCCGCGTGCCTTGGTCGGCAGGGACGACCGCGATGCCTCTGCGCGAGGTTCGGGTGTCCGAGTGCTCGTTTAACGTCGTAGCCGGACCGTGCCTTGGTCGGCCGGGACGACCGTGATGCCTCTGCGCGAGGTTCGGGTGTCCGAGTGGTCGTTTAACGTCGTAGCTAGACCGTGCCTTGGTCGGCAGGGACGACCGCGATGCCTCTGCGCGAGGTTCGGGTGTCCGAGTGCCGTGCCTTGGTCGGCAGGGACGACCGCGATGCCTCTGCGCGAGGTTCGGGTGTCCGAGTGCCGTGCCTTGGTCGGCAGGGACGACCGCGATGTCCCTGCGCGTGGTTCGGTTGTCTGAGTGCTCGTTTAACGTCGTAGCTGGACCGCGCCTTGGTCGGCGGGGACGACCGCGATGCTCTCGCGCGAGGTTCGTGTGTCCGAGTGCTTGTTTAACGTCGTGGTGGACCGCGCCTTGGTCGGTAGGGACGACCGCGATGCCTCGCGCGAGGTTCGTGTCCGAGTGCCGTGCCTTGGTCGGTAGGGACGACCGCGTTGCCCTCGCGCGGGTTCGGTGACCGAGTGCCTCGCCTTGGTCGGCAGGACGACCGCGATGCCCCCGCGCGAGGTTCGGTGTCCGAGTGCTCGCTTAACGTCGAGCTGGACCGCGCCTTGGTCGGCAGGGACGACCGCGATGCCTCTGCGTGAGGTTCGGTGTCCGAGTGCTCGCTTAACGTCGAGCCGGACGGTGCCTTGGTCGGTGGGACGATCGCGATGCCTCTCGCGCGAGGTTCGGTGTCCGAGTGCTCGCTTAACGCCATAGCCGGACCGTGCCTTGGTCGGCGAGGGGACGACCGCGATGCCTCGCGCGAGGTTCGGTGTCCGAGTGCCGTGCCTTGGTCGGCAGGACGATCGCGATGCCCGCGCTGGGTTCGGGTGACCGAGTGCCGTGCCTTGGTCGGCCGGGACGACCGCGATGCCCTCGCGGGGTTCGGGTGTCCGAGTGCTCGCTTAACGTCGTGAGCCGGACCGTGCCTTGGTCGGGCAGGACGACCGCGATGCCTCGCGCGAGGTTGGTGTCCGAGTGCTCGCTTAACGTCGAGCTGGACCGCGTTTTGGTCGGCAGGACGACCGCGATGCCTCTCGGGCGAGGTTCGTGTCCGAGTGCTCGCTTAACGTCAGAGCTGGACCGTGCCTTGGTCGGCGGGGACGACCGCGATGCCTCCGCGCGAGGTTCGGTGTCCGAGTGCCGCGCCTTGACGGCAGGGACGACCGCGATGCCCTTGCGCGGGGTTCAGGTGTCCGAGTGCTCGTTTAACGTCGTAGCTGGTCCGTGCCTTGGTCGGCAGGGACGACCGCGATGCCTCTGCGCGAGGTTCGGGTGTCCGAGTGCCGTGCCTTGGTCGGGCAGGACGACCGCGCTGCCTCTGCGCGAGGTTCGGGTGTCCGAGTGCTCGTTTCACGTCGTAGCTGGACGGTGTCTTGGTCGGAAGGGACGACCGCGATGCCTCTGCGCGAGGTTCGGGTGTCAAAGTGCTCGTTTAACGTCGTAGCTGGACCGTGCCTTGGTCGGCAGGGATGACCGCGATGCCTCTGCGCGAGGTTCGGGTGTCCGAGTGCCGTGCATTGGTCGGCAGGGACGACCGCGATGCCCCTGCGCGGGGTTCGGGTGTCCGAGTGCTCGCTTAACGTCGAGCCGGACCGTGCCTTGGTCGGCGTGGACGACCGCGATGCCTCTGCGCGAGGTTCAGGTGTCCGAGTGCCGTGCCTTGGTCGGCAGGGACGACCGCGATGCCCCTGCGCGGGGTTCGGGTGACCGAGTGCCGTGCCTTGGTCGGCAGGGACGACCGCGATGCCCCTGCGCGGGGTTCGGGTGTCCGAGTGCTCGTTTAACGTCGTAGCTGGACCGTGCCTTGGTCGGCAGGGACGACCGCGATGCCTCTGCGCGAGGTTCGGGTGTCCGAGTGCTCGTTTAACGTCGTAGCTGGACCGTGCCTTGGTCGGCAGGGACGACCGCGATGCCTCTGGGCGAGGTTCGGGTGTCCGAGTGCTCGCTTAACGTCGAGCTGGACCGTGCCTTGGTCGGCAGGGACGACCGCGATGCCTCTGCGGCGAGGTTCGGTGTCCGAGTGCCGTGCCTTGACGGCAGTGGACGATCGCCGCGATGCCCCGCGCGGGGTTGGTGTTCGAGTGCTCGCTTAACGTCAGAGCCTGGTCCGTGCCTTGGTCGGCGCAGGACGACCGCGATGCCTCTCGCGCGAGGTTCGGTTGTCGAGTGGTTGTTTAACGTCGAGCTGGACCGCGCCTTGGTCGGCGGTGGACGATCGCGATGCCTCGCGCGAGGTTCGGTGTCCGAGTGCCGTGCCTTGGTGGCGTGGACGACCGCGATGCTCTCGCGCGAGGTTCGGGTGTCCGAGTGCTCGTTTCACGTCGTAGCTGGACGGTGTCTTGGTCGGAAGGGACGACCGCGATGCCTCTGCGCGAGGTTCGGGTGTCCGAGTGCTCGTTTAACGTCGTAGCTGGACCGTGCCTTGGTCGGCAGGGATGACCGCGATGCCTCTGCGCGAGTTTCGGGTGTCCGAGTGCCGTGCCTTGGTCGGCAGGGACGTGTCCGAGTGCCGTGCCTTGGTCGGCAGGGACGACCGTGATGCCCCTGCGCGGGGTTTGGGTGTCCGAGTGCTCGTTTAACGTCGTAGCTGGACCGTGCCTTGGTCGACAGGGACGACCGCGATGCCTCTGCGCGAGGTTCGGGTGTCCGAGTGCCGTGCCTTGGTCGGTAGGTACGACCGCGATGACTCTACGCGGGGTTCGGGTGTCCGAGTGCCGTGCCTTGGACGGCAGGGACGACCGCGATGCACCTGCGCGGGGTTCGGGTGTCCGAGTGCTCGTTTAACGTCGTAGCTGGACCGTGCCTTGGTCGGCAGGGACGACCGCGATGCCTCTGCGCGAGGTTCGGGTTTCGAGTGCCGTGCCTTGGTCGGCAGGGACGACCGCGATGCCTCTGCGCGAGGTTCGGGTGTCCGAGTGCTCGCTTAACGTCGAGGCGGACCGTGCCTTGGTCGGCGGGACGACCGTGATGCCTCGCGCGAGGTTGGGTGTCCGAGTGCTCGCTTAACGTCGTAGCTAGACCGTGCCTTGGTCGGCAGGGACGACCGCGATGCCTCTGCGCGAGGTTCGGGTGTCCGAGTGCCGTGCCTTGGTCGGCAGGGACGACCGCGATGCCTCTGCGCGAGGTTCGGGTGTCCGAGTGCCGTGCCTTGGTCGGCAGGGACGACCGCGATGTCCCTGCGCGTGGTTCGGTTGTCCGAGTGCTCGTTTAACGTCGTAGCTGGACCGTGCCTTGGTCGGCAGGGACGACCGCGATGCCTCTGCGCGAGGTTCGTGTGTCCGAGTGCTTGTTTAACGTCGTAGCTGGACCGTGCCTTGGTCGGTAGGGACGACCGCGATGCCTCTGCGCGAGGTTCGGGTGTCCGAGTGCCGTGCCTTGGTCGGTAGGGACGACCGCGTTGCCCCTGCGCGGGGTTCGGGTGACCGAGTGCCCTGCCTTGGTCGGCAGGGACGACCGCGATGCCCCTGCGCGACGTTCGGGTGTCCGAGTGCTCGTTTAACGTCGTAGCTGGACCGTGCCTTGGTCGGCAGGGACGACCGCGATGCCTCTGCGCGAGGTTCGGGTGTCCGAGTGCTCGCTTAACGCCATAGCCGGACCGCGCCTTGGTCGGCAGGACGACCGCGATGCCTCTCGCGCGAGGTTCGGTGTCCGAGTGCCGTGCCTTGGTCGGCGTGGACGACCGCGATGCCCTCGCGCGGGTTCGGGTGACCGAGTGCCGTGCCTTGGTCATTTGGGACGACCGCGATGCTCCGCGCTGGGTTGGGTGTCCGAGTGCTCGCTTAACGTCGAGCTGGACCGCGCCTTGGTCGGCGGGGACGACCGCGATGCCTCTCGCGCGAGGTTCGGTGTCCGAGTGCTCGCTTAACGTCAGAGTTGGACCGCGCCTTGGTCGGCGGGGGACGACCGCGATGCCTCGGGCGAGGTTCGGGTGTCCGAGTGCTCGCTTAACGTCGAGCTGGACCGCGCCTTGGTCGGCAGGACGATCGCGATGCCTCGCGCGAGGTTCGGTGTCCGAGTGCGCGCGTGCCTTGGACGGCAGGACGACCGCGATGCCCTTGCGCGGGGTTGGTGTCCGAGTGCTCGCTTAACGTCAGAGCTGGTCCGCGCCTTGGTCGGCAGGACGACCGCGATGCCTCTCGCGCGAGGTTCGGTGTCCGAGTGCCGTGCCTTGGTCGGCAGGACGACCGCGCTGCTCTCGCGCGAGGTTCGGTGTCCGAGTGCTCGTTTCACGTCGAGCCGGACGGTGTCTTGGTCGGAAGGGACGACCGCGATGCCTCGCGCGAGGTCGGGTGTCAAAGTGCTCGCTTAACGTCGAGCTGGACCGCGCCTTGGTCGGCAGGATGACCGCGATGCCTCGCGCGAGGTTCGGTGTCCGAGTGCCGATGCATTGGTCGGCAGGACGACCGCGATGCCCTCGCGGGTTCGTGTCCGAGTGCTCGCTTAACGTCGAGCTGGACCGTGCCTTGGTCGGCGTGGACGACCGCGATGCCTCTCGCGCGAGGTTCGGGTGTCCGAGTGCCGTGCCTTGGTCGGCAGGTACGACCGCGATGCCTCTACGCGGGGTTCGGGTGTCCGAGTGCCGTGCCTTGGTCGGCAGGGACGACCGAATGCCCCTGCGCGGGGTTCGGGTGTCCGAGTGCTCGTTTAACGTCGTAGCTGGACCGTGCCTTGGTCGGCAGGGACGACCGCGATGCCTCTGCGCGAGGTTCGGGTGTCCGAGTGCCGTGCCTTGGTCGGCAGGGACGACCGCGATGCCTCGCGCGAGGTTCGGTTGTCCGAGTGCTCGCTTAACGTCGAGCGGACCGTGCCTTGGTCGGCCGGACGACCGTGATGCCTCGCGCGAGGTTCGGTGTCCGAATGCTCGCTTAACGTCGTAGCTAGACCGCGCCATGGTCGGCAGGACGACCGCGATGCCTCGCGCGAGGTTCGTGTCCGAGTGCCGTGCCTTGGTCGGCAGGACGACCGCGATGCCTCTCGCGTGAGGTTCGGTGTCCGAAAGTGCCGTGCCTTGGTCGGCAGGGACGACCGCGATGTCCCTGCGCGTGGTTCGGGTGTCTGAGTGCTCGTTTAACGTCGTAGCTGGACCGTGCCTTGGTCGGCAGGGACGACCGCGATGCCTCTGCGCGAGGTTCGGGTGTCCGAGTGCTTGTTTAACGTCGAGTGGACCGCGTGCCTTGGTCGGTAGGGACGACCGCGATGCCTCTGCGCGAGGTTCGGGTGTCCGAGTGCCGTGCCTTGGTCGCCGCAGGACGACGCGCTGCCCCCGCACGGGTTCGGTGACCGAGTGCCGTGCCTTGGTCGGCAGGGACGACCGCGATGCCCCTGCGCGGGGTTCGGGTGTCCGAGTGCTCGTTTAACGTCGTAGCTGGACCGTGCCTTGGTCGGCAGGGATGACCGCGATGCCTCTGCGCGAGGTTCGGGTGTCCGAGTGCTCGTTTAACGTCGTAGCTGGACGGTGCCTTGGTCGGCTGGGACGACCGCGATGCCTCGCGCGAGGTTCGGGTGTCCGAGATCTCGTTTAACGTCGTAGCTGGACTGTGCCTTGGTCGGCAGGGACGACCGCGATGCCTCTGCGCGAGGTTCAGGTGTCCGAGTGCCGTGCCTTGGTCGGCAAGGACGACCGCGATGCCCCTGCGCGGGGTTCGGGTGACCGAGTGCCGTGCCTTGGTCGGCAGGGACGACCGCGATGCCCCAGCGCGGGGTTCGGGTGTCCGAGTGCTCGTTTAACGTCGTAGCTGGACCGTGCCTTGGTCGGCAGGGATGACCGCGATGCCTCTGCGCGAGGTTCGGGTGTCCGAGTGCCGTGCATTGGTCGGCAGGGACGACCGCGATGCCCCTGCGCGGGGTTCGGGTGTCCGAGTGCTCGTTTAACGTCGTAGCTGGACCGTGCCTTGGTCGGCAGGGACGACCGCGATGCCTCTGCGCGAGGTTCGGGTGTCCGAGTGCCGTGCCTTGGTCGGCAGGTACGACCGCGATGCCTCTACGCGGGGTTCGGGTGTCCGAGTGCCGTGCCTTGGTCGGCAGGGACGACCGAATGCCCCTGCGCGGGGTTCGGGTGTCCGAGTGCTCGTTTAACGTCGTAGCTGGACCGTGCCTTGGTCGGCAGGGACGACCGCGATGCCTCTGCGCGAGGTTCGGGTGTCCGAGTGCCGTGCCTTGGTCGGCAGGGACGACCGCGATGCCTCTGCGCGAGGTTCGGTTGTCCGAGTGCTCGTTTAACGTCGTAGCCGGACCGTGCCTTGGTCGGCCGGGACGACCGTGATGCCTCTGCGCGAGGTTCGGGTGTCCGAATGCTCGTTTAACGTCGTAGCTAGACCGTGCCTTGGTCGGCAGGGACGACCGCGATGCCTCTGCGCGAGGTTCGGGTGTCCGAGTGCCGTGCCTTGGTCGGCAGGGACGACCGCGATGCCTCTGCGTGAGGTTCGGGTGTCCGAGTGCCGTGCCTTGGTCGGCAGGGACGACCGCGATGTCCCTGCGCGTGGTTCGGGTGTCTGAGTGCTCGTTTAACGTCGTAGCTGGACCGTGCCTTGGTCGGCAGGGACGACCGCGATGCCTCTGCGCGAGGTTCGTGTGTCCGAGTGCTTGTTTAACGCCGTAGCTGGACCGTGCCTTGGTCGGTAGGGACGACCGCGATGCCTCTGCGCGAGGTTCGGGTGTCCGAGTGCCGTGCCTTGGTCAGCAGGGACGACCGCGTTGCCCCTGCACGGGGTTCGGGTGACCGAGTGCCGTGCCTTGGTCGGCAGGGACGACCGCGATGCCCCTGCGCGGGGTTCGGGTGTCCGAGTGCTCGTTTAACGTCGTAGCTGGACCGTGCCTTGGTCGGCAGGGACGACCGCGATGCCTCGCGCGAGGTTCGGTGTCCGAGTGCTCGCTTAACGTCGAGCCGGACGGTGCCTTGGTCGGCCGGGACGACCGCGATGCCTCTCGCGCGAGGTTCGTGTCCGAGATCTCGCTTAACGTCGAGCCGGATCGTGCCTTGGTCGGCAGGACGACCGCGATGCCTCGCGCGAGGTTCGTGTCCGAGTGCCGTGCCTTGGTCGGCAAGGACGACCGCGATGCCCCGCGGGGTTCGGGTGACCGAAGTGCCGTGCCTTGGTCGGCGAGGACGACCGCGATGCCCTGCCGCGGTTGGGTGTCCGAGTGCTCGCTTAACGTCGTGAGCTGGACCGCGCCTTGGTGGCGTGGACGACCGCGATGCCTCTCGCGCGAGGTTCGGTGTCCGAGTGCTCGCTTAACGTCAGAGCTGGACCGCGCCTTGGTCGGCAGGGACGACCGCGATGCCTCCGGGCGAGGTTCGGGTGTCGCGAGTGCTCGCTTAACGTCAGGCTGGACCGCGCCTTGGTCGGCGGGGACGACCGCGATGCCTCGCGCGAGGTTCGGTGTCCGAGTGCCGTGCCTTGGTCGGCAGGACGACCGCGATGCCTGCGCGGGGTTCGTGTCCGAGTGCTCGCTTAACGTCGAGCCGGACCGCGCCTTGGTCGGCAGGACGACCGCGATGCCTCGCGCGAGGTTCGGTGTCCGAGTGGTTGTTTAACGTCGAGTGGACCGCGCCTTGGTCGGCAGGGACGACCGCGATGCCTCGCGCGAGGTTCGGTGTCCGAGTGCCGCGCCTTGGTCGGGCAGGACGACCGCGATGCCTCGCGCGAGGTTGGGTGTCCGAGTGCTCGCTTAACGTCGAGCCGGACGGTGTCTTGGTCGGAAGGGACGACCGCGATGCCTTCGCGCGAGGTTGGTGTCCGAGTGCTCGCTTAACGTCCGAGCCGGGCGTGCCTTGGTGGCGTGGATGACCGCGATGCCTCGCGCGAGGTTCGTGTCCGAGTGCCGTGCCTTGGTCCGCAGGACGACCGCAATGCCTCTCGCGCGAGGTCGGGTGTCCGAGTGATCGCTTAACGTCGTAGCTGGACGGTGCCTTGGTCGGCAGGGACGACCGCGATGCCTCTGCGCGAGGTTCGAGTGTACGAGTGCCGTGCCTTGGTCGGCAGGGACGACCGCGTTGCCCCTGCACGGGGTTCGGGTGACCGAGTGCCGTGCCTTGGTCGGCAGGACGACCGCGATGCCCTGCGCGGGTTGGGTGTCCGTGTGCTCGCTTAACGTCAGAGCTGGACCGTGCCTTTGGTCGGCGGGGGACGACCGCGATGCCTCGCGCGAGGTTGGGTGTCCGAGTGCTCGCTTAACGTCAGAGTGGACGGTGCCTTGGTCGGCGAGGACGACCGTGATGCCTCGCGCGAGGTTCGGGTGTCCGAGTGCTTGTTTAACGTCGAATCGACCGTGCCTTGGTCGGGCAGGACGACCGCGATGCTCTCGCACGAGGTTCGGTGTCCGAGTGCCGTGCCTTGGTCGGCATGGACGACGGCCGCGATGCCCCGCGCTGGGTTCGGTGATCGAGTGCCGCCGCCTTGGTCGGTTGGGACGACCGCGATGCCCTGCGCTGGGTTGGGTGTCCGAGTGCTCGCTTAACGTCAGAGCTGGACCGTGCCTTGGTCGGCGGGGACGACCGCGATGCCTCTCGCGCGAGGTTCGTGTCCGAGTGCTCGCTTAACGTCGAGCTGGACCGTGCCTTGGTCGGCAGGGACGACCGCGATGCCTCTGGGCGAGGTTCGGGTGTCCGAGTGCTCGTTTAACGTCGTAGCTGGACCGTGCCTTGGTCGGCAGGGACGACCGCGATGCCTCTGCGCGAGGTTCGGGTGTCCGAGTGCCGTGCCTTGGACGGCAGGGACGACCGCGATGCCCTTGCACGGGGTTCAGGTGTCCGAGTGCTCGTTTAACGTCGTAGCTGGTCCGTGCCTTGGTCGGCAGGGACGACCGCGATGCCTCTGCGCGAGGTTCGGGTGTCCGAGTGCCGTGCCTTGGTCGGCAGGGACGACCGCGTTGCCTCTGCGCGAGGTTCGGGTGTCCGAGTGCTCGTTTCACGTCGTAGCTGGACGGTGTCTTGGTCGGAAGGGACGACCGCGATGCCTCTGCGCGAGGTTCGGGTGTCAAAGTGCTCGTTTAACGTCGTAGCTGGACCGTGCCTTGGTCGGCAGGGATGACCGCGATGCCTCTGCGCGAGGTTCGGGTGTCCGAGTGCCGTGCATTGGTCGGCAGGGACGATCGCGATGCCCTCGCGCGCGGGTTCGTGTCCGAGTGCTCGCTTAACGTCCGAGCTGGACCGTGCCTTGGTCGACGAGGACGACCGCGATGCCCTCGCGCGAGGTTTCGGTGAAAGAGTGCGCGCCTTGGTCGGCAGGCACGACCGCGATGCTCTACGCGCGGGTTCGGGTGTCCGAAAGTGCCGTGCAGTGGCGGGGACGACCGAATGCCCTGCGCTGGGTTCGGTGTCCCGGTGCTCGCTTAACGTCAGAGCTGGACCGTGTTTTGGTCGGCGTGGACGACCGCGATGCCTCTGCGCGAGGTTCGGTGTCCGAGTGCCGTGCCTTGGTCGGCGGGGACGACCGCGATGCCTCGCGCGAGGTTCGGTGTCCGAGTGCTCGCTTAACGCCGAGCCGACCGTGCCTTGGTCGGCCGGACGACCGTGATGCCTCTCGCGCGAGGTTCGGGTGTCCGAATGCTCGCTTAACGTCGTAGCTAGACCGCGTGCCTTGGTCGGCAGGACGACCGCGATGCCTCGCGCGAGGTTCGGTGTCCGAGTGCCGTGCCTTGGTCGGCGTGGACGACCGCGATGCCTCGCGCGAGGTTCGTGTCCGAGTGCCGTGCCTTGGTCGGCGCAGGACGACCGCGATGTCCTCGCGCGAGGTTCGGGTGTCCGAGTGCTCGCTTAACGTCGAGCTGGACCGCGCCTTGGTCGGCAGGACGACCGCGATGCCTCTCGCGCGAGGTTCGTGTGTCCGAGTGCTTGTTTAACGCCGAGTGGACCGCGCCTTGGTCGGTAGGAACGACCGCGATGCCTCGCGCGCGAGGTTCGGGTGTCCGAGTGCCGTGCCTTGGTCGCGAGGACGACCGCGTTGCCCCCGCACGGGTTGGGTGACCGAGTGCCGTGCCTTGGTCGGCAGGACGACCGCGATGCCCTGCGCTGGGTTCGTGTCCGAGTGCTCGCTTAACGTCGAGCTGGACCGCGCCTTGGTCGGCAGGGACGACCGCGATGCCTCGCGCGAGGTTCGGTGTCCGAGTGCTCGCTTAACGTCAGAGCCGGACGGTGCCTTGGTCGGCCGGGACGACCGCGATGCCTCTCCGCGAGGTTCGGTGTCCGAGATCTCGCTTAACGTCGTAGCTGGATCGTGCCTTGGTCGGCGTGGACGACCGCGATGCCTCTCGCGCGAGGTTCGGTGTCCGAGTGCCGTGCCTTGGTCGGCGTGGACGACCGCGATGCCCTGCGCGCGGGTTCGGGTGACCGAGTGCCGTGCCTTGGTCGGCGAGGACGACCGCGATGCCCAGCCGGGGTTCGGTGTCCGAGTGCTCGCTTAACGTCGAGCTGGACCGCGCCTTGGTCGGCGGGGACGACCGCGATGCCTCGCGCGAGGTTCGGTGTCCGAGTGCTCGCTTAACGTCGTGAGCTGGACCGTGCCTTGGTCGGGCGGGGACGACCGCGATGCCTCTCGCGCGAGGTTCGTGTCCGAGTGCTCGCTTAACGTCAGAGTGGACGGTGCCTTGGTCGGCAGGACGATCGCGATGCCTCGGGCGAGGTTCGTGTCCGAGTGCTCGCTTAACGTCGAGGCTGGACCGTGCCTTGGTCGGCAGGACGACCGCGATGCCTCGCGCGAGGTTCGGGTGTCCGAGTGCCGTGCCTTGACGGCGAGGACGACCGCGATGCACTGCGCTGGGTTGGGTGTCCGAGTGCTCGCTTAACGTCGAGCTGGTCCATGCCTTGGTCGGCAGGACGACCGCGATGCCTCGCGCGAGGTTGGGTGTCCGAGTGCTCGCTTAACGCCGTGAGTCGACCGTGCCTTGGTCGGCCGGACGACCGTGATGCCTCTGCGCGAGGTTCGGGTGTCCGAGTGCTCGTTTAACGTCGTAGCTAGACCGTGCCTTTGTCGGCAGGGACGACCGCGATGCCTCTGCGCGAGGTTCGGGTGTCCGAGTGCCGTGCCTTGGTCGGCAGGGACGACCGCGATGCCTCTGCGCGAGGTTCGGGTGTCCGAGTGCCGTGCCTTGGTCGGCAGGGACGACCGCGATGTCCCTGCGCGTGGTTCGGGTGTCTGAGTGCTCTTTTAACGTCGTAGCTGGACCGTGCCTTGTTCGGAAGGGACGACCGCGATGCCTCTGCGCGAGGTTCGTGTGTCCGAGTGCTTGTTTAACGTCGTAGCTGGACCGTGCCTTGGTCGGTAGGGACGACCGCGATGCCTCTGCGCGAGGTTCGGGTGTCCGAAAGCCGTGCCTTGGTCGGCAGGACGACCGCGCTGCCCCTCGCGCTGGGTTCGGGTGACCGAGTGCCGTGCCTTGGTCGGCAGGACGACCGCGATGCCCTCGCGGGGTTCGTGTCCGAGTGCCGCTTAACGTCGAGCTGGACCGCGCCTTGGTCGGCAGGACGACCGCGATGCCTCGCGCGAGGTTCGTGTCCGAGTGCTCGCTTAACGTCGAGCCGGACGGTGCCTTGGTCGGCCGGGACGACCGCGATGCCTCGCGCGAGGTTCGGTGTCCGAGTGCTCGCTTAACGTCGAGCTGGACCGCGCCTTGGTCGGCAGGACGACCGCGATGCCTCGCGCGAGGTTCGTGTCCGAGTGCCGTGCCTTGGTCGGGCAGGACGACCGCGATGCCCCCGCGCTGGGTTGGGTGACCGAGTGCCGCGTGCCTTGGTCGGCAGGGACGACCGCGATGCCCCATCGCGGGGTTCGGTGTCCGAGTGCTCGCTTAACGTCAGAGCTAGACCGTGCCTTGGTCGGCAGGACGACCGCGATGCCTCGCGCGAGGTTCGGTGTCCGAGTGCTTGTTTAACGTCAGAGCCGACCGCGCCTTGGTCGGCGGGGACGACCGCGATGCCTCTCGCGCGAGGTTCGGGTGTCCGAGTGCCGTGCCTTGGTCGGCGAGGATGACCGCGATGCCCTGCGCTGGGTTCGTGTCCGAGTGCTCGCTTAACGTCGAGCCGGACGGTGTCTTGGTCGGAAGGGACGACCGCGATGCCTCGCGCGAGGTTCGTGTCCGAGTGCTCGCTTAACGCCGTAGCCGGGCCGTGCCTTCGCCGGCGTGGATGACCGCGATGCCTCGCGCGAGGTTCGTGTCCGAAAGTGCGCGTGCCTTGGTCCGCAGGACGACCGCAATGCCTCTGCGCGAGGTTCGTGTCCGAGTGCTCGCTTAACGCCGAGCCGGACGGTGCCTTGGTCGGGCAGGACGACCGCGATGCCTCTCGCGCGAGGTTCGAGTGTCCGAGTGCCGTGCCTTAGTCGGCAGGACGACCGCGCTGCCCTGCGCTGGGTTCGGTGACCGAGTGCCGTGCCTTGGTCGGCAGGACGACCGCGATGCCCCTGCGCTGGGTTGGTGTCCGAGTGCTCGCTTAACGCCGAGCTGCACCGCGGCTTGGTCGGCAGGACGACCGCGATGCCTCGCGCGAGGTTCGTATCCGAGTGCTCGCTTAACGTCCGAGCTGGACCGCGCTTTGGTCGGCAGGACGACCGCGATGCCTCGCGCGAGGTTCGGTGTCCGAGTGCTCGCTTAACGTTGTAGCCGGACGCTGCCTTGGTCGGGCAGGACTACCACGATGCCTCTCGCGCGAGGTTCGGATGTCCGAGTGCTAGTTTAACGTCGAGCTGGACTGCGCCTTGGTCGGCAGGGACGACCGCGAAGCCTCGCGCGAGGTTCGGTGTCCGAGAGTGCCGTGCCTTTGTCGGCGAGGGACGACCGCGCTGCCCTCGCGCGGGGTTCGGTGACCGAGTGCCGTGCCTTGGTCGGCAGGACGACCGCGATGCCCTCGCGCGGGTTCGGTGTCCGAGCGCCGCTTAACGTCGAGCTGGACCGCGCCTTGGTCGGCGGGGACGACCGCGATGCCTCGCGCGAGGTTCGTGTCCGAGTGCTCGCTTAACGTCGTGGCCGGACGGTGCCTTGGTCGGCAGGACGACCGTGATGCCTTGCGCGAGGTTCGTGTCCGAGTGCTCGCTTAACGCCGTAGCTGGACCGTGACTTGGTCGGCAAGGACGACCGCGATGCTCTCGCGCGAGGTTACCGTGTCCGAAAGTGCGGCCTTGGTCGGCGAGGACGACCGCGATGCCCTCGCGCGGGTTCGGGTGACCGAGTGCCGTGCCTTGGTCGATCGGGACGACCGCGATGCCCTGCGCTGGGTTGGGTGTCCGAGTGCTCGCTTAACGTCGAGCTGGACCGCGCCTTGGTCGGCAGGACGACGGCGATGCCTCGCGCGAGGTTCGTGTCCGAGTGCTCGCTTAACGTCAGAGCTGGACCGCGCCTTGGTCGGCGGCAGGACGACCGCGATGCCTCCGGCGAGGTTCGGTGTCCGAGTGCTCGCTTAACGTCGTGCATTGGACCGCGCCTTGGTCGGCGTGGACGACCGCGATGCCTCGCGCGAGGTCGGGTGTCCGAGTGCCGTGCCTTGGACGGCAGGGTCGACCGCGATGCACCTGCGCGGGGTTCGGGCGTCCGAGTGCTCGTTTAACGTCGTAGCTGGTCCGTGCCTTGGTCGGCAGGGACGACCGCGATGCCTCTGCGCGAGGTTCGGTTGTCCGAGTGGTTGTTTAACGTCGTAGCTGGACCGTGCCTTGGTCGGCAGGGACGACCGCGATGCCTCTGCGCGAGGTTTGGGTGTCGGAGTGCCGTGCCTTGGTCGGCAGGGACGACCGCGATGCCTCTGCGCGAGGTTCGGGTGTCCGAGTGCTCGCTTCACGCCGAGCCGGACGGTGTCTTGGTCGGAAGGGACGACCGCGATGCCTCTCGCGCGAGGTTCGGTGTCCGAGTGCTCGTTTAACGTCGTAGCTGGACCGTGCCTTGGTCGGCAGGGATGACCGCGATGCCTCTGCGCGAGGTTCGGGTGTCCGAGTGCCGTGCCTTGGTCGGTAAGTCGTGTCCGAGTGCCGTGCCTTGGTCGGCAGGGACGACCGCGATGCCCCTGCGCGGGGTTCGGGTGTCCGAGTGCTCGTTTAACGTCGTAGCTGGACCGTGCCTTGGTCGACAGGGACGACCGCGATGGCTCTGCGCGAGGTTCGGGTGTCCGAGTGCCGTGCCTTGGTCGGCAGGTACAACCGCGATGCCTCTACGCAGGGTTCGGGTGTCCGAATGCCGTCTTGTGTGGTCGGGCAGGACGACCGAATGCCCGCGTGGGGTTGGTGTCCGAGTGCTCGCTTAACGTCAGAGCTGGACCGCGCCTTGGTCGGGCAGGACGACCGCGATGCTCTCGCGCGAGGTTCGGGTGTCCGAGTGCCGTGCCTTGGTCGGCAGGACGACCGCGATGCCTCTCGCGAGGTTCGTGTCCGAGTGCTCGCTTAACGTCGAGCCGGACCGCGCCTTGGTCGGCCGGACGACCGTGATGCCTCGCGCGAGGTTCGGGTGTCCGAGTGCTCGTTTAACGTCGTAGCTAGACCGTGCCTTGGTCGGCAGAGACGACCGCGATGCCTCTGCGCGAGATTCGGGTGTCCGAGTGCCGTGCCTTGGTCGGCAGGGACGACCGCGATGCCTCGCGCGAGGTTCGTGTCCGAGTGCCGTGCCTTGGTCGGCAGGACGACCGCGATGTCCCGCGCGTGGTTCGGGTGTCCGAGTGCTCGCTTAACGCCGAGCTGGACCGCGCCTTGGTCGGCAGGACGACCGCGATGCCTCCGCGCGAGGTTCGTGTGTCCGAGTGCTTGTTTAACGCCGTTGCTTTGGACCGCGCCTTGGTCGGTAGGGACGACCGCGATGCCTCTCGCGCGAGGTTCGGTGTCCGAGTGCCGTGCCTTGGTCGGCAGGACGACCGCGATGCTCTCGCGCAAGGTTCGGTGTCCGAGTGCTCGTTTAACGTCGTAGCTAGACGGTGCCTTGGTCGGCAGTGGACGCACCGCGATGCTCTCGCGCGAGGTTTGGGTGTCCGAGTGCTCGCTTAACGCCGAGCCGGACGTGGGCTCGTGTTACGTCGTAGGTGGACGTGGGCTCGTTTTACGTCGTAGCTGGACGTGGGCTCGTTTTACATCGTAGCTGGACGTGGGCTCGTTTAACGTCGTAGCTGGACGTGGCCTTGGTCGGCATGGACGACGGCGATTCCTCTGCGCGAGGTTGGGGTGTCCGAGTGCTCGTTAACGTCCGAGCCGCATCGCGCCTTGGTGGGCAGGACGCACCGCGATGCCTCGCGCGAGGTTCGGTGTCCGAGTGCTCGCTTAACGCCGAGCCGGATCGCGCCTTGGTCGGCAGGACGACCGCGATGCCTCGCGCGAGGTTCGGTGTCCGAGTGCTCGCTTAACGTCGAGGTGGACCGCGCCTTGGTCGGCAGGACGACCGCGATGCCTCCGCGCGAGGTTCGGTGTCCGAGTGCTCGCTTAACGTCGAGCCGGACCGCGCCTTGGTCGGCAGGATGACCGTGATGCCTCGCGCGAGGTTCGTGTCCGAGTGCTCGCTTAACGCCGTAGCGGACCGTGGGCTCGCTTTACGCCGAGCCGGACGTGGGCTCGCTTTACGCCGTAGCCGGACGTGGGCTCGTTTTACGCCGTAGCCGGACGTGGGCTCGCTTTACGTCAGAGCCGGACGGTGCCTTGGTCGGCAGGACGACCGCGATGCCTCGCGCGAGGTTGGTGTCCGAGTGCTCGCTTAACGCCGAGTGGACCGTAGGCTCGCTTTACGCCGTAGCCGGACGTGGGCTCGCTTTACGTCGAGCCGGACGTGGGGCATCCATCCCGAGTCCTCGCCCGCGAGGGTAGCCGCGAGGAGTGGCCGCCGCCTATCCCACACGATACCCCATCGCGGTGTGGGACCCGGAGTGGGTGAGCGACGCGTTTACCGCGCTGGTTTGAACGCCGTGCTCGTGGAGCTTATAACAGTAGTCCGAGTGGGTCCTGGGAGGTTCGCCAAGGGGGACCCTTCCGAGCGGATGGTCCTGCAGTAGGTGTGTCTGCCCCGCTGTGGGGCGACCCATAAGAAACCTTTCTTTACTCAATCCAGATGGGCCCCGGGTCGTCCGCCGACCAGTGGCACACCGGCCGTCGCCATCGATGAGCTCCGGGAGAGTGTGAAGTATGGTCTCGGACGCGAGTAGAGGTGATTGGGTCGTCAGTCGACCTAACCGAATGCCCACCGTGGGGCTCACCTCATACTTGCCCCTCGCTCAAGTTTCACTGGGGCGGCCTTATGCCCATCTGGTGGGGTAGGCCTTTTGAACCTGACTTTTAATCGGGCCCCGGCGCAAGCTACGTAGCTTTTGCTATTTGGGCCGCAGCGCCCAATGGGCCTTTCGACGCGCGCCAGCAGCAACCGCCCCGCCTCAAGGCGGAGACCGAGAGGTTACAGGACGATTGCCCGGGGCGACGTCTTTATAGCTCGCCGCTTCGTCCGATTAAATGCTGAGTGGAATTGGAAACCGGGAGTTACCAGGCTGGCGTGACAGACGAGGGTGGACGCGACGCTTCGCTCGAGGGGGTGCCTGTTCGGTCGGCGCCTGCTCGTCTTCTATATATACGTTGCTAGGGCGCTTTGAGTAGTCACGCTTGCTTACCTTTCTCGCCTCCCGTCCCTAAGACAAAAAGGAACAACAAAGAGCCAAGGAAAAGAAAACTCAGCCTTCTCTTCTCCTCGCCTTTCCGTCGCCTCTTTCGCAAGGATGTCGTGGCCGAGTGCTCGCCAGCAGCCAGCGCGCTCGGCAGTGAAGAAAGGCTTCCTCCTCGCGCAAGATCTCTCCGGTTGAGGGTGCCGACGGAGCCGCCCCTCGCCGGGGGACGACGAGGTCGTGGTGCTAGCCTCGTTCTTCGAGCGCGGCTTCGGCTTACCGCTGCACCCGTTCGTCCGGGGGCTGCTCTTCCACTACAAGGCGGAGGCGCACCATCTTAACCCCAACGGGGTCCTCCACATCGCCATATTCATCACGCTCTGCGAGGCTTTCCTGAGAATCGAGCCGCATTGGGCGTTGTGGAGGCATTTCTTCCAAGCAAGGCTCTGGAAGGACAAGCCAACGGACACCGCGGCGCCCATTGGTGGCCTGGCCCACCAGCTTCGGTCCGGCCAGAGCACGGAGTATCTCGAGGTCAAGCTGCCATCGCCCAACAAGGGATGGCGCCGAGTGGTTCTATGCTCGTAACATCGGAGGCAGCGCCCGCCCTTCACCGCAAACTTCCCGTGGCGGGAGGAGTGGAACTGGGCGCCGAGAAGCGAGAGAAGAAAAGGTGGCCTCGATCGTAGAGCGGTCGTGGCCCTAAGGAGGCAAGGGCTCACCGGGACGTGGTCGCGGCGTGCCTTCATGAGGATGAGCGCGCAACCTCTTGCGATGCACCCCCCCTGCTCCAAAGACGAGGGCATCCGACCGGATGAGGATGGCGGAGCCCGAGCTGGCCGCGACGGAGGTTGAAGCCCGGGTGGCCGCCGTCATGGGAGGAAGCGCTACAGATGCGACGGGCGGCCACCCGGAGCCATTCTCGGCGGCCCACCCTCCAAATCTGGTAGGTCGACCGGACTTCTTCCCGCCCCTCTTTTTTTTGCTTCTAACGCCTGGTCTGACCAGTGTTTTTTATCTTCTAGGGGCTCTTGGGCATGTCCTCCCGGGCGCCGCTCCCGGGAGATAAGGAGGCGAGGGCGGTAGCCCGAGCGAAGGCCGCAGAGCTCGACTCCTCCCGCAAGAAGCGGAAGGAGGAGAGGAGGAAGAAGAAGGCGAAGGAGCGCGCGACGAGGGCCGCGCGCGGTGAGGACGTGTCGGAGGCCACTGCTGTGGGTGCAACCTCCACCGCAGCAATGAAGCACCCCGGCCATGCATACTGGGTTCCTTCGACTACGACCGGGCGGCGGTCCGGCGTGGACTGCGGAGGGCGACACCACAGCCCGCGCCGAGGGGCCTCGGGAGGGTGACCGACGGTCGCCGCCATCGTCGCGCTTTCGTGGAGGCGGCTTCAGGAAGCGGCCGGCAGATTCGCCTCTGAGGGGACCGCGAAGAGAGCGCGCCGCGCGCACCGCCGGCTCAGTAAGTACTCTTTTTCTTTTGTTCAAACATTTTTTGCAGCAAGGCCGCCCGAACCGCTTTTAAGTGTTTGTGATGTGCAGCGCCTATACGGGTGTGACCGTGGCGCGTCCTGTGGCGGTTCCGCAAGGGACAGCGCCGGAGGAGTCGCCAGCGCAGGACACCGCAGAGGTTCCAGACGCCGATCGGGTCGGCGCCGATCGTGGTGCTGGCGGCCGAGGGCACGCCTGGCCACGAGGCCGAGGTTGGCGAGGAGCTCCCGACGCCTCATTGGGGACACCGCCGTCTGACGTGATCATCCTCACGGAGGAAGAGACGGCGGCGCTGTCGGCGATCGTGTTTACCGAGACGGGCGCCCGGTGTTGTGAGGTGTCCACCCCCGCCTCGGGAGGTGCCGACCGAGGTCCCGCAGGCGCAGGTCGCCGAGGGGATCCCCGGGGGACCAGTGCCACCATCATTGCCGATGGTGCTCTGGACGGGTAGTGCCCCGCCCGAGCAGACGACCGGGGGCCCGCTGCCGGGAGTGGCCCTTGAGTCGGGGTCGGTGGGCGGAACGGAAGAGAGCGAGTGGGTCGCTCTTCAGCAAGGCACTCTGGATGCCGAAACAGAGATAGAGCAGGTCCGAAAGGGTCTGACTCTTGCTCTAGAATCTTCCAGCCGAGCGTTGGACGCGATGGCCGGGGGAGTCCGGCCGATCAGCTCGGTAAGTTTATGAAAAAACACCCATCTTGTAAAATTCTGACGCACTCGCCGTGAGACTAACGGATAGTCCGCATCTTGCAGCATCTGCGGGCTTGCTCAGAGGGCAAAGCTGAGCTTCTACGGCGCTCGGACAGCCAGCGGGCGGCTGCCGTGGAAGAGTGCGACCGGCTGCGCCTTGAGCTGCGCTTAGCTCAAGAGGCGCTGAGCGTGAGGCGGTCGGAGGCGACGAAGGACCGCCAAGAGCTGGAGGGGGCCACTAAGGCTCTCTTCGATGAGCGCCTAGGGGCCCAGTCCCTGAGGACGAGGGTGGCAGAGCTCGAGTCCTCCCTGGCAGAGGCCACCAGTGCCAAGGACGCGCCGCCACCGCAGAGGGGCAGCGCAGCGCAGCAACCGGCCTCATGGACCGAGCGAGACCAGCTCGAAGGACGCCGATCGAGTCCGCTCCGAGCGGAGGCCGCTCGGCGACTCGACCTCCTTGAGTACCTCCTACGAGGCGGTCCAGCAAGAAGTCCGCAACCCGCGAACTCTGCGGCGTAAGGGTCTCAACTTATTTGATTCGCGGGCGCTACTCGTAAGTCGTGATCATCCGGCGCCGCTGCCATCCGCAGAGCTGCGAAGAACTTGGGCCTCGCCGCTGAGGAGCGGAAGGACGCCCGCAGCCCGTGACAAGGCGGTCACGCGCGGGACGGGCTCGCGGCGCCAAGGTTGCCGAAGATGGTCGGGCCGAGCCGCTACGAATCGAGGCCTTCGCAAGGCCGACCAGACGATGCGCCGGGTCCTTGAGCATGGTGGGCCCGAAGCGCTCTGGCGCCCTCGCTAGCCCGAGTGCCGAGCGCGCCGAGAGGGCGGTGATTGCCGGCGCGGGCGCTTTGAGTTTCGGCGCCGTCAACACCATCTCGCACTACGATGGAATTGACTCGCGGTGGTGAGCAAGCGCCGCCGAGAACCGACCGACGGCGAGATCGATGTGTTCGAGCTTTGGTCGAGCCGCACGCCTAAGATTGCCACCATGTCTCGCCAAGCAGTCGCCCTCGAGGAAGAATAAAGCAGTTAGATTTATCCTCCTTTTTAAATTGTAAAGATTATTATGCTTGAAAACAATCTTAAGGTTAACAAGTTCCAGTACGCCTCTTGCCCCTTTTGTGTTTTTGGTGAACGTTTGACCGGCCATAGCCTTAAGGACCGCAAGGGTCACTTATGCATAGGTCGGGTTGCATTGGGAGGGGCTAAGAGGATAGGAATCTTGGTTACTCAGCAGTTATGCGCACTTGTGAGGGATAGGAGTGTTCCCGACCGACAAAAGATCGCTCCACTTGGGCATTTCCTTCTTCCGCGAAGTGCCAGAACCATAGCCGCTGGGGCGTAGGACATAGCACTCGGGTCGAGAGGATTACCGCCGGGAGGACTCGTGACCGGTCGGGTCACCGACCCGCACGAGCGCGTGAGCTAGCCGAGTTTGCGCAGGGAGGAGTGTTCCCAACTGACCAAAAGGTCACTCCACTCGGGCACTTCCTTCTTCCGCAAAGCGCTACTTAGCAACCATAGCCGCTGGGGCGTAGGCCGTAACGCTTGGGTCGAGAGGGTTACCACTCGGGATGGACCTCGTGATCAGTCGGGTCACCGACCCGCACGAGCGCGTGAGCTAGCCGAGTTTGTGCGGGGGAGGAGTGTTCCCAACTGACCAAAAGGTCACTCCACTCGGGCACTTCCTTCTTCCGCGGCGCTACTTAGCAACCATAGTCGCCGGGCGAGGCCGTAACGCTTGGGTCGAGAGGGTTACCACTCGGGATGGACTCGCGATCGGTCGGGTCACCGACCGCACAAGCGCCACCGTAGCGGCTGAACGGGTGCCTAAGGGCAGCCCAGCGCCGCATGGCGCACCGTGTGCTCGAAGGGTAAAGGTAAAGACCATGCCGTGGAAAAAGAAAAGAGTTTAGGATAGAATCGCCTTAACTTTTCTATGTTCCAAGCGCTCGAAGGATGCGACCGCCGCGCCCTTGAGTCGAAGGTGCCAAAGTTGGAGAACCTCTGACGGTGAAGGGCCTTCCTGGCGGTGATAGCTTGTGCTTGTCTTTGCTTTGGTTTGGACCCGCGCAGACTAGGTCGCCAGGTCAAGGATCGCCCTCAACTCGGGCGGCTGTGGTAGCGCCGCAGAGCTTGTTGATACTTGGCCGATCGCAGGATGGCCACGTCATGCGCCTCGTCGAGCTGGTCGATGGCGTCTTGTTGCGAGGCGAGCCCCCGAGCCTCATCGAAGGCTTGTAGACTTGGGGCGCCATACTCCAAGTCTGTTGGCAAGACGGCTTCAGCGCCGAACACCATGAAGAACGGTGTAAACCCGGTCGCTCGGGTGGGCGTGGTCCGCAAGCTCCAGAGGACGGAGGGCAGCTCGGCCACCCACCGACAAGGACTCGGTTGTGTGCTAATGCAAGATAAGAAGGTTGTAGCGTATGCCTCGCGACAACTAAGGCCACATGAAGTTAACTATCCTACCCATGATTTGGAATTAGCAATGTAGTGCATGCTTTAAACATTTAGCGCCACTATCTCATTGGTAACCGCTAGAAGTTTATACCGATCACAAGAGTTTGAAGTATATCTTTACCCAAGTCGACCTCAATATGAGACAAAGAAGATGGTTGGAATTGATTAAGGACTATGACATTGGGATTCATTATCATCCGTGCAAGGCCAATGTCGAAATGATGCTTTGAGTAGAAAGAGCTACCGCAATACTGATGATTAAGGAAAGTCACCACCCTCTATAAGGAATTTGTGCTTAGTTTGGAATTGGTTCAAGAAGGGTATTTAGCTACTTTGGAAGTACGCCCTACGCTGGAAGATCGATTCGAGAAGCATGTAGATGATGCCGACATCAAGGAGATTAAGAGCAATATGAAGAAAGGAAAAGCCCAAGGATTCACCAAGATGAACAAGGTACTATCCGGTATGAGAAGCGATTTGCGTACGGATCGTAAAGAGCTTAAGGAGTTGATTCTCAAGGAAGCGCATGAGACTTTATACTCCATTCATCCCGAAGTACCAAGATGTATCAAGACCTCAAGGAAAGGTATTGGTGGCCTAGCATGAAGCGTGAGATTGCGTAATATGTTGCACTTTGTGATGTCCGCGGAAGGTCAAGGCAGAGCATCAAAGGCCGCAGGATTGCCGCACCATTGAAGATTCCGAATGGAAGTGGGAAGAAATTGGTATGGATTTCATTACGGATTTCCTAAGACCCAAGCGTGTTATGACTCGATCCGGGTAATAGTGGATCGATTGACTAAGGTAGCTCACTTCATTCCGCTTAAGACTACCTATGCGCAGAGATAAATTAGCGAATTATATATGTCAAGGATCGTCGCCTTCACGGAGTGCCTAAGAAGATAGTGTCCGATAGAGGAAGCCAATTTACTCTCGCTTTTGGCGAGTCCGCATGAAGCCATGGGAACTCATCTCGACAGATCGCTTATCACCTCAAACCGATGGATGATCGAGCGTGTGAATCGATTCTTGAAGATATGTTAAGGGCTTGTGCCTTAACTTATGGTGCCAAGTGGGACAAGTGTTTGCCCTATGCCGAAGTTTTCGATAACAATAGTTATCAAGCCGTTTGCGGATGTCGCCAAGCATTATATGGGAGAAAGTGCGTAACTCCTCTCAACTGGAAGGAGTCAGAGAAAGACAATTGTTTGGCCTGCCATATCGCAAGAAGCCAAGAGCAAGTTCACTAATTCGAGACCGCTTGAAGATCGCCAAAGCGCATAAAAGAGTTATGCGAGATAACCGCCGCAGAGATTTGAGTTTCGAGCCCAATGATTATGTTTATCTCAAAGTCACCCTCTCAAAGGAGTTAAGAGATTTCAAGTAAAAGGAAAGCTTGCCCTAGATATGTGGGACCGCTCAAAATCTTGGAACGAAGAGGCGAGGTTGCCTACAAGTTGGAATTGCCTCGATCTTTTGTCGAATCCATGATGTGTTCCATGTATCGCAGCTTGAAGAAATGTCTGCGTGTGCGAGGAACAGATGCCATTGAAGCCATTGATCCGCAAGAGGATCTTACCTACAAGGAGCAACCAGTGAAAATTTTGGATATCGCAGAGCGTATCACGAGAAGCAAGATCATCCATTTTGCAAGGTCCAAAGTGGAGCAATCATTGTAAGAGGAAGCAACTTGGGAGCGAGAAGAGGATCCAAGTCCGAGTTTCCCCACCTATTCTCTAGCCAGCCTGAATCTCGGGGGTCGAGATTCCATTTAAGGGGGGGAGGTTTGTAACATCCCAAAATTTGAGTTTCGGAATGTTGATTTCAAAATTAAACCATTTGCATTTTTTGGAATTAAGTCTAGCTTAATTTGAATTTCTAAATAGTGAAAGGATTTAATTTGGCTAAACTATTCATCAAACTAAAGAATTTCAGTTTTAGTTAGATTCCTTGTGCTCCAAGGAATTTTTCTGTATTTTTGGGGATTTTTCTGAATTTATTTGACATTTATTTGAATTTATTTGCAATTATTTGAATTTCTGGATTTTTCTTAAATCGGAAAATGAATTTAATTTGCCAAAACGCTGTCGGGCCGAATCCTCTGCGGCCCACTTCTTTTCCCGCTCGGCTCGGCCCAGTCGCTCGCGCTCGCACCGACCCGGTCAGCGCGCCGCCCAATTCCACCACGCGCCACCGCCGTCGGATCTGCGCCCGGCGTGGACGGTTGCGATGCGGCCACATGGCGCGCCGCAAACCCTAACCGGCCGCCGCCGCCGGAGTCCGTCTCGCCACGCCTTGGCGCCCGTGCAGCGTCCGGCGCGCCCCGAGGGCTATAAAGCCCAGCCGCACCCTTCCGAGGTTCCTCGCGCGCCGCCTCGTTTGCCCCCTCTTTTCGCCCGCTGCCGCCGCCGTCGAAGTTCTTGCTCACCGGCGATCTCCGCCCGCCCGAAGTCTTCGCCGTCTTTTTCTTCGCCACGGTGCTCCTCCACCGTCGTCGTTGGTCTCCCGAAGTTCCCACGCCGCCTCCTCGCTCCACCTTGCCCCGCGCCCGATCCGCCACCTTCGCGCTGGCCTCGTCTTCTTCCTCGCCTCCAGAAGCCGCCGCCGCCTCGCCGTCGACCTCCGGCCGATCGCGCTCCGCCGTCGATCTTCACGGACGCTCATGATCGCGCGCGTCACCCCGCCGCAAATCGCTTCGCCGTCCGACGGGCGAAGTTGCGGATCGCGACACGTGGCTCGCCACGTCCGCGCCACGCCCGAGCCGTGTGTGTGCTGAGTCGGCCGCGCTACCACCCGCGTCGGTCGCCGCAGGCTACCGTGCGCGCGGTGCACGGTGAACCGGCGCAGGCTGCCGTGGACCTTGTCCACCGTGAGCGGTGGCGACGGCGTTGCGCAATAAATCGCTTTTCAAGACAAAAATAAATCCAAAATTCGATTTTACGATTTTCTTTGTTTTCTCTGAATTTAATCTTTCGAGGCCGTTCTCGCTCATACGAACTCCGATTGAGGCGATTCAAGTTTCTAAATTTTTCTAAAATCAAGATCTATCTTCTAGAGCCATTTATTTTCAGTTTTGAGCTTGTTTGAGTCTCTGTTTTGTATTTATTTGGTTTCGTTACTTTCTTTTCCGGTAGACGCTAATTCCGAGGGAGCGAACGAAGACTTCGAAGACCAAGATTCAGCACTAGATCAGCAAGGCAAGTCGTAACCTTTGATCATATTGATCCTATGTTTGCAAAGTAATTTATTTTATACACTTGCTTGCTATTTACGTACCAATGTTTATTTAATGGGAGTAGATGTATACCTAGTTGACATTATGCCACCTTGATTCGTTGTATGCCATGTATCCATTGTTAAACCTAGGTTGGGACATTACTAGTTGGACATAATCATTATACCAACATTGGGTTATCGTAGCTATGCTTAGATATACGTTGAGATTCATGTCACACATTGAATAATGTTAATCCTGACCTAATGAGATATTGAATCGTGGCCATTAGCCACTGTTGTAAAACTTGTTGTACCATAGCGGGGTTTGCCATTGGTCTTGGTTGAACGAATTGTTTTCCCTCGGGCAAGTGATCGTGCAGTAAAGGGGGTGCTTTCTAGCACATTGGGATGTGGATGTCTTGCCTGAGACAATTTAAGGACTTAATCTTGTGCGCCATTGAACTGGGTCTAATCGTACTACCACATGTCTGGAATGAGACAGACCTAGCTGATTAATTTGCAATGTCTAGTCTTGAGTACTGCCAGTTGGTGGTGTGGGTTCCGGATGGACGGTAGATTCGTAAGGCGAAGAGGGGCCCTAAGGGCGAAACCTTAGCGAGCGTCACAGAGTTTAGACAGTGCATTGTAAAGGCTTTGTCATGATATCTCTGCGACACACCAAAGGAAGTGTGTTAAGATCGATTGCACAAAGAGATGTTCATGTCTTGTGGGTAAAGTTGTACAACCTCTGCAGAGTGTAAAACTATTCGAATAGCGCGTCATGATCATGGACAAACCCGGGAATTTCACACGGGGTATAGAGTGTTTCATAAAATGTAGAATGTGGAATTGTTGGGATGTGAACGGGGAGTTCGCTGTTGTTTTGTTGTATATCTTTGATCTACCAGTTATTTATTTATCTTTTCATAAATATGCTTTCAATCTATTTATCAGATTTCAATTCAAGTTATTGCTTTACGCAAATGAACTATATAGCCATACTTGTCAAGCCGCATAAATATATTGCATCATTTCCCTACGACTTGTCGAGTACCTTTGTACTCACGGCTTTATGCCCTTGTTGATCGATTCTTGTGAAGGAGATAATGAATATTATGAGGAGGAATTCTATGAAGACTACGTGGATTAGGAAGGCGTTCCCGCACGATTGCCCGTGGCATGTCGAATGGTTCAAGTTATCTTTTCCACGCAATAGTATTTGTTTCTTAAGCCCTTAAGGCATAATGGTGTAAACATTGACCATAAGGTCGTTTGCTTTATTTAATAATAATTTGCTTCTTCCTAGTTAATTCGTTGTATGGAATGATATTTCATCTATGTTTCCACTTGTGTGCACTAGCGTGATCCTGGACTAGTGCGGTATATACAGAGGGTTTCGATTTGCAAACCGGGTCCCGACAGTGATCACCGATCGAAGGTGACCGGAACTCGACCACCGGAGGTATTCGAGGACGGCTAGTGAGGCGGTGTGGACCTCACGGTGGCGAAGTTTGAGCCGATGCTTGTCGGCGTAGCACGCCGTCCGCTAAAGATCATGAGGCAGCCGTCGGGTTCGGGGAACTCGTCGTCCGCCTTTTTCTCCACGGCCCGTGGGGCCGTGGACCGCTCTTTCCTTTGCCCTGCGGCGTCGTGGGGGCGCAGGAAAGGAAACGTCTCAGGACTTCGCAGTCCCGGTACTTATGTTTGACGAGGAACCCGTGGTTCGCACGGGCTGTCCATCAATTTCTCGGCGGTCAGCGCGACGGTCGGTCGCGACTCGCCGCTAAGGTGGCGGTCGATGATGGCGACCACTTGGGACTCACGGATCTATTTTCCATGCCGCTTCCGCTTGTCGGAGTGATCGGAAGAGGATCCGATTCGGACGTCGGGCTCTTGCTGGGCCTTTCCTCCTTCGAAGATAGCCCCCACAGCCTCCTCGCCGGAGGCGTGGTTGGTGGCGATGTCGAGGAGCTCCTTGGTGGTCCTGGCCTTGAGACAGCCCAGCTTGTGCACCAGGGCCTTGCAGGAGGTGCCGTAGATGAATGCTCCCACGACATCGGCGTCAGAGATGTCGGGGAGCTCGTTGCATTGGCGGGAAAACCGCCGGATGTAATCCCGGAGGGTTTCCCCTGGCTGCTGCTTGTAGCCCTTCAGGTCCCAGGAGTTGCCAGGGCGCTTGTAAGTGCCCTGGAAGTTGCCGACGAAGAGGGTCTTCAAGTCGGCCCATCGATGGTTTTGGCGGGCAAGTACTCGAGCCAAGCTCGGGCCGAGTCCGCAAGGTAGATGGGGAGGTATGGATGATGAAGAGATCATCCGTCGCTTCCCGCCCGCATGCAAGCCGGTAGTCTTCAAGCGGACACACGGGTTCGTGGCCCCAGCAGTACTTGGCGATGTTGGTGGGCGCCGGACCGGCAGGAAATACCGACGGATCCCGCGTAAAGCCCGTGGTTCGGGACCATCGGGCTTGGGCTGCGGCGGTGGCGCGCCGCCCACAATACGTGAGTGGACGGCCTCCTCGCGCCTTTCTCGCGCCTCAAGGGTGGCGCGAACGCCGTAGGCGTCGCCGAGGCGCCGGGCGCACTGTGGTGCGCGAGGCCCGGGTGGTTCGTGGCGTGGCGCCGCCGCCGGACCACCGGCCGAAGCGGCGGGCGGGCCCGGTGGCGAGGTGGCGCTCGAGCGGTAGGAACCGGAGGCTCGCATGTGTTGCACGCAAGACGCTCCACCAGCCCCGGAGGTTCTGCACGTGGCTTTGGCCTCCGGTCGGCCGGCCCGGAAGGCCTCGGCAAGATCGCGGCCGCGCCACGCTCGCTTGCATGGGGGAAGAACTGAGGGCCGTCGGATTCTTCCGCCAGCTTGTGGTGTACCTGTCGCGCGCGGCCGCGCGCGTCGCCGGGCACCTGCTGGGTCTCGGGCTCATCCCGCCTGTGTTAGCTCGAGCCGGTCGAGCTTCGACCGCCGCTTATCCAGCTCTTCGCGCTGTCGCTGGAGTTCGGCGCGGCGAGCTTGAGCGCGTTCAGCACGCTCGCGCTGGTGTTCCTCCTCCTGCGCCTCAGTGCGCCGGATGGGGGCCCCCGTAACCGCGGGGGTTATGATTAAATCGACCGTGCCCGCCATGTTGCACTCGCGAGAGTGCCGCCCGCGGGCAGGGTACTCCGTGTCGGAGCTGGAGTCGTGGCTGGAAGAGTCTTCCAGCAGCTCGTGGATAGAGGCCGGCATGTAGCCAGCCATCGCCACAAGTTGTGAGCCTGCGGGAGGTGACACGGTCACCTGCCCGGGCCCACGGGAGCTTTCGCCAGACGTGGCGGAGCGCTCCCCAGGCTCCGGCTTTGGGACTCGCAGGCACCCAAGCCGAGCTTAGCGGTCGCCGAGATGGCGCCCGAGCTTTCGGGGCGCCGGGCCTCGATGGCGGCGGATGAGCGTAAGCCCTCCCGTCGGGGTGACGGCAAAGTTGAGGGAGCCGAAGCGGATCTGGTTCCCCGGCGCAATCATGCCGTCGCGGGTGGAAGATGCCATCAGGGAGGCAAGCGTAATCCGGAGATGGTGATGAAGACGCGCGAAGGCCCCTACCTGGCGCGCCAACCGCCGGCGTTCGAGCACCGACAAGTAAATTTGTAAGTCTAAGGGGCCGCGCATTCCACTCCTGAATAGTTAGACTCGAAGTCCAAGATGTATCTTGGTTCGGGCCAAGGTCCTACTCGGTCGTGTGGTGGCGTTGTATTCCCTTGATCATGCATGACCGCACAAAGTTTACAAGCGAGAGTGCTAATGGCTTAGCGAGATGGGTTCGATTGCCCCCCTCCCTCCGGGGGTTCCTGCCTCCTTTTATACGAAAGGAAGGGGCAGGTTACATCGAGAATTGGGAGAGGACTAGATGACCTACACTAGGGGCTTCGGTCCTTCATTTTGCTGACTGATCACCACCCGTCTTGCCCATGCTGGGTCAGTAGCCTAGTTGGCCAGGGCGGTTAGGTATTTCCCCGGGAAACGGCGTACCTGCCCTCTGCGAACCTTACGAGTGTTGACGTTGCTGCGCATGACGTGGGTGTTGCCTCGGGAGAGAGCGTGTCTTAGTACTGTATGTGACCGACTGATGGGACTGGGAGCATGACTTCGGTCAGTCATTAAACCTTCTTGGGAAGGAGCCACCTGCCCTTGTATAGTCACTTCGATTGACCCCGTTCGTGGGGTACGTGGCTGTTGGCTGGTAGAGGCTTCGACACGCGGCCCTTGGCAGGGGTTGCCTCGGTTTGATCGGAGTCGGGGATCCCGTCCCGCCAAAGGGGGTCGGGAGCCCTGCTTGGTCGGAGCCGGGGGGTCCCGTCTCGCGGCGGGGGTCGGGAGCCCCGCTTGGTCGGAGACACTTCCCTCGATCGGTCGGGAAGGGATGTCTCGTGTGGCCTTGCAGGTGCTTCGGTCGGTAGTGGGCTGGGAGCGGCCTGTTGGGCTTGAGCTGTGCTTGAGGCCGCCGGCTCGTCACTTCGGGCCGTTGGGGTACCCCTGTTATGAGTATTCGTCAATTTGCATTCATGAGATCACAGCATGATGGTTAGTTGCTCATATGTGTGGTAGCCTGGTAGCTTGTGTTTGTGTAGGTCACCCATTTGATAGGTCAACATAATTCCTTTTCGCATACCAGAGCTGCTCATAGTTTTCTTCTTCATGGCGGGGACGGGGGGTTAGCCCCTCCGTAGAGTCCTAAAAGTTTCCTTCTTCTTCTCCTTCTCATTTTGTGTGCGAGGTGTTTGGTGATGGATGGGGTTAGGGCGCAAGAGCATTGGGGTGGTTAGTGTACAATATAGATAGTGCTAATAGGTATTGTTGAGACCACACGATGCATGACCCAAACCCCACTGGCAGATGAGAATTCCCTTTCGGTAGTACACTCATTGTTTCTTTATTTGTACAATCAAGCTGTAAACCATTTTTCTTTTGCCCAATGGTCATAATTCTGCTAGTAATTGGCAATGCATGCATTGTTTTAGAGTTGAATATGCACCACAATTGATCTACCAATCTTAGTTAGGAACACTGTTATCACGGCGTCGCCTAGAGTCCCGATGGCCTGGGGGACCAGGACCCATCGCCTCGCCTAGAAGAGCTCAGGCGCCGCCTAGTCGTCCCAGGTGTCGTGGCAGGCATCGCGGTGGAGGTAGCCGGGAAGAGTAAAGGCAAATGGGCAGAGGAGCCGGGCTCTTAGGTAAACTCTAGCGCGTGGAGAGGGCCTTCACCATCTGCAGGCCGTCGCGGCGTTGTCTATAGATCTCGTCACCTCCAGCCCATCGCCTCTGCCCTCCAAGCCATTGCAGCAGCGCAGCACCGGCGGCGGTGGAGGTGACGGTGACGGTGGTGGCACCGATTGCTGTTGCTGGCTACATTGCTTTGATGCTTGGCTGAGGATTGAGGAGTGACCGAGTAAGGAACAGAGGAGTGACCATGCGGTGATTGCTGCTGCTGGCTGCATTGCTTTGATGCTTGGTTGAGGCGACGGAGTGATCAAGTGAGACTGAGGACTGAGGAGTGACCGAGTGAGGAACTGAGGAGTTCATATTGATGGCTTTGATGCTTGGCTACTGCTGCATTGCTTGGCTGGTGGCTGCTGCTGCATTGCTATTTCTACTGCAATTAGTGGCCTAACTGTCGCCTACGTGTCTAGGCGCCCCCCGAGGCGACTCGCTTCACCGGGGCGCCATAATAACCATGGTTAGGACCATGTATAAATTGGTAAACATGAGCAAATAAAAGATGAAAATAGATTCATGGCAGCTTTTTTAATGAACATCATCAGTTCCGTCTTATTAGAAGACACATATCTCTAAGGGTGATCTGTCTCCTTAGCACTTAGCCAAGTAGGCTACACAATTGAATATACATCATCGGTGTGAAACAGAACTTGGGCTAAAGGTCGATTCATTTGGTTGCTTTTCATTATTCCATTTTCGATTTTCTGATACTTTTCTTTTATTCCATTATTCCACTTTTCGATTTTCCATTCTTGCCTGAGCTTTGTGTGGTTTGTCGAGCTGATAATCTTTTTGCTTTGTCAGTTTTTAGTACCGATTTATGTTATATTTGTTATTTTTAGCAGGTTGTTGTCAGGTCAGCTCATGTTGGTGCAGCCGTGATCATTGAGTTATTACTCGTGGATGGAATGCAGATCTCTATTTTAATCACAGTGGTTCATTACAATGTTTTACATGGATTACTGAAATATTTGATGAATGTAAAGTTGAGTTGTGCAGCAGAGAACATAAAAAAAAGGGTGGAAATACAGTCATAAATCCTTAATCTCTCGATTTTATTTACTATTATATAGGGGAAAAATATTACCTACTAACCTAGATGGTTCACCCTAAAACATGTTGATAGGCACAACTGAAGGCATGTGCATAATATTAAAAGTTGTGTTCGCTGCGCAAATGCAGATTAGCTATTAGCAATTACATAGTGCTTAATTTGTCGCTTACAGATTTGTTTGATTACAGAATTTTGCTTTGTTTTTCAGAATTCCGCGAATGGCTAATTTATTTTTCTTTAATTCAGTTCTAACAGATCAACCATTGATGTGTTAGGGCTATCTCTATACTTACCCTAACAACCAGCTGCAAGAAATCTCTTCACACATAATTCTCCAATAGGCAACAGATGAGCGAAAAATTAACTGAGGATACACTAATCATGTTTCTGAGATTATTTCAGATGAGCAATGCTTGCTACCCACTAGATTGCAAAGCTTTCTTGGTACTAGGTGTAACCTACGAATTTTTATTCCAAGTTTTGCCTTGAGAGTTAACTCATCCATATTTAGTATTACATAATGTACCGTGCACCTATGTTAGATACAATTTGTGTATAATCAGTGCTTTGAATGAGAACAATTGTGACATGGTTCAAACCGAGTTGCACACCTAGACAATAGTGACGACCGAATTGGCTATGTACTACTTACGAAGTCATAAATTCGTTGTTTTCGATGTCTAACTACTGTAGGCAATAGGTGTTATTGCATCAATGTTAGAGTTTTCTAATTCGTTGTTAGCCATGCATTGTACTTCCTCCGTTGATAAATATAAGGCGTATTTTGACTTTGCAAAAGGATTAAAGTTGTGGTGAAATTGAGAAAAGTATGAGAGAAAATGACTTACATATCCCTCTTAATTGTCTTGGAAGATAAGAGATAATGAATAAATAGGGGTATAAGTGGAAAGGCTTATTAAATCTATATGCACGCCTTATATTTTTCAACAAGACCATTTAAATTATAGGCCTTATATTTATCAACGGATGTAGTATTTTTTTTTTGTTGCAGCGTAGCTTCACAGATGTTTGGTTCTATTCATTTGATTGCTCGACTATGTTGCAGCTGCATTTTTTTTCTGTATCTAGCCACAATGGTGCACGTTGGTATAACTTTTGTAGGTGGCTTGGTTACCTCAGACATGGGGTGTTTGTAGTAGCCCTAACATACTTATATCTTTCAGTCCAAGATTTATTCATTGTTTACTAGAGATTCTTAAACAAAATATTTTTTGAACATATTTTCTGCATTTGTAGGGTAATAATGTTGTTCTGATGTCTAACCATAGACAAGCAGATTGAGCAACTTATTGACTTTCTGCTTCCAAGTAGTCAGTGGGTCAGTGAAAACACAATAAGATAATTCTTTCATTATAGTACTCTTATTAAGTTACTTATGAATCATTTTGTTTTTCTCATAGATAAGTACCCTGCTTGATTACGTTTTTAATTCCTCTTTGTCCTCAAGAAAAATCACCTGACCAAAAGTACAATACCACTGTAGTTTTTTTTTAACTCACTAATGCTTAAACTAGACTTCTCATGCATGCTGTACACTAGCTGCTCCTCATAAGTAGATTGGTGTAAGGCTTCAAAGCTATGAAAACCTAAATAGGCAGACTATACCTAGCCAAGTTGCAGTATTTAGGAAGATTCTGCATATGTTCTCATTACGGTGGGATCTAATATGAACTGAGCTATTTACGTGAAGGTTGTAGCTTTAAAGAAAGTCTCTTTGGAACTTAATTTCTTCTGATATTGTTATGGATTGAGATATACAATACAACCCACTACAAGAATGAGGGAAAAATTCGTGGGCCAAAAACCCACGAATTTAAGCCAAAACTCACGAATTTAATTTAAATTCGTAAGCAAACCGTCGAATTTAGTTCACGAATTTAACTCGACGAAATTAATTAATTAAATTTAGGTACCTACGAATTTAAGTTAAATTGTGAGTTTTCGCCAAGCCCACGAATTTAATTGGGAATCTGAGTTAAATTAGTAGGTTTAATAAACCCACGAATTTAACAGATTAAATTGTGGGTTTCTGATCATTTTACAATATATATATATATATATATATATATATATATATATCCAAATGTATATATATTTATATATATATATGTATCGCACTCAATACATATAACAACTAAAGAAGAAAAGAAAAGGCAAAAAGAAAATTGAAACTAAAAATTGCTAAGCGAAGAATAAATAAGAAGGATCATCTATTTTTTTCAAATCTGATCAGAAACACTAACACAAAAGATAAACTCCACAATGAACTTCAAGCGAACGAAGAATTAACAAACGAGACACCAAACCTATTACCAGTACTAAAATACTGAAACCAACCTTTTAACTCTTCAAAACCGGCTTAAAATTAAGTCTCCGAAATGTACAAAATTTCGGCATAACCTCTCTTGTAAATAGGACATCCACTCAGCAGACAAAAAAACATTTGCAGTTATAATATATATATCAATCTCTCAAACCAGAAGGAGACATTCTAGCAGATCCTTAGATAATCCAATCACACATCCAACGACAATTTGTAAATTACGCAATGACGTACAACACATTACAACCAGTGATAGATACAATCCACATTCCATTACAATAAGTCCATCACAATAAGTCGATCACAATGTATCCATCACAACAAGTCATAAAGTACAACAGTAATACACCAATCGAGCTCACAATGGAATTCATGCCTCGGGGTTGTTGGAGTTGTGGGCGCTACCACCACCGTCGGCGTTGTTGAAGATGTCTTCTATGATGTCGTCGTTAGTACGTGCTGGAGGGCGTGACCTAGAAACCTGCAAGTTCAAGATTAACTTAGGTTGTGCTACAAGTAACATTATGCTGATTCACATGAAACAAGGTCAGAATAGTACTATTCGACCAAGACACAATATGAGAATATCAATATGACAGGTCAAGCTAAACAAGAATAGATACTATATATAAGAACTACACCTACGAGCTAGTCAAGATATGC
Source organism: Otatea glauca (assembly GCA_036346275.1). NCBI lineage: Eukaryota > Viridiplantae > Streptophyta > Magnoliopsida > Poales > Poaceae > Otatea > Otatea glauca. Next base: position 12,354,876 of record CM070712.1, read on the forward strand.
TATAATAATCATATGAACATCAATCTCATATTCAATGAAGCATCCGGGACTTCCTTTCTCCATATTCAATGAAGCATCCGGGACTTCCTTCCTCAATAAAAACAAGTCAAACATCATTGATTCATTGCTAAATGGCAGGCGTTTTCACCACTACACTTTGTTCATGCACAAGTGCCCCTAGCCAAAGACCAAAATGTCATAAATTGCATTATAAGTTGTTAGGCATATCCTATGATACTAACCCTGTAATGATAAGGTGGCTTGGCCAATCCCTTATAAAAGTTTAGCCCCATTAATGGAATCCAAAATCATTACCCAGAATATTTCTGTCCCAACAATTCTCTATTTGGCTAGAGTAGCAAGGTGATACTAGTCAATCTGCTAATGTAACCGACCATACTCTGCAATCAGAAGTGTAAAAAAAACCCATGCGAGGGCCCATTTCTGTCTTAGCGCAGTGCGGTGGTCAACATAACTAAAAGAAACAAAGTTTTCTAAAGCACGCCAGCAGTAGGAAGATAATGGGGTCCCTGAGTCAAGAGGTTAAATTATCAATACAATCGGTGAAAGGCATACCAAAGAGCTTCTCCATTTTGAGCGAGGCCATCTCAAGGGGTCTACTTCACTAATACGAAATAATTCCAGGCGCCTAAAACACAGAAAGTAAAACCCAATAAAATATTGTACAAAAGAAAATTTTAGTTGAGTTGAAAAGGGCATACCTCTCATAAACATCCTCACACCCATACTGAATCTTAAACCTCATTCCAATACAGAAAGGATGGTTCAAGCTCTTCAGGAACTTCCAATATGGAACAACAAATTCTGAAGCAGTAACTCTGCAGAGTTCAAGAATTCAGATTCAAATATGTAAGTGGATGTTCTATACTCCCCCAGCTCAGAAAAAATCGTTCTTTTTTTTTACTTGGGTTCTTTAATGTACAACTTTTGATTGATCACTGGTGTTTGATATTAGCAAGCAAGTACAACCTATTTCATTTCGTGTCCAATTTCAATGCTTACAAATATATCAAGGGGTTGTATTGTTCTTTTTGACATATGTATTATTATCGGTGTAGCTATACTGCTACCACCTTGTCAACATCATATTTTATCTTGCCAGTACCATACGTCAAATATTCGAGCAAGCTTTGACTACATAAAAATGAATATTATATGCTTTAAACAACAAACCTCGAGCTGTAACAAATGTGAAAAACACTTTTATGTTTCAAGGAATTAGCCACAGCAGAGAGAGTGTGTATCTTTGAGTCTTTGCACATTGAAAGCTTTAAGAAGGACTCATTTTTAAGCTGGATGGCTCTCCTTAAACCAGTCTTAGTTCACCATCATCACCTCTACAAAGGGAAAAACAATTTTCTGAATAAAAGAAATAAAAAGACAAAGTTATTGAGTTTATCACATTGTTCATATGCTTAGGAGAAGCAAGACTGCATCCCCGAGACAAGTTTCTTTCTATTGACAAATGAACTCCATCCGGTTGTTAAAAGATGCCTACGAGGTTGACACGGAATGCAAAAGAACATATCATAACATCACAGGAGATACTTGATCCATCACTTGCTAAAACTACAAGATAAATGATAGCGACTCTCGAATTATAATGGATGGTAGAAGTACTTTAAAGAAACATTAGTAAGCTTGTCCTTTATGTTGAAGGCACTATTTCCGTTAAAAAAAAAGGTATTGAATGATGGAAGTAACTTTTGCTGCACACAATGTTCCCTTATATGTAGTAGTATAATATAACTCATAAAACAAAATAGTGTAAGCTGCAAAAGCAAAATCCAACTTTATATCAGTAAGAATGGCTGGTGCAAACAAAATTTGCTACATGAAGCTTATGGAGATATGAAGCAAGTTATATCAATGAAGCCAATGCCAGTCATCAAAACACTAATTACAAAAGGAAACCATTGTCAGCAAAAGAAACAACAACAGCAATGTTCCAATGTGTGGCTACATAAAGGAGAAACTACCAGTGTCTTGAAATTAGGAAAGAGTTGAAGCTGCATCTGCCATATATTTCATAATATAGACTACAACGGTCCTCCAAGATTTATATTAGCTATATCTTTGAAAAAGCAAAATGCGATTCTGAGCTTTTAGAAATGGTCTTTTTTACTCAAATATAAAAGTATATGGAAGCATCATACATAACTACATAAATTAGAAGTGTCAAATGAAACATATACTAGCAACAGAATAAATAAATAAATAATATAAAAAGGGCATTGCAAACTCCTGATCAAGTACTCCATTAGTACTGATCTCACCTCTATAAATATGGCGGAACCTCCATTTCACTCCATGCAAATCTTTGGCAACAAGCTCTTGGGAAGGCCTGAGCTGCTTGTAATCCTCTGAAAAACAAAGCAAAAGTAGTGGTTAGAGTTGCAATACAAGGCCAGGTGTCATTTCAAGTGCCAAATGTCCCAAATCAATCTTCCATCTTATCACCGAGGTGGCAAGCAGTCCTCAAGAAGACGGCGAGGAACAGAGAACCCTCCGTGCGTGCTAGTGTCGGAGGCCGTAAGTGTCTTGCAAAACATGTGCAGCATGCGGGACTTCCTTTCTCCATCACCATCCACCAAGTCATCTTCCCCTTCAATTCCACCACCACGCAAAAATTCCCATCCAATCACAGAAGCACATGAATCCAATCGAGTGATTTAAGCAGCATCTTACCTCGCCCTCCGCCACGGCGCCACCCGGCGTACACCTCATCGATCGCGCAGATCCTTTGCTCACGATCCAGACCATGTGAATGTAATCCCCATCGTCAAAACAAGCAATACGGCCGAAACCAAAAGCCCCGTGGCATGAGCACGATACTCCACTCACGCATAGCTCGGCGTCCACGACGCAAGACGCCACGTCGCGGCGGCAGGCCACCGCCACGTCCCTCCGCGGCGCGCCGGCGCGCGAGGTGCCCTGCGGCAGTAGACTATCATGTTGCCCGCCGCGCGGCCGCCGCCATCGCCCAGCGCAAGCGTGCCACGGCTCGGCACACCGCCGCCGCGGTGCATCCTCCTCCTCATCCACCGTGTTGAGATCGATGCGGGTGCTCGGCCGGCGGGGGCGGCAAGCGGCGGGCGGGCGGGCGGGCGGGAGGCGGCGCTTGGCGGGCGGCGTCTCGGCGGCCGAAGCGGGCGCGGCGCGGCGGTCGAGTGGGGCGGCAGCGCTGGGGACGGGGCCGCGGGCGTAGGCCGCAACGGCGCTGGGGCGGGCGGGCACGGCAAAAAGGGCGGCGCGGACGGGCGGGGAGAGAGCAGCGAAGAGAGAGAGAGAGAAGCCGGATGGGGTATTAAATTCGTTGCAAATTCGTGGGTTTTGTGGCGCACGAATTTAATTAAATTCGTGGGTATTTGTATTACCCACGAATTTAAATAAATAAATTCGTGGGTTTTATTGTGGTCCACGAATTTAATTAAAAACGTGAGTTTTATAGAAACCGACGAATTTAAATAAATAAATTCGTGGGTTTTGTTTTGACCCACGAATTTAAAAAAAAAACCCACGAATTTTTCTCCGTTTCTTGTAGTGACCTCAGTGAGTTTAGCAACTGATTTGTTGGATCTTGCGGCTTGCTTGGAATAACATGTATATATTGTTTTGTTATCACTATCTTTTGCTTTCTGTTTTGATCTTGCACCTTGTGGATACAATGACAAGCTAATACGAGGAATGAAAGTCCATGTAATGATGTCTCTGTTTATTCATCTTTTTTTTTTGTCGCGGCTGCAAAGAGTTGCCAGAAGGAAGCTTTGTACCAAAACTTCTCCGTGATAGTTATGCTACAAATTCATTTGGTGATCAAGCTATTCTATTTAAGTTGTTAGGTGGAACTATGCTAGGATAAAATTCTATGCTTTACAAATTAGCACAAGGTGACCATATGCATAGCTCAAGCTTTATTCCATAGCTGCAAACACCTAGCAGTTTCTTTTCCAACATTGAGCCTTGTCTATTGTAAAAAATTACGGATATATGACGGTATGGCCATCATTTATTTTAAATCTTAACATATACTAAATTTCTATATATGCTCACATATTGGCTTATATGCTTGGTCATACATCCCATTTCTATTGTGGATTGATGCAACTCTTTGCAAAATAATGATGCCTATTTGCCTTTCAGTGTTCTTATTTAGAAGATAGTCCTGGTACTAATCTGTTGATTAAACTTTGAAGAAATATAAGGAAAAGAAGAAAGTTGGATGATCAAAATCCAAAGCTTAGTGTATTTGTTGCAGCACCACAAAATATTTTTGCTCGCTTCATCATTAATCATGCTGAAATTACAGTGGAAAAGTTTGGGATTAAACCTGGCTTGTTGGATTTAGTTTAAAAAAACAATTTAGTTGTTTCCTGACTGAAGATGCTATGTTATACATTCAAGTATACTACTAAAGATGCTTTATTTGTATTCACGTTGGACGAGGCTCAACATAAAATATTTGTGTACAATTTGATTTATTTACTAGCTTGTTAAGGTATGTTCTGCTTGATATGTGTACGAAAGAAAATTGTATTTTATTATACGATGTAGGATCCTTCCTACTAATATGTATTACCTTTTTTTGGGATTCCATTGCAACGCACAAGAACTCTACTACTATGAAATTAAAATTTAAGTTCTTTAGCTTAATATAAGTTGCAGGAAAGATATCATTATCAGTTCAGTTCAATACATAGACAAGTTTTTACCCCCTTTTTATTAGATTGATCAGTTCATGATAAGACAATGCCTTATGGTGATCATTTTTTATTCATGATGCTTTAAAAGATGGCACTTTGTAGGTTGACACACTGTCACTTGAAGAAAAATGAATTTAGATGAACGCCTCCATTCGTGCTTCCAACCAAGGATTCAAATTTCGTTTTCGGAGAAAATCTCGCCTGGGATGGAAATCCAAAATTTCGCCAAAATCTCAGTATTTCGGACAAATCTCGGCCAAAATTCAAAAACCAAAATTCAATTCCGGTCCATTTGCAATCGAAAAAAACCCGAATTTTGGCCGGTTTACCTGAAATTTTAGCGGTTTTGCACCGGCCAAAAAGTGGGTCAAACAATGACGAAACATTTTGACATAGAGTCTTGACACCTTAGTGATGTTCCGATAAAAAATTCACATGATTATCAAATCTTAGGAATTTTACAAAATTCAAAAATTGCTACTGTCCTGATAAAACTCTGACCGGCAAGTTTGAACCGAATGAAAATTAGAATAAACGAGGTTAAAAAATTGTGACAATTTTTTTGGATGGTCCTGACACATCAGTAATATTCTCATAAAAGTTTCAGATGATTATCAAACATTTTGAATTTTTAAAAATGCGGATAGTGCTACTATCCTGTTAAAAGCCTTACCTGCAAAATTAAACAAAATGAAAAATAGTTCAAACTATGTTAGAAATTTTTTTTAAAACAATTGTGTATGGTCCTGATGTATCATTAATGTTTCATTTTTAGATGATGATCAAGCTTCAAGAATGTTCAAAAATTCTGACAATTCTACGTCCTGACAAAAGCCTCATGATCAATATATAGATTTTATTTATTAATAAAAAGGTTTATAATTTTGGAAAATTTACATAAGGGTTCTAATGAAATTCTTAAGATCTCATAAAAATTTTGAATCATGATCACAAACCAGTGAATTTATAAAATTCTTACAAAGCACTGTACCATTTATGTTCTTTCTCTTTTTGATTTTTGAAATATAACAAATGAAGTTCAATGCTTACATAGATTTGATTGAGCAAACAAAAGAAGATTAATTTTTTTGAAAATTTTATATAATTATATAGAGGAAATTATTAAGCTCTCATAAAAATTTTGGATCATGATCACACCCGAGAAAATTTATAAAATTCTGACAAGGTTACTCTCCTAATTATGTTCATTCTGGTTTTGATTTTTTAAAGATAACAAATGAATTTAAATTATTTTGAAAATTTTTATGTATGATCCTACACTAATAAATATAGTACCATTAATTTTTTAGATAATTATCAAGCTTTTTAAATTTTATAAAAATCTGACAGTGTTTCTGCCAAAATTTTAAAATATCTCGAAAATTCAGTTTTTCAACAAATTTTCATAGAAGATGACTTTCTTAAGGGTTATTGGACCAAATCCGGCCATAAAACAGCAAAGTCCGGTTTGAAATCCCGAATGTTCGGTTGGTTTGGGTGAAATTTCGATGAAAAAAATGAAAATATTTTAGCAATTTATTTTTTTCTAATTTTTAATTGGGCTGGTAATTTTCGCGGTGACCTGTCACCACGAAATCCAAGATTTTGGCAAAATTTCACCAGTTTCAATGAAATTTTGATCCTTGCATCATTCCATTTGAAATTGACGATGGCAAGACGCAGATCCTGACAAGCGTCGTTGCCTGTTATCGTTGCTGCCAACTTCCAAGCGTGCCTGGCGCTTCTGTTCGTAAATCGTTGGTTTCGGACGAAGAGAAAGGAGAAACTTTTACTATTAAACTTTTACTATTATACCTCTTTAATTTTTTTTAAAAAAAATTAGCCCTCTGTCTTTTTCTTTCAAAAATAGCCCTGGACCCGCGAAACCGTGTCTTCCAGACGCGGCTCACCCTATGCAGCGGACTAGGGGTGTTACAATATCCCAGTCTGACACATGGCACTGCAAAAAAAAAATAAAAAAAAAACAGAAAATGCATGCAGCAGACTGGAAGCGTCCGCTGAATGCTACATTAATTTTTGTTTTTTTTGCTGTGCAGAGATTATGAAAAAAAAAATATTTTAATTTTATTAGGTTTTATAAATGCACTATAATAGAACAAAAAATTGTACGACGGCTAACTCTGAAAAAAAAAATTCTACGAGTAGTTATGAGAAAATCGTACGGTGGCTAGTTCTCAAAATCGCAGAATCTACCGTAAATATTTTGAGGACCCAAAATACTTATAAAACCTAATAATCATAGAATTATTTTTTCAGAATTACTCGTAAAATTATTTTTTTCATAACTAACCATTGTGCAATTTTTTTCTATTATAATACATTTATAAAACCTAATAAAATTATAATGTATTTTTTGCAGAACTAATCTCTACAAATATATTATGTTATATTATGCCCCTCCATAGAATATGGGTCCTCAAAATATTTGTTGTACGACGTGCGATTTTTCCAGAACTAACCGATGTGCAATTTTTTCTATTATAATGCATTTTAGCATTATAATAGAAAAAATTGCACATCGGTTAGTACTGAAAAAAATCGCACGTCGTAGCACAAATATTTTGAGGACCCATATTCTACAGAGACGTATAATATAACATAATATATTTGAGGAGGCTAGTTCTGAAAAAAATAAATTATAATTTTATTAGGTTTTATAAATACATTATAATTAAAAAATTGCACAATGGTTAGTTCTGAAAAAAATAATTCTACCATGATCCATAAGTATTTTAGGTCCTCAAAATATTATTAGGTTTTATAAGTTAGTTCTGAAAAAATATTATTAGGTTTTATAAGTATCTTGTGTCCTCAAAATATTTGTGGTATAACCTGCGATTTTCACCGTCGTACGATTTTTTCAGAACTACTCGTAGAATTATTTTTTCAAAACTAACCGTTGTGCAATTTTTTTTATCATAATACATTTATAAAACCTAATAAAATTAAAATATATTTTTTCCATAATCTCCGCACAGAGAAAAAGAAAATTACTGTAGCATGCAGCGCTTCCAATCCGCTGCATGCATTTTCTGTTTTTTTCTTCTTTTTTTGCGATGCCGCGTGTCGGACTGGGGGCATTGCAGCACCCCCAATCTCTGCTTAAGGTGAGCCGCGCCTAGGAGGTGCAGTTTTCGCAGGCACAGGGCCATTTTTACAAAAAAAAAAAATTACAACCAGAGCTAATTTAAAAAAATTAAAGAGATATAACAGTAAAAAATTCGAGAAAGGACTTGACAGGTGGTGAGGTTGGCGGTGACGGTGGGTGATCGGCGAAGACATGAAGTTGGCCCTTCAATGCAAAATTGCCTAAAAAACCAGCCATTCGTCGACTGAAGAGTTTTCGAGTGGCACTATTCCCAGTCGCCATCTTTTAATGTACGAACGAAAATGTAAACATACTGTATATGTTACAGTAGCAGTGCAATGGCTCAGCGTGGCATGGCCGTATGGATCCAACAGCCCTGAAAAAAAGAGAGGATTTTCATCAACGCGCGTTTGGTACCAGGTTACAAAATTCGGTGCATTTCGGACCAGCGAGTTTTTACAGACCGACCGGATAGAAAAATTTGAAATGCTACAGTAAATTCGGCTTTTTCGGCGAGATTTCGCCCAAAACCGCCGAGATTTCACCATTTGAAACCGGAATTTGATTTTTTTTTTGGCCGGATCTGACCAGAATTATATCAATAAGTTCTCAGGAAGTGATCTTCAATGATAATATTTCGAAAAAGTTGATTTTTTAGACTTTTTGGCATTTCGGCAGAAACGCTCTCTGAATTTTAGAAAATTGAGGAAGCATTTTCATGCCATAAAAAATTTATGGGAGTATCATAAGATATGTAGGATAATACATAAAATTTATTAAAATATTTTAACATCATTTGTTATGTTTTAAAAATAAAAATCAGAATTAGGATAAACGAGGCAGTGGCAGTGCTAGAATTTTATAAATTTATTCATGTCTGATAATCACCTAAAATTTTTATGGGAGCTTAAAAATTCTCTCCCTGTTGTAAAAGTTTAAAAAAATTTGAAACAGTTTTGATGAGTCAATAAAATTTTTTATATGGTACAAGGACGTGATGTACATTTCGAAAAATGTGATGTACTACATTCACATTTTTTTTGAAAATTTTTATGATTGATCATGATCTCAAAACTTTATCACAAGATCATTAATGCTTTCCAAATATGTACTAATTTTTTTCTAATTTTTACATTCTTGAAACTATTGGAAAAAAGGCTACTATGAAGTAACACTTTCATGTTTTCTGTGATTTTTTTATGTTTGATCATCTTCTCAAAATTTTATGACAGTATCATTGATGCTTTGCAACTATGTCAGAATCATGCACCGATCCGTACGCACGACACTCATCTGTCAGTGTTAGGTACCTTTACCAGTCCGTGAATTATAGTGCCTGGATGAGTCATTACAAACATTGGAAGTCTGTCTGGCTACTGCGGGATATGACCTGGGAAGAATACAAGCAACAACACGAGAGGAGGTATTATGTGGTCATTGTCGATAACGCGGAGGTGGAGTTTGCACCACAGGCGTTCTACTACTCGTAGGTACGTGATGCAAATATACATTCATTTAATTGTCATATGCAAATATGTGAAGAATTGTTATATGTATCGATTTTATTTCGTGCTTATTAATTGTCATGTCAATATACATTAATTGTTTCGAATTGTGACTCTCAATCTTCGAATTTCAGTCAAAATGCTGCCGAAATTTCTAACTTCACGCGTTGATAATCATCTAAATAATTTACGGCAATGTTAATGATGCATCACGACCATCCAATAAAAGTTTTGAAATTTTCTAACATACTTTCAACCATTTTCCATCCGGACATCACCGATACCCGAATTTTTAAAAATTCCTCGAGCTTCAGCAACAACCGAAAATTTTATGGAAATATTATTCACATGTCAGAATCATGCTAACAAAATTTCAAAATTTTCTAACATGCTTTGTACCATTTTTCATTCAATTCAAAACTGTCTATCAGCGTTTTATTAGGACAGTCCCAATGTTTGAATTTTTAAAAATTCCACAGGCTTCATAAAAATCTGAAATTTTTATGAAAACATTAACAATATGTTAGAACTCTCCATAAAAAAATTGAAATTTTTCGCCGTCGTTTCAACCACTTTCCAGCATGTGTAAAACGGCCGAAATCTCGCCTTTTTCGGCCGAGATTTCGCCCATTTTCGCCGAATTTCGGTACTTCTCGATATCAAACAAGCCGGATTAAAATTTTGAATTTGAAATTCTGGACGAGATTACTCCGAAATTACCGAATTTCGCCGAAATCTCGGTATCTGGCCCACGACGATATTTTATCCGAAAACGAAATCCGAAACCTTGGTTTGGTAGCCTAGGAAAGGGCTCGGCCCAGGCTACACCATGCAGTGATGCAGCGGGGCTTGTTTGGAGAATTTTTTTCTTTAATATTTTTTTATTTTATTTTTCAAAAGTAAGCATTAGGGTTTAGAATTTGCGAAAATAGGCGCCCATTGCCCGTATATGGGGCGATCGCCCCATATACGGGCGATCAGTGCCCACACGTTAACGCCGTTAGGGCTGCGCCCACCTATCGCCCGAAGCAGGGGGGGCGATCACCCCTGCTGGGGCGACTGGTGGGCTTTAAGCCTGCCCAGCTCGAGCGAGGGAGCAGAGGCAGCCAAGAGCAGAGGCAGCAGAGAGAAGAGAAAGAAAAGGAAGAAGAAGAAGAAGAAAATCGTTTCGTCGTTTTTGTGGAGGTAAATTTAGGAATTTTTTTAGGGTTATGTAGTATTTAGAAATTAAATGTAGCATTTATTATTTAGAAATTTTACGATTGTGTAGTATTTAGAAATTTTAGGATTGTCTAGTGTTTAGAAATTTTTTAGGAACTGTGTGGTATTTAGAAATTTAATGTAGCATTTAATATTTAGAAATTTATTGTAGTGTTTAGAATTTTTCGGATTGTGTAGTGTTTAGAAATTTAATGTCGCAGTTAATATTTAGAACTTTAATGTAGTATTCAGATTTTAGAAATTTTAGGATTGTGTAGTATTTAGTACGTTACAAATTTAATGTAGTATTTAGTATCTAGAAATTGACTACAGTGGAAATAGTAGGCAATATTTACAAATTTAATTTGGTAGGGTTGATGTAATGTGGCACAAATATAATATTAGGCCGTATGGTAGGCAAGTCGAATTTTGTAGTACGATCAATGTATGTTTTGTATATTGTATTTTAGAGTAATATATTTTCGTCGAACGTTGCAGCATGTCAGAGAAATTGTATTTCCAAATGTTTTATGGAGATGGGGAGATAGCACAGGGGGCGAATGGGGTGGATTTATCATCATTTTCAAGAGTCGTACGGGGCATATGTATACCGAGCGATAGGACATACAGGGGTTTGTTGGAGTGGACGTCTCGGATATTCAATTTGGATGCCCAGACTGTTCGGTTGCGGCTCAGAGCAATAGTAAGCCGTGCGCAAGACTGTTTTTAAGGAAAGTTGATTTCTATTAACTCGACATTAACATGGAGGAGTTATGTTGGTTTTGCCGTAGAGCGGGGTTGGCCGCTCATGTTGTTGGTACAGTGCTACCCGGTAGCTTCATCGGTGTCGCAAGTTCGTGATGCCGGGGTGGATATTACGGGGGAGAGGACGTGAAATATAGAAGGATGCGAAGATGAATGTGGCGAGGAGCCCGGAGACGAGGAGCACGAGACTGGCGGTGGCGAAGGGATCGGGGGGGGGCAGAGGAGACAGTGGTGGAGGCGCGAGGGTTGGCTGACGAGGTGGAGGAGGTGGAGGACATAGTTCACCTGATGGAAGAGGAGGACCGTGCGGATGACGAAGTCCCTGATGGTGAACACTCTGACGAGGAGGACAATGCTCCTGAGGTGCCTATCCCTGGTGCGTGGACCAATTACAATTTCGAAGACCTAACAATGAATGAAGAGAACATTGATGCATGTGAGTATCGTGAGAACGAGGTGACGCAGGGGGCCATATATAAAGACAAAGAGGCTGTGATGGATGCGGTGAAGTACTGGGCAATGTCTCTCCGACGGCAATTCAGGGTAGTGAAGTCCAGCAAAAAGGAGTACGATGTGAAGTGCGTAATTCATTCGTGCCCATGGCGGGTGCATGCATACAAGGGGAAGTGGAAGGACTATTGGAAATATTCCATAGTGATGGAGCATAACTGCGAGCTGGAAGAAGCGGAGTAGGGACACCACAATCTGTCGTCCACTTAGGTGGCAAATGTGTTTTATGGTCAGATCGTGGACAATCCGCACCTGCAGCCTCGATCTATTATCACAGCCGTGGAGGAGAGGTTTCAGTACAAGATTAGCTACGGAAAGGCATGGAAAGCGAAAAGGACAGCTCTGGAAATACGGTTCGGAACGTACGAGGCTGCCTACGAGAATATTCCCCACTTGCTCAGGCCAATAGCACGTAGGAACCCCATTACTGATTCCTTGAAAGAGTGAAGCTGGCAGTTGTTTTGGACAGGCCTGATGTTTGTGTCATCCTTGACCGGCAGGGCTGCTAAGGGCGATCGTGGATATGCAACAAGGGTCCGCCGTCATGAGAGCAGCAAAGTGGCCAGACCTGAAGAGCAGGTGGTGCATGAGGCACATGGGTGCCAATTTTTTCAGTCAGTTCAGGAACAAGGAGCTTATGAACATGTTCAAGTGGCTGTGCAAATAGAACCAACGGAGGAAGTTCGACGTGCTTTGGAGGACGTTGGATGAGCTAACGAAGAAGCAATCAATGAAATCAAGAGATACCGCTAGTTCATCAAGGAACCCGATGGTGTACCACGAGCAAGGAGAGGACCCCACAGCCTTGTGTGCGCTCCCGACAGACGCCCCAAACATTCGGCGTAGGCCGGGGACCAGCATAAAGAGTTTCACCGACTGGATACGACACGAGCCTTTGGAGAAATGGTCCCTTCTGCATGACGAGGGCAGCTCGCATTACAGAATCATGACAACGAACCTAGCGGAGATTTACAACTGGGTAATGAAAAGCACTAGATGCCTTCCATTGGTGGGTATAGTTGAAGGTGTCTTACTAGGGACACAAAGATATTTTATTGAGCGATACAAGTACTCCGCAGCATGTATGTCGGACAATCGACTGTCATACTAAACGGTTGTATCTACGTACATGTCCAAGAAAACAAGAAAGGCGTAGACACATCGGGTGACACCGGAGAGTGGCGTGGAACGGAGGTACCATGTGCACTACGGTGACTGAGGTCGCAGAGGTGCCCACCGGGAGTGGACTTCCCATCTGTGCATACTCCGAGCAGTTGACTACGAGTGCTCCTACCAGAAACCACGCCTGCTGCACTTGCCGTGCTCGCACGTCATTGCCGCAGCCGCCGAGACGCATCAATCATGTCGTCCGTACATCTCCCCCTACTACTACAAGCAAAGTGTTCTCAACACGTGGCATCACGAGGTGTACGGATACCGAGTGGATGGATCGTTCACAACAGCCCCCCTCCGGACCATTGATGGGTACCGGACATCCGAATGTTGAAGTTGAAGGTCGGGTGCCGAAGGACACGGCGTATTCGGAACGATATGGACGAGTCCGAAGCGTGTCGCAATCGCGGATAATGTAATTTTCGATGTTGTTCCAATCATTTAATTTACGATGTACCAATGAACTGTTGTTCCAATCATGTAATTTTCGATGTACCACTAAACTGTTGTTCCAATCATTTATTTCTCGATGTACCAGTTAGTTGTTGTTTGCATCATGTAATTTTAGATGTAGCAGCTAATTGTTATGCGGATAATGTAATTTTTGATGTACCAGTTAATTGCTATGAGGATAATGTAATTTTCGACGTTGTGTGCTTCATCGAATATGTCTTCATCTTTAGTATGTTTGTAACATGAGATTCTTTTAGCTTTCTGGAATTCTATTGTATCGTTTGTTGAATATGCTACATTTCGTTATTTTGCATCTAATTTTGTGTACACATGTAATTACTGACAAATTTGTTGTATTTGCTTTGTAACAGGCGACGATGCGCGACCTTGCCCTGAGCTGCTAGACGCAACCGTGGATGTGACCCACCAGTCTAGGTACTCCGTAGAGGAGAACCGACAGCTAGGGACACTCCGGCCTCGGGTGCCCAACGAGTCGCCGCATTAACCCACTTGGGTTCCACGATGGCGCCAACGCTCGCACTCTTGTATATACATGTACTTACCTGTGAATGCTATTCTAATGACGCAGTACACTACATTCAGGTTGCGAGCGACTGGCTTACTGCTTCTCTGTAGGATGGTGGAGCAGTTCACTGCCCCGTTAGAGGGTAGGCAGGTCCCACGGTTCGGGTACGATCGGTCCCTGCTGGCCGCACTCGTGGACCGGTGGAGACCGGAGACGCACACGTTCCACCTTCCCTGCGGAGAGATGGCTCCGACGCTGCAGGACGTGTCCTACCTCCTAGGACTCCCCTGTGTGGGTCCCGCAGTTGTGCCGCACGACGCCTCCGTCACGTGGCACGCGGAGTTGTCCGCGCGGTTCGCCGAGGTGCAGCGGCACTCCCGGGCAGCACCCTACCAGCCCCTCAAGCAGGGTGAGCGGCACGGACCGACAAGGCGTGGCTGCTTCAGTTCACGGTTAGTACCTCTTTCGTTGCAAGCTAACAGAGAACCACTAAGTTGCAGGTAATGTTTGTGCCAAATACTGCAGGCAGAGCTACTCCACCCGCACGCCGAGGAGGAGGACGTGGCCCGCCATCTGGAGGCATACCTCCTGTTGCTATTCGGTTGGGTGATGTTCCCGTCCTCCCACGGGAACACGATGGATCGGCACCTGATCGAGTACGCCCAGCACATCGCCGACACCCCGGTTGGTGAGGTAAGACACTCTGTTGAAATCTCCTCCGTACATGACACGTCTAACTTCCTCATTGTGAACAGATGGTGCAGTGGTCGTGGGCTTCTACTGTGCTTACGGCAACGTACAGAGGGCTGTGCGACGCCGTCTCTCGGGCGGACCAGGATGCGATGATGTTGGGTTGCGTCCTCTTGCTCGATTGTAGTCCCGGGCGCTTCTCCATCAGCGAGCTCTGCTGTTGACACCGCGACATACCTGCAGGACCTGTACGGAGACGACCTGGTGGACTGGCCCACCATGGGCCATTATTGGGTCTGACAACAGGTATGGTCCCTCGTATCTTTTTCTGCACTTACGCACTTCCATAACCTCTGTCATTTCTTATTTCCTCGTAGCAGACGTACGCGCAACGACAGGTGAGGAGGTCCTACCTCGAGTTCGTTCGGGAGTTCGACCGCCTCCACGACGAGGACGTGCGGTGGACGCCATACAGCGCGTACGACGTCCACGCCCGAGCACCTTACGGGGTCTTCGTGCTTTGCACGTGAGATGAGCCGTTCTGGCTCACCCGTAAGGTTCTCGTCTTCGACCTGTGTGTCGAGGAGTACTCGCCGCACCGAGATCCGACCATACGACCATGACATGTACGATGAGTACATGGAGTGATTCGCCCCGCGGACTCGTCTCAGGATGGGGTACACACCAGCGTCGTATGCCGCACGACAGGCATCGGTGATGGACACGTACCCTTCACAGATGTCCCAAAGGGACAGCTACGTAGTAAGTGTCACAATCGAAGCTACATGGGTACGTCTTTTTCATGTAAATTACTTAATATCGATCCGACTTTACATTCAGGTACATCTCGTAGTGGAGGTGGATGTGGAGGCTACGTCCACGCTAGCGCGTGTCCGGGCAGGCATACAGCTGACCACCGCTGAGATCGAGGCATCTTATGAGCGGATCGTCGATAGGGCGAGGCGGTGGGTTCGCTTTGCCACCTGCCGGGGGCGCGGAGACGTCGGCGGACGCAGCGCACCACGTCCTCGCGGGCCAGCACCTCGCCCTGTGCCGACAGTCTCTCATTACTCTCCCACGCAGCAACAGTGGGGACAGTGGGCTGAGGAGGCTCCCTCGTCGTCTCACGCCCCACCAGGACCCCAGGGTGGTTTCGACGACCCTGCGGACGTCGAGTTCGACCTGGAGGCCACCAATTAACCGACTACCTCGCCCCCTCTCAGCTCTCGGGAGCGTCACCCCAGGACACGCCCAGGTCGCCGCCACACCACTCTATCCCTGCGCCGCAGGGCCGGACTAGGAGGGAGTCCGTCTGCCCTTGCCACTCACGTACCCCACGGGCCAAATCAGGAAGCGCGGCCATGATTGACTAGTTGTACAGACGTATTTTTGTAATGCCTTTACGTTCAGCACCATATTGTATAACTATCTAAGTTAGTAACATGAGTGACTTATCACTTTAAATTGTGGAAATCTATGTATGTTTTATTAATTATGCTGTCATCGCTTTGACTTTGTCACACGACGTGACAACACAACAACAGTTGGGTGCACCTATCGCCCTACATAGGGGCGGTCGCCTCTGATTGGGGCGATCGTCCTAATATGGGGCGATCGCTCTATATCCTGACGATATCTGCCCTTTATAACATTCGTTCTCGCTTGCGGTCTCGCAAAGACAGTAGCGAAAGAGAAAGAATAGAAGAGAGGAGGGAAGGAGGGAGAAAAAAAATAAGTACAGGACCAATCGAAAATGCTGAGGCGTGCAAGTGGAAGGGTAAAGGGGAAAGCAAAGGAAGAAGGAAGTGCATGCCTGCGCAATTTAGCATACTAAGATATCTTCCTACCTTGTGGAGCTGTCGCACCGATGTGTATGTGCGGAGATCCTTGTAGGCTTGTCCGTTCTTGGAAAATTCCAACTTGGAAGAGGAGGTATTGGAAGTGCCGCAACTACGCCTTTGATCCGCCGGAGAAGAGCCTGAAGGATCGCCGCATGGTAACAATCGTACGTGTTACGTAATATTTGTGAATGAAACTTTGCTAATTTACATTTCACGCTGTCACCTCCGCCACTATGTGAATTTGAGCAGTGGTTTGATACGGAGATCAACCTCGAAGACCAAAGTCTCCTTGATCAAGCCAACCGGTAGGAGGAGTTCACGTGGCAGCTTCAAGAGCTGCGCGATGCCGTACGCTAGGAGGCACGTAGGAAGGAAGCCGAGGAGAAGGAGGCCGAGAGAGAGAGAGGAAACGAGAGAGGGCGCGACGTGCCAGAGAAGCCCCATCGAAGGCATGGGCGAATGAGAAGTGGCCTCGAAACACTTAGTAGACGTCTCGTTTTAACTATTATTTTTCTTGTTCGTGGTATTCCTTTTAGTTTTAAGCCGTAATAAAGAGTGTGGCCTACCTTATTTTCCACAGTAACTTCTGATTTGTCAATCGACCGCTCTCTAACCTCCCTCTCACCCTCGTTACGCAATACTTACGGTCATTGCACTAATACAATTTGGATGCAACACAAGGTGTAAATAAAATATTTTCCCACCATATGGTAGTGCATATATCGAAGAGCAAATCTGGCCCATTCTCTCTATAAATTACATTTGAACATGATATTTCACGGGCCGCCGAAAAGGATTAAGCGTCTCATTGTTGCCTCGACCATAATACTTTGGGTTATTGCACTGGCAGAATTAGTATGCAAAGCAAGGTGTAAATAAAATATTTTCCCACCATATGGTATTACATATATCAAAGAGCAAATTTGGCCCGTTCTCTCAACAAATTACATTTCAAAATGATATGTCACCGGCTGCCGTAAAGGCTTAAGTGTGTCATGCAAGTGAGGCTACTTACAGTCATTTGGTTTATTCAACTGAGTTCATTCCTAAATTTCTTTGAAAAAATGGGACACCTAACACCCTACGAATAAGACATATTTATTTTAGGATTTTTCGAGCCATGGTTTGTATAGTTTGTTCATAATATACTAAATGGTCTTTACGTAAAATTGATTTATACAATTTAAATTTGCATGGCACA
Organism: Otatea glauca; assembly: GCA_036346275.1. Classification (NCBI taxonomy): domain Eukaryota; kingdom Viridiplantae; phylum Streptophyta; class Magnoliopsida; order Poales; family Poaceae; genus Otatea; species Otatea glauca. Next base: position 12,372,573 of record CM070712.1, read on the forward strand.
TTGTACTTTTCACAACATAATGCAAATCCTTATATATTAATTAATATTTTAAAATTTATCTTGTTCTAGTTGGACCTTCCTAGTAATGCAACTGCCCCTAATCGCCTGTTGGTCGGTACCGACGACATTTAACGGTAGTTCCCGATATTTTAATAGCCCTAATATACCATGCGCGTGGGATCAATGCGTGGTGCACGTCGGATGTAGTCGAGCGCGACGGTAGCGTGTGCGTGACTGACGAGATAAATGCTCGCTAAGAGGTATCAAGTATTTAAAGATATAAAAGGTAGCGTGTACGTGACTGACGGCTATTTTCGTTAAAATTTATTTCTAATCAATACTAAGAGGTATCAAGTATTTAAAGATATAAAATATTAAAGTACATCAGTACTATGACTATTTTCGTTATTTTTCTCAATTTGATTATTTTCAAAAAAAAAAGAAATTAGGAATTAAAATTACAAAAAAAAACGACGATCGCCCCAGTACAGGGCGATTTCTGCTCGGCCATTAACTGGCCGTCCCACCGGGCACCGATCGCCCGTACATGGGGCGATCGCCCTATGTATGGGCGACCGGTGTCTACTTTCGCAAATTCTAAACCCTAACACCTACTTTTAAAAAAAGAATAAAAAATATTAAAGAAAAAAATTCCTTGTTTGGATCCCTATCTCCACCGATGCAAAAAGACCTTCTGGCCTGGCCTGCAAGAAACGAATTTCACTTTCGTTTTCTCGGGGCTGGCTCACGGTGTAGCGCACGTGAGCCCATCGGGTGCTTCTGCTCACCTCTCAGGTCCCCAAATCACTCGCTCTTACTCAATCTCTCTCGCTCTCTTTCCTGCTCTCTTCTGCTTCCCACACTGCCGCCACTGGCCTCGTCGCCATTGCCCAGATCCGTCGTGCCCTCACGCCATTGGCTCCGCCTGAGCCTACGTGCCAAATACGCCGCCGTGGAAGTCCCCGGCGATGACGTTGGGGTGAAAGGAGCGGGACAGCGACTGGGAGAGGTCAAGCCCACGAACGTCAGGAAAGCACGCGGCGAGGTGACACATGAGGAATTTTTTTTAAAATAATATATTTTATAATTCAAATTTCAAAAATATACCACGAATTTTTTTTTTCAAAAATGTGCTACTTTCGCCCGTTGGTTGGGCAACTGTCACGTGTCGCCCAACCATTCGGCGAAAAGTTTTGCCTCGCCCAACCAACGGGCGACAAGTGTGCTGGTTCGCCCCCAGAGGCGACAATGAAAAATCGCACTCCAGCAGGCGACAGTATGTAGCGTCCTTGTCGCCCAACCAGAGGGCGACTTGGCCTGAAATAAAATAGCCGCCGAGCTCGGCCAAGAGAAGAAGAAACGGGAGGAGAAGAAAAAAGAAGAGGGAGGAAGAAGAAGAAAGGGAGGGAGAAGAAGAAGAAAGGAAGGGAGAAGAAAAGAAAAGGGAGGAAAAGAAGAAAGGAAGAGCGGCGCTGCACGCAGGTAATTTTGTTTACCGTCAATTTTATTTAGTGTTTAGGTTTAGGTTTAGGTTTATGGTTAGGGTTAGGGCTAAGGTTAGAACTAATCATTTTCGTGGGTGGTTTTGTTTAGTGTTTAGGGTTAGGGTTTGATCTAGTTATTTTCGCGATTTATTTTGTTTAGTGTTTAGGGTTAGGGTTTGATCTAGTTATTTTCGCGATTTATTTTGTTTAGTGTTTAGGGTTAGGGTTAGATATAGTTATTTTCGCGGTTTATTTTGTTTAGTGTTTAGGGTTAGAGTTAGGGTTAGATTTAGTGTATAGAAAGAAATCATGGCAGTGTTTAAGAACAAAATGTAGTTAAATCTAGTTATATTTTTAGTCGGTTTGCGGAAATGCATGTAGATCGATATGTTTTTGTACATATAGAAGTGCACATATATATATTGTTAGGGCCGTAGATGTTTTTTAGAAATAATTTTAATGTACATATTTTTCGCATAGTTTTCAAAATATAGTTTTGCTCCATAACAATATACATGCTAATTGAATAACTTGAAAATTTAAGGCCGTAATAGTTTTTTGCATCAGAAATGGCACACTTAGTTTTCAAGTAATGATATTTGTAGGAATGTAGATGTTTTTAGAAATAGAAGTAGAGAGATGTATATTTTTTGGAATGTAGATAGATATGTATTTCTCGAAGTACTTTTTATGAAGAGTAATTAATTCGTGTGCTAATGAATAGGTTCGCAGATATGTCAGAACGAGTTCCATTTAGAATCTTTTATGGAGAAGGGTTGTCATGTATGGTTCAGAGGGTGCGGATCTGAGTAACTATCAGTATGTGGATAGAAGTTTAAGTAGGGTCGAAGAGCGGACATTTGCTTCTGTGTTGAATTGGTTGTATTATACGTTTCGGATGGAACAAGAGAAGTGGCAGCTCAAGTTATCTTGCCTTTGCACCATGCGAGATGATCCTGTTTATTGGGAGTTGGTTGAGCTGAAAGGAACTGCATCTTGGAGGTCATATGTGAGGGGGGCTGGGGTAACGTGGATGGTATCGGGTGTTTTTGGTGCAAGCGTATGAAAGGGCTGTTGCCCCGCAGCAGCAGCTGGACGACGGTGAGTGTAGTGAGGCTCAAAATGATTTCACTTATGGTGACAATGAAATTAGGGAGTCTAGCCGGGAGCAGCATGTTGAGGGTTGCAATGAGGATATCGTCTACCATAGTGGTGAGCAAGTTGAGATTGGAGAGGATGATGGAAACATTGGGCAAGATGCGCGGGGGCAAGTAGATGAAGGTGAGGAAATTGAGGAAGTAATAGCACAGATGGAAGAGGAAGACCTTGAATATGAACAAGTAGAAGTGGAAGACGACGATAACTCGGATGAGGAAGATGAAGATGTGGAGCCACTTGTGCCAGCAGATTGGAGCACGCATCAATTGAATAACCTGATTGTAAATGAAGGCAATGATACACCTTGGCAGTATAGCGACAATGAGGTGAGACCTAACAGCATGTACCCCACAAAAGAGGCAGTGTAGGATGCTATCAAAGATTGGGCCTTGTCACTAAGAAGAACTTTCAGGGTTAAGAAGTCCACCCCAACCTGCTACGACGTGGTGTGCGAGATGCAAGGGTGCCCCTGGAGAGTGCACGCGTACAAACCCAAATGGGGCACCCACTGGCTATGTTCGAAGGTTGAACAACATAGTTGTATGGTGAGAAACCACAGTGGTTCACGAGGGACACGTCGTCGGGTATATCGCGAGTGTCATGTACCCGAAGATAGTTGAGAACCTGAATTTTGAGCCCCGTGCTATTATCCGAGCAATTGAGAATAGATTTCAGTACACAATTAGCTACGAGAAGGCATGGAGGGCGAAGCAGAAGGCCATGAAAATGAGATTTGGGAAATTTGAAGACTCGTACCATAATCTGCCCGCACTGATCAGTTGCATTCAGGGAAGAAATCCTGGTACTTTTTTTGATTATCAGGACTGTCCGTCAAGGAAGTGGCCGAACAAGAGGCATCTGAAGAGAGTTTTCTTCGCATTCGGAGCTTGCATTAGGGCGTTCTATCACTATCGTCCATTGTTGTGTGTGGACGGCACATTCCTGACCGGAAAATACAAAGGACGAATAATTACAGCTGTGGGCGTCGACGCGAACAACCAGATTCTGCCTGTTGCCTTTGCCTTTGTGGAAAGCGAGAACTATGAGAGTTGGCTGTGGTTCCTGTGGAACTTGAAGATCGGGGTGGTGAAGACTCGCCAACATGTGTGCATCTTGCATGATGAGCATCTTTGGTTTGCTTAGTGCCATCGACAGATTGCAAATAGGGAAGAGGGCCATTTCCTGGGTGACTTGCAGAGCCGATGGTGCATGAGGCATTTGGGCGCGAACTTCTATAAGCAATTCAAGAACAAGGAACTGATGAACATGTTCAAGAGGCTATGTAAGCAGAACCAAGATAGCAAGTTCCGTACTCTTTGGAAGAATCTTGATGAGCTAACAAAAAAACACAAAGAGACTACTAGCAGTGTAACACAGGAGAAGGCAGAGCCTTTATTCCCTCTGGCAACAGAAGATGACGCGACGAGTCGTCGTCGAAGGCAAAGGCCGATCAAATGTTTCTCGGACTGGATAAAGCACAAACCCAAAGAGAAGTGGTCATTGTTACATGACACACATGGTGCTAGATACAGTGTCATGACGACCAACTTGGCGGAGGTGTACAACTGGGTAATGAGAGGGATGAGGTGTCTCCCGTTGGTAGAATTGTTGAGGGAGTGCTGCGGGGTACAACCAAGTATTTTGTGGATAGGCATAAAGCTACTGAAGTAGTAATGAGAGATGAGACTTACTTGTACTCAAGCATGATAAGTAAATACATGGATGAGAAGAGTAAGAAGGCGGGCAAGCATAGAGCTATCAAAGTAGGTTCACGAACACTGCGCTTCGAGGTGATATCGCAGGATAAAGGCGACGGGAACAAACGAAGGTTATCACCCAAGAGTGCATCTTACAGGCTGAATGTCAATGCTCGTGTAACAAACCCCTCCTGTTGCATAGGCCATGTTCTCATGTGATAGCTGCATGTGCATTATTTGGAATGCGACCCGGTACATATCTATCTGAATATTTTACAAAAGAAAAGGTGATGACAACCTGGGGCGAGGAGCTGTATGGTTATGGTGTTGTCGGTTCTTTCACCACAACCCCTAGTGTCGATGAAAGGTTCTGGGTCCCTAACTTTGATGCAAGATCATACAAAGGAGGCCGTCGCAAAACAAGGCATATCAGAAATGATATGGATGAGTCTGAAACTGGTAAGCGCGTGAAGAAATGTTCGTTGTGCAAGCGAACAGGTCACACGTTCAAGAACTGCCAGCCACATAACGAAGAGGACGAAGGAGGAGATTTCAACCCGACGGCGGGGGAAGGATCGTCATCTGCAAGGCGTGGTGGACGACGTCATCGGACTACCGGAGAAGCTATTTGAACTATTAGATGCTATATGTCAAATTAATATTTTATTCATGTAACGTGCGTTGTAATCTGTTTTAATATAATTTGCTGATGTAATGTGTGTTGTAATCTGTTTTAATATAATTTGATGATGTAATGTGCGTTGTAACCTGTTTTAATATATTTTGCTAATGAAGTGTTCGTTGTAATCTGTTTTAATATAATTTGATGATGTAATGTGCGTTGTAACCTGTTCTAATATATTCTGCTGATATAGTGTGCGTTTTAATTTTTTTGATTATATTTTGTGGATGCTTGTGTACTTATTTGTACGCATTTGGTTCGATGTATTGTTCTCATGCTTGTGTATTTATTTGTACGCATTTGGTTCCATGTATTGTTCTGATGCTTGTGTATTTATTTGTACGCATTTGGTTCGATGTATTGTTCTCATGCTTGTGTATTTATTTGTACACATTTGGTTCTATGTATTGTTCTGATGCTTGTGTATTTATTTGTACGCATTTGGTTCTATGTATTGTTCTGATGCTTGTATAGTTCTCTCTATATAACTTTTCTTTTTGTAATTTGCAGGTATGGCTCACGGTGTGAGATGACGGCCGCCCATTGAGTTGGTAGACCCAGTCGTTGACCGTCGTCACCGTGCACACTTCGCCACCGCTTCACCAGAGGAGGGACAGGATCCTCAGGAGCTGTGCGTACTACGGCCGAGGCCACCGCGGGAGCTCTGGACCCTCGATCCACATTGGATCCCCAGGTAACATATTTATCTTTTAATTCCAAAATATTCCCGATGCAGTATCATAATTTGTTTTAATTAACTAGTGCGGTGCTCATATTAATTTAATATTTCTGTTTCGTAGGCTGCGAGTAGCAGGATTGCTGCCACTGGCACGGATGGTGGAGGCGCACGCAGGTTCACAGGGGAGGGACGCGAGCCACCGGTTCCCGTTTGACAGTCCCTTCTCACCGCTTTGGTGGATCGGTGGAGACCGGAGACGCACACCTTCCACTTACCTGTCGGGGAGATGGCGATCACTTTGGAGGACGTCTCCTACCTCCTCGGTCTCCCGATCGCTGGTCACCCTGTGGTGCCGCAGGACGTTGACCCGTTATGGCGAGATGAGGTACTTGAGCAGTTCCATGGTGTGCTACCGCCTGCTGCGTACCGACCCTTCACCAGCACCCATGGTCCGACACACAGGTGGCTTCGACAGTTCGTGGTAAGCAACTAACCTTTCAAATTTAACTTCGCATATATATATATTGGCTAGACTAACAAGAAAACTTAAATTTACAGGCGGAGCACATCGTCGAGCCTGCGGACGAGCAGAGGGTGAGCCGTCACCTTGAGGCATACCTGCTCTGGCTGTTTGGCTGGTGCATGTTCACGAGCTCCCACGGGGATAGCGTGGACAGGCACTTCGTCCAGTTCGTGAGGGCGATCGCGGACGCACCCCTTGACGTCGTGCCGCGGTACTCACGGGGTCGGCGATCCTCTGCGCAGCGTCATCGTGGGCTCTGCGACGGCTGTGGGCGGATCGCCGACGGGTCGATCCTCACCGGGTGTCCACTGCTTCTGCAGCTTTGGGCATATGAGAGGTTCCAGATCGGGCGCCCCAGGATCAACACGAGTCCTCTTATACACGATGGTGACGATGATGTCGACGTGCCGACTATGGGCACCATCTGGTGCTACCGACGGGTAATATATTGCAAACCACGGTTGTGAAACCTACGCTTTAACATTTGTCAGTACTAATCGTAATGTTGATTTTTCTGTCGTCACTGCAGCCTAGGTGGGCACACAGCACGGTGCGACATAGCTACCCGCAGTTCGTCGCTGCTTTCGACCACCTCACCGAGGACCGCGTACGCTGGACGATGTACACAGCGGGAGATGTCGAGCTACGTGTGATGGGTGGATTGTCCACCCTATGCACACGCGACGCGGCGTACTGGCGTACACGTCGGTTCCTCGTGTTCGACGTCCTGGTCGAGGGCTACGCTGTCCATCGAGTGATGAGGCAGTTCGGTCTACGACAGGAGTTCTCGGTCCAGGTCGGCCGGTAGGTCCCACACGGCGTCCACACGTAAGTTCCCTACATTGATGTTCTATAATCTGTACAGTGTAATGACATGTAATAATGCTATATTTTTGCTTATCTGCAGGCAGACTAGTAGGGGCGGGCATGGGGCACCCCATGGCATGTACGTATGGCGCCATGGGTCGAGGAGTGGGGAGGAGCCTTGGACGACGTCCATGCCGAGGATGCGCCGTACGACCCGCAAACGTACCAGGGGTACCGACAGTGGTACACTTCCCGTACCCCTGTGCGTTTGGTACGTGTCTACCCGGATCCTCCTAGACACATACCTAGGGTGAGGGACACGTATCCCCGCTATACGGACTCGGTTCTGCACTGTGCGGTAAGTTTTGTCTAATGTACGATGTATTTTCGTATTGCATTTTACAGAGTAATGTGTTAGGTTAATTCGTAATGTATTTTCCAGACTGATGTGCTAGCCCGGTACTACGAGGAGTCTGGGAGCTTCCTGTCTCGTCTGTCTCATGGGGTAGACGTGACCAGAGAGGACGTGACCTCCTTCTTCACGAGGTTCAGGGAGAGCGCCAGACGCACCCTCGAGTTGGCAGGATGCCGCACGCCTCGCAATGTAGCTGACGGCGCTCGCGGCGTGCCGCTTACTGTAGGGAGGAGTGCTCCAGGTACATCTTCACACGCCACGTCCTCCCGTCCCACCGTCACGCCGACTTACGCGATAGGGCGAGCTGCTGGACACGCTGGTCTAGCCCCTCACGTCGAAGGTGAGTACTTCGTCACACTCCGTATGTTGTCTAATTATTTTTTGAATGTTACCAACAATTCTTCACTTCTTACAGGCTCACAGGCACGGTGGTTCTCCTCTGTAGCCTCACCGCCCAGCGACTACGAGGCGGTTTGATGATCAGACCCTTGCGGATTTCGACCTCGGCGATGGTGGCTTGTCGAGATACTTCATTGGTCGGATGAGCACGGATCATCACGATTGTGGAGCACCACCACCGACGCACCTTCTCGGTGGCGTCGCTACACCTCGGCTAGACCACGAGGGCCCATCACGCACGGCGCGTTCACGTACTCGCGAGGCGAGTTCGCGAGAGGCACGCCCACCGCGAGGCGCCTAAACGAGGCGCCGATGGTTTGTTATGTTATTTTAGCTTATGTATTTGGTTATTACATTGTGACGTACTTTTCATCTTATGTATTTAGTTGTATCGATATATTTTTGTTATGTTAGTAACATCTTACTTTTGGTTATGAAATGTTGTTATTCTTTATTCTGATAGTCCTGCTTTCAAGCATGAAATCTTGGCGTCGTGACTTCTCGAGCGAATAGCCTACTCACGGGCGTGTAGCCTTGTCAGGCCGATTAGACAAGTCACATGCATCAGCTTTGTCAGCCTTGTCGGGCCGATGAGACAAGTCACATGCATCAGCTTTGTCAGCCTTGTCATGCAGCTTTGCTGATGGGTGACACGTCGTGCAGCTTTTCACAGAGGATGCCGGCCCATCAGTGCTATAGTTGTGTGGAGCAACCCCTCACCACCACTATAAAAGCGGTCGACGGGTAGACATCCAACACCGCCAAACAAGCAATACACGCCAGCTGAATCTACACAAATTAGGGCACGATGTTGTTCTACCGTTGCCTCTGAGGATAACATGTAGTGCTGAATAGTAACTTAGTGCCCAATTTGTTCCATAGAGTGCGCCAGAAATGACTAATAAATTTTGTATCACGATCTGAGACTATTGTATTAGGAACACCATGCAAGCGAACAATTTCACGGAAGAATAAATCAGCAACATGAGTAGCATCATCACTCTTGTGACATGGTATGAAGTGAGCCATTTTGGAAAAGCGATCCACAACCACAAAAATACTATCCCTCCCCATCTTTGTTCTAGGCAATCCCAAAACAAAATCCATCGAGATATCCTCCCAAGGAGTGTTCGAAACAGGAAGGGGCATGTACAAACCGTGTGGGTTAAGTCTGGACTTAGCTCGTTGACATGTGGAGCAACGAGCAACAAATCTCTCCACATCGCGTCGCATCTTTGGCCAAAAGAAGTGATCAGACAGGATGTCCTCGGTCTTCTTGACACCGAAGTGCCCCATAAGTCCACCACCGTATGCTTCCTGTAATAGCAAAACACAAATAGAACTAGCTAGAATGCACAGCTTGTTAGCACGGAACAAGAAACCATCATTCATGAAGAACTTGCCATATGTTCGCCCATCCTTACAATTCAGTAGCACGTCCTTGAAATCAGGATCAAGAGCGTCTTGCTCCTTGATGTTGCAGCCCAAAAATTTTAAAATCAAGTTGTGAGAGCATGGTGTATCGGAGAGACAAAGCATCAACAATGACATTTTCTTTCCCTTTCTTGTGTTTGATGACATAGGGAAACAACTCAATGAATTCTACCCATTTTGAATGCCGGCGATTCAGATTAGTTTGGTTTCTAATATGCTTTAAAGATTCATGATCAGAATGAATAATGAACTCTCTAGGCCACAGGTAATGCTGCCATGTCTCCAAAGTTCGAACTAATGCAAATAATTCTTTGTCATAAGTTGAATAGTTCAAACTAGGACCACTCAACTTCTCACTGAAATACGCAACCGGTTTGCCTTCTTGCAGCAACACGCCACCCAACCCAATTCCACTAGCATCGCATTCTAGTTCAAACATCTTTGTGAAATCAGGAAGCTGAAGCAAAGGTGCATGGGTCAACTTATCTTTCAAAATCATGAAGGCCATTTCTTGTCGTGTACTCCAAGAGAAGGGAACACCTTTCTTTGTGAGTTCATTTAGCGGAGCAGCGATGGTTCCAAAATCACGCACAAATCTGCGATAGAAGCCAGCAAGCCCAAGAAAACTCCTAATCTACGTGACCGTTGATGGAGTTGTCCAGTTATGTATTGCTTCAATCTTGGCTTGGTTCACTTCGATACCCTGAGCTGTAACTACATAGCCAAGGAAAGACACGATCTGTCGTAAGCGCACTTATCGGGTTGCCAAACAAACGTGCACTACGTAAAGCATTGAAAACAGCACACAAATGATCTAGATGTTCCTCTAAAGAATTGTTGTAAATGAGTATGTCATCAAAATAGACAACCACAAATTTGCCTATGAAAACATGCAAAACTTCATTCATTAGTCTCATGAAAGTGTTAGGTGCATTAGTTAACCCAAAATGCATAGCTAACTACTCATACAACCCGAACTTAGTTTTGAAAGCTATTTTCCATTCATCCCCCAACTTCATACGAATCTGATGGTATCCACTACGCAAATCAATTTTAGAGAACAAACGAGCGCCACTTAATTCATCAAGCATATCATCTAACCTGGGAATAGGATGACTATAGCGGATTGTAATGTTGTTAATGGCACGACAATCAACACACATACGCCAGGAACCATCTTTCTTAGGCACGAGGAGTACAGGAACAGCATATGGGCTAAGAGATTCACGAACGTACCCCTTATCTATTAATGCCTGGACTTGATGTTGAATTTCTTTTGTTTCCTCAGGATTGGTGCGGTACGGTGCACGATTGGGCAATGATGCTCCTGAAATAAGGTCAATCTGATGTTCAATGCCCCGGATAGGTCGAAGTCCAGCCGGTACGTCTGGTGGGAAAACATCAGAATATTCCTGCAAAAGGTTAGTGACGGAAGGGTGCAAAGAAGGGGGCATATCATCCAAAGAAAACAGGACCTGTGTGCACATGAGAGCAAAGCAACCAGAAGCACAAGCAACACAATCATCCAAGTCAGCTTAAGTATCTAGCAACATAGGAGACTTCAACTTCAAATCAGATTGAGCGATTTGATAGTGGGCGTTTTGTTGCAAGAATTCTGTAGCTACACCTGATTTTCACTTAAAGCATGTTTTTGGTTTTTCTCTCTAGTTGTCCTAGCAAGTTCATCTTTAACAAGTTGTTCAGGAGTCATTGGGTGCAATACAATTTTCTTTCCCTTAAAGATGAGGGAGTATTGATTAGTTCAACCATTACGCAAAGAATCAGTATCATATTGCCAAGCTCTACCTAGTAACATGGAACATGCTTGCATAGGCACAACATCACAATCAGCATAATCATGGTACGGACCCATAGCGAAGTGAATCCGCACGGAACGTGTTACCTTCAATTTACCACTCGAATTGAGCCACTGGATGTGGTAGGGGTGGGGATGTGGTCGTGTAGGTAAAGCAAGCTTCTCCACCAAATCTGTACTAGCCAAGTTATTACAGCTTCCACCATCAATAATGACGTGAACGGATCATTCCTTTACAACACCTTTGGTTTGGAACAGATTGTGACGCTGATTGTGCTCAGCTATAGCAATCTGAGTACTGAGTACATGTTGGACCACAATACTCAAATACTTATCGGCATCAATAGCAGCAACATGTACTTCATGATCAAATGTAGTGTCTTGTTTTGCAGCGTCAGTAGCAAGCATGGCATACGTTTCATCATCCAAATCACTAGCTGAAGAATACTCACCATTATCACGTATAACCAGCACATGCTTGTTTGGACAATCACGCATGATATGTCCATGGCCCTTACAACGGTGGCACTGGACGTCACCTTGGTCCGTCCTGTAGAAGCAACCGAAGCACTTTGTGTTGATCCCTGGGGTGTAGCCCTGCCTGCTGCAGAAGGCTGTGATGTGGGAGTCGATGTCACGGTGTGTTGTTTGTTGGTGGATGGAGACGGTGCAGCCGAATGGGAGGCTGATGAAGGCGAAGCACTTGGAATCCAAGAGTGAGTGCGACCTACAGAAAAGTTAGCTCGTGTCCTCGTTTGATGACCCTGCACTTCTCGTTCAGCTTTGCAAGCAAGATGGAACAATCGAGTAATAGAATTGTAATCCTTGTAATCAAGAATGTCCTGTATCTCACGGTTCAGCCCACCCAAAAACCGTGCCATAGCTGCATCCTCATTCTCAACTAAACCACAACGCAACATACCAATTTGCAACTCCTGAAAGTATTGCTCTACAGAATTGGTACCTTGACGTAAGCGTTGTAGTTTATTTAGCATGTCATGAGCATAGTATGAGGGAACAAATCAGTCTCACATGAGTAGTTTCAAAGCTTCCCAGGTTGTGGGAATGTTATTCTGATGTGTGCGGCAATGTTCTCTCCACCAAACAGATGCAAAGTCTGTGAATTCACTAGTGGCAGCCCTAACTTGGTTATGTGCAGGAAAAGCATGGCATGCAAACTTTTGATCAATAGCTAATTCCCACGTAAGATAAGCATCCGGATCATATTTTCCATTAAACGCAGGAATGGTTAACTTGACCTTAGCAAAGGAATCATCCTGAGCACGTACCTCATGGCGATGCTGCTGTCGGTGCATACCATGTTGATGGATACGTGGTTGTCGATGACCCCGAGCTGCATTGTAGTCTACACGCTTATCATACTCGGTATCACCTGCATAAACAACCTCACCTTGATCTGCAATGTCGCTGTGGGCAGCTTGGCCTTGAACAATAGTAGCAAGTGTGTGTGACAGCTCCTCAAGACGTCTCACTATTGTGGCTAGATTAGTGTTGGTGGCGCTTTGGGCAGTCCGCATTGTGTCCAGAGTTGTAGTCATTTTGATCTGGACGTCCTCAAGTAGTGCAAGGTACGCATTTGTTTGTCGAATGTCCTCCTCAACGCCTTTCGTATGCAGGCGCATTTGGCATTCAAAGTGTTGAATAATGCCCCTAGTATGAGGAGAATGTGCTGTGGTGGATTCTAAATGCTCCGAAGTTCCTGCCATTGTTAGCGAAAGAAAACAGGAAACAAGGGAAACACAAGTATATGTCGTGCAACTAATAGGTTGTGGTTATGTCAAGTCACACTCTCACAAGCTGTTATCGAACTCTTACCAATTCTTACCAAGTCATAGGGGTGATCGACAACCAGTGGATGGAGATTGGATGGAGCGATTGCTAGGTGATACGAGTCTGTTCGCTGTAGAGAAGTGGAGCTTGGAAGGTTCAAATATGTAGCAAGGATTAGCAACAATTCAAATCAGCAATGCAAGTTTAAAATTCGTTCAACATACTAGTCAAAGTTTCTGATCCTAGCCGAGACCGATGAAAAGCTAATCAAAATCAGCAATCAGAAAGGCTCAACACAGGGAGGTTGCGGCACAGAAAGATAGCGATCTACCGGGAGTTTTAAAACTTGAATTTCCAAACCGTCTACAAGGCAATGATGTACACAAACCTAGGACACAGCAGCAAAAATTCCAGCTGAAATGGAGGTCAAAATTTTCCAAACTTCCGGGGGCATTTTGAGGCCCTAAACGATATTTTTTGGGGTCGAACAAATTTTTCAAAGCCTCAGGAGCCAAATCAAAGCTGGAATTGTCTATTTTTAGATGTAACTTTTTGTTTCGGTCGTTTTGAGTACTCGAACAGCCCAATCGGAGGTCGTATGCAAAAGTTATGGCTGTTTTCGTATAGGGTGTCAGGAGGGGTTCCGAATCCACTTCAAAAGAAAGACGGGATCCAAATCCAGAGAGGAGGATGGCTATACCTTCTTATCCAAGCCAAACCAACACAAATCAAGGCTAGACTTTCCTTCTCTCCGATCCTTTCCCAAACCGAAACAATGCAAACTATACCTTCCTTGTCTCCTGCAACACCGAACCCAAACTAGGATATATTCTCTTCTCTGATATATTGTTTTTTTTGTTCTTATTCTTCTCTTTTTTTTCTCTCCGATATTGGCTTGCTGTGCGAGGCAGGAGGCGCTAGTGGCGTGGCATGGGGCGGCAGGGTCGGCAAAGTGGATGATGATGAACCTGCAGTAGTTCAAGATAGCAACAAAGATGCAAAGGCGACAGTAAGATGCAATGACAAAACGAACCGAACACCAATCTAAACTAAGACCAGCAACTCAACACGACGATGCAACCAAAAATTCAACAATGCAAAATACTGATAAGAAAGATGCAAGGTACATATGGTTTTGGATAGCGGATGATCTACTACTATTTTTTTTGTGGCCTTTTCTGGACTTTAGGGATGAAAAACAAATGATCTACTAACTCTCACCAATGAACCTGAAATCTGATACCACTTCATAGAGTCGGAGGGCCCGATCTTTCGGTGAGAAGATAACTTTCGATTCTGGTGGAGGTGACTCTCGTGATCCGACTACAAACGAACAGGTCGTGTGCGCCTTAACAATCATTGAACCAACTCTGAAAGTTATTGACCTTGCTGGGTAACACAATCAACCTGAACACGAGGTTCAATTCCTGCGAGCAATCGAAGAACTAGCAAAAATAAGATGTAAGCAACAATGAATCTACAAAAATAATCTGATTCAACTCAATAGTGGGGTTCTCAAAGGCTGTCTCACAGGTGGCCGTTTGACACAACTGAAGAGCAGAGTTTGCGCGATGGCTAAACTAACACAAAGAAAAACCCGCCTTACAAGAGGAACTCGAACCCGACTAAATAGACAGAGGGGGAGGCCATTTCGGCCAACACTATGGAAGGGGCAAAATCTCCTCCCAACCTTCCATAATCTGTCTAAAATTAGATTTTATTACATGGGCCCAGCTTAAATGATGGGTGGCGCTGCACCCCTTTTATTTGTTGCCATCTTCTTGACCTTCATTCCTTAGGAGAATCACATAGTTCAGTTCACGCGCACGACATCGAGTCATCGGTCCTTGTATCATTTCTGGAGGTGTGGTAGCAGTAGAAGATGTGGTTGGAACTGAAGAAGTGGTGTCCTCATCACCGAGAGAGTCACTTCGGGGTTTCATTCGGCGATTCAGTGACAAGCGCAACTCGATCCCTGACATCTCGGACGAGGCCATTTTTGTCGCCTTCAAAAATGGTGTAAAGGACGGAGACCTCAAAGGAAAGTTGGCCACCCGCAAGATCCGAACCGTTACAGAGCTATTCGAGTTGGCCGACAAATACGCCATACGTGCCAAAGCTCGAGACCCCCGTTAATGACCCCAGGACGGACAACGACATGCCCGAGTCATCCAAGCAGGGGTCGAAGAAGAATAAGAGGCGTAGGGAGAAGCGTAAAGGCGACTCTACCATAGCTGTGGTCGAGAGAGGCGAGGCGCACAACACCGACGACAACAAGGGACGAAGTCGAAAGGGTGGTAAGTACTGCCCGGTCCATCATTCGGACAAGCACGACTTCGGCGAGTGCCAGGTGATCAACAGGAAACTCCAGGAGAAGCTCAAGACCATCCTTGCCGAGTGCGGGGTAGAGCTGCCCAAGGAGGACCCTCAGGACGACGAGTCCGAGTACCATGGGGCCGATCACAACTTGGTGCACATCTTCGGAGGATCTGCCACGTATGAGTCCAAGCGACAATACAAGGCAGTCGAAAGGGAGGTCAACCTGGCCGTGCCAGCTCTCTCCAAATACCTCAAGTGGTCGGAGGTGCTGATAACCTTCGATCAAGCGGATCACCCATCCGCAGTCCTCCACCCGGGCCGATACCCGGTGGTGGTTGAGCCCACCATCATCAACATTAAGGTCGCTCGAACCTTAATCGATGGCGGGAGCTTGTTAAACCTCATCTTTGTGAAAACACTAAAGAATATGGGAATTCCTCAGGCTGAGATCAAGGCTGGGGCCGAGCCATTCCACGGCATCACGTCGCATTCCTCGTCGGTGCCCCTTGGCCAGATCCAGTTGCCAGTCACGTTCGGCACGCCGGAAAATTTCTGTACCGAGAAGATCCTCTTCGACGTGGCGGATTTTGAGACTGCCTACAACGTGATCTTAGGACGCCCGATGCTGGCCAAGTTCATGGCGGTGGTGCACTACGTGTACCAAACTATCAAGATGTCGGCACCAAGAGGGGTCATCACCATCAAGGGGGACCAGCGCACTGCTGTCAGGTGCGACAAGAAGAGTTTGAAGATGGTTGAGATCCCCGAAGGATCTGCGTTCGCCGTTGGTGGCGAGGCGCCCAAGCGCCAAAATTCCAAGGAAACCGGTAAAGGTCAGGACGACGACGGCGAGGCAGGCAAAAGGATAGGGGAAGATGTCAAGATAGTGCCCCTGGATCCATCGGAACCCTCCAAGACAGTCAAGGTAGGTGCCGGCCTCGACCCCAAATAGGAACTCGAGCTCGTCGCCTTTCTTCGGGCAAACCGTGACGTGTTTGCATGGCAACCGTCCGACATGCCTGGAGTCCCCAGAGAGGTGATCGAGCATCGATTAGCTGTGGAACCAAGCACCAGGCCTGAGGTGCAGAAGCAGTGTAGATTTGCAGAAGACAGGAAGCAAGCCATCCAAGAAGAGGTCAGCAAACTCTTGAAGGTTGGCTTCATCTGAGAGGTTCGACGCCCTACGTGGCTGGCAAACCCCTCCTTGTCAAGAAGTCTAACGATAAGTGGAGGATGTGTGTCGACTACACAGACCTCAACAAAGCTTGTCCAAAGAACCCTTTTCCTCTCCCCCGCATCGATCAAATAGTGGACTCCACAGCGGGCTGTGAACTGTTAAGTTTTCTAGACGCCTAGTCGGGGTATCACCAGATTAGCATGTGTGCAGAAGATGAGGAAAAAACTTCTTTTACCACTCCGTTCGGAGTATTTTGTTATGTCAAGATGCCTTTTGGTTTGAAATGTGCTGGAGCTATGTATCAACGTTGCATCCAAAATTGCTTGAAGGCCCAAATTGGGCGCAATGTCAAAGCGTACGTTGATGATATAGTAGTCAAGTCAAAAACCGGGAGCACTTTGATCAATGACCTCGAGGAAACATTCGACAACCTCAGGAAGTATCGGATGATGCTTAACCCTGAGAAGTGCACGTTCGATATTCCATTCGGAAAACTTCTTGGCTTCCTGGTGTCTAGTCGCGGCATTGAGGCCAACCCGCACAAAATTGAGGCCATCAATCAGATGCATTCTCCGCTAACGTTAAGAGATGTACAGAAGCTCACAGGATGTATCGCAGCCCTCAGCCGATTTATCTCGCGGATGGGTGAACGAGGAGTACCTTTCTTCAAGCTACTCAAAAAGCAGGACGTCTTCGAGTGGCCCCAAGAAGCAGAAGAAGCCTTTCAAGATCTGAAAAGGTATCTATCATCTCCATCTGTCCTAATTTCACCTAACAAAAAAGAAGAGCTATTTTTGTACATTGCAGCTACCCCTCAAGTGGTGAGCACCGTCCTGGTAACCGAACGGGATTGCCCAGAGAAAAAGGCCAAAGTCCAGAGGCCGGTGTACTACGTGAGAGAAGTCTTGCACGACGCTAAGCTGCGATACCCTCAGGTGCAAAAGATGCTCTACGCCGTCCTAATGACTTTCCGAAAGCTGCGACACTACTTCCAGGCCCCATAAGATTACAGTCATGATGACGTACCCGCTCAAGGAGGTCATATGCAATTGAGAGGCGACAGGGCGGATCACGTAGTGGGTAGTCGAACTCAACGAGTTCAAGGTCGATTTCGCGCCTCAGACCAGCGTCAAGACGGGAGTCTTGGCAGACTTCATCGCAGAGTGGACGAATGTTGAAGAAAAGGAGCGTCAGGTGGTCGATGATCATTGGACTATGTTCTTCGATGGTTCACTCGCACTCCAGGGCTTGGGGACTGGCATCGTTCTCAAACCCCCGACAGGTGAGGAGCTTAAATGTCATTCAGCTTGATTTCCATGCTTCAAATAATGTTGCAGAATACGAGGGACTGGTCAATGGGCTCTATATAGCGGCATCACTTGGGATCAGATGATTACTCGTAAAAGGGGACTCACAGCTAGTTGTCAACCAAGTGCAGAAGGAGTACTAGTGCTCAGACTGCAACATGGTAGTGTACCTAAATGAGGTCCGCAAGTTAGAGCACAAGTTTGAAGGGCTCAAGGTGAAGCACATCAGGCGATGTGATAACCATGCCGCCGACGAACTTGCTAGGCTCGCTTCATCCCGCTCATCAGCGCCCACAAGAGTGTTCGTCGAGAAACTCCTCAAACCCTCCGTCTCTCCCGTACGAGAAGCGGATGCTCCCAACTCGACCAGCAGCCTGGTCGAGTCAGCGAGGCAGAACTTGTAGATACAGAAGCTGCATTACTCGAACATGAGCCGACTTGGATGACTCCATTCTAGGCATATCTCGAGGGTCGAGAGGTCCCTGACAATAATGCAACAACCGAGAAAATTGCACGCAAGTCCAAACTATACGCTTTGGTAGACGACAAGCTCTATCGGAAAGGGAGTAACGGAATCTTGATGAATTGCATCACTCAGGAAGAGGGCAATAGAATATTGCTCGATGTTCATGGAGGCTTCTGCGGCAATCACGCGTCCTATCGCACCCTAGTCAGAAAGGTTTTTCGACAAGGGTTCTATTAGCAAACTGCACTCTAGGACGCTTGCGAGCTAGTAAAAAGTGCGAGAATTGCCAGTTTTACGGCAAACAAACAACTCGACCAGCCCAAGCACTGCAAACTATTCCTCTTTCTTGGCCTTTTACCATCTGGGGCTTGGACATCTTGGGACTATTCCCAAGAGCCCAAGGAGGTTACAAGTTCCTATTCGTGGCAATCGACACGTTTACTAAGTGGATCGAGGCCGAACCGGTCAAGAGCATCACCTCATAAGCGGCTAAGAAGTTCATGAGTAGCGTCGTTACTCAATTTGGCATCCCTAATCGGGTGATCACTGACAACGCCAGTCAGTTCAACAGCAATGCTTTCACGGTCTTTTGCGAAGAATTGGGTATCAAACTCTGTTTCGCGTCCGTTGCTCATCCTCAGAGTAACGGTCAGGTTGAACGTGCTAATGGTATAACTTTGCAGGGGATCAAGACCCGCGTGTTTGATAGGCTCAAGGCTTATTCGACTGGTGGGTAAGAGAGCTCTCCTCGGTGCTATGGGTTGTTCGAACATCGACCAGTCGAGCCATTGGTGAAATGTCGTTTTTCTTAGTCTACGGAGCCGAAGCAATGCTTCCGACTGAGATAACGTTTAAATCACCTCGTGTGGACAACTACTCGAAGGAGCACCAGGAGCAAAGAATAACAGACGACGTAAACTTACTCGAAGAGTACCGAGATCGAGCATCCATTCGAGTGGCTAAGTATCAGCAAGCCCTAAGAAGATATCATAGCCAATGAGTCTGGGACAGAGTGCTCACCATCGGGGACCAAGTACTACGAAAGGTGCAGAAGAAAGATAACCGTAATAAGCTTTCGCCTAAGTGGGAAGGTCCCTATGTGGTGGTCGAAGCAACTCGGCCAGGATCGGTGCCGTTATTGACGTCGGAAGGCGCGATACTCGACAACTCGTGGAACATCGATCAGTTGAGAAAGTTTTACACGTAAAAGATTTTGCATCGCAGCCAAAACTCAGGTAAGTATGACTCCATTAATATTCAACTAACAAAAGTTATTATATTACATCTTAGGCAGGTATCCTACTACTGCTTGCCCTCGAAGGCGTCGCGCTGCCTCCTTTGCTCACTCGGGGGCTAGCAGCTGATGGTCCCTGGGATAGGCCTGCGCCCGCAATACAGGCCGAGCGAGACGGGGAAGACACGGCCACTCGTCGACGGAGCAGGCGGCCTCTCTGTCGTCAAAAGCCTCCTAGCACTAGAAGCACTTGTAGTACGAGCAAGGGCTGGGTCCCTACCAGATAAACCAGTAGAGGGTAAAGGCGACCCCAGCCTCGGCCCAGACCCCTAAGAGCCACGATGGTTTGGAGGGCGAGCAACGGACGGGCTAGTGAAGCTGTTTTGAGCTTCACCCCCGGTGCAGGAGGCCTCACTTCTTTCCCTTGGACTCTGGCGGCGACGTCTGCTCTCGCAAGGAAAGGAGAAGTGGCTTCATCTTCTCCGACGATGACGCGCAACGTGCTGATGACCTCCTCCTTCGGCCACACCTCCTTCTCGATAGCCTTCCAGTCGATCTCGTCTTCCTCATCGGAGGAGATGATGATCCTCTCCTGAGAAACTACCGCTAACGGTGTTGGGGGAGGTGACTCTCTGAGGATAATCATGGACGGGGGAGAAGGTGGAGGGGAGGCCATGATTGCGTTTAAAGGTCTAAAGTACTAAGAATGGAAGACAAGAATGAAGTTAGTTTGTGACAAGAGACTACGAGTCCCGCCTATATATATAGCCCAGGGAACAAGTTGCATTGAAGTCGCAATCCACTAAGATCCGCGTCATTTCAAATCCACGAGGCATATGTTGCGCTCTCACATAAGTGCAGAAACCGAGGAAATGCTTACTATCGTCATTAACCAGATGACGCACTGCGTGGAAGCCGAAGGGACGCGAAGGTTGCAATAGTACCCAACTGTTCAAATGGATATTTTTACTCTGACAATTCCTAATGTACGGGCGGAGGTGGATATAGTCGATGCACAGGCTCAACTCCTTACTCGACGACGCATCATCGACTAAGGAGTCGAGGGCTACGACGCATATTTTTCGATGCATGTACTTAACTCTCTCCTCGATGTATTCATCAAGCGGAGAGTCGGAGGTTACATCATTCGATCTTTTTACCTGGCTCCACTCTTGGGTCGATACACTTATCAAATAAGAGTTTTGAAGTGCCAGCGGGTATCTGTGATGCTAATGCCTCATTTCTTTCGCACGGTCCAGCAATCAGGCGAAAAAATCCGATGGCTACATCGAGATGTTGTGCTTGCGTCATCCTACTTCCTACTCGATGACATATCAACGAGTAAGGAGTCGGGGGCTACAGGTAACCCGGTACCTTGCTTTATTTTCTTGGTCGATGCTGTTATCGAGCGAGGCTTTGTAGGCACAATCTTTTTCTCTTCTTAGTCCCTTTTGACATGTGATTTTTTTGCACGCATTTACTCGATCACGTACTTAGAATGTTAGTGAATGAAAACCAAAAGATGTCTATGCCTGAATCTGACTTCAAGCAATTCTATCCTGCGCGCACCCGAGCACCAGATTGTCAGACATCTAATGCTCATCGAACGGCGGGAGACGAAGCCTCTAGTCAATTCTACATGTGTTACTCAGCAAGTTTATGTTCACTACAAGGTCTAAGGAGGATTGATAAAGACATGCAAAAGCTGCGTAGTTTTTACTTGTATAGTGTTCATATTGTATGCAACCCCTTCGAGCAACTGCTCGGGGGCTAAGCTATCTAATGAGCATTTTTTCCAAACCTTATATGCAGATACTATCGGGCACATGTTTCAGGCTTGACAATATATGTTAAGTGCTAAATCGGATTTGCACCTAATCGAAATACTCAATTTTCAAGGAAATAGAAGGCAGAGCTCAATAAGCAGACAGATTGGTTAAGTACAATCAATGAAAGATCAGTTTGTACATTTACAAGTTCAAGCAGAAGGATCCCCGGAAGTGTTGCCCTTGTCAAGCGATAGTTCCAAGTCGTCCACAAACCTTTTGGCAAGACCTTCAAAGGACTCGATGTAGTCAGCGGACTTGCTCACATTGCCCACAAATCCTTCATCAAGTCCAGAGAAATCCAAGTCCGGATGATGACTCCTCACCATGCCGAGCATGTGAGAAGTCGCAAGGCGGGCCGAGGCGTTCATATGTTCGAGTGTTTCCGATCGCAAAGCAGCCAGTGTCACATTTGTTGCAGTCTTTTCGACCTCGATTTTCTTTCTATTCGCCTCCGCCTTGTCTCGACCATCTTCAGCTTCAGCCAGTGCATTTTCGGCAGCGGCCTTCTCAGCCTCCAGTTTCTCAGCCTTAACTTTGGAAGCCTTCAACTTGTCCCTAAGCGCCTCCATCTCGGTATCCTTCATTTTAAGTATTTGATTTTGAGAAGCGGTGAGGCACTCGACTCGCTGTTGGGTTTACTCACCGAAGTTTTGGGCCTCAAGTATGATGTCGGCCGCACGCTGCGATTTGAAACCAAGAAATGCCAAAAAACAGAGTAAGGAGAAGGCTGGAAGGCAGAGTTAAGTGGTTTGTGTTCACATACTTGGAGCTGAGGTCTCAGCACGGACTAGTACACCAGAGTTGCCGAAGAAGCTGGAGGATCGTGGACGATCACCCTTGTAGGCCGGCTGGTATGTTCGAAAAGATCCTTCGGGCCAAGAGCAGCGGCCGTGTCGAAGGATGACGATGCTGCCACAGCCGCTATATCAGCGGCGCTTCTGGGTGCACTCTTCTTGCAAAAAAAGGCTTACTCGATCTGAGCATTTCTGACGAACAAAGAGAAAAAGTTGGCAAGGGGAAGTTGAGCCCGCAGCGGAAAAAAAGCCTCGAATACAACCATCTCATCTTCATTCTCAGGAGTGGGGAACAATTCACCTTGCGATTGCCTCCAATGGAAGAACTCCCGCAGAGGGACGAAGCCGTCTTTTTCTAGCTCTACGAGACGCTTCTCCGTCATCATCGATTTTTGCCACACTCTATTGAAGGCTCCAACGTCGATGACCGCTTCGTCGCCACGAGCAGAGGTCGGAGTCACATCGGGCTTCTTCTCCAATGGAAGGTCCTTGTCACCGGATGGGAATTTGGACTCCATTGCAGCAGGAGAACTAGGTTTGTGCAAAGATGATGGCGCTAGGGCTCGAGAAGGGCTACGGACTTTTCGAGAGAAAGGCTAGATGCAGCGAAAATGTGACGGTAACTGTTCTAAGCTCGAGAGATTTATACGCCAATACCTTTCTTCTCATGCAACGATTCATTCCCCTTGTCCCGACGCCTCGAGCAACGAGAAAGGCTGAATGATGATACTGCATCTATCCTGACAACCGCAAGTGGTGGCAATAAATGCTCCATTGCCCAATGTTTAGATCTTTTGAAATTGCTCAAACTCTGTTCAGAATCGAGTCGATGAGTTAACATCGAGTAACCATGGCTATCCTAAGAAATCGGAGTCGGCTGACGGCTGGGTGCTCGACCCAGCGTATCCTTATTCGATGACTTAGCGATTCCCGATCTACTCGACTTGTTCGACCACAAGCCTGCGAAGTGTTACCCAACCAAGCCGAGACTCGATGGTAATCGTCCAAAAGCTTGAATGGACTCTTCGCTGAGCAGAGTTCGGGGGCTACTGTCGAATATCTAAATATGGGGTACGTGTACATGCGCAACTCGTAAAGACCAAACCGTTTATGCTCGGGAAAGCATATAAAGACTCCGGATATCACTGGCCCCAATTCGGTGGGATGTGATATACATGGAGGAGATAGTACCATATTGGGAAGGACTCGATATTCTTTCCGTTATGAAGAAACCAACTCGAGTACGCCTGATATCTAAGGAAGTTTGGATACGCGGGGAAGATCATGCGTCGAAAGACCTTCTATCCGCTACAATCTGGGATTCCAAGAAGACTACGACTCGGATAGGGGCAAGGCCACCTCTATTATAATAGGCCGGGGGTATGCACCCTCGGAGAAAGGAAGGCCAGAAGATTTCTAAGCGACAGGCATCTCATAGTCGCATAGCCAAGCATTGCTTTAGCCTAGGGTTCATATTCTTTGTACTTAGGCTTGAGCATCCCGATCTATACTTAAGATTCAATATACAAGCATCCACCATACAGGAAGTAGGGTTTTACTCCCTCACGAGGCCCGAACCTATCTACATCGTGTGTCATCGACCCTGTGCTTAACCCTACTCCACGAAGGTACCCGAAACATAAAGTTTATCGTCGATTTCTGACCCTTCGACAAGGTCTTTGTTGTTGCTACTACTTTCCTGCTACGAATGCAATGAGAAATAGTTCCTTTCCGATATTAGAGAGATGATGCATGCGGCTTGTCGGCCAGGATATATGTTTTACCACTATTAAGAAACCGGCATTTGATTTTCAATGGTGCATCCAGTGAGGTTGACAAATTTAACAGCATCCATTGTTGGGATCAAATGTCATACTATTTACCAATGCTTAGTATTCCTGCTAGTGTACTGACACAATAGATCAAAGGAAGATGCTGTGCATTGACACAATAGATGTTCTTTTCCTTTTGTGATTTTTAATACTTATATCTAGTTTGGCTGGTAGAAAAATTTATTCAAATGCGTCAGCACTTGCTGTTACTGTCTCCATGTCCTTGATCCATGAGTATATGATAGCTTGTATGCATGTAGATGGACAAGGATCTGGAGAAACTCAGTAAAGGCTTGGTTTGGACAGTAAAAGAAATTGAGTGGATCGCATCGAACCTTAAAAAATTGCAAACTGACATAATAGCTAGAAGATGTAATAGGTCTGGTTGAGCATTACCTATGTTGCATGAACTATAATTGCCTCTGAACTTATGTTGTATGAACTAAGTTATTTCGAACTTTTGTTGTATGGACTTATGAAATTATGTTGTATGAAATTATGAATTTATTTTCTATAGCTGTCATAAACTTCTTTATTTAAAGATTCCCATTACGATACATACAACATATAACTTTTAAATTTCAAATTTCAAATTCCTGTATTTAAAAATAGCCATTCAAATTTCAAATTCCCGTTAGAATAAATTTAAAATTCTCGTATTTAAAAATAGCCGTTCGAATTTTCCCGCAAAAAAATAAATGTTGCTCATATGGCGGTTATGAAATATCATTACAATATAGGAGGGAGAAAAAAAAGAGTGAGATTTAGAGAATGATGTTGGAGAGAGAAGAGATATAGAGAAGTAATTTTTTGAAGGAATTATGTGTATAGGGATATAGGGATCCAGATTTAACAAACACTGTTGGAAATGGTCTAAGTGGCTCTAGGCAAAGTAAGTGGCAGTGTTGCCTGATGATGCACTGTGAAAGGGACAAAGTAGCGGTTGGCAAAGTAAACACAGTTGAAAGTGTTTTTATATGTTATGAAAGAATAATTTTTTGATGTATTTAAATTTGTATATGTATTTTTTTTGCAAAATTTGCACCTCTATTCTTTATAAAAGGTATTACAATTCTCAACAAAAAATTTGAAGTAAAATCCGGTCCTAAAAACATCAAAATCGGTCTAATTTCTACTAATTTTGGACAAAAAAAATCGGAATCATGGCAAAATTTATCAAAATTCCTGTAGCAATTCCGAAATTTTTAAAATACTTTATCCGCCGAGATTTGGAATCTCGGTTAAAATTTTTGAAATTTTGCCGAGATTTTGAACGTGCTTTGGTGCAAGGGTTACCATGAGGACCTTAGGCCAGCGAGGTTGGCCCCGGATCAATTGATCGGGCCTGTCTGGGATCTATACTCTGTATTCGGCCTGTTTCTTACCACGCAAACGTTTGATCCTAACCGTCCGTTCTCTAATCAGACGGCTCCTCTCGCGCGTGGTCGTGACGGTGCAGCACTGGCGTGGCGGCGTCCGCACTCCGCCTACATAATGCCGCTGTCCCCCCCGCCTCCCGTCGCATACCATCGTCTGAGTAGCAATCCGAACTAGAAATCGAAATGCTGGCCAGGCCGGGGCGTCTCCCCGCTTCCGCCCTTCCCAACGATTCCGCCGCTGCCGCCGCCACCGTCCTCTCAATCCTCCGGGACTCGGACCCCGACCGCCTCCCCGCGGCGGGCATCGACCCAAGCCCCGCCCTGTTTCAGCACCTCCGCTCGTCGCTCCCTACCCTCCCCGAGTCCTCGTTCCCCGCGCTCGCCCGCTGGGCTGGCGCCTTCGCCACCGTCTCCCTAATAACCTCCGGCGGCCTCTTCGCCGCCGCCTGGCGCCTCCTCCTCTCCCCTTCCTCTCCGCCACCTCCCCTCGCCACCTTCGCTCCGATCATCCGCCGCTACGCCCGCCTCGGCCGCGCCCCCGCCGCCCTCCGCGCCTTCGACTTCCTCCGCCGCCACCCCGACCGCTACACGGTCGATGATGACTCCCCTGCCGCGACCTCCCTGTTAAACATGGCCGTGGACGCACTCTGCAAGGAGGGCCACCCGCGCGCTGCCACCGAGCTCGTCGAGCGGTGGCGGCGCGAGGAGAACCGGTCAGCGCCCGACGAGCGGACCTACAACGTCCTCCTGCACGGCTGGTCCCGCTCGCGCCGGCTTGACAAGGTGGGAAAGCTCTGGGCCGAGATGCGCCTCACGGGCGTGCGGCCGTCGGTGGTTACGTACGGGACCCTAATCGAGGCGCTCTGCGTGATGCAGCAGCCGAACCAGGCGATGGGGCTCCTCGACGAGATGCGGGAGGAGGGGATCGAGGCGAATCTGCTTACGTGCAACCCCATCGTGTACGCGCTCGCTCAGGCTGGCCGATTCGGGGACGCCCACAAGGTGCTCGAGAAATTTCCTCTCTACGGTGTCGCGCCTAATATCTCCACATTCAACTCGCTCGTGTTGGGCTATTGCAAGCATGGAGACCTTGCCGGGGCTAGCAGTGTGCTCAAGACGATGATGGGGCGGGGCATTTTTCCAACCGCAAAAACATACAACTACTTCTTCGTGTTCTTTGCCAAGAATGGAAATATTGAGTTGGGAATGAATCTTTATAGCAAGATGATCAACAACGGCTATGCGCCGGACAAGCTCACTTACAACCTCTTGATCAAGATGTTGTGTGAGGCGAACCGGCTTGAATTAGTGGTGCAAATGATACAGGAGATGAGAAATAGCGGTTTTGAGCCCGATCTGGCAACAAGCACCATGCTGATACATTTGCTTTGCCGATGCCATCGGTTTGAGGAGGCATGCGCCGAGTTTGAGGATGTGTTTAAGAGAGGACTTGTGCCCCAGTATATCACTTACCGGATGCTTATGAAAGAGCTCAAGCGGCTCGGTTTGGTTGAACTGGTCCAGAAGTTGACAGTTCGAATGCGCTCAGTACCACATTCTACAAAGTTACCGGGCAGCTACAGGGATAAGGAAGGGGATGATGCTATAGAAAAGAGGAAAACGATATTGCAGAAAGCCCAGGCCGTTTCAGATGTTTTGAAGGAATGTAAAGACCCGGAGGAATTGCACAAGCTCAAAAAGGATGAAGAAACTGATGTTGAGGTTGCAGATAGGTTAGTAGCCAACATTAGAAGAAAGGTATACGGGGGTGCCTCTAGAATAGCATCTCCTCTTCCTTGAATATGGAGTTGCCAAAATCAAAATTATCAAGATTGATTGCATGATGAGGGGTTCAACAGTCTGTTGCATTGTCCATCTTTAAAGTGAACCTCCTCCTCAATTCATACTTCATATTATTCATTTATCTATCACTCTTTGGGATCTTCATGAAGAAAAGAGGAGATTGTGTGACCTATTATGGTTGTTTCTCTGTGCTGGATATCCCCCACGAGTGATTCAGCTGTCCAATGTTTTACTTGCTGTAGAGAGACTCTTTGTAAGACAAAAATCATCAGCTGATGACAAATGACAAATTTCTAATGTGAGTTGTCTTTCTTGTTGTTTCTATTTTTTATCACTTGGCCATTTTTGGAGTAAATTTTATTATGAATTACGGTGTTAATTTGTAGAAGTCTGGGATTGTTACTTGTTAGGACCCGAATATGCAAATCCGGATCCTCTGTGTATTCTGCACTAGTCCAGGATCACGCTAGTGCACACAGGCTTAATATAGATAGATATCACAATCATACCCAACGATAACATAATAAGACTTCATCAGTTAGATATAACTGTTAAACGACCTTATGTTCCACCTTACATGAGTACGCCTCGTAGGGCTAAGATTGAAAAGTAAATAAACATAAGCGTAGAAACCCTTCAATTTGATACAGACAACTGACAAGGTTCGCACCCTAATTGTTCGTCTCCTCTTGATACTTCTCAAAAGCAGGCGAAGCTTCTTCTCCAACTGGTGATGTTTTGTTGCAAGGGGTGAGTACATAAAGCACTTAACAAGTTGTACACAGAATGCAAATCTAATATACTATATGCATAGCTCATTACAAAGAAATGGCTGACATGGCTATTTTGCATAACAGCATTTATGAAAGAATAGCATAAATAGATTGAAATATAGTAAAACAAATAATAACAATAATAGCTTTCTCATTTGTTTTCCAATATCCAAATCATAACCTTATTCCACATTTCGACATCCATAACTACATTTGTTTTAATAAAATCTAACCCTTAACTGTAATCACCGAGCAATGCTCAATACCGCGAGCATGCTATTCGAATAGGTTTTACACTTTGCAGAGATTTATACACTTTACCCACAAGATACAACCATACATCACAAAGATGAGTGATTATAACAAAGCTTTTCCAATGCATGTCTAAACTCTGTACTGCCCGCTAAGGTTTCAACACTGGTGGGACTGGTTACCACATCCAGGGCTCTCCTCTTGCGTCATGTGAGTCTATCCGTATACCCGGAACCCACGCTGCCAAGACAGTACCAAAATCTAGACATAACAAATTAATCAGCTAGATCTGTCCCATAACAAACATGTGGTTGTATAAATGACTCAGTTCAAA
This sequence comes from Otatea glauca, assembly GCA_036346275.1. Lineage (NCBI taxonomy): Eukaryota > Viridiplantae > Streptophyta > Magnoliopsida > Poales > Poaceae > Otatea > Otatea glauca. The sequence continues at coordinate 12,400,957 of CM070712.1, forward strand.
TTCTTGCAAGGTTAAGTCCTTAATTGATTAAGGCAAGACTAACTAAAAATCATCATTATCATAAAACATCATATACCATTAAAAAACAATGCGACCGTCCAAATGCCACATTGGCCCACCACAAATTCTTGTCACTTGACTTAGTCTAAATCATTTACCATCCCTGTTATTTTACCATGCACCACGTGCCATCAATAACAACAACATTGTGTGACAAACACCCGACACACAAGTTAATAATATGTTCTATAATTATTAAGCAAGATTAATCATATTTAGATAAATCGATGACTGGTTGCACGGCTAAGCATACTACTAGCGTTCTAACTACCCGCATTAGCATTTATAGCTATCAACTAGTATGGAACCATTCTAGGGTGACAAATGAAATATGACATATTACATGGCAAAGTGGATATAGCACAATTGGATGAATAACTATACCCAACATAATTGAAATAAGTAATAATTGTATTAGTATGCAATACTTTAAAATAATATAATATTTTAAACATGGGTTCAACATGATCAAAGCATAACTTGCCTTCAAACAGCTCTGAATCCTGCTCTAGATCTTGCACTGGCTCTTCGATCACAAACTCACCAGGCAACTCGACGCCTACACGAAACGAGAGAGAAAGCAATAAATATCAAAAACAGAGAGCAATATTAACTCCAAAAATTAAATAAAATTCACCATTAAATAGATCATGATTTTACAAATTTTTAGAAACTGGAATCACCTCAATCGGAGCTCGGATGCAAAACATATAGCTATTCAAAGTTTAAAATAAAAGATAAATCAGAAAAATAGAAAAACCGAATTATTTTTATATTAAAAATTAGCATTTATGACGTCATGCTGACGTCAGCATCGAATATGATTCTCGGCTAATTATTTTTCTGAAGAAAAAATGAATTGTGATGTCACGCTGACGTCATGCGACACGTGGCCTAATCAGATGCTGACACGCGGCGCAACCACAGTGCGACATGCGTCATCGGCGTATGGACTCGGTCCACAGCCAGCACTGGTCCACGGTGGATCGACGACACTGTGCCCGTGCACCGGTTGACGCAAGCAGAACACGTGGCACCATTGGATTGATGACACATGGCACAATACCAACAGATACGATTACGACACGCGACGGCAAAAATCTCAACCGTTCAAGTTAGATCGGACAGCAGAGATTGAAGGCGATGATGTCATCAGCGACCAGCGGCGGCGACGCCTCGATTCTCACATGACACGCGCAGCACGAGATTGGCTAGGCGCGCGGTGCGATCGTGACCGTTCGGTTTGAAACCAACGGTCAAGATCTGATGACACGGCGACAATAGCAGTGACACACGACACGATCTGATCCGATCACCACAGATCCAATGGCGGTGGCAAACGGATCAACAACGCACACACGACAAAATCCTGACCATCCATCTTCAATCCAACGGTTGAAACTTGACCTAACGCGATACTACGCGACGTAGTCTACACCATACGATCTAGATCCGACGGCGTGTGAGCTTGCGAAGGTGGCGATGGCACGGAACGACGAGGTTCTACCAGTGCTGAGGACGAAGACCAAGGCGACAACATTTGAGGGCGACTCCAGCGATGTTATCTTGTGGGGTCAACGCGTCTCGGCACGGCGAATCCGATGAGGGTCTTGGCGACGGCGTAGACTCAACGGACGGCGAGCAAATGACGAAGAACCACGGCGGAGGCTTTGGTGAACTTCGACGAGCTCGCTAGGGAGGACAAAGGCATCTCGACGCGCGCAACTTGACCAGTAGATGCGACGCGGGGTGAGGATCCCAACAGTGGCGACGAGACTTTAAATAGCGTCTTGGGAAGGCGTGCGCAGCGCGAAAGTCAGAGACGGTTCCGTGGCGGTGGCAGAATTCAGCGGGGATATGGAAGGGCAAGAGGCAGCATCGCAGACGTCCACGCGGCAAAGATCCGACGGCTCACACGCATGGGCGACGTAGAAGACTCTCGGCCGTTGGATCAGGATCCAACGGTTGCATGGCTAGGGTTTCGCGACGACGGGCTGTGCGGGTCGGCGGCTCGGTTGGATTGGGCCATATCCACTGGGCTCGGCCCAGAACTATTCGCGTGATTTAAAATCATTTTCGAATTAAAATAAATCATCAAAATAGAATAAGCCAAATAAAATAGCAAAAATACGAGGAAAAATCCAGAGAAAATTCAGAAAATATTGTATGACATTTAGAACTCAAATAAATTATTTCCAACAAAAGATCATCAGTACTTTTCACTAAATAAATAAAAGATAGCAAAAGGCTTAATTCAATAATTCAAAATAAATTAAATAAATTACCAGAAAATTCATAAAAAGGGAAAAGCATAATAAATCCAATAAAAACAAAATTTGGGATGTTACATACCTCCTCCCTTAACAAAATATCTACCTTAAGATTCAGGGTTGACTAAGGAATAGGTTTGAAAATTCTAACTTCAGATCCTCCTCACGCTCCCACGTAGCCTCGCTTTATGAATGATTGCTCCACTGCACTCTGCAGAATCGCACTGACTTATTTCGGGTTTTGCGATTAGCTACATCCAGAATCTTAATTGGCTGCTTCTTGTAGGATAGGTCCTCTCGCAGTTCAATTGACTCCAATGGCATCTACTCTGCGGGCACTCGAAGACACTTCTTTAACTGAGACACAAAAAATACATCATGCACTCCTGCCAACGATTGCGGCAATCCCAACTAGTATGCAACATCTCCCCTGCGACTCAAGACTTTAAATTGATTAACATATCTTGGCGCAAGCTTTACTTTGGCATGAAACCTTTTTACTCTTTTGAGAGGGGTTACCCTGAGATACACAAAATCATCAGGCTTGAAACTTAACTCTCGGCGGTGATTATCAGTATAGCTTTTCTGCCTTGACTAAGCAATCTTCAATCTTTCTCTAATCATGGCGATCTGCTCTTCGGCTTCTTTTAAAATGTCTGGCCCAAAGATCAATCTTTCTCCTTTCTCATTCCAATCAGCGGAGTACGACAAGATCGACCATAAAAGGCTTCAAATGGTGACATTTACAAACTGGCCTGATAACTGTTATTATAGCTAAACTAAGCATACGACAAACATTTATCCCATGTAGCAGCATAGGTTAGGGCACAAGCTTACATATCTTCCAAAATCTGATTGACCTTCTTAGTCTGACCATCTGTCTGAGGATGATAAGCTGTACTGAAATTTAGACGAGTTTCCATTGCTTCATGCAACTTATTCCAGAATCTTGAGGTGAATTGGGTATCTCTATTTGACATTATCTTCTTTGGTATTCCATGCAGACACACAATCCTCAACACATACAATTCTACTAAACATCTCATGAGTAAGTGGTCTTCACTGGTATAAAATGCGCAACTTTGGTTAAGCAATCAATTATGACCCATATTGAATCATACCCACTCTAAGTCCTAGGTAAACTAGTAATAAAATCCATACCGATTTCCTCCCACTTCCATTCAGGTACTTCCAATGGTTGCAACAAACCTGCTAGCTTCTGATGCATTGCCTTCACTCTCTAACATATATCACACGAAGCAACATGCTCACCAACTCCACGCTTCATATTAGGCTACCAAAATCTTACCTTCAGATCCTGGTACATCTTCGCACTTCCCAGGTGAATAGACTACTTCGAGTCATGAGCTTCTTCTAGAATCAACTGTTTGAATTCCTTCTTATTTGGCACACAAATTCGACATTTCATCCATAAGGTTCCCTGTGCATCCAAAGTGAAATTCTTAGCTTTTCCTTCAATTATCTTGGACTTAATCCTCTTAATTTTGGCGTCATCTTTCTACCCTCCTCTAATTTGATCCTCTAAGGTTGGCTTCACCTGCAGGGTAGCTAGAAACCCTTTTGGTACCACTTCTAATCTCAGTTTCTGAAATTCCTTACATAACTCAGGCTGATCCTTCTGAACTAACATGCTAACACTGTAACTTTTTCTGCTTAGAGCATCGACTACCACATTAGCCTTTCCAAGGTGATAATGAATTTCCAGGTTATAATCCTTGATTAACTTTAACCATCTTCTCTGCCTCATATTCAGGTCTAACTGAGTGAAAATATACTTTAAACTTTTATGGTCTGTGTATATTTCACAGCAATTTCCAATTAGATAGTGACGCCATATCTTTCAGGCATGCACTACTGCAGCTAATTCCAAATCATGCGTCGTGTAATTCTCCTCATGTGGTCTCAGCTGCCTTGATGCATATCAACAACCTTACCATTCTACATTAGCACACATCTAAGTCCTTGACGCGAAGCATCACAATAGATATCAAAACTGATGCGCACAAGACGGCTCCGATCTTCCGGTGAGGGGATAACTTCGATTTGGCGGAGGATGACTTTGACGATCCGGCTACGAACCACACAAGGATAAGCGCCTGCAATCGCTAAACCACACTCCTCGTCGTTATCAACCGTGCCAAGAACACGGATGACCTGACCATGAAGGTCTATTCTTGCGAGCAATCGAAGAACTAGCAAGAACAAGGATGAAGCACACACTCAAGTTGAGGTTTCGAAACTTGTTTACTGCTGCTCTAGCCGAGTCAGGAGAACAAGGATAAAGTTCCACACATGGGTAACTATTCTCAAATCAAAACCTAAGGAGATAGATAGGGGCTTGTCCAATATATATAGCCAAGGATGGCTGCTAGGAGTTGGTTTCACGCCACTTTAATTACATGGGAACTCAGCCCAAAATTATGGTGGCACAGCACCCTAAAAGACAGAGACCGTCGCACTATTTTGACTGCTGTGGCCAGCTCGAGTGGAATTTGATGATGAGGCCAGATCCGTTGGAAAGAGCACGAATTTATCTTTTAATCAAGTACTCACTCATCCCGAACGGACTCCGTATGCAATAGTTATGGCCAGTGGAAGGTGGACTGCTCCTGGGTGGACGTTTTGGCTTCCTTCTCGGGAATAACTTGTACTATAGCTTGTAGTGATGAGGAATGACGTCCTTGCAGCTCTAAGCCATGATTCGTAAGCACAAGCACATTATTATGCAGTGGTATATCCTCAAAATATAATTATACCACCCGAGAAACGAGTTCACTGTTGATTTAGCTGCCTTGTGCGCGTGCCCTTGTGATAGGACCTTGCATAGGAGGTGGTGGTGGTGAGGTCATGGGTGTATCCGACATAGTGATGTCCTCATCATCCTCCCCTTCTTGCATTTGAGTCGTCCTCGACTCAAGCTCATCGTTCTCTCCAAAATATGGCTTCAAATCTGAAATGTTAAAAGTGGGACTAACCCCAAAATCTACAGGTAACTCAAGTTTATAAGCATTATCATTAATTCGTTCAAGCACTTTGAAAGGACCATCAGCTCTAGGCATTAATTTAGACTTTCGTAAGTTAGAAATCTTTCTTTCATAAATGCAACCAAACAAGATCACTAGGTTCAAATGTCAATTCCTTTCTACCATGGTTACCAAGCAACCCTATATTTCTCGGTCATGCGCTCTATATTTTCTTTTGTGGTCTTATGCAATTTAAGAACAAATTCAGACGTCTCTTTGCATCAAAGTTTACCTTCTCCGAAGATGGTAAAAGCAATAGATCAATTGGAGCACGAGGGTTAAAGCCATACACAACCTGAAATGGAGTCATTTTTGTCGTAGAGTGCAATGTACGATTATAGGCAAACTCCACATGAGGTAGGCATTCTTCCCATATCTTCAAATTCTTCTTTAGAACAGCCCTCAACATGGTTGACAAGGTTCGATTCACCACTTCAGTTTGGCCATCGGTTTGAGGGTGACATGTGGTAGAGAACACTAGCTTTGTCCCTAATTTGCTCCATAAAGTTCTCCAAAATGGCTCAAGAACTTGGCATCACGATCTGAAACAATAGTACAAGGCATACCATGCAAGCGAACAATTTCTTTGAAGAATAAATCAGCAATATGAGTGGCATCATCGCTCTTGTGGTATGGAATGAAATGTGCCATTTTAGAGAATCGGTCCACAACAACAAAAATACTATCACTTCCCTTCTTTGTTCTAGGCAATCCTAAAACAAAGTCCATAGATATATCTTCCCAAGGAACACTAGGAACAGGGAGCGGCATGTACAAACCATGTGGGTTTAGATGAGACTTAGCTTTTTGGCATGTAGTGCAGCGTGCAACAAAGCGACTGACATCACGTCTCAGCTTTGGCCAAAAGAAATGTTCAGCCAGTACATCCTCCGTCTTTTTAGCTCCAAAGTGTCCCATCAATCCTCCTCCATCGCCTCTGTAACAACAAAAGACGAACGGAGCTAATTTGGAATGCATAGCTTGTTAGCTCTAAACAAGAATCCATCATTGTTAACAAATTTGTGCCAACTTTTTCCATTTTACAATTTAGCAAGACTTCTTTGAAATCATTATCCCGAGCATAGAGATCTTTTATGGTTTCCAAGCCAAAATTCTACAATCAAGTTGAGACATCATTGCATATCTTCTAGACAATGCATCAACAATCACATTATCCTTCCCTTTTTTTGTATTTGATGACATAAGGAAATGATTCAATGAATTCTACCCACTTAGCATGTCTACGGTTCAGTTTGCTTTGACTACGAATATGCTTAAGTGCCTCATGATCAGAATGTATGACAAATTCTTTAGGCCATAAGTAATGTTGCCACGTTTCTAAAGATCGCACAAGAGCATACAATTCTTTATCATCGTAGAATAATTGAGAACAGGCCCACTTAATTTTCTTTGAAATAAGCAAATGAGTTTACCTTCTTGTATCAATACACCACCAATTCCAATACCGCTTGCATCACATTCAAGTTCAAAGGTCTTACCAAAATCTGGAAGTTGAAGTAATGGTGCATTTGTGAGCTTTTCTTTTAAAAGATTAAAGGCGCTTCTTGCGCTTGCCCCAATGGAAGGAAACACCTTTCTTTGTCAATTCATTCAATGGTGCAGCGATGGTGCTGAAATCCTTCACAAAGTGTCGATAGAATCCAGCAAGTCCGTGAAAGCTCCGCATTTGTGTGACCGTGCTTGAGTCGGCCAACTCTTGATTGCTTCAATCTTGGCTTCATCAACCTCAATTCCTGCGGTGTCACAACATAGCCAAGAAGCGAGACTCGATCGGTGCAAAAGGAGCACTTCTCAAGGTTACCAAACAAATGTGCATCTCTCAAAGCATTAAAAACATCATGTAAGTGTTCAATATGTTCGAAAGAGACTTGCTATAGATCAAAATGTCATCAAAGTAGACCACCACAAATTTTCCAATAAAAGCACGTAAAACTTCATTCATCAATCGCATAAGCGTGCTAGGTGCATTAGTCAAACCGAAAGGCATAACTAACCACTCATACAAGCCAAATTTAGTTTTGAGCGCTGTTTTCCATTCATCCCCAAGTTTCATTCTAATCTGGTGATATCCACTTCTTAAGTCAACTTTCGAAAACACAATAGAGCCACTCGGTTAAGTCTAGCATATCATCCAACCTAGGAATAGGGTGACGATACCTACAGATTATATTATTGATAGCTCTACAATCCACACACATTCGCCATGATCCATCTTTCTTAGGTACTAAAAGCACAGAACAAGCACAAGGACTAAGGCTTTCTCGAGCGTACCCTTGTCGAGCAAGTCTTGCACTTGACGTTGTATCTCCTTAGTCTCCTCTGGATTGGTCCTATATGCTGCTCGGTTTGGTAATGTTGCTCCTGGAATCAAGTCAATTTGATGTTCAATTCCCCTCAAAGGTGGCAGCCCCGGGGGTACCTCTTTTGGAAACACATCCTCATACTCCTGCAAAAGGTTAACAATAGCAGAAGGCAAAGAAACAGGTATATTTTCGAATGAAAACAAAGTCTCTTTGCAAATCAAAGCATAGCATCCAACATTACATTCTATCATGTCAATTAAATCAGATTTTGTAGCTAGCATGACAGCACCCTTTAACTTGATTTCAGCTCTCTTAGAATTGGATTCTTTCTTCTTTGATTGTGCTAATTCTTTGGTTCTAATCTGATTTTCACTTTTAGCACTCTCCTTCTCTCTTTCAGCTTTCTCTAAGTCATCTTTCAAAATTGCAGTGGGGGACATAGGAAGCAAAACAATTTTCTTTCCTTTATGCATAAAAGTGTATTGGTTAGTTCTACCATCATGAGAAGCATTTTTATCATATTGCCAAGGTCTACCTAACAGCAAAGAGCATGCTTGCATAGGTACAACATCGCAATCAGCATGATCATGAAATGAACCAAGAGAAAAATGCAATCTCACAATTCTTGTTACCTTCAATTTTCCACTTGAGTTGAACCATTGAATGTGGTAGGGATGTGGGTGTTGTGTTGTGGTCAAGCCAAGCTTCTCAACCATCTCCATGCTTGCAAGATTATTGCAACTCCCTCCATCAATGATAACTCTTTGAGCGCTCATTGATGACAAATTTTGTTTGGAACAAGTTATGGCGTTGGTTCATTCAGCACTCTCTATTTGCACACTAAGGACACGCTTCACAATGATGCTCATGTATCTTTCGAAATTTCAGCACCCAAATGCTCCTCCTTATGTTCACCCCTTGATCTTCACTGCGAGGTCGGTAACAACTAAAGCAAAATCTTCTTCAACGTCACTAGCGAAGTGTACTCACCATCTTCCCGAACAATTAAAGCATCGCCGACTTGGACAATCACGCATCATGTGTCCAAATCCTTTGCATCGATGGCATTGCACGTCGCGTGTACGACTGTGGATGCAATTGAAGAAGAATTCTTTGTGTCGGAGATATGTGATGGAGTGGAAGTAGAGGCAGCAGGACGCCTACGGTTGGAGGGTGGAAGTGCTCGTCCGAAGTAGTGGATGGAGCCTTTACTTGCACTTGGCTTGGTCGTGACGAAGAAGAGCCTCCAAAGTTCCCTCTCATCTTGGAATGTCGTCCTGTACTTCCCTTTCGACTTTGCAAGCAAGATGAAATAAGCAGTGTGAGTTGTATTCTTTATAATCACGTATGTCCTGAATTTCACAGTTAAGTCCACCTAGAAATCTAGCCATCTTAGCATCTTCATTATCTTCCAAACCACACCGCAACTCACAAATTTGCATTTCTTGATAATACTCTCTCTGATTTATTTCCTTGATTTAAGCGTTGTAATTTATTGAGCAAGTCACGAGCATAGTAAGAAGGAACAAATCTGGCCCTCATCATTCTTTTCAAAGCATTCCATGTTCTAGGTATGTTGTTATGATTTCTACATGTATCATTCCACCAAATGGAAGCAAAATCATAAATTCACTAGTAGCACCCTAACTCTTCTATTTTGGAAATTCATAGCAAGCAAATTTTTGTTCTCTTGCTAATTCCCAATCAAGATAAGCATCCAGGGCATACTTTCCAGCAAATGGAGGCATTGTAAATTTAATCTTTCCTAATGGATCATCACGTACCTCCGTTGTTCACGCTGATTTCTACCCATACCTTGTCGATTGTGTCGAAGGCGCCGATGATCATGATCATTGTGTGAGTTGAAACCATCATCGTCCTCTGTATCAGCAACGTAGTTGTTTTCTTCTTCTTCTACCCCATTTGCCCAAGAGCGGGCAGCAAGCGGTGTTCGATGTCTGGTGCACCATTTTGTCTTGGTTCATGATTGACTGATTGGCGGCATGTGGTGGTTGTCGTCTATCAAGGCGATCAACACGTTCACGAAGTGTCGCAAGGTTGTTGTTGATCTCAGCCATAGCATTGTCGTGGTTCTCGGCATGCACATTGAGCAAGCGTGTAAAGTGTTGTATGATTCCTCTCGTGCGGGGTGTGAGAATTTCAGCTTGGTTTTCTTCATAGCTTCCATTGTCATCTGCCATGGTTAGCAATAAACAAGGAAACACACAAAAGTATATAGTTCCCTATCACTACTACTTCTTTGAAAAGATCAAGTGTCTCTTTTCTTGCTCTCACCAAGCTCTTACCAATTCTTACAAGTGCAGCAAGGGTGCAATCCGGTGGCTGGTTCGTGATAAACTGATCTCAAGTGTGAGTAAGCGATTGCAAGACTTATCACCTGTATGGTTAGTAAAAGTGGAGCTCGGAAAGGCTTTATAATGAGTAGCAACGGAAAACAATCAGCCAATCTCAGAATTTGCATAGAATTGAATAAGTGTTCGAAACTAGCAATTAGCCTATGTTGCTGATCAAACAAAGATGGATATTAGGCTAAAACAAAAGATATGGCAGTGGATACAAGTGGTAAACACAACAAAATTCAAGCATATGCAATTTGCAACTTGGGAGCACAAGATGGATCCAACTTTGTATTTTGCTGATTTCTGTCCACCAGACAGCAGGTCGGTATTTTGGCCGTATCTTTTAGTCAGGTGCCTTTTTTTCAATGATTTTTTTTTGGTTTTCCTCCTGACGGCTTTTGCAACAACTTTTCTTTTGGACAAACGTTCTGAAACTCAACTGAGAATTTTGCACAAATTTTTCAATTGCACACAGATGCAGATTTCAGGACAGCAATTAGGTCTTATTGAAACATTCACAGATTTCTCGTGCTTGTAAGTATGGATGTGAAAATTGGCATCAACATAGCATACTAAGTCACGGATCGGCTCCTTTTGGTTTCACTCAAAAAGGATAAGGGAAGTGAGATTTATGGTGTTTTTGGTGGTGGTTGCAAAGATGGACAGATTCTGCCCGAGATGGAATTTTTTTTTTTGGACTTTAGGAATGGATTTTGATGTGGGGAGATGAACAAGATGAACAGCAACAAGACAATACTAGAACGGACTCAAACTCAATTTAGCAAAAACAAAATTAACTAATTGAAAGGCACAAAAGGGTTTGGACAGCGGAGAACAAATACTTTTGTGGGGCAAATTTTCTGGACTCTAGGAGAAACGAAATGAAACAACTAAACTAGATACAAGAACTCACCGGTCAACCGTTGCTCTGATACCAAATGATGCGCACAAGATGGCCCGATCTTCCGGTGAGGGGATAACTTCGATTTGGCGGAGGATGACTTTGACGATCCGGCTACGAACCACACAAGGATAAGCGCCTGCAATCGCTAAACCACACTCCTCGTCGTTATCAACCGTGCCAAGAACACGGATGACCTGACCACGAAGGTCTATTCTTGCGAGCAATCGAAGAACTAGCAAGAACAAGGATGAAGCACACACTCAAGTTGAGGTTTCGAAACTTGTTTACTGCTGCTCTAGCCGAGTCAGGAGAACAAGGATAAAGTTCCACACATGGGTAACTATTCTCAAATCAAAACCTAAGGAGATAGATAGGGGCTTGTCCAATATATATAGCCAAGGATGGCTGCTAGGAGTTGGTCTCACGCCACTTTAATTACATGGGAACTCAGCCCAAAATTATGGTGGCACAGCACCTAAAAGACAGAGACCGTCGCACTATTTTGACTGCTGTGGCCAGCTCGAGTGGAATTTGATGATGAGGCCAGATCCGTTGGAAAGAGCACGAATTTATCTTTTAATCAAGTACTCACTCATCCCGAACGGACTCCGTATGCAATAGTTATGGCCAGTGGAAGGTGGACTGCTCCTGGGTGGACGTTTTGGCTTCCTTCTCGGGAATAACTTGTACTATAGCTTGTAGTGATGAGGAATGACGTCCTTGCAGCTCTAAGCCATGATTCGTAAGCACAAGCACATTATTATGCAGTGGTATATCCTCAAAAATATAATTATACCACCCGAGAAACGAGTTCACCTGTTGATTTAGCTGCTGTGCGCGTGCCCTTGTGATAGGACCTTGCATAGGAGGTGGTGGTGGTGAGGTCATGGGTGTATCCGACATAGTGATGTCCTCATCAAAAACTGTTTTGAATATCTGACAACACTAATACTGGTGAGAATGTTAACCTTTTCTTCAATTCTTGGAAACTCTTCTCGCAATCTGGCATCCATGCAAATTTCTTCCCCTTATTCAGCAATTGCGTAAGGGGTCTAGCAATTGTCGAGAATCCTTCGATAAATCGACGGTAATATCCCGCCATTCCAAGAAAACTGCGAATTTGAGTCATCGACTTCGACTGTTCCCAATGCAATACTGCCTTGACTTTACTGGGATCAATTGCAATACCTTTGGCAGTCATCACATGACCAAGGAATTTCACCTTTTTCTTCCAAAAGTCACACTTACTAAACTTGGCATATAATTATTGCTCTCGAAGCTTTTCAAGAACAAGCCTCAGATGCTCTGCATGATCTTCTTCTGTCTTAGAGTAAACAAGAATGTCATCTATGAACACGACAACAAACTTATCCAAATATTCCATGAAAACCTTATTCATCATATTTATAAAATATGTAGGGGCATTAGTCAATCCAAATGACATGATTGTGAACTCATAATGACCATATCTGGTTGAAAATGCAGTCTTGGGCACATCCTCTGCATGAATCTTCAACTGATGATATCCTGATCGAAGGTCTATCTTGGAGAAAATTCTAGCTCCTCTCAACTGATCAAACAAATCATCGATCCTGGGCAATGGATACTTGTTCTTTATTGTCACTTCATTAAGAGCTTGATAATCAATGCACATTCTCATGCTTCCATCCTTTCGAACAAACAAAACAGGTGCTCTCTATGGTGATGAACTAGGCCTGACAAAACTTTTTTCTAACAACTCGTCAATCTGCTTCTTCATTTCTACCAACTCATTTGTAGGCATCCGGTACAGTATCTTGGCTATTGGGGCTGTACCAGGCACGAATTCAATCACGAACACAATATCTTGATCAGGTGGCATTCCAAGTAAATCTTCAGGACCGGATATTCATTAACAACTGGTACTTCCTCTATACTGACAGCTTTAGCACTATTAACCATCATCTAACCATTGTGAACTGCGGTCGCTTGGACTTACACTCTTCGCCTCTCGGGCTTTCAAATGATACTATTCTTCGACCACAATCTAATACAACCTTGTGCTTAGACAACCAATCTATTCCAAGGATAATATCTAGTGTTTGGGTATCCAAGATAATAAGGTTCGCTAGGAACTCTATTATATTCATGAGCATCTTAACTCCAATGCATCCTAGGTTAGATCGAAGTTCTGATCCAGTGGATTGGACCAAAAGCATGCACTTAACGTTTACAACATCTATCCCATTCCCAACAGCAAATTCTCGAGAAAAAAAAGGAATGCGAAGCTCCGGAATCAAATAAAACGGTAGCAGGTACTGAGTTAACTAAGAACTTACCCAGTACGACGTTCGATGCTTCCTGGGCCTCATCAGTCGTGATATGGTTGACACGACCTCTCATCGTGGCTTGAGTTGTGGCTCCAGCTTGAACAGATCCATGGTTTCCTCTTGGCGCAGGCGTTTTGGCCGGCGTAGATCCAAGGTTGAAATGAACAGGCGTCACACCTCCTCACTTTGGACAGTTATTGGCAAAATGCCCTGGCTCATTGCAGCTAAAACAGTGCCTAACTATCGATTGCTGACCTCCTCCTGGTGCATTATTGATCTGAACATGTGTATAAAAATTCTGCCCACTGGGACGCGGTGTGAAAGAAGGCATCTTGATAATTGCCTTAGACTGAAACCTGACAAATTGCTGTGGTGCAACCCTCAACTTTTACTATCCTTGGCGAGCTCCCTATTGTTCCATCCTGCGCTTGCTATTGTCATCCAACTCTTTATGCTTGTCCTCCAGGATAAGGGCCTTGTTCACCAATTCTTTGAAATCAGGAAAATTGTGGGTAATCAACCCAACCTGTAGCCCAGAATTCAGTCCCTTCATGAAGCGAGACTGCCTTGCCTTATCTGCCACTACATCCTCAGGTGCACAGCGAGCTAGCTGCGTGAACCGATTCAGATAATCTGCCACAGACTGGCCTCCCTGCTTGATAGCTCGAAATTCTTCCTTCTTTAAGTCCATGACACCTTCAGGAACATGGTACTAGCGAAAAGCAGCAGAAAATTCTTCCCACGCAATCTCTTGTGGGTTCTCCTGCGATGCGCAGTAATTCTCTCACCATTCAGCAGCTGTGCCCTCGAGCTAATGAGAAGCATAAAGCACATTTTCATTTCTCTCACAATAGGTGATATGCAGGTTCCTCTCAATTGTCCTTAGCCAGTCGTCAGTCTTGATTGGGTTAGCATTTCTAGAAAAAGGTAGGCGGACGGATCCTCATAAAGTCTGACAGCTTCGAGTATGAACGGTTCCCATTGTTAGCAGCTTGATTTGCATTGTTGGCGGTTGCTTGAATAGTGAACTGCTGCATTTGTTGCATCATAGTCTGTATAAGCTATGTTTGTGCAGCAATAAAAGCTCCAAAATTACTCATGTCAACTGGTGCTGCTGCTTGAGGAATTAGCATTTCATTCCGGTTCTCGTTCTGGCGGCTTCCACTTCCACTGGCTCCATTGTTCTCATGAATTTGAACAATCTGTTGATCATCCAAGGTTTAGAGAAAAGAGGGACATAGCATAGACAAGTAATATAAGGCTTAATTCAATAATTCAAAATAAATTAAATAAATTCCTAGAAAATTCATAAAAAGGGAAAAGCATAATAAATTCAATAAAAGCAAAATTTGGGATGTTACATTACTACACTTGTGGAAATAAGAAGTGTGGACTGCTCAAACTAATTAGTGCCTGATGTTGGTGGCTTTGCATCGGACTCAATCAGCAAAAGACCATGTCCTGTCTGAAGTCCAATGAGGGTTCATAAAACTTGTATTTGACCGAATATCAGTATGCAACTGCCTAGCCTGTGTTGGTTACCAATATAAGTTGGTCCGGTAAAGTTTGAGACGCTGTTAGAGCATATGCATACCCATGTGCTAAGCTAATGCTAGAGGTGAGAAAATTCGTACCACCGATGCTAACGGATAGAGGACTGGGTGCTACGTTTTGATTGCATGGCACCGAAGCAAACCTTGGCAGCTCGTGGTAAGGTCTGGAAAGTTGAATCTTTAGCTAAATATCTGACTTTAGCCGCTAACGGTGGTGCTAAGGGTTAAGAGTAAAAGTAACTAAGGGATGTATATATACAGGTGTTAAAGTCAAATATTTAACTAGAAAAACGTTCAACTTTTCTGATCTTTATCACCAGCTTCCAACGTTTGCTTTGGTGCCATAAAATTTAGGCTTAGCACCCACTTCACCTGTTTACACGGGTGTCAAAAAAATTTCTCACCTTTGGCATTGTCTTGGCACCTAGGGATGCACATGCTCTTAGGGACAGTGACTATTGATTAACCGACCAAAAGTTGAAGTCAGTTGGGAATCAGCGAGAGCCCAGAAATTACCAGTTTTTCTCCTAGTTAAAACAATTTTTTATTCCCGTTATGTGAATATTAGTTTCAGATGGTCCTTTTTGTCCTTATTCGAAAAAAAGCGTTTAGGTTGTTTTTATGTCCTTTTCGAAAAAAAACCGTTTAGATCATTTTTTCCATTTCTTACGTGTGGAGCGGCGGTCGCGGCGTGGCACGCCGCAGTAACTCAGATACATTTATATGCTTTCAACCATTTCGTTGAATAAATGCGAAAAACACAATTACGTTTGTATCCTTTCAACCGTTTCGCGTGTTTCTCGATTTGCTCGCGTAGGGAGCGGCAATCGCGCGTTTTCTCGATTTGCTCGCGTGGGTAGCGACGGTCACGGTGTGGCACACCACGATCACTTACCTAGTATAATCAATATGTAGGTTGGGATCTGCGTGGTTAACTTTTTGAAGTTTCGACCGTTAACATATATAAAAATGTATGGATTGATTATATAAAAATAATGTTATTTGACTTGCCTCCCATGCGGGCACCGCAACCGCACGTGCTGCACCAATGCACACAGCAGTGCGTTTGGATCCTAGGCAAGACATTATTTAGCCTTGCTTAGCTAGGCTAGACGTTTGGAACCATCAAAATTTCCTAGGCAGGTTAGCCTCGACGGGCTAGAAAAAACTTGCATTCGGTGGAGAGCCACTCTGCTCTCCCTCGACGGCAAGGATTTTTGGCGAGAGAAACGGTGGATCCTAACTTCCTTCCGGTTAGTGACCTCTAGCTGGAACAACTGACAGATGTGATTGCATTCTTTTGCCAAGAAACCAAACGGCCAGCTACAGAATCTTTGCCGTCAAAGTCAGTTTTTACGGTGTTGGAACCAGGTTCCAAATCTCGTCAGAATTTCACGAGTTTTCGCCGAGATCTCGGTCTCCAGATCAGGACGATTTGTAAGAGTGAAGACCGAATTTAAAAATTCAAAAAAAATTGATTTGCTACAATAATCTCGTTTTTCTTGGCGAGATCTTGCCTTTACCGTCAGGTATCTAACCATTTTTGACCGGAATTTGATGTTTGACCACCGGATTTGACCGTAAATTGACCGATAACCCTTAAGAAAGTCATCTTCTATGAAAATTTGTTGAAAAACCGAATTTTTGAGACATTTTTAAAAACTTCAGAAACACTGTCAGATTTTTATAAACTTTTACGTACTTTCTCTTGATCTGAAAAATTTATAGTACCATTATAAGAAGTGTAGGATTATACAGAAAAATTTTCAAAATAATTTAACTTCATTTGTTATCTTTAAAAAATCAAAAACAGAATGAACATAATTGGGACAGTAACATTGTCAGAATTTTATAAATTTTCTCGAGTATGATCATGATCCAAAATTTTTATGAGAGCTTAATAATTGACTCAGTACCATTATATAAAATTTTTAAAAATTTTCAGGTTTTTTTGTTTGCTCAATCAAATCTATGTATGTATTGAACTTCCTTTGTTATATTTCAAAACTCAAAACAGAAAGAACATAAATGGTACACTGTGCTTGTAAGAATTTTATAAATTCACTGGAGCGTTATCATGATTCAAACTTTTTATGAGATCTTAATAATTTCATTATAACTCTTATTTAAAATTTTCAAAAACTTTCAAAAAATTTAAACATTTTCTGGTTTCTAAAGCAAATCTATGTATTGATCATTAGGTTGTTACGAGGACGTAGCACTCTCAGAATTTTTGGAACTTCTTTAAGCTTGATCATCAGATGAAAATTTTATAGAAAAATTTATGGTAAATGAAGACCATCTACAAAAATTTTCAAAATTTTCTAACACGGTATGTACCGTTTTTCATTTGGTTGAAGTTTGTCGGTAAAGCTTTTATCAGCACAGAAGCACTGTCCGAATTTTTAAAAGTTCATGAAGTTTGATCATAATCTGAAAATTTTATAGGAACATTAGTGATTCATAAAAACCATGCAAAAAAAATTTCAAAATTTTATAACGTGGTTTATTTCTTTTTTCATTCGGTTCAAACTTGCCGGTCATTGTTTTATCAGGACAGTAGCAATGTTTGAATTTTTAAAAATCAATCGGAACGGATAATTATCTGAAATGTTTATGGGAACATGATTGATGTGTAAGGAACCTACAAAAATAATTTACAAATTTTTCAACGTCGTTTGATCCATTTTCGCTCGGCGAAACCGGCCGAAATTTCTTTTTTCTCGATAGAAAAAAAACCGGATTTGAATTTTTGTTTTTGTATTTTGTCTGAAATTTTTAAATCTCGCCGAGATTTCGTTCTCCGTACATGGACAAATTTTGAAGCGAAACCGAGATTTTGAACCCTGGTCGGAACCAAACGACTAGCCATTGAATCTTGCTCTCAAAAGAAAAATAACCAAACGTTAGTCCTTCCCAAGATGGCTCGATATGGAGAAAATATATTATTTACTATGATTCTTCACCAAATAAGTGTTGGAATTAATTTTAGAATTAATTCACCGGAAGAAGTGGGTGTAGAGTTGGGTATGGGATTTTAGTCCCAATTGCTTAGTGGTGAGAAACCAACATATAAGAGGAGATCTTGTATGTACTCTAGTGTGAGTTGGTGGCTATGTTAGTCTATGTACACACATACTTACGTATTGCAAGTTTATTGCGTGACTTGTGACTTGCGACAACGTGCGACCGTGTCTTGCTAAGTGTATTTAAAAATTTTCCATGTGTACCGACTATGCCATATCACCTTATACCTCGACTAACGATGTGGCGCCATGGTCTTAGCGAGAGACACGTTCTCATGCGGTTAGGTAGTTTGCCCATGATGCGATAATTCAGGGGGGCAGTTCTTGAGATCGTGGCAGTTCGATTTTCGTAACGCTGAGGTTTTGTGAGACAATTTTAGCTTGGCATGTCATCATAAGGGAGACGTTCCTGTTTGTGAAATTACGTGACGAACAACCGATCTCATCTTCCTTTAGCGCTCTCTGCTTACTCCTATAATTGCTACTACCTAAGCCATTCTGTCCCTTCGCCTGCCGTGCAATAGGCGTAAGGGAAAGCAGTGTCTCTGATCCGATGCTGGTCTTTGATGACCTGCACAGGAGACCAGCAATCATGTTTCTAGGAAGCGTCATACCACACAACTGCTCGTCTTCTTCTTCGATTGTCACACCGCTTCTACGCAGTTTTTTGTTCTTCACTAAACCCGCTGTAAGTGTCTCGGACGGACTAGTTGTTGGTCCAAGCAATCTTTCTCTTTGTGATTAAATCTACTGAGAATGCATACTGCTATAATAGTATTATTTACATCTATGTATTAGTTGGATTATCTAGCATGTGTAGGCGTGTCTTCTTTGCTATCATATTATGTATTTATCGAATATTTGTTGGCTACTAGTAATACGACGGAATATTTAATTTCATGCTTTTATTGTGTAACTATGGAATTAAATTAACGTGAGGCCATGTTAATCTTCCAACAATCTAGAAACCCGATATGGTGCAACCATCCGATGCAATAAAGCCTGAGAGGTTCGGATGAGAGAACTTCAAGAATTGGTAGACATTGGCCAAATTTTTGGATCATGTTGATGAACCTGTGGTGGGTGATAGACCTATTCACTGCAGTACATCACCATGATTATAAGCTAAACAATGACACTTGTTTTGGCTGCCTGCTTATATGCACACGCCTGACTTAAGATGCGTGCATGCAAGTTGGTCTCGATCTTTCGTTGTTGGAGAAATCCGATAACTTGAGTTGTGACCTTGACAAAGGGGAAGCTAACCACGATCCAAGAAAAAGACCAACAACCTCGCAATCGCTAAACCACTCATCGATTGGTTATCAACTGTATCAAAACATGACAGACCTATTCATGAAGAACAACTCAAGCAAATCCACAGGAAGAGCAAGAGCAATAGCGGAACAACTCGCTAAACGGTGAAGGATTCAATTGAGACTCAAGTTTATGCAGTAACTACAAAAGCTTACAATATGGCAATAAAATCAAGTCTAAAACTAAAAACTAGGGTTGGCTACCAAATATATAAGGGGTGGGGGCGCAGCCCTAAAGGACTCAATTGTGGACTCAGAGTGTTTCTCTTGTTGCGGGTGGTATATTTGGAATATGTGGCTAGCTGTGCATCCATTGGATTGGGCACGTGATAAGCTTCCAAACGAGTAATTATTTGCTCCATTTGTACTCTATTTATGAAAGTTATGGGCTATTATTGATTTTATCTGTGAGCATCTAGGTCCTCTATTTTTTTGTTAGTTATGCTTATTATATAGGTTTTGGTGTTGATGATCAAGAAGCATACTCAGTATAAGTTGACAACAACTATATTTGAAGAACAAGACTAAGGTGTTTATTCTTAGTTTTGGCTTGGGAGTTGATTCAAGCCATATAGCTAGAATAATCGTACTATTAAGAGGGATTATACACAAGTAATAATCTTGATTCATATGCAAAAATCACTAAGATTACTTCGAGCATAGGACATTTCATATCAACTATTTTCCCTTCTACGCCGGACCAACTTTTTCGGTCCGGTGCAAACGTTGTTTTGCTGGTATCCAAATAGAACAAAGCATGTGTACACCGGACCAATATTGTCGGTCCGGCACAAACTTACTTTTACCAGTCTTAACCTCCTCTCTTTACATGTATACGATGGATCGGTTTTGTCGGTCCGGCGCAAATGGGTTACACTAGGTACAATACTTCTCCACACTTGTATACCCCGGACGAACATTTTCAGTCCGGCGTCAGTTACTTCTTTACACGACGGACCAACCTTGATAAATTCCTATGTACTCCGGCCCAATATATTCAGTCCGGCGCGTGCATATGTTTCATCATATCAGTCCGGTATGACTCATACACCTTAAAAAACCTATAAAAAGGGGCAGCCCGTGACTCCATATTTGTCCAGTTTCTCCTGACGCACCCAATGGGCAAATGGCAAGAACAACGCCTCTTTTTAAGCTCTATATATACAGTGCTTGAGTTCACTTAAAAGAAGGAGACTTTGCACATACACATCTTTGACATTCTGAATACCGTTGACATCTTTCAAATCATTTACATCTCTTTGATCTTTAGTATTCCTGAGCTTTCATTCCATCAAAGAGTTTGAGCTTCAACTCAGAAACCACAAACACTCATTCTGAACATTTAGAGTTCTTGCTCCAAGCAGAGTCTAGTTAGCATCTAGCTACTGAACCAAGAAGACAGGGCTTGTGGATAGTCTATTACTCTTGGAATTAGCTGTTCCTAGACGGTTGGAGAAGTTGTTGGTGCGATCGATCCAAAAGGGATTGTGGAAGGCCACCATTGCTGTGAAAGGTTGAGACTCACCTCACCGGAGTGGTGGAAGAGTCAAGCTAGTGAAAAACCAAAAGCCGTTAAGATTGGCTTTTTGGTGGAGCAATACTTCTGAAGAAGTGCTCTAACGGGGACGTAGGAGATTGGTCTCTGAAGCTCGGTGAAAAATCCTTGAGTCGTCCTGATATTGGTTTATCTTTGTGTGTTCAGCTTATTGTCAGTTTTTGATGAGGACATCACTTCTTCGGGTACGCCCACAGCAGCTGCTACCACAACTCCTCATCCTATACAAGGACCGATCACTCGAGCTCGTGCACGTAAACTGAATTATCAGGTACTTTCGTTTCTTGGCATATCTAATGACTTGAAGAACTATTTGATCTTTGCTGAAACAGTTGTGTTATTCTGTTAAGGAATAAAGGTCCTAGCGATGACGGTGAATGGACACGAAGATGATTGCGAAAGGGAAGGAGTTCTTCATTTGACCACAAGATCACAAGTCTCCATGATTTGGCAAACAAAGAGAGTGGTCTTTGCGTCACCCACAATTGGCGCATAAATTGGCCCTTACCATGTAATAGAGTCTTTATTTAGAGATAAGAATAATAGGAAGGAGGCCTAGCTAAAGATGGAAAGGAATTTGAGGAAGGTCGATTTTGGCCACAAATTAAGGTGGCGAACAGCCCTCCCACCACTTCTTTTTATACAACGGCCGGCCTCCAAAGAACTCGGATTTCATTGAGTTTAGGTTCAGCCCTTGTTCAAACTTCTATTCTTCAGTTGTGTCAGTTGACCACCTGTAAAGACAGCTTAATCGGAATCCCACCTTTGTTTTCAGATTGCTTTTCATCTTATTCTTGCTAGTTCTTCGATTGCTCGCAGGAATTGAACTTCGTGTTCAGGTTGACCGCGCCTTCGGCAAAGTCAATAACCTTTTGTTGTTGGTTCAGCGATTGCTAAGGCGCAAACGTCGTCGTGCGGTTGTAGTCAGATCGTGAGGGTCAATTCCACCGAATCGATAATTATCTACCTCATCGAAAGATCGGGCATCCTAATCACATCAGTTTTTATTCAAGTTCTTACTGCAACTAAGTTGTATTGAATCCCTATTGTAACTATTTTCTGTTGCTAAGTTTTTATTGAGAAAAGTTTTTCTTAATACTTAAAAGTTGATAAAGTTGCCTATTCACCCCCTCTCTAGGCCAACTTGATCCTTTCAAATGGTATCAGAGCAAGGTTACCCATTTTAAAGCCTAACAGCTTGGGTAAAATGGCCGAGGGAATAGGATCAGCTACAGTAAGTATAGGAAGGGTTCCTATTTTTGATGGCACAAATTATGCTCATTGGAAAATTAGAATGAGGTGCTATCTTGAAGCCGTAAGTTATGATGTGTGGAGAGTCACAGAAAGACCTTTGCCTCCACGTGTCATACTTGAAGGGCAACACACATCCTCAGAACCTACACCTGGAGAAATAAGAAATTTGCAATATGATGCTCAGGCTAGAAATGCTATCTTTTCTTCTCCAGCATTCAAGTTTTTGATAGGGTCCGCAACCTTTCCACTGCTCATGATATTTGGACTACTCTTCAAGAGATTCATGAGGGTACCTCTGATGTAAAAGATGAAAGATATTTTGTTGTCAAAGAAAAATTTGATCAGTTCAAAATGCTTCCTCAGGAAAATGCTAATGATATGTTTTCTAGACTAAATCCTATTATAAATGAGCTTAAAGGTCTAGGAACTAAAGTTGATGATGTTGAAGTATGCAGGAAGATGATCAGGGTTTTACCTCGAGCCTATCATAGCCTGATCACTTACCTATCCAATAGTGGTGACCTGAAGAAGCTCACACCTACTGAACTATTGGGCAAATCCCAGCTCACGAGCTTACCTTGGTTGATGAAATTGAGACCAAGAAGAAATCTATTGCTCTCAAGGCCAAGGTGAAAGTTGAAGTTTGCTCTGATGAAGAAAGAGAAGAAGACACAAGCTATGAAGAAAACGAAGTTGTAAGAAAACTGGCATTGCTCATGAGATCAGCAAAAAAAATCATGAGAAGGGTAAATGCTAAAGGTAAGTCCTCTAACCATTTCTCAAAAAGAAACACTTTCTCTAGCATTATCTGCTTTGAGTGTAATGAGAAAGGACACATAGCTGCTCGTTGTCCAAACAAAAGTAACAAGAAGGGCAAAAAGCAAGAACAAGGATGACACTGATGAAGAGAAAGCTCAAGGAAGCTACAAGAAGAGTCACCGCAAGAAGATCTACTCCAAGAAAACATTGGAGAAAAGGGAAGAAGGAGGCACACATTGGTGAATGGATCACTGATGAAGAAAGCTCAAGTGAAGAATCCTCCTCCTCCTCAGATGAAGAGGAGCCAAGGTCCAAAGGACTAGCTGGGCTCGCTCTGGATGAATCCACACCACCTTCACCTTCATCTTCACTACCACTATGCCTCACAGCCAGAAATGATGAAGACAAGGTGAGTGATTCTCTTTCTTATGAGGAGTTAGTGGAGATCATTAAAGAGCTTAATGATGCTTTTTGTGTTAAAACTGCTAAAGATAAAGCTCTTAACAAAAAGGCTACTAGCTTGATGAATAAGAATGATCTGCTTATTGCTAGAGTTGAAACACTTGAATCTGACATTAAGACCCTGCAAGAAAAAATATGATGTGCTAAAGATTAGTCAAAATGAGCTTATAGATGAACATGAAAAACTTTCACATGCTCATTCTGTACTAAATACTGATCATGCTCTTCTTACTGATTCTCATGATTCTTTGAAAACCAGACACATGCAACTTGCTAAAAATCATGATGAATTGCTTGATAAATACTATGAGCTAGAAATTGACAATGAGATGCATATTAGCAAATCTAAAATTATCTCATCTTGTAATGTATCAATTAACTGTGATTTGCTTTCTGATGAAATGTTTATTCCTAGCTCATCTAGCATTTGTAGTAAAGATTGCAAAAATGCTTTGTATGCTAAAGAACTCATGACAGAAAACAGTGAGTTGAAATCAAAGGTAGCTAAATTTGACAAAGGTCTAGAAAAATGCTTCCTTGGTAGTTCCACTCTTGATAAAATTCTTGGGGAACAAAAGATTGTTCTGGGTAAAAAGGGATTAGGTTATAAAATCAAATCTGTGCCCAGAAAGAATGAATAGCCAAAACCTAAGAGAAATTTTATCAAGAGTAGGACTAATGCTGTTACTGTCATAATAACAATCATACTTCTAAAAATTGCATCTTTGCTAGTGCTTCATATGCTAAGGTAAATAGAAGATGCATGGTTGATGCATATTACATGTTGTTTAAGGATTTCAGGGGTAAAATGAATGTTAAATATGTTGGCCCCTCTAATCTGGAAAAAAAATCTTAAAGCTATTTTGGTGCCTAAGTCTTTACATACTAATCTATTTGGCCCCAAAGATTTTCAGACTAACTCTAATGGACCCAAAAGTATTTGGGTACCTAAAATCAAGAAATGAACACTCTTTTAGGTGAACTACAAGAGTGGTGGCCGGCACTGGGATATTGACAGTGGCTGCACACAACACATGACCGTCACCTCAAGGATGTTCACCTCAGTTGAAAAAAAGAGTGATCCAAGTCACAAAATCACATTTGGAGATAACAGTAAAAGAAAGGTAAAGGGAAATGGTAAGATAGCTATCTCAAATCATCACTCTATTGAAAATGTTTTACTGGTCGATTCTTTAAATTTTAATCTATTGTCTGTTGCTCAACTTTGTGATTTAGGATTCCATTGTACCTTTTCCATTGACGGGGTAACAGTACTTGACAAAAATGAAAAGCTTATTTTTAAAGGCTTCAGATTTCAAAATCTCTACCTTGTTGATTTTAATTCTAACTCCTCATGCATTTCAACTTGTCTACTTAATAAAATTTCACTTGGTTGGCTTTGGCACAGACGACATGGACATGTGTGTATGTCTAATCTCAAAAAGCTTTCCAAAAATGAGCTAGTAGTGGGCCTAAAGGATGTTAAATTTGAAAAGGATAAACTTTGTAGTGTTGTCAAGCTGGCAAGCAAGTAGCTAACTCTCATCCTGCTAAAAATGTCATGTCCACTACTAGGCCTCTAGAACTTCTGCATATGGATGTTTTTGGTCCTACATCATATGCAAGTATAGGTGGCAATTCATACTGCCTTTTAATTGTGGATGATTTCTCTAGATTCACATGGGTATTCTTTTTGCCAAACGAAAGTGAAGTTGGAAATATTTTTAAAACTTTTGCAAAAAGGGCTCAAAATGAATTTGAATGTCTTATTAAGAAGATTAGAAGTGACAATGGATCTGAATTTGTCAATACTAACATTGTTGAATACTGTGATGTGTTAGGTATAAAGCATGAACTTTCAGCCACATACACTCCTCAACAAAATGGTGTGGTTGAAAGGAAAAATAGAATTCGCATAGAAATGGCAAGGACAATGTTGGATGAGTATAACACTCCTGATGCTTTCTGGCCTGAAACCATCAACACTGCATGCCATGCGATCAACAGGCTCTATCTTCACCGACTTCTCAGAAAGACCTCATATGAGCTTCTTTTAGGAACAAAACCTAATATCACATATTTTCGTGTGTTTGTATGCAAGGTATATATCTATAAAAAGAGA
Organism: Otatea glauca; assembly: GCA_036346275.1. Lineage (NCBI taxonomy): Eukaryota > Viridiplantae > Streptophyta > Magnoliopsida > Poales > Poaceae > Otatea > Otatea glauca. Next base: position 12,426,275 of record CM070712.1, read on the forward strand.
ACACACTTAGGTAAATTTCAAAAGAGGTGTGATACAGGCATCATGCTAGGTTACTCTTCTAAATCCAAAGCTTATAGAGTTTTCAATAATTCAACTGGTTTAGTAGAGGAAACCTATGATGTTAAGTTTGATGAATCTAATGGCTCACAAGGTGAGCATGAGAATCTAGATGATGTAGGAGAAGAAGCTCTAAGAGAATCTATGAAGAAAATGGAAATTGGTGAGGTCAAGCCCAAAGAAGACAAAGATGATCTTTCAACAATGTCCATAGTACCTCAAGATGGATCACAACTCGAAGAGGATGAAAAGAAGGATGGAGGACCAAGATTCATAAAGAGCCATCACACCATTACAAAGGATCACCCTGTACATCAAATCATTGGTGAATTTAGTAAGGGTGTTCAAACTCGTTCTAAACAAACTTCTTTTTGTGAACATTACTCCTTTGTTTCATTTGTTGAGCCCAGAACAATAGATGAAGCTTTGAAGGATACTGACTGGATTATGGCAATGGAAGAAGAGTTTAACAACTTTGAAAGAAACAAAGTTTGGAACTTGGTGGAAAGGCCTACAGATCATAATGTCATTGGAACAAAGTGGGTCTTTAGAAATAAACAAGATGAAAATGGTGTGGTCACACGCAATAAAGCAAGGCTGGTAGCTCAAGGATACACTTAAGATGAAGGCTTGCACTATGGAGAAACTTATGCACATGTAGCTCGACTTGAAGCCATACGGTTCCTTCTAGCCTTTGCATGTCATTTCAATATTACTCTTTTTCAAATGGATATTAAAAGTGCTTTTCTTAATAGAATCATGAAGAAACTTTATATGTTGAACAACCTCCTAGTTTTGAAGATATAAAATTTCCCAATCATGTATATAAGTTGTCTAAGGCACTATATGGTTTAAAACAAGTCCCCAGAGCATGATATGAGCGCCTTAGAGACTCTCTACTAGGAAAGAATTTCAAAATTGGGAAGGTTGATCCAACACTGTTTCTAAAAGACTTCAATGGTACATTAATGATTTGCCAAATTTATGTTGATGATATTATATTTGGAAGTACTAATCTCTCTCTGTGCAAGGAATTTAGTAACCAAATGTCTAAAGAATTTGACATGTCAACGATGGGAGAATTTACATTCTTTCTGGGATTTCAAGTCAAGCAATTGAAGGAAGTGACTTTTATTTCACAAGAAATTTATACTAAAGACCTTCTCAAGCGCTTTAATCTAGAAGAATGCAAGCCTCTCAAAACTCCTATGGCAACCAATACACATCTTGATCAAGATGTGGGAGGTAAGTCTGTTGATCAAAAATTGTTTAGATCTATGATAGGTTCTTTACTCTATTTGACAGCATCTAGGCCAGACTTCATGTTTAGTGTATGCATGTGTACTAGATTTCAAGCTGCACCTAAAGAAGTGCATCTTAGTGCAGTAAAAAGGATTTTCAGATACTTAAAGTATAATCCATGTTTTGGTTTGTGGTACCCAAAAGGTGCTTCTTTTGAACTTCTTGGCTATTCAGATTCTGACTATGCCAGTCGCAAGGTTGATCGAAAAAGCACCTCTCGGGGTTGTCACATACTTGGAAGATCTTCAGTATCTTGGTGTTCAAAGAAACAAAATTCAGTAGCACTTTCAACTGCCGAGACAGAATATGTTGCTGCAGGCAGTTGTTGTGCTCAAATTCTTTTTATTAAACAAACCTTTTTGGATTATGGTATTATGTTTAAAAATGTGCCTTTGTTGTGTGATAATGAAAGTGCAGTGAAAATAGTCAACAACCCAGTCCAGCATTCTAGAACTAAGCATATTGAAATTAGACATTACTTCATACGTGATCATGTTGCTAAAGGTGACATTATGCTTAGTCACGTCAGGACTAAGGATCAATTGGCTGATATTTTCACTAAACCACTGGATGAAGCGAGATTTTCCAAATTGAGAAATGAACTGAATATTCTTACTTCTTCAAATGTTGCCTGATTCCTTGGAATAACACACCAAGGGGGAATCAAGTCAGCTTGCCATGCATATCTTGCTACCTTTATGTGAACAAAGTAATTACCACTCCTGAAGTAGTTATAAGACTATATTCTAAATGAAAAGTTTACTTGAAAACTGAAAGTCATAAAATTGCTGCTGAAAGCCTTCCCTTTCTCTATTTCTATATTATACTTTTCTAAAACATAGTAATTCAGTTAAGTGAGTTTCTTAAGGAAATACTTATACAAAATATTGAAAACCTGAATTATTCAGCACATGAGTCTTTTCTTCGAGCTTAAGTTAATCATATTCATGCTCTTATGAAAACTAGGGCTCATATATTTCCTTTTTGACTTCAACGTCTCCTGAGTTTGTTGGTTGGTTGATCTTGATCATAAGTGAAGGACCATGTGGAGGTCCATCCATGTTTGTGATGAGTATTTGACTTTATTTGAGCAAGGTGTGCTCAAGTTTGAGTTTGATTTGGATTGATTTTCAAAATGAAGCAATTTGAGTTGTCTCTGCCAGGAGTGGCAGTACCGGTCGTATGGACGCGGTAGTGATGAGTTCGATGGTTTATTGCACATCTTTGTGGGCATTGCTATGTGAGGAGTTTCCTTGTTTTTGATGGTTGCAGGACGACGGTGTTAGGTCATGGTGAGGCGAAGGATGACCGGGACTAGGCGAGGAGCGTCGGAGGTCCAGACGGTTGGGAGATCGCCGGAAGATGATCGGAGACGGAGTCCGGGCATGTCAAGAAGACAAGAAAAGGAGTTGATGCTAGCTAGATGCCGCGTAGATCAATGAGGGCCGTCGGATTGAGGTCTAGTTGATAGGTTAGCGGGTCTAGGTAGTATGCTTTGAAAACCGTGCAAGAAAACCCGGTATGTGTGTGGGTTTTGGGTTAGCCCTTGCATGGCTGTGTGTGTGGGTTAATCCTAGCCCTTAGATGAGTGCTCTAGGGTTGAGGGACTCATCCAAGGGTGGTAGGTGCCCCAAGAGTAGTATAAATAGGGATGGAGGGGTAGCCTCCTTCCCTTGAAGGTGTTGAGGTTTTTGATGCTCATTTGAGCTTTTCCCACATGAATGTGAGGCTTTGTAACCTCCCCTTCCAGAAATGAAAGTTTTATCCATCCACCTCTGAATTTATTTTGCGCATTTACATTATGTCTTTACTTTACGCAATTTAAATTCAGCATTTACTTTCCGCAATTACATTCCATAATTTACTTTCAAGTAATTTGGATTTGCCTCCCCTCCTTCTAAATGCTGCTGATCTTGGATATTTTGAGTGTGTTCATATGGTTTTACATCTCTTTTGCACTCTTGGATTGAGTATAGAACATCTTTTCTTTCAAGTTCCAACTTTGTTCAGAACTTGTTTTTCGCGCAGCAGTCAGTGTTTGATTTTTGTAAAAATATAGAAAAATCCTTTTTGAGTGATTCTTATTGGAAGAGGTGCTGGACTCTGATATACACCTACAGAAACATTTTGGAGTTCACTTGTTGCACCGTTTGGGCGCCATGAGGTGAAAACCGAGCCCCAAACTTTATGCTCGAAGTTCTTGAGCATACTGTGTTCTTAGATTTTTCCTGGTTTTTCTGTAAGGCTTTTTGAGGAGAAATTTGGTGGAGTTCTTCAAGACTCTAATGCTCATAGGCAGAAAAATTCTCAGAATTGTGTGAGCTGCAGAAACCCACCAACCTCCTGTGCAAATTGAGGACAAGTTCTGGAAATTCTGCTTTTGCTTTTCTGAAAGTGACTTTTGTGATTTGAATTGATGTCCTTTCTAAAAGCAAGAGTTTGAATTGATTCCTCTTTATCTTAGACACTAGACAACCAGGATTGTGACTAAAAAATCCCCACATATTTTATAGTATTTATCCATGCAAGCTTGGGGTACACATAGTTGTCTAGTTTTTCGGGTTTTTCACAATTTCCTTTGAGCGATCTTGTCGAGGTTTTTGTTGGAGTATTTTGGGGGAATTTTTATTTGCGACCATTCACCCCCCTCTGTTCGCCATCTCGGTCCTTCAATTGGTATCAGAGTCGGTTCTGCTCTTTCTAGATCTTGACCGGTCTCAAGAGCCATGGCGACGGACAAATATTCCACCAAGCCTCCCATCTTTAATGGAGTTGATTTTCCTTTTTGGAAGTCTTGGATGGAGTCATACATCACTGCCCAGGGCTACCTGATATGGCAGAAGGTGAAACTCCCGTATGAGGTTCCTGCTGATGAAAATGTCACGGCCATTAATATGGTTGACGTTGAGGCGAATGCTAAGGCAAGGAACATTCTCATACAGGGTCTTAGCCGCGGTGAATATGATAGGATTTCACACCTTCGCTCCGCTCACGAGATTTGGGTAACCCTCAATGCTTACCATGAGGGCTCTACTCAAATCAAGACTGTGAGGCAGGACCAGTTCAAGCGCAAGTACAACAAGTTTGACCAACGCGCTGGTGAGAATCTCGACGAGTGTTTTGGTCGGTTTACAAAGATTTCGAGTGACCTCCGAGCAGTTGGTTGCATATACCCTGACTCGGACAATGCTCGGTATTTCTTGACTGCACTCGACCTTCGGGTTTGGGAGATGAAGGTGACCACCATGAAGGACACCACCGACTTATCGACTCTGACTCTTGATAGGCTTTATTCCCGCCTCAAGAATCAAGAGATCGATGTTGTCTCTCGGAAGACGAAATCTCAGTCGATGGCTTTGGTCACCGATCCCATTGGATCTTCTTCTTCTGATTCTTCTATTGGTTTCTCTCTTTCCGCCCTTTGCGAGCTAAGCGATGACCAACTGGAAAAATTTCCAGAAAATGAGCTTGCTCTTCTCGCTCGCAAGTTTTCTCATGCATACAAGAGGGTGAGAGAGAGGAAGAGAGGTGGCATGATCACCGCTTGAGTTTGGTGGCCCCAACCACATTCGGCGAACTGTCCCAAAGGCGGAGAAGGGCAAAACGGCGTTGGCGGTTCGGGTAAAACGACTACACCGACAAGAACCGCAACAAGAAGCCTCGGTTCGGGAACGGCGCGACGAGAAGAAGTACCGCAACTTCTCCAAGAACAAGAAGCTCTTCCACGCGTCCTCCGCGCGGCAGCGACATCAACCTCTCCGACACGGAGACATGGAGCGACAAGGGCGAGGATGATCCGCAAGAGAAGAAGGGCGGCGATGACTTCTCGGCATGTGCTTCATGGCGACACCAGCGACTCAGAGCTCTCAAATGACTCGGATGAGGTACCCTCCTATGACCAGCTCAACGAAGCTTTCTGCAAATTAGAAAAATTTCATGCTAGAGCTAGAGCTAGGTGTACAGAGCTTGAGAAGGAAGTAGGTACCTTGACTCGGGAGTTAGCTTCACTTAGATCTTCTCCCTCCCGAGTCACTGATGATTGCTCTTTGTGTGATGCTATTCTTGTGGAGTTGGAGAACCTAAGGATCATACATGATAGTGTGCTTGCTGAACTTGATGGTCTTAGGTTGAAGAATGCTAGCACTAGTTCTGTTGATGCTATTCCTGTTGAGGCTAGTTTTCTTCATGCTCACTCCACTCCATCATGTGCTAATTGCCCTAAATTGCTTGCGAAATTGATGCCGTGAGCGAACACCTTAGAAAGCTTTCGCTAGAAATGATGAACTTGAATTGCATGCTTCTAAGGACCCGATCGGCTCATGTGAGGGTGTAAACAACTAAAACTTGACAATGATGCTTTGAATGTCAAGTGTGATCAACTTGCTAAGGATTTACTAGTTAAGTCACAAACTGGTTGCTTGTGTGTGTTGGGGTTAAGGATGATGTGGATCAAATCCATGTCGAGCTTAAGAAGAAGTTAAAAGACCAAACCCTTAGGATTAGAGATGCTCCTTGCATTTCTTATGAGGCCCTCAAGATTGAGGCAGCCGTGCTAAGGAACAAAAGCACGTCTTGAGAGATCTTCTCTTTACGGTTCTTCTTCTTCCTCTCCTTCCCCTGTTCTTCTTGTGCTTCTTTCTTCCGAGATTGCCAGTATCTTATGAGCACTCTCGAGAAGTTTGTTGGAGAGCAAGAAGAAGCTCAATCTTATTCTAGACCAATCCAAGATTAGTAGATTCAATCAAGGTCTAGGATTTGATCCTCAAGCACGCTCGGCGCATCCTCCCACCATTGTGCGCGGCTCCAAAAGTGGTGAGATTGTGGTAGCTCCCAGAGTGAGCACCACCAAGTTTAGGTCTACTGGGGTTGTCCATAGTACTTCTACCAGAAGGGTGTTACTCCTATTGCTTCTGCCTCTAGCAAGGCGAAGTACACATGCACCTTCCAGTAAGAAGGATGGTCACCTAGTAGATTTACGCTTGAGCGCCAAGATCACTCGGCGTGGCGTGTTGTCGCTCTTAGGGGTATTCGTGGTCATCCCGGACTTTGAGTGCTCCTAAGACACACACCGCTTCTAGACGAGTTAGAGAGGCGCTGTGTTTGGGGGCGTCCGGGACTCGGTTTTCATGCTAGTTCTTTGAGTTTTAGCCCGGAGCTGTTCGTAGTCGGTCTTTCCGTCGACTTCTTGATATTCCTCGCTTTTTCCATCGAGGTAGATATCGCGGCGTGAGGTGTTTTCGGTAGGAGATCCGAGCACCTTCTTGGGATGGTCGGCTTTTGCACCACGGCGTGCCAACCCGATTTGACTCCTAGATTATCTACGAGTTGCTCGATCGTGTGAGAGTTGGCGTCAGAGAGACACTCGAGTCGATCTTCTTACGTGGGTGGTACTACGAGGTGTCGTATGGTTGATATTGGGTTCCTAAGTCTTCACTCTATCCCGATCTTGAGTCATCTTTTCTCTTGTGTCTTGATCGGGTTAGTCCGGATGGGGAAGGGCGATGTTTGGATTGTTGATTCGGTTGTTCTCGTCATATGACCGGAGATTCTCGTTGGTTCTCTTCCCTAGTCCGAGCCCCCGGTGATGAGTTAATCACTTTTGGGGATGCATCTTCAGGTAGAGTCATTGCTAAAGGTACCATCTGCATTAACAAAAATTTCATTCTTAAAGATGTTGCCTTAGTAAGTAAGCTACAATACAATCTGCTCTCTGTTTCTCAGCTTATCGATGACTCTTTCGAGGTAAGTTTCAAGAGTAATGCCTGTAGAATCCTTGATTCATCCGGAGGGTTAGTTTATGGATTTCTAGATTTGAGAGAGTCTTTCGTGCTGATTTTTCGCTTCTTCGGAGACTCTCTTCGATGTTTGATTGCTTCGAGTCCCGTGATATCTCCTTCGGCATAGGAGACTTGGTCACATTGGTTTTGATCATTTGACCGAGTTAGCGACCACGATCTCATTCGGGTTTGCCCAAACCAAGATGGTCAAAGATTTAGTTTGCTCTCCTTGCCGACATGGCAAGATGGTTATTGTTTCTCATCCTCCGATCCACCGTAGTGATGGTGATGCACCGGACAGCTTTTATATATGGACCTTTGTTGGTCCGGCTAGAGTGCGATCGGCGGGAGGGAAGTGGTATGTTCTTGTCATCGTTGATGATTTTTCTAGATACTCTTGGGTATTCTTCATGGCCTCAAAGGATGAGACCTTTTCTCACTTGTGGGTTTGATCGATAAGTTGTCTATTGAGCTCCCGTGTGCATTACGAGCTATCTGCAGTGATAATGGCACGGAGTTCAAGAATTCCTACTTTGAGAGTTTTGTGTGGAGTGCGGTTTAGAGCATCGGTTCTCTTCTCCCTCGCCCCTCGTGAGAATGGCGTAGTGGAAAGGAAGAACAGGACCACAGTTGAGATGGCCAGACGATGCTAGACGCAGTCTGATACTCCTAGAAAGTTTTGGGTGAGGCTATAGCTACCGCTTGCCATGTTTCTAATCGCGTGTTTTTGAGAGCACATTTGCATCGCACTTCTTATGAGTTGAGGTATGGGCGAAAGCCCAGTGTGTCTCATTTTCTCGTTTTCGGTTGCAAGTATTTTACCTTGAAGTCTGGTAACCTAGATAAGTTTGAGTCTCGCTCTTACGATGGTATCTTTCTAGGTTACTCGACTTCTTCTCGTAGCTATAAGTGCAGGCGTTGATGCTCACAGGATCATAGAGACCGTGATGTGACCTATGATGAGGCTAGCCTGGAGCTAGACACGATGTTTTAGGCTCTTCTTATCCCTCCGAGACCATCTTTGTAGAAGATGAGGATGATGGAGATGATGGTGTTCCACGGATCCAGACCCTCTACACCGAGGTGCCTCCTGTTTCCATTTACGCACCTCGGGAGACCACCCTTGCCTTGAGACTCTCCTTCAACGAGTGGCTCTGCTCCTACCTCTTACGTGCATGAGGTAGAGGACATTCGCTTACGGTCCTCCCGTCATATCCGAAAGCTCATCCACCGATCGATCATTGGTGATCTGTTTGAGCGAGTCACTCGCTCAAAATTAGGTTTGTCCAGCCGCCTCCACTCTGCCTTTGTTGCCTCCTTTGAGCCGAAGGATGTTTCTCATGCATTATCCGATGAATCGTGGATTAATGCTATGCATGAGAACTTGAGAACTTTGAGAGGAACAAGGTATGGCAGCTTGTCGAGCCCCAATCTGGTCATAATGTCATTGGGACCAAGTGGGTGTTCAAAAATAAGCAGAGTGAGGATGGGGTTGTCATTCGCAACAAGGCTAGGCTAGTTGCAGGGGCTTTCTCAAGGTTGAGGGTCTTGACTTTGAGGAGACCTTTGCCCTGTAGCTAGACTAGAGGCTATTAGGATCCCGCTTGCATTCTCTCGCATCCCGGGCTTCAAGCTCTATCAAATGGATGTCAAGAGTGCATTCCTCAATGGCTATATTGAGGAAGAGATTTATGTCAAACAACCTCCGAGATTCGAGAACCCCAAGTTTCGAGTCATGTATACAAGCTCTCCAAAGCTTTGTATGGACTCAAGCAGCCCCAGAGCATGGTATGAGAGGCTCAAGTCTTATCTTCTCACCATGACTTCAAAATGGGCATAGTAGACAAAACTCATTCATCGACACCATGAGTCTAATTTTCTTCTTGTCCGATTTATGTGGGCGATATCATTTTGGTGGCTCGTCTCATTCGCTTGTGTCTCGGTTTTACGAGGTGATGAGCACAGAGTTAGAGATGAGTATGATGGGCGAGTTGAGCTACTTTCTTGGCTTCCAAATCAAGTCGACTAGGAGGGTACTTTCTTGCATCAAGGCAAATATACCCGTGACCTCCGAGGCGCTCGACATGTCGATGGGAAGCCGGTGATGACTCCTATGGCCACCATACGTCCTCGAGCCCGATGAGGATGGTGAGCCTCTTGATCAAAAGGAGTTTGAGCATGATCGGCTCCCTCTTGTACCTCACCGCTTCGAGGCTGGACATACATTTTACTGTGTGTCTGTGCGCTCGATTTCAAGCTTCTCCTCGCTCCTCTCACCGCCAGGCGGTCAAGCGCATCTTCAGGTACCTTCGTGCTACCACTGATTATGGTATTTGGTACTCTTCGTCTTCTTGTCTATCTCTTAGAGCATTTTCCGATGCCGACTTTCTTTGGTCAGAGGATAGATAGGAAGAGCACTTCGGCACTTGCCAATTCATTGGCACTTCTCTTGTTTCTTGGTCATCTAGGAAGCGATGCAGGGTTGCATGATCCACCGAGGCCGAGTATGTTCTTTGCAGCCGATTCTTTGAGCAGTGCTCTGGATGAGATCGACCTTACGGGACTATGGGTTAGAGATAGAGAGTGTGCCACTTTTACGTGACAACACTTCAGCTATTTGCATTGCTAAAAACCCAGTGCAACATTCCGGACCAAGCACATTGATATTAGATATCACTTCCTTAGAGACCATGTGGAGAAGGGAGATATCGCGCTTGATTCAGAGAGAGTGACCTTGATTAGCGATATCTTCACCAAGCCTTTGGATAGCTCCAGATTTGTTGCCTTGAGGAGTGAGCTTGGAGTTGTGAGCCCTTACGGCCTTTCGTGAGGGGGAGCTGGTTTGTATATTATGTATTATATGTTTTCTTCTAGCTTAGCTTTTCTTTTCTTTGTGTTTCTTTTGGGTGACTTTGGGCTTGTTTTCTTGAGTTGAGTTCACTCACTTAGACTTCTGGCATGCCTTCCATGGACCTCTTATCTTGTGCTTTAGGTTGCTATCATGCGTGATTAGCTGTTCTCTCTTCTCTCTGGTTGAGTTCCCTCACGTCTTATAAGTCTAGCGGTATTGGGCCTCTGGGTAGGCAGTGTCTGTGTGCACTCCTTAGTTGGGATCTAGAGTCGACTTCCTATGTCACCTTTGGGAAGATAAGAGTGAGTCTAAGCCGTAGTGAGTCTCTTCTATCTTATCTATGCTCAATAACCATCCAGTTTTGCGTTTCGCTTCTTCTCCTCATTGCTTTTTCTGGTTGTTATTGAGTTCATTCGGATTTTTTTATGCCTAATCTTGATAATAACTCAACTTTAACCAGATTTGAGCTTAAAATTGATTCATTTGTTGAGGGGAGTTTGGGAATCTGTTCATGCATTGCATTTAGACTGCATTTTCTTTTATGAGCTTTGTCTATTATGCAATTGATTTCTTCCTCATGCTATACACCATGCTACATCATTTGAAGAAAATCACTAGCTTAGGTATGTCCAAGTTCATTTAACTTGCTAAGCTTAAAAATGAAATAAGCCTTAAATGAAAAACTTGATGAAACTTGTTGCTTTTACTTGCTAGGTTTCTTCTCTAGAGGTTTGTGCCATAATTTGAGAAATTTAGGAGTTCTCTAGAGTCCCTATAGCAACTTGGGTGAAACTAGTTTGATCCATGCTAGAGTCCTTCAATTGCTCATGAATCATTGTGCAAAAAAAATGAAAATTAAACAAAATTGACTCTTCTTGTGCACATATGACTCAACACATTGCATTCACAAGACCGCTTCCCATTGCACTTGGGATGAACTTGGAATACATCGTGTTTGACCTAGACCATCCTCTTAAGAGTTCATCTTGAGATGGTCGCATACGGCTTGAGTCAATTGGTTGTCAAAAGAAAATGCAAATAAATTAAAAACAAAGACATATGTGGGTAAAGAATGCAAATAATGTCAAACATTTGCACCCCGCTATGTCTTGTATGATGATAAATCAAAATTTGCATTAAGTGATAAATGAGCCCGAAGGGTATGCTCTTCTAGATTCCCCAAAGTGTTGAGTAGGTTGAACTCTAGGTTTTCCTTTTGATCCTTAGAGTGGCTATTCTTCTATTTTTGAAACTAAAGCTAAGTGTTGCACTTGTCTATTCTTGCTAAAAATGAAATATTCAAAACTAAGCTCGTATTTGCACTTGGACATGTCTTAGTTTAGTCATCTTCTGAAATTGACAAGCTTGGTGTAATATCCTTCCATTTTGATCAATTGGATAATCTTCAAAGCTCTTTCGATTGCATTTCATGCATACAAAAAAAAATTGATGCCTATATTGCCAAAAGGGGGAGAAAAAGTAGAGAAGGCATCACTAAAATGATAAAAATGTGAATGCTTATTTGGTTATTATGATCTTTGTAAAACTATGCTACTACTTCTGTTGGATCATAATCTCATAATCACATTTGACATGTTTAGTTGGATTTTAGAGTTTTTGTTGAAAACTTGCTCTTTCTTAAATTTAACTCTAAAATCTGAATTCCTCTTCGTCAATTTGGTCATGGTTCTAATTTCTATCTTTGGACCAAGTTTGACTTTGCAACTAAAAATTGCTTTCTTCTTCATTTTCTTCAAACTCAAATTTATGCCTTTTGTGTGGTTTGTGAATATACTCATCAAGGGGGAGATTGAAGGACCATGTGGAGGTCCATCCATGTTTGTGATGAGTATTTGACTTTATTTGAGCAAGGTGTGCTCAAGTTTGAGTTTGATTTGGATTGATTTTCAAAATGAAGCAATTTGAGTTGTCTCTGCCAGGAGTGGCAGTACCGGTCGTATGGACGCGGTAGTGATGAGTTGGATGGTTTATTGCACATCTTTGTGGGCATTGCTATGTGAGGAGTTTCCTTGTTTTTGATAGTTGTAGGACGACGGTGCTAGGTCATGGTGAGGCGAAGGATGACCGGGACTAGGCGAGGAGCGTCGGAGGTCCAGACGGTTGGGAGATCGCCGGAAGATGATCGGAGACGGAGTCCGGGCAAGTCAAGAAGACAAGGAAAGGAGTTGATGCTAGCTAGATGCCGCGTGGATCAATGAGGACCGTCGGATTGAGGTCTAGTTGATAGGTTAGCGGGTCTAGGTAGTATGCTTTGAAAACCGTGCAAGAAAACCCGGTATGTGTGTGGGTTTTGGGTTAGCCCTTGCATGGCTGTGTGTGTGGGTTAATCCTAGCCCTTAGATGAGTGCTCTAGGGTTGAGGGACTCATCCAAGGGTGGTAGGTGCCCCAAGAGTAGTATAAATAGGGATGGAGGGGTAGCCTCCTTCCCTTGAAGGTGTTGAGGTTTTTGATGCTCATTTGAGCTTTTCCCACATGAATGTGAGGCTTTGTAACCTCCCCTTCCAGAAATGAAAGTTTTATCCATCCACCTCTGAATTTATTTTATGCATTTACATTATGTCTTTACTTTACATAATTTAAATTCAGCATTTACTTTCCGCAATTACATTCCGCAGTTTACTTTCAAGTAATTTGGATTTGCCTCCTCCTTCTAAATGCTGCTGATCTTGGATGTTTTGAGTGTGTTCATATGGTTTTACATCTCTTTTGCACTCTTGGATTGAGTATAGAACATCTTTTCTTTCAAGTTCCAACTTTGTTCAGAACTTGTTCTTCGCGCAGCAGTCAGTGTTTGATTTTTGTAAAAATATAGAAAAATCTTTTTTGAGTGATTCTTTTTTAAGGAGGTGCGGTACTCTGATATACACCTACAGAAAAATTTTGGAGTTCACTTGTTGCACCGTTTGGGCCCCATGAGGTGAAAACCGAGCCCCAAACTTTCTGCTCGAAGTTCTTGAGCATACTGTGTTCTTAGATTTTTCCTGTTTTTTATGTAAGGCTTTTTGAGGAGAAATTTGGTGGAGTTCTTCAAGACTCTCATTATCATAGGGAGAAAAATTCTCAGAATTTTGTGAGTTGCAGAAACCCACCAACCTCCTGTGCAAATTGAGGACAAGTTCTGGAAATTCTGCTTTTGCTTTTCTGAAAGTGACTTTTGTGATTTGAATTGATGTCCTTTCTAAAAGCAAGGGTTTGAATTGATTCCTCTTTTTCTTAGACACTAGACAACCATGATTGTGACTCAAAAATCCCCACATATTTTATAGTACTTATCCATGCAAGCTTGGGGTACACATAGTTGTCTAGTTTTTCGGGTTTTTCACAATTTCCTTTGAGCGATCTTGTCGAGGTTTTTGTTGGAGTATTTTGGGGGAATTTTTATTTGCGACCATTCACCCCCCTCTGTTCGCCATCTCGGTCCTTCAATTGGTATCAGAGTCGGTTCTGCTCTTTCTAGATCTTGACCGGTCTCAAGAGCCATGGCGACGGACAAATATTCCACCAAGCCTCCCATCTTTAATGGAGTTGATTTTCCTTTTTGGAAGTCTCGGATGGAGTCATACATCATCGCCTGTGGCTACGATATGGCGAAGGTGAAACTCCCGTATGAGGTTCCTGCTGATGAAAATGTCACGGCCATTAATATGGTTGACGTTGAGGCGAATGCTAAGGCAAGGAACATTCTCATACAGGGTCTTAGCCGCGGTGAATATGATAGATTTCACACCTTCGCTCCGCTCACGAGATTTGGGTAACCTCAATGCTTACCATGAGGGCTCTACTCAAATCAAGGCGTGAGGCAGATTCAGTTCAAGCGCGAGTACAACAAGTTTGATCAACGCTATTGGTGAGATTCTCGACGAGTGTTTTGGTCGGTTTACAAAGATTTTGAGCGACCTCCGAGCAGTTGGTTGCATATACCCTGACTCGGACAATGCTCGGCATTTCTTGACCGCACTCGACCTTCGGGTTTGGGAGATGAAGGTGACCACCATCAAGGACACCACCGACTTATCGACTCTGACTCTTGACGGGCTTTATTCCCGCCTCAAGACTCAAGAGATTGATGTCGTCTCTCGGAAGACGAAATCTCAGTCGATGGCTTTGGTCACCGATCCCATTGGATCTTCTTCTTCTGATCCTTCTATTGGTTTCTCTCTTTCCGCCCTTTGCGAGCTAAGCGATGACCAATTGGAAAAATTTCTAGAAAATGAGCTTGCTCTTCTCGCTCGCAAGTTTTCTCATGCATACAAGAGGGTGAGAGAGAGGAAGAGAGGTGGCATGATCACCTGCTTCGAGTGTGGTGGCCCCAACCACATTCGGGCGAACTGTCCCAAGCTGGAGAAGGGCAAGAACGACGTTGGCGGTTCGGGCAAGAATGACTACATCGACAAGAACAGCAATAAGAAGGCTCCAGTTCGTGAACCGGCGCACGAGAAGAAGTACTGCAACTTCTTCAAGAACAAGAAGCTCTTCCACCGCGTCCTCGCCGCGCTTGACGACATCAACCTCTCCGACACGGAGACATGGAGCGACGAGGGCGAGGATGATCCGCAAGAGAAGAAGGGCGGCGATGACTTCTCCGACATGTGCTTCATGGCCGACACCAACGACATCAGCGACTCTGAGCTCTACAGCGACTCGGATGAGGTACCCTCCTATGACCAGCTCAACGAAGCTTTCTGCAAATTAGGAAAATTTCATGCTAGAGCTAGAGCTAGGTGTACGGAGCTTGAGAAGGAAGTAGGTACCTTGACTCGGGAGTTAGCTTCACTTAGATCTTCTCCCTCCCGAGTCACTGATGATTGCTCTTTGTGTGATGCTATTCTTGTGGAGTTGGAGAACCTAAGGACCATACATGATAGTGTGCTTCCTGAACTTGATGGTCTTAGGTTGAAGAATGCTAGCACTAGTTCTATTGATGCTATTCCTGTTGAGGCTAGTTTTCTTCATGCTCACTCCACTCCATCATTTGCTAATTGCCCTAAATTGCTTGCCGAAATTGATGCCATGAGCGAACACCTTAGAAAGCTTTCGCTAGAAATGATGAACTTGAATTGCATGCTTCTAAGGACCCAATACTCATGTGAGGGTCAGTAAGCAACTAAAACTTGACAATGATGCTTTGAATGTCAAGTGTGATCAACTTGCTAAGGATTTACTAGTTAAGTCACAAACTGGTTGCTTTCTTGTGTGTTGGGGTTAAGGATGATGTGGATCAAATCCATGTCGAGCTTAAGAAGAAGTTAAAAGACCAAACCCTTAGGATTAGAGATGCTCCTTGCGTTTCTTGTGAGGCCCTCAAGATTGAGGCAGCCGTGCTAAGGGAACAAAAAGCACGTCTTTGAGAGATCTTCTCTTTCGGTTCTTCTTCTTCCTCTCCTTCCCCCTGTTCTTCTTGTGCTTCTTTCTTCCAAGATTGCCAGTATCTTATGAGCACTCTCGAGAAGTTTGTTGGAGGCAAGAAGAAGCTCAATCTTACTCTAGACCAATCCAAGATTAGTAGATTCAATCAAGGTATAGGATTTGATCCCTCGAAGCACGCTCGGGCGCATCCTCCCACCATTGTGCGCGGCTCCAAGAATGGTGAGATTGTGGTAGCTCCTGAGTAAGCACCACCAAGTTTAGGTCTCACTGGGTTGTCCATAGGACTTGACTGTAAGGGTGTTACTCCTATTGCTTCTGCCTCTAGCAAGGCGAAGTACACATGCACCTTCTGTAAGAAGGATGGTCACCTAGTAGATTTCTGCTTCAGGCGCGCCAAGATCACTCGGCGTGAGCGTGTTGTTTTTTATGGTTGCAGGACGATGGTGCTAGGTCATGGTGAGGCGAAGGATGACCGGGACTAGGCGAGGAGCGTCGGAGGTCCAGACGGTTGGGAGATCGCCGGAAGATGATCGGAGACGGAGTCCGGGCAAGTTAAGAAGACAAGGAAAGGAGTTTATGCTAGCTAGATGCCGCGTGGATCAATGAGGACCGTCGGATTGAGGTCTAGTTGATAGGTTAGCGGGTCTAGGTAGTATGCTTTGAAAACCGTGCAAGAAAACCCGGTATGTGTGTGGGTTTTGGGTTAGCCCTTGCATGGCTGTGTGTGTGGGTTAACCCTAGCCCATAGATGAGTGCTCTAGGGTTGAGGGACTCATCCAAGGGTGGTAGGTGGCCTAAGAGTAGTATAAATAGGGGTGGAGGGGTAGCCTCCTTCCCTTAAAGGTGTTGAGGTTTTTGATGCTCATTTGAGCTTTGCCCACATGAATGTGAGGCTTTGTAACCTCCCCTTCCAGAAATGAAAGTTTTATCCATCCACCTCTGAATTTATTTTGCGCATTTACATTA
Organism: Otatea glauca; assembly: GCA_036346275.1. Taxonomy (NCBI): domain Eukaryota; kingdom Viridiplantae; phylum Streptophyta; class Magnoliopsida; order Poales; family Poaceae; genus Otatea; species Otatea glauca. The sequence goes on from CM070712.1 coordinate 12,442,617, forward strand.
TGTCTTTACTTTACGCAATTTAAATTCAGCATTTACTTTCCCGCAATTACATTCCCGCAGTTTACTTTCAAGTAATTTGGATTTGCCTCCCCTCCTTCTAAATGCTACTGATCTTGGATGTTTTGAGTGTGTTCATATGGTTTTACATCTCTTTTGCACTCTTGGATTGAGTATAGAACATCTTTTCTTTCAAGTTCCAACTTTGTTCAGAACTTGTTCTTCGCGCAGCAGTCAGTGTTTGATTTTTGTAAAAATATAGAAAAATCCTTTTTGAGTGATTCTTGTTGAAGGAGGTGCGGTACTCTGATATACACCTACAGAAAAATTTTGGAGTTCACTTGTTGCACCGTTTGGGCGCCATGAGGTGAAAACCGAGCCCCAAACTTTCTGCTCGATGTTCTTGAGCATACTGTGTTCTTAGATTTTTCCTGTTTTTTATGTAAGGCTTTTTGAGGCGAAATTTGGTGGAGTTCTTCAAGACTCTGATGCTCATAGGGAGAAAAATTCTCAGAATTTTGTGAGCTGCAGAAACCCACCAACCTCCTGTGCAAATTGAGGACAAGTTCTGAAAATTCTGCTTTTGCTTTTCTGAAAGTGACTTTTGTGATTTGAATTGATGTCCTTTCTAAAAGCAAGTGTTTGAATTGATTCCTCTTTTTCTTAGACACTAAACAACCATGATTGTGACTCAAAAATCCCCACATATTTTATAGTACTTATCCATGCAAGCTTGGGGTACACATAGTTGTCTAGTTTTTCGGGTTTTTCACAATTTCCTTTGAGCGATCTTGTCGAGGTTTTTGTTGGAGTATTTTGGGGGAATTTTTATTTGCGACCATTCACCCCCCCTCTGTTCGCCATCTCGGTCCTTCAATAAGATTATTCTAAGATCCCTCTACAAATTTATTTGTTACTCTTAAAAAGGGGGATCTCTGAAAATTTTTAAGAAGTTTAGTTATATTTGTGTTTTTCCGGTTCAAAAAAAATTGACCATGTACCATGGACTGTTGTATTAACCAAACCGAGAGGCTTCCAACAACGGCGGATCAAGTATTCCTTAATACGGACTCAGTCCGGCGTAGATGGATGGTTATCTGTTGTAACCGAAAAGAAGTCCGAAGCACGTACGACAATAGCTCTCTTATCTCAGTACTTATCTTTTTCAAATCGTGTTCCTCTCAATCTCCAAAAGGCACTTATCCTTGCGAATTACGTCAAAATCTCTTCTATTCTTAGGACTTCTCCCTGCTAAATCTGTCCAAATTGGTAACCATATTTCTTGGTTTCCCTGGTTCCCAACTACCCTTTCATAAAGAGACCTCCTCAAAATAAGGCAGTTGCAGACGTGACTTTCCCACGTTTGCCCGGATTCCAATTACTGCAAGTAACTTCCAGATTTTACTCTTGGGAACTTGTGCTATTTATACCTCCAACTCCTTCAGAAATATCTCAAGCTTTCTTGCGCCTCATCAATTCTCTCGTAAATTTTCTCTTGAGCACAAGCTCATCTCTTCACCGAAGCACATCCTGACCGGGTGATTGACAACGGTGCTCTTGATTGCTCAAGACAGTGCTCCTAGGATCCTGCTGTTCTTCAGTTGTTGTCAACAAGGTCAGTTCAGTTTTTCTGCTTGACAAGTAATCTTAGTCAAGATGAGGTCAAAGAATCTAGACAAAAGAGGTTTTCTTGAGAAAATTGCTGATAAAGTTAAAGGGAAAAAGAAAACTAGATCTGATAGTTTTAGTCAGCCTCAGCAACCAGTATACATAGAAGATACTCACCAACCTGGTAGAGAGCTGAAGAAAGTAACCACCTCTAAACCACCAAAAAGAGGAAAACAGCCAGTGCAGTATGATTCCTCATCTTCTTCAGAAGATAGTGACTATGAGCCTAGTGCAAATATCTCTTCTGGGGAAGAAATAGAGCTTAGTGATGAAGTTGACATAATAGTTGGGCATGATCTAGCCGCTTTGGGGGGAAAGAAACTAAGAGCAGCTAGATTGCTGCCAGAAAAGATTTGGTTTCCTCTTAATAGACCCCCTCTGAATGAGCAATTCATCACAACCTTTCTGAAAAACATCTATATGGGTTACAAAAACAGGAAAAATAGAAGTGGAAAACCTCTGTCAGCCCTGTGCAGACATCAGTATGTAGATTGGAACCAGATCAGCTTAGTCCTTATCTCAAATAGAATACTTGATTGTGTGCAATCAACCCCCGGTTTTGCTGCTCTAATGTCATCTGCTGGTCCAACTTAGAATGAAAATAGGATTTTAGAATTCTATGCATCTCTTCTAGTGAATAAGAATAGACACTATATTCTGTTCACCATTGTTGGAAAGAAAAGAAAAGTCAGGTCTCCTCAGTTTGAAGCTGCCATCAGTGCCTCAAGTCCTTTGCTGAACAGAACCACGATTCATGACAGAATGTTTCCTGGTAATAGATGGAGGCAGATTGGGGATATGCCAGATTTGCAAGTGTCAGCCCACATTTATAGAAATACTCTTGAGCCTGGTTTCAATGCAAATAGGGTAAATTGTTTATCTACTGAAGCCAAAGCCCTGTTACTGATACTCAAGCATAGTATTTACCCAAAATCTGGATATAAAGAGGGAGTAACACCATGCCTTGCTTGGTTGTTGCATCTAATCCTATCAAGGCAACCTATTGATCTGATTGATTATATCTTTGGAGAGATGGAAGAAGCAATCTGCAGGAAAATGGGCAATCCTCTTCCTTTTGTCATGCAGATTACTCAGATGCTGTTGGCTCAAGGGATCATCTCCCAGCATGTGATGAATAGGGATTTGATAGCATCTAGGCCCCCTCAATTTCCATTATCATGTTTTATTATAGTTTTGGTGTTGATGACTAAGTTAATAATGCTTAAAGTTTTGAAGAGCATGTGCTGAAATCAATGATGAAGCAAGTTGGAGTAACAAGATTAAGGTGTTCTGTTACTAGTTTATGACTTGGGAGATGATTCAAGTCAAATAGCTAGGATTATTTCAGTTTGGCTGTCTAAAGGGGGACTTTGCACAAATTAGCAGATTGGATCATAAGGCAAAGACAAAATTAGATTGCTCGGAGTAAAAACTCTTAGTCATTGCTCTTTGAGTCAAAATTCTCCTTCATTTCAATAGTCTAAATATGCGACGGACTAAAATTCAGCTATCCATTTCTTAAGTCTGTTGCATACATAGCCAAAATCCTTTTCAGTCAAAAGCTACTTTGGTCCAGCATTGAAATTCTTCTTTATCAAAACTCCTATCAAGGTATCTACTCATCGGACCAAACCTCTTATTTTCACATTCTTTAATCCTTTGTGAAAATTCCTTGAAGACATCTTGCAACCAAGTGATTGTCTATGTATGACGGACCAAAGTTTTTGGTCCGGCATACAAGTAAAAGTCATTCTTCTTTGACAGACCAAAACTTCCCAGATTTCCATCTACAACGGACGAAATAATTTTAGTTCGGCACTCATTCAGATTATAAGCCTTTTGCCGGACCAAACCTTGGAAGTTCTATTTATTAAATCTATAGATAGATATACTTCTTATTCAAAGGTTTTTGCTTTATTGACGGACCAAGTATTCCTGTTTAAAATTTTAGTCCGTTGCTAAAGCAAATCGCTTGGATAAACTTATTTTTGTTGAAAAAGGTCCTTGGCTACTAATCTTAGAAATTCCCATGTATGACGGACCAAATAATTTGGTTCGGCATACATGAAACTCACTCATTCCTTTGCCGGACCAAACTCTCTGAAAATCCCATGTACAACGGACCAAATTTTTTGGTCCGTCGTAAATGTCTTAAATTGGTTCGTCATACACATGATCAATATCGCTAAGGTCTGTTGCTCAGTCCGTTGTAAACGTGTATTTTAGATATTTTTGATATTCTGACACGTCCAACGGTTACAGTGGTAGGAGTAACGGCTATATTCATTCCAAATGGCTATATAAGCATTTCCTAAGCCATCTACCAACATATAGAATGAACTCCTTGACCTTTTAGCATTCAAAATAACTCTCATTCTCAAAAGGAGTTTGTGCTTCACTTTCAAACTCAAAATCCTCAACATCTCTAAGTGTTTTAGCTCCAAGCTGAAGTCTAGCTGTGTGATTTGCGAGTGAACCAAGAGATAGAACTTGTGCAAAGTTTATTACTCTTGGATCTTAGTGATCCTAGACAGCTTGGAGGAAGTGAAAAGTGCGACCTGTCCAAAGGTGATTGTGGAAGGGCACTGTGGTTGTGAAAGGTTTGGAGCTCACCTCATTGGAGTAGTGAAAGAGTTACCTGAGTTATCACCAGAGCAACTGCGACTAGCTTTGGAGAAGCAATACTTCGGAAGAAGTGCTTCAACGTGGAGTAGGAGTGAGGCTCTGAACCACGGGATAAATCTCTGTCTCATTTGCTCTTTATTTCACTTTATTGCTTTCGCTGTTATCATTATTTGTCTTTATTTCTGTCATATATTTTGAACTGAGTGATTCACATAAAGAGAATAGTAAGTTGTCTCTAAGAAGTTAAAATTTGCAAAAGTTGCTTATTCACCCCCCCTCTAGGCCAACTAGTTCCTTCAGGATTTTAATTGTAGACCTAAACAATATAAGATGCCTAAACAAGTTAGACTTCCCACTCCACCACCAGCAGTACATGAGCCAAGTGCTCAAGAAGACACTGAGGTCAATTACAATTCAGATAGTGATAGTAGAGGTCATGGACAAACTCCAAGTCTTTCTGCTCCAAGTCACAGCTACCATGATCAGGAACATTACTCTCCAGCTCACCACTTTCCTGCCTATTCACATCATGATATATCTACAGAAGAATTGGGCTACAGTTCTGAACATCTGAGTCAGTAGATATCTGGACAACCTAAAGGTACTAAAATCCTTATCAGCTCAGAGTCTCATCTTGAAGATGAAGTTCACAAATTACAAGAACTGGCAGCAACAGCTAGGTTCATGGAGGCACAAAGATTTCCATTAGCAGCCCATGAGCATGAAGCAGGTGGTTCTATGCATCCTCAGGTCACTATGCCAGCTCTAGCTCAGCAATCCTCTGAGGATTCTCATCATTCTCACCATTCACAATTTGCTGAACCTGAGCTTGCACATGATTATGGTCAGCAACAGTCTTGGTGGGATACTCAGCCAGGATGGTTCACCTCTTTTGAGCAACAATATAGCTCTGATCTCAGACATGCTCAAGAGGGCTTTGAAGAAGAAAGAAGATTGGTAGCCCAGAGACACAATGAGCAAATGGCAGCCATTCAACAACAGCAAGAAATGCTGCAAAAGATCTATCAAGACCAAGCAAATTTCAGGGATGAAACTTACAAGAGGTTTGATATGATCAGAGCAAACCAATGGGATTTGAGGAAATGGATAGGAGAAATTAAAACTAAACAGTTGGTGGTCCAGGACAGATTATATGATCTCAACAAAAAGCAGAATGCCCAAGATGCCAAAATTGACAACTTTGCTCAAACTCTGTACAAAATTTTTGAGAAAACTGGTAGCTGCTTGGATTGACAAGGGGACGGAATAGAATACCTTAGGGACTTCTCTAAAGATGCTAGAAACAACTTAGTCTCCAATCAAGAGCAAATAGCATAGCTTCTACTTGACCAGTCTAATGACACTCAAGAACTGATCAGAGATGTCCAGCATGACTTCAATTAGTTAACTTTCAATCCTTAGCCCGGTGATCCAGATTATCCCAGTTGGCATGATCAGGCAATGGCTAATTCACAATCTGAGTATGACCAAGAGGACCCTCTCCTCCAAGAAGTACAAGCTCCAGAATGACAAGCATGCTGAGGAGAACCTTTTCCAAGCGCAAGAAGTAACCTTTTTGGAAATTGATGCCAAAGGGGGAGAAGAATAATGAAATAAGCCTAGAATAGTGAAATAGACCTCTTAGTAGTCTCTTCTCTTAATAGTCTATGTCTATCAATGATTTATGGATTTTGTTGCTTCATATTTGGACTTATTGATCTTTGGATTTATTGATATTTGTTTGATCTTGCTTTGCTTCCAAGTTATGAGTAGTGAAATATCTGAATCTTTAGACATATTGATATTTGTTTGATTTTACCTTAAGTTAATATGAATTTTCTAAAAAAACCCTTTCTGAATGACTTTTATATTGCTTTATGTTCTCAAATAAAATTCATCCCAGGCATTCATTCAGGGGGAGTATGAAGTACTCTTTATCATTTAAAAACATTATCTGTTCTATCAGATTAACTTTTATCTGCAGGAAAAGAAATAATTAATTCTTCTTTAGCTCTCTAAGTATAAAATAAAAGATATTGTCATCAATCACCAAAAAGGGGGAGAATGAGAGCATCTAGGCCCCCTATTTTTGTCAATTATGATTATTATGTAGGTTTTGGTGTTGATGATCAAGAAGCATACGTAGTATAAGATGACAATAGCTATATTTGAAGAACAAGGCTAAGGTGTTTATTCTTAGTTCTGGCTTGGGAGTTGATTCAAGCCATATAGCTAGAATAACCGTACTATTAAGAGGGATTATACACAAGTAATAATCTTGGTTCATATGTAAAAATCACTAAGATTACTTGGAGCATAGGTCATTTCATATCTCTCATTCAAAAATCCAGATCTTCCCTTTCTTAGCCAAAAAGAGTTCTTTTTCGGACCAACTACATTTAGTCCGGCGCTGAAAAATCAAGTTTCAAGTTCTAACCGAGCGCACTCCATGTACACCGGACCGACTATTTCAGTCCGACGCTAAGAGCTCTCTCCTGATTTATTTCAACCGAGCGTACACCATTTACGCCGGACCGATCTGAATTCATCCTTGTTTTCAAGTCCGGCGTATGTTGTTTTTCACTCCGGACCATCATTTCTAGTCCGATGTTAAGAATTTCTTTACTCAAATCTTAACCGAGAACATGCCGTTTACAGCGGACTGAATTTTAAGTGTACGCCGGACCAACTTTTTCGGTCCGGCACAAACGTGATTCTCTTTGGTAAAACCAGCTGTTTTTCCCTTCTACGCAAGACCAACTTTTTTAGTCCGACGCAAACATTATTTTGCTGGTATCCAAATAGAACAAAGCATGTGTTCGCCAGACCAATATTGACGGTCTGGCACAAACTTAATTTTACCAGTGTTAACCTTCTCTCTGTACATGTATACGACGGACCGGTTTTGTCGGTCCGACGCAAATGGGTTACACTAGGTACAAATATCTTCTCCGCACTTGTGTAACCCGGACTAACATTTTCAGTCCGGCGTCAGTTACTTCTTCACACGACGGACCAACCTTGATAAATCCCTATTTACTTCGGACTAACATTTTCAGTCCGGCGCGTGCATAAATTTCATCATATCAGTCCGGTATGGCTCATACACCTTAAAATACTTATAAAATAGGGCATTCCGTGACTCCATATCTACCCTGTTTTTCCCGACGCACCCAACGGGCAAATGGCACGAACAACGGCTCTTTTTAAGCTCTATATATACAGTGCTTGAGTTGACTTAAAAAGTAGAGACTTTGCACATACACATCTTTAACATTCTGAATATCGTTGACATCTTTCAAATCATTTACATCTCTTTGATCTTTAGCATTCCTGAGCTTTCATTCCATCAAAGAGTTTGAGCTTCAACTCAGAAACGACAAACACTCATTCTGAACATTCAGAGTTCTTGCTCCAAGTTGAGTCTAGTTAACATCTAGCTATTAAACCAAGAAGACAGGGCTTGTGGATAGTCTATTACTCTTGGAACTAGCTATTCCTAGACGGTTGGAGAAGTTATTAGTGCGACCTATCCAAAAGGGATTGTGGAAGGCCACCATTGCTGTGAAAGGTTGAGACTCACCTCACAGGAGTGGTGGAAGAGTCAAGCTAGTGAAAAACCAAAAGCTATTGAGATTGGCTTTTTGGTGGAGCGATACTTTTGAAGAAGTGCTCTAACGGGGGCGTAGGAGATTGGTCTCTGAACCTCGGTGAAAAATCCTTGAGTCGTCCTGATATTGGTTCATCTTTGTGTGTTCATCTTATTGTCAGTTTTTATTCAAGTTCTTACTGCAACTAAGTTGTGCTGAATCCCTATTCTAACTATTTTCTTTTGCTAAGTTTTTATTGAGAAAATTTTTTCTTAATACTTAAAAGTTGATAAAGTTGCCTATTCACGTCCCCTCTAGGCCAACTTGATCCTTTCACCATCTAATCTGGACAAAAATCTTAAAGCTATTTGGGTGCCTAAGTCTTTACTTACTAATCCATTTGGCCCCAAAGTTGTTCAAACTAACACTAATGGACCCAAAAGTATTTGGGTACGTAAAAAAAGAGATGAACAATCTTTTAGGTGAACTACAAGAGTGGTGGCCGGTACTGGGTTATTGACAGTGGCTGCACACAACACCTGACCGACACCTCAAGGATGTTCACCTTAGTTGAAAAAGAGAGTAATCCAAGTCACAAAATCACATTTGGAGATAACAATAAAAGAAAGGTAAAGGGAAATGGTAAGATAGCTATCTCAAATGATCACTCTATTGAAAATGTATTACTAGTCGATTCTTTAAATTTTAATCTATTGTCTGTTGCTCAACTTTGTGATTTAGGATTCCATTGAACCTTTTCACTTGACGGGGTAACAGTTCTTTACAAAGATGAAAAGCTTATTTTTAAAGGTTTCAGATTTCAAAATCTCTACCTTATTGATTTTAATTCTAACTCCTCATGCATTTCAACATGTCTACTTGCTAAAGTTTCACTTGGATGACTTTGGCACAGATGACTTGGGCATGTGGGTATGTCTAATCTCAAAAAGCTTTTCAAAAATGAGCTAGTAGTGAGCCTGAAGGATGTTAAATTTGAAACGGATAAACTTTGTTGTGCTTGTCAAGCTAGCAAGCAAGTAGCTAAATCTCATCCTGCTAAAAATGTCATGTCCACTACTAGGCCTCTAGAACTTCTGCATATGGATGTTTTTGGTCCTACCTCATATGCAAGTATAGGTAGCAACTCATACTGCTTTGTAATTGTAGATGATTTCTCTAGATTCACATGGGTAATCTTTTTGATAAACAAAAGTGAAGTTGGAATTTTTTAAAAAACTTTTGCAAAAAGGCTCAAAATGAATTTGACTGTCCTATTAAGAAGATTAGAAGTGACAATGTATCTGAATTTGTCAATACTAACATTGTTAAATACTGTGATGAGTTAGTTATAAAGTAAGAACTTTCAGCCACATACACTCCTCAACAGAATGGTGTGGTTGAAAGGAAAAATAGAACTCTCATAGAAATGGTAAGGATAATGTTGGATGAGTATAACACTCCTGATGCTTTCTGGGCTGAAGCCATCAACACTGCATGTCATGCGATCAACAGGCTCTATCTTCAACAACTTCTCAGGAAGACCTCATATGAGCTTCTGGTAGGAAGAAAACCTAATATCACATATTTTCATGTGTTTGGATGCAAGGTATACATCTATAAAAAGATAACACACTTAGGTAAATTTCAAAAGAGGTGTGATACAGGTATCATGCTACGTTACTCTTCTAAATCGAAAGCTTATAGAGTTTTCAATAATTCAATTGGTTTAGTAGAGGAAACCTATGATGTTATGCTAGATGAATCTAGTGGCTCAAAAGGTGAGTATGAGAATCTAGCTGATGTAGGAAAAGAAGCTCTAAGAGAATCTATGAAGAAAATGGAAATTGGTGAGATTAAGCCCAAAGAAGACAAAGATGATCTACCAACAATGTCCATAGTACCTCAAGATGGATCATAACTCGAAGAGGATGAAAAGAAGGATGGAGGACCAAGTTTCATAAGCCATCACACCATTACAAAGGATTACCCTGTAGATCAAATCATTGGTGAATTTAGTAAGGGTGTTCAAAATCGTTCTAAACAAGCTTCTTTTTGTGAACATTACTCCTTTTTTCATGTGTTGAGCCCAAAACAGTAGATGAAGCTTTGAAGGATGCTGACTGGATTATGGCAATGGAAGAAGAGCTCAACAACTTTGAAAGAAACAAAGTTTGGAACTTGGTTGAAAGACCTACAGATCATAATGTCATTGGAACAAAGTGGGTCTTCAGAAATAAACAAGATGAAAATGGTATGGTCATACACAATAAAGCAAGGCTGGTAGCTCAAGGATACACTCAAGTTGAAGGCTTGGACTATGGAGGAACTTATGCACCTAAATCTCGAGTTGAAGCCATACGGTTCCTTCTAGCCTTTGCATGTCATTTCAATATTACTCTTTTTCAAATGGATACTAAAAGTGCTTTTCTTAATGGAATCATTGAAGAAACTGTATATGTTGAACAACCTCTTGGTTTTGACGATATAAAATTTCCCAATCATGTATATAAGTTGTCCAAGGCACTATATGGTTTAAAACAAGCCCCTAGGGCATGGTATGAGCACCTTAGAGACTCTCTACTAGGAAAGAATTTCAAAATTGGGAAGGTTGATCCAACACTATTTCTAATAGACTTCAATGGTACATTAATGATTTGCCAAATTTATGTTGGTGATATTATCTTTGGAAGTACTAATCTCTCTCCGTGAAAGGAATTCAGTAATCAAATGGCTAGAGAATTTGAAATGTCAATGATGGGAGAGCTTACATTCTTTCTAGGATTTCAAGTGAAGCAATTGAAGGAAGGGACTTTCATTTCATAAGAAAAGTATACTAAAGACCTTCTCAAGCTCTTTAATCGGGAAGAATGCAAGCCTCTCAAAACTCCTATGGCAACCAATACATATCTTGATCAAGATGTTGGAGGTAAGTCTTTTGATAAAAAATTGTTTAGATCTATGATAGGCTCCTTACTCTATTTGACAGCATCTGGACCAGACATCATGTTTAGTGTATGCATGTGTGCCAGATTTCAAGCTACACCTCTTAGTGCAGTAAAAAGGATTTTCAGATACTTAAAGCATACTCCATGTTTTGGTTTGTGGTACCCAAAAGGTGCTTCTTTTGAACTTCTTGGCTATTCAGATTCTGATTATGCCGGTTGCAAGGTTGTTCGAAAAAGCACCTCTGGGGGTTGTCGCTTACTTGGAAGATCTTTAGTATCTTGGTGTTCAAAGAAACAAAATTCAGTAGCACTTTCAACTGCTGAGGCTGAATATGTTGTTGCAGGTAGTTGTTGTGCTCAAAGTCTTTTTATTAAACAAACCTTTTTGGATTATGGTATTATATTTGAAAATGTGCCTCTGTTGTGTGATAATGAAAGTGTAGTGAAAATAGCCAACAACCCAGTCCAGCATTCTAGAACTAAGCATATTGAAATTAGACATCACTTCATACGTGATCATGTTGCTAAAGGTGACATTATGCTTAGTCACATCAGGACTGAGGATCAATTGGCTTATATTTTCACTAAACCACTTGATGAGGCCAGATTTTCCAAATTGAGAAATGAACTGAACATTCTTGCTTCTTCAAATGTTGCTTGATTCCTTGGAATGACACACTAAGGGGGAGTCAAGTCTACTTGCCATGCATATCTTGCTACCTTTATGTGAACAAAGTAATTACCAATGCAGAAGTAATAATAGGACTATATTCTAAATGAAAATTTACTTGAAAACTAAAAGTCATAAAATTGATGCTGAAAGCTTTCCCTTTCTCTATTACTATATTACACTTTCCTAAAACACAGTAATTAGGTTATGTGAGCTTTAGAAGGAAATACTTATACAAAATATTGAAAACCTGAATTATTCAGCACATGAGTCTTTTCTTTGAGCTTAAGTTAATCATACGCATCCTCTTATGAAAACTAGGGCTCATATATTTCCTTTTGACATCAACGTCTCCTGAGTTTATTGGTTGATTGATCTTGATCACAAGATTATTCTAAGATCCCTCTACCAATTTATGTGTTATTCTTAAACAAGGGGATCTTTGAAAATCTTTAAGAAGTTTAGTTATATTTGTATTTTTCCGGTTTAGAAAAATTGTCCATGTACCACGGACTGTTGCATTAACCGTAACTAAGTAAACCGAGAGGCTTCCAACTACGGCAGACCAAGTATTCCTTTATACGGACTCGGTCCGACGTAGATGGAAAAGCAGTCCGAGGCACGTACGACAATAGGTCTCTTATCTCAGTACTTATCTTTTTCAAACAGTGTTCCTCTCAATCTTCAAAAGGCACTTATCCTTGCTAATCACGTCAAAATCTCATCTATTCTTAGGACTTCTCCCTGCTAAACCTGTCTAAATTGGTAACCATATTTCTTGGATTCCCTGATTTCCAACTACCCTTTCATAAAGAGACCTCCTCAAAATAAGGCAGTTGCAGTCGTTACTTTACCTCGTTTGTCCGTATCCCAATTACTACAGTAGCTTCCTGACTTTACTCTTGGGAACTTATGCTATTTATACCTCCACCTCCTTCAGAAATTTCTCAAGCTTTCTTACACCTCATCAATCCTCTCGCAATATTCTCTTGAGCACAAATTCATGTATTCACCGAAGCACATCCTGACCGGGTGATTGACAACGGTGCTCCTGATTGCTCAAGACATTGCTCCTACGATCGTGTTGTTCTTCAGTTGTTGTCAACAAGGTTAGTTCAGTCTTTCTACTTAAGAAGAAATCTTAGTGAAGATGAGGTCAAAGAATCCAGACAAAAGAGGTTTTCTTGAGAAAATTGCTGATAAAATTAAAGGGAAAAAGAAAGTTAGAATAGATAGCTCCAGTCAACCTCAGCAACCAGTACACATAGAAGATACTCACCAACCTGGTAGAGTGCTGAAGAAAGTAACTACCACTAAACCACAAAAAAGAGGAAAACAACGAGTGCATTATGATTCCTCATCTTCTTCAGAAGACAGTGACTATGAGCCTAGTGTCAATATCTCTTCTGAGGAAGAAATAGAGCTTAGTGATGAAGTTCACAAATAGTTGGGCATGATCTAGCCACTTTGGGGGGAAAGAAACTGAGAGCAGCTAGATTGGTGCCAGAAAGGATTTGGTTTCCTCTTGAAAGACCCCCTTTGAATGAGCAATTCATCACTACCTTCCAGAAAAACATTTATACGGGTTACAAAAACAGGAGAAATAAAAATGGAAAACCTCTATCAGCCTTGTGCAGACATCAGTATGTGGACTGGAACCAGATCAGCTCAGTCCTTGTCTCAAATAGAATACTTGACTGTCTGCGATCAACCCCTGGTCTTGCTGCTCTAATGTCATCTGCTGGGCCAGCTTGGAATAAAAGTAGGATATTAGAATTCTATGTATCTCTTCTAGTGAATAAGAATAGGCACTATATTCTGTTCACCATTGATGGAAAGAAAAGAAAAGTAAGGTCTCCTCAGTTTGAGGCTGCCATCAGTGCCTCAAGTCCTTTCTTTGAAACGTAACCGTGATTCATGAGAATATTTCCGGTAATAGATGGAGGCAGATTGGGGATATGCCAGTTTTGCAAGTGTCAGCCCACATTTACAGAAATACTCTTGAGCCTGGTTTCAATGCAAATAGGGTAAATTGTTTATCTACTGAAGCCAAAGCCCTGTTACTGATACTCAGGTATAGTATTTATCCAAAATCTGGATATAAAGAAGGAGTAACACCATGCCTTGCTTGGTTGCTGCATCTGATCCTGTCACGGCAACCTATTGATCTGATTGATTATATCTTTGGAGAGATGGAAGAAGCAATCTGCAGGAAAATGGGCAGTTCTCTTCCTTTTGCCATGCAGATTACTCAAATGTTGTTGGCTCAAGGGATCATCTCCCAGCATGAGATGAACAGGGATTTTAACTGTAGACCTAAACAATGCTTGAGTTCACTTAAAAGAAGGAGACTTTGCACATACACATCTTTGACATTCTGAATACCGTTGACATCTTTCAAATCGTTTATATCTCTTTGATCTTTAGCATTCCTGAGCTTTCATTCCATCAAAGAGTTTGAGCTTCAACTCAGAAACCACAAACAGTCATTCTGAACATTTAGAGTTCTTGCTTCAAGCTTAGTCTAGTTAGCATCTAGCTACTAAACCAAGAAGACTGGGCTTGTGGATAGTCTGTTACTCTTGGAACTAGCTGTTCTTAGACGGTTGGAGAAGTTGTTGATGCGACCTATCCAAAAGGGATTGTGGAAGGCCACCATTGCTGTGAAAGGTTGACTCACCTCACTGGAGTGGTGGAAGAGTCAAGCTAGTGAAAAACCAAAAGCCGTTGAGATTGGCTATTTGGTGGAGCAATACTTCTGAAGAAGTGCTCTAACGGGGATGTAGGAGATTGGTCTCTGAACCTCGGTGAAAAATCCTTGAGTCGTCCTGATCCTGATATTGGTTTATCTTTGTGTGTTCATCTTATTGTCTGTTTCATTCAAATTCTTCTTCAATACTGATCTTACTGAAACTGAGTTGTGCTGAATCCCTATTCTAATTGTTTTCTGTTGCTAATTTTTTTTGTTGAGAAAAGTTTTCTTAAGACTTAAAAGTTTTTAAAGTTGCCTATTCACCCCCCCCCCTAGGCCAACTTGATCCTTTCACTATCCCCCTCTGTTTCGGACTAGAAGTTCAATCCAAATTCCCCTCTAATTTCTGTCTAAAATTGGCTCAAATTTCTTAAAATCTCTTATGTGTTTTTGACCTTCTTTAATTGCTTATAAGCCTAGCCTTCTCCCCCAAGTTAATCCTAGTACTTGGTGTGTCATTTGTGGAGCTAAAACCATCATTGTCCAATAGCTATTTTCTTCCAAACCCATACATATAATGATCAACAAAGAACAACTTTCAGGTAGCAACATATTCTCAGTAATAATATAGTTAATTTGGCTAAGGAAAGAATTCACCTGCTAGCCTAATTGTCATGCGCACGCATGAATCATTGGTCCTTGCGATGGTTCTTGATTTGGAGTTTCTTATTCCTTTGCTTCATCAATTTGGATTTTTGAAATTGGTGGGATGTCCTCATCATCTGGTGTGATGTGTACATGCACCTCACCAGTGTTGTCGACTTGTGGGTGGCCTTGGACCGCAAATATGCGATGTCGAACACTAGATGTGAGTGAACGAGCAGTACCATGACTTCAGAATGGTTGATAACCGTTCTGTAGTTGAACCGGCTTATGAGCTCTATCTCCTGGTAGGGGAACTTGGGCACGTTAATTACACTCTTCTAAATAAGTTTGTGGCTGGTGGTATAATTGCCAAGTTACCTCTCTTCTGTAGGAACTTAAAGTACAAGAAATAGATCATGACCATTGAGGAATTGATCTGAACTCTTAATATTGAGGAGAAGGCAAGAGCCAAGATGCCCCTCATCCCTCATAGGAAGGTACTTCCAATGTCAATTTGGTCGAGGTAAATCTGGGTGGGGAGTGGGGGGTTTGAAAACAAGAATAAAGAAAAATCAAGCAGACAAGTAGCTTTAAAAAGAAGAGGAGCAAGAAGGACTTGGCTTGCTTTGTGTGTGGTGAGCCTGGCCATATGGCCAGAAAATGCCATCGGCGCAAGGGAAGAAATGATGGTAAGGAGGGGTAGAAATCTGCCAATGTTACTATTGACGAGGTTAGAGCGTCACGGTATGCACCTGTTTCTCTTCTAGCATATCAATCTATCAATTGGTGGATCTGCACAGGAGCTAATGTACATATGTGTGCTAACTTCAGTTTGTTTCCCTTTTATCAAGCTATCAACAAATCATTCGTCTTGATGAGGAATGGATCACTTGCCGCTGTGCACGAAATTAGTAATGTATATGAAGTTAACTTTAGGGAAGACTATCATTAAAGAATGTGTATCATGCTCGTACAATAAATAGGAACCTCATCAGTGGTTCTTTGTTGCCGTGATGGATATTGGCCAATTTGTGAGTCAAATAAATTTATTATTTCGAAGTTTAGCTTATTTGTTGGCAAAGGTAATGATTGCAGAGGCATGTTCCGCCTTTCTATTCTTGATGGTTCTAACCTTGTGAACACATTATCTTGTTTGGCAAATAATGTCTCATTTATATCATATTAATTATGATAGAATTGTGCATTTGATTAATTTTAATTTTAAGTGTTAGACTTGTGTTCGGAAACCTTTCAAAGATATAAGGGAGAAAAGTCTAACACTAATAGAATTAATTCATTTTGATCTGCGTGAGATGAATGGAGTGTTAACTTAGGCAAAGAAAAGATATTTTATAATGTTTATTGATGATGCTACTAAATATTGCCATTTGTATCTGCTTAAAACGAAAGATGAGTCACCAGAGTACTTTAAAATCTATAAAACTGAGGTTGAAAATCAACTATAAAAGAAAATCAAATGACTAAGGTCAGATAGATGAGAGAGTACATCTCTAATGAATTTTCCTTATATTGTGCAGAACATGGAATTATCCATGAGACGACAGCTCCCTACTCACCCCAGTTAAAGGGGGTGGTTGAGAAGAAAAACTAAACACTTATGAACTTGGTTAATACCATGTTGGACATTGCTAGTTTATCCATGATATGGTGGCTAAAGCCATCTTGACAACATATTTCGTCCTTAATTGAGTGCCCTCATCAAAAGGCTAAGTTACTTTATATAAGGGATGAAAAGGAAGAAAACTTTCTCTTGGTTTCTTATGTGCATGTAGTGCTTGGCGAAAGTTAATGTACCACAATGTAAGAAGCGTAAGCTAAGAACTATGATTGTAGATGGTGTCTTTGTAGGTTATGTGTAGCATAGTGTAGCCTATAGATTTTTAGTTGTGAAATCCGAGATTTCTCTCGTGATGCAAGCTTCTTTGATAATATCTTTTCTACGAAGGATACTAGAGCATCCTCTAGTCAAACATTTTCTAATCCACCTTCGAACCTCACCTTTCATGAAGATATTATTGAGGAGAATGACAGTATAGAATCTCCTTGTAGGAGCAAGAGTCAAAATGTTGAAAAATCCTTTGGTGACGACTTTATTGTGTATCTCGTGGACGATATGCCAAAAACCCTTTCAGAGACATGCAGCACCTGATGTAGAGTACTAGAAGGAAGCGGTCCAAAGTGAAATAGATTCCATTATTGCTAATGGAACATGGGATGTCTGTGAATGACCTGCTGGCTGCAAACTAGTTGGATGTAAATGGATCTTCAAGAAAAAGCTTAGACCTAATAGTACTATTGAGAAATACAAGGCTAGACTTGTGGCTAAGGGTTTTACCCAAAAGGAATGAGAGATTTCTTTGATGCTTACTCACTTATTGCTAGGCTAGCTAATATCATAGTGCTTCTTACACTAGCGGCTTTATATAATTTTCACATTCATCAAATAGATGTAAAAATAGCTTTCCTAAATGGAGAACTTGATGAGAAAATATATATGAAGCAACCCGATGGTTTTATAACACCTAGATAGGAGAATATAGTGTGTAGGCTTCAAAAGTCTTTGTAGGGCCTCAAGCAAGCACCTAGCAGTGATACGAAAAGCTTGACAAGTGGTAAATGATGCTGATAGATGTGTGTACTATAGGTTTAGTAGGGGCAAGGGAGTGATTATGTTTTTATATGTTAATGACATATTGATCTTTGGGACTAGTATCAATGTGATAAATGATGTCAAATAATTCTTGTCTAAAATTCTAATATGAAGTATTTAGGAGAGGCTGATGCTATTCTTAACATCAAACTTATTAAGGATGAGAATGGGATTACTTTTAAGCAATCACATTATGTGTAGAAAATTCTGAGCTATTTTGGGTACTGAGATTGCAAAATATCTTTAACACCTTATGGCTCGAGTCTAAAACTTCGAAGAACAGAGAACAAGGGATATATTAGTTGAGATACTCTCAAATAATTGATTCTCTAATGTATCGGCTAGTGCAACTAGGCCCAACATTTCATTTGCTGTAAGCAAATTGAGTGGGTTTACTTCAAACCCGGGAAATGATTGTTAGGTTGCACTAGATCGCATTATGAGGTACCTTGAGAGGCACCAATGCTTATATATACTTCACTATAATGGGTATCCTGCGATACTGGAAGGCTATAGTGATTCCAATTGGATCTCAGATGAAAATGAGATCAAAGCCACTAGTGGGTATGTATTCATTTTGGGTGCTGCTGCAGTTTTATAGAGGTCTTGCAAATAGACCAGTCAACCATGGAGGCTAAGCTTGTAGCACTTGATATATCCACAATTGAGGCAGAGTAGTTGCATGAGCTCTTGATGGACTTGCCGATGGTTGAAAACCAATATCAGCTATTTTTTGTACTGTGACAACAAAACTATGATCACTAAGGTTAAGAGTGCAAAAAATGATTTGAAGTCCTCAAGACATGTGAAACGACGAATCAAATCCATCAGGAATCTGAGAAATACTGGAGTGATCGTCGTGGATTATATTAGTAAATCTAAAAACCTGGCGGACCCTTTTACAAAGGGACTACCACGTGCTGTGATAGATGGAGCATCGAGGGAAATTAAATTGAGGCTCACCTGAGTTGCTCCATAGTGAAAACCTATCCTATGTGAATGAAAATCATGTGAATTTGGTGATGGGAAAAACAAGCTATCGGGGTAACTGGAGAGTACATTTGTACTTACCTTTTCCCGTTATGATATACGTACTCTCAAGTACTACATATGAGGATGACTTTTATGTCTTAATGTATTATGAGGCACATCTTTATGATGAGGTACTATCCTGCAGAGTATACTCGAAAGAGAACAACTATGAGAGCTCGATTGAGGGGTCGTAGTCTATGTGATACGGGGGTGCTCGATCTTCACAACGTAGGATCAATGATAACTTTGGATCTGTGAACCCTGACGAACACGATGGCGCTAACCACTGTCTTAATATAGCAACTTGCGACAAATGAATTCGCCCAAGAATACGCTCGTGATCCACGTCTAATCGACCACGTAAGAAGTAGACGCATGATTCCTGCAATCACACAAAGAAATCACAAGAACACGAAGAAATCACAAGAAAATCACCCGATTCCCAAAAGGCAACGCGTAGCATAAACCCGAGAATAAGCAATATTAGCTTTCTTGAAAATAACATGGTATTTTTACATGGACATGCTACATTGGCTTATATAGCCCTCCTAAGATATCTATAGATAGAGTTGAACTCGAGAGATAGAGAGAGATTGCAACTTAAACTAAATTTGGCCAATCCAAAAGCTGATACTTGTTTGCCAATTTACGGAGAGAAGAAGGCCGATTCTGACCGTCTCGTAATAGTTAAATGGAGATGACGTTCCAAGCTTTCAAACAAGTACAAAAACACCGCAATTCAACTCTGTATGTGAGAATTATGGCCTTTTTAAGTTCGATTGGTCTGGTATTCCGAATTGGGTTCATTTTCTCTCCAAATCCAATACGACCTTATCTTTTCCTTTGCTTCCTTGTGTTGTCTGAATTGGGCTTGGGCCTTATCTCCTTGCACCTTGATCAAGTGGCATTGCTTCCTACTTGGCCCATGCGCCTCCCTTCTTGGCTGAGTGGTCTTGGCCTATTGGGTGGCCCATGCTGCGTTGTAGTCCTATGTGGCTCTCGTCCTCCCACGCCTCCCGCTGGGTTCCACCATGGTATATTGATGCAATTTGGCTCAAATTAACATTTGTACAAGCTTCGTACCTAACAACAAGCAAGGATCCGCTATTAGGTAGTATATAATTCTCATGTAAATATAGTGAAGATTGCTTAAGAAAAAGATTCACCTGCTAATATTTGATGTGGCTTAGTCATTCTTTCCAATTAATTAAGATATTAAATTGTAAAATACTTGACGTATGCATACCCGCATCACTATGAGATTTGGATAATCTCTAATAAGCTCATGAGAGCATGACCGTACCGCTCCAAACTATAGGCATAGCTCTAGTTAGCCTAGTATCGATGATGCCTTCAAGTGAACCTTTTTTTGCACAAGACTAACAATTTAAGGCTTTGACTATTGCATAGTTATAATTGGATCTTATTGTGCTAGGTGTAGCTCAACCTAGGACAAACCTACACTGCAAAACCAATATATTAAAAGTGTTGTGAAGCCTTTTCTTATAGACTTTCGACTTTTTGGTGGGGTTTGTTGAAATTAATTTCAGAATTAATTCATTCGAAGAAGTCAAAGAAGTGGAGTTGGATGTGTGATTTTAATCATATATTGCTTAGCTAGGTAATAGGAAAATATAACATCTAAAGGTAAAATGGTATTTTCTCGAGAATTAACGAAGGGAGTGTGATGAATAGATGCCAACGAGGCACATAGTAGAAGAAATTTGAAAATCTATGGCATAGAATAGACAAGGACCTATTCGGTAGCGAATTGCAGGAGAGTAATTTGATAGTAAATAATAAAATTTTCTCAATAGGGGTATGCTATAATATTAAGAACAGACAATCATCCAATAAATTCTAATTAATTGTTCATATTACGATTAATCACTTAGTAGTATCCGTCCGACGAGTGCATATCATTTTCCATGACACTGGTCTACACTTACAACAAAAAAAGCTTGATAACAAATAAGACGCCCTAGGCCAGTACGCTAGGTTAGTTCAAATCACCCCCACCCCTCCCCATTTTAATCTCATCTTCCGTTGAAATATATTGTTGCTTCAAGGATATGTCCCAAGCTCCAAATCTCGAGAAGACAGTTCCAAAGTACAGCCGATAATATTGGCCAGTTCTTTGCTTGGAAACCAGGTTTACACCGCAACCGCCTAAGTTAGGTTTTCAAAACACTGGACTAGATATAGCTTCGTATGATTTACATCGTACAATAAACGAGGGCACATATAATGTGAAATTTACATGGAATTACACGCATGTCTCCACCATTAACAGATATCTCACCAAGCTTTTAAAAAGTCAAAACATTCACCGTACATCCCAATAAACACTACCCAGAAAATATTGGCTACAAGTTATAACTCAAAAACTAGCAAATTGTACTAAAATGGTGTTCTGAGCATTTCATGCCTGTGTTGCTTTCTCTTTGCGAGGGGATATCTTAACACTAGTTGCACGCCTACATGTCCAATACAATAAATAGGTAACAAGAATAAACTTTTTGCCAACAGTCACGGTTTATTGTGTGCATGAATTGAAGCCCGTACAACATGATGAGGAGCTGGAGCTTTCTCATTGATAAGAATTTGTTCTGGAAAGTCCGCGCGAATTGATTTAAACTGATAGCGCTGTTTGACATCAAAGAAAAAAAAACATGTAAGCATTTTTAAAGCGTGGCAAAGGTTAATAAAACTCTGAACATCATCACCACAAATAAACATTCTACAGTACAACTAACAAATAAGTACTTGTGCCAGCTCGTTTGCTTAAAAAATTACAATACACAAAATCAAGATAATTTGTACAAAAATATTAAGGGAAAAACTGGTTAATCCGTTTTTTTTAAGAACCAGTTCAGGGCCTAATTGACATCCTCTAGTCCTCGTCTTTGGCAGACAGATGTATTTCTACTACTTAGACATGATTCAAATATCAAATATTGATAAAACTTAATTTTGAAATTTTGAAAAAATAAAAGAAGTCCAGGTAGCTGTTAAAAAAAGGTTTCTTGAAGGTCTGAATAACAAATCACGAAAGGGGGTGGAGGAAGAACATGATGGTATGAAAGGTGTACCCGTTCTTTCCACGGTATATCCAGGATTCTGTAGTATGGTTCCAACAGTGCCACTCGATCACCTTCTTTAATCTATGGCATATAGGGTTTACATTAGCATGGTATAGCAAGCATTACAGAAAAAATAGTACTATGTCATGAGTTGCAGACAACAAAATCTATTGCTACATGAAGAAATGACAACAATATGTCAACCGTAGGCAGTTATAAATGTTTTCTAAGAAACCCAGTGATATCTTAAGACCTTAGAAAAATTGCTTGAACTACCCTTGTTGATTAAAAAATTGTCAGTTCCACATGCAAAGTATCATATGGTAAAGTGCTACTTCAACTATGGAAATTAGGGGTGGAATCAGCTAATAAGCCCAAGCGAGCTGAGGAATACTTGGGAAGCCTAGCTTGTTGGTAGAACAATGACCAAATCTAGCACAAAAATCCAATTGAACAATACTAGAAATAAATTCTACCACAAATCATCTCCAACCAAACCAAATCAACCTTTGCAACCTTTTACCAACGACCATGGAGAAAATGAAAACTGTGCAGTAGAATACAGCGAAAACAGTACAGCGCAATCATTCCTTCCAAATCAAGGTTGCAAGAACCATCAAAATACATGCTGGGATCACAAGCTGCACAACACATTGTTGAAAACTTGAATCTATCAACTACTAGATAAAAGGTTCCAGTACCAGCATTAGGTGCACAAATGGGAGATTCAGTGGCATACCAGCATGGAAAGGGCGATTCACCAAGTCTTTCTTTTGGAATAAAAAATTCAAGCAGCCACAGATTGGGTAGGGTTATTTGGGGATGTGGTGGTGTTGTGCTTGACCGGTTGCTTAATGGGCTAGTGGATATTGGTTTATACAAAGGAGTTCAAGCTTGGGCTCAGCTTTGATTCTTTGACAAGCTAGCGGCTTGGCTTGTTAATTCAACAACCCAAACGTGAGTTGCATGTCACAAGCATTTGTTCCAGCCCTAAATTCCAGGCTTTGTTTGGACAAGGACGGATTAGAGCCAATCCCTTTGGATTAAAAAGAATTTTAGTTAAAATTTCCTATCCATCTGAAAAGATTGAGTCTGTTCTTTGGGTGAGAAGTAAAGCAACCTGCCGTGTCCCTGTTATAGGCCGGAACTAAAAATGTCAATCCAAATATAATGATTAAATTGACCGTAAATAACTATGTATCTCCTCCTAACAGCCGAAACCTTGCTGCTGCTGCACCCACATGCTACAGTATTTATGCACATCTGCTGCCATTCACGGTCATGCCAATGACACAATGTTCCAAAAAAAATGTTCATTGTGGCCAATAATATCGACACAAGCCCAAAATAATGCGAGACATGGTTTCACAACCTAATTGGTGTTTTTTTGGAACAAGTTAGACAATATATCTCCTGGTATATGATACAATAAGAATTCACCGATTTGTTCCTTTTGGTTGAGTTGCATCATATACCTACAAAGTGACTTGACCAACTGACTTGGTACTATCATAGAAGGCAAAATTGGCTACAGGACACTGAACTTTGGTGCATTTGCTCCAGGGCACTGAAAGTTTATGCTTTTGTTTAAACACACTGAACTTTTGTGAACCCATTATAATAATATATATGCCAGTTTTGGAGAGAAACAATTAAAAATGACCCAGATGCCCTTTTCTTCTTCCTCACTGTCATTTTGCCCCCACCTTGCTTCTCAATCTTCTCTAGCTCTTGCCGCCATTAGTGTCGCCTCCTGCTCCCTTCTCTACTGCTCCAGATCCATTGCAGTCACCGCTCTGGTCGTCCCCACCGTGTCTTCCTAAGGATCATGGTCGTTTGGGAAAGAAGGTCCTTGTGCTCGTGTACGAAGGTGAAGCAGGCCCTCCGGGCACGTGACAAGGAGGTGAAGGAGTTCGAGCCATTGGGTGCCATCCGCGCCGCCGAGGTTGATGACTTACACAATCTTTTACTTTCTCCTTATTAGCTTTTACCGCACCAATCCAGTAGCGATGGTTCTGGCCTGCACTCCATGGCCTCTAGGATGGACAGGTTGGCAGCGGCCCTGGCAAGGTGAAGGAAAGGGTACAGGTCAAGGAAGCGCCACCGTGCAGCACTGACCTCTGCCGGTGTGGGCGCCGCTGCAAGGCAGGAGTGGCCCCGGCTATGCCCGAAGCAAGCGTCGCACCAGTGCCTTCACAAACAGCAGTGCGACATGCTACATGGCGTAGCCGTCAACTGCTACGAGCGACGTGAAGTGCTCGAGCGCGGCTCGTCGCACCACAGCTCCCGCAATATCCAAAGTGGCATCTTGGAGGCCGCGGCAATGGCCAGGTGGAGCGGCATGTTGGAGAAGTTCAGCAGTAGGGATGATGTCACCATCATCATCCTGGACCATCAGGCTTGCCAATGCTGCCACTTCTTGATATACTAAAGCAAGCAACTTTTTTCTCTTATGGATGATTTATGTGCCCGAAATGGTATGGCATAGGCAGAGTCGAAGAGGGGTTCGCTAGCGGTGAGCTCACAGGTGTAGATTTGGGTGGCGACAGCATGGTGACCCAAGGTGGGCAAGGTAGAGGGATTGAAGGAGGAAGAATGGTAGAAGGGAGCAATTTAAAAAAAAAAAGCAGAGGGGCAAATACGACATTTTGCACATTTTCTTAATCCTACTAGCCAGGATAATACTATTATAATGGGTCCGGTTTCCTACGGCAAAGAGCCATAAAAGTTCCATGTATTTCAGCAAAGGTACAAACTTTCAGTGTTTGGAGTAAATGCCACAAAAGTTCAGTGTCATGTAGCCAATTTTGCCATCATAGAAGTATAGGAGAATGGACCATATGTTTTAGACCCCTGTTTGGATCGAGGGATAAACAAAGGAAAAGTGGACGTTCTGAGTTCCTAAGGAATACTATTCATACATTTGGAACATAGGATTGAGTTCAAAACATGTAGTTTATACAGGAATCAAAACATGAGGTTTGAGCTAAAGGAAATTTTCCCACAAGCGAAGGAAATCAATTGTTGTGTTGTGATGCTGTCCAAAGAAGCAAGGAGATGGGGAAAATAGATTTGATATAAATGATGTAATCAGTCAAAGAAATAAATGAAGGAAATAAATCGCTTGGGAATGGAGGAGATGATGGAAGATGAAGATCTCGCAGGGTTTTCCACTGAACACCAATCCTATTACTTGGGCATGTCGCCAAAGCTCAAGTGCCCCGCTGCAAAAGCTGTGACGAGTGCTGCTCTTCACTCATAGCCGTAGCATCGGAAAGAGCGAGCGAGAGAGAACTAGAGTGAGATCGAATCTGTGGATCCATCTGGGGCTAGGAGCAATGGGGGAAGGGAAGTGGCTCTAACTATTCCTGATTAGGGATAGCAACCGGGATGTTCCCCAGCAGGTAGTGGGAGAATGTCCCGTTCCCCAGCAGGTAGTGGGAGAATGTCCCCAAACTTGACAGATTATTTCCCCCCGATACCTAGCTCAGGGGAGCCTCCCTCCTGGGCCCATTACCCGACAACGAGTAACAACATAGAGTACAGAGCAAGTGGTAATAAACTGGCTGATGATGAACAAATCAGCAAATTTGAGGAAACAAAATTATCAATGCAAGGCAACATATCAATCAAACACATGAGGGCACGATTTGTATCTTTATTATACATGCATGCGGAACGCCAATGCAAGTAACTTACCTTTAGTTCTATGTATCATATTTCAGCCATCTACAGTTTCCCTAAAGGGTAATTTTGATATGCCACTCTAAAGTACCTGATTCATAGAACTACAACAAATGCCATTGCGAAGTTCATTCTAACAAAAATGCCACTACAGTGTCAGGCTGTTAAAAAAATGCCACTTGTGTCTATGTTTATGAACACGGTGATGTACATGAGTGGCATAAGGGGTAGCATGTATACGAGTGGCATTTTTATGAATAATAAGGTGAATGTGCAGTGGCCCATGGTTATTAAAGTGTTGCTTAAGTGGTAAGGCAGTCTGAGGGGGTTGCGCCATAGCATTGCCTTGCCAGAGATGCCTATGGAATCCGCCTTACGGCCAAGGCGTCGCTTAGGCGGAGTATGGAGTCTGAGTATGGCTAAGGCATGCGTCGAGGGAGAGAAAACTTGGCACCATTTGCCGCCATCCATCACCGAGGTATAGAGGGCCAGATCCAGATGCCCGCACCCGCGTTGACATTGGATCCATTCGACCCGACTAAGCTACTGTCAGACTAGCTTCTGCCGCCCGCACCATCATGGGATCTATAGGCAGAAGCCGAGGAAGAAGGCTAGATCTGGCTGCCCCTGCCCGAGCTGCCGCTGGATCTGTGATCCCCACCAGGGGCAAATCCCAGGGGGAGGGGGAGGGAGGGGGAGGGCTTCATTAGGTCGGAGTGAGGGAAGAAGCAGGGGAGGACACGAAGGCGTTGGATAGATGCACCGATCGAGAGGCAGTGGATGGTTGTGTCGATCTAGAGGCAGTGTACTCTTGATGGCACGGCGATTTGGAGCGATCGGAGATGGGCGGTGTGGATCCGACGAGTAGGGGAATTGAAGCGGCGACGTTAGTAGAGAGGGCGACGGTGCTGTGGGGATGCACACTGACAACGCATAGGAGGAAGGAGGGTTAATTGGGGATTTTTGGAACTTTTGAGATGCGGCCCTCCAGTTTTATAGGCATTGCATATTAGTCCTTGGATATATTGGATTCTTCTAATTTGAATCTCAGGAGCTCCGAATTGATCGCAGAAAGGTCCCACACACCAGGTGCCGTGATGTATGGCGTCACCTTGCCGCGTGCTTCAAACGCTTAAATGGTGTGAAGGTGTGCCTTGTCTCGCCTTATCGCCGTGGTAACTATGCAGTAGCCTTTTTGTGAGGAGGAACTTTGCAATGACATTTCTCTGAACTGGTCACTTTGGAGTGGCATAAATGAAAATTTCCCTTTTCTAAAATGACAAGATTTACCTTTAGTTCCAGTGGGCAGTGGACACATAAATTAGTTCCGTTATTGTCCAGTTGTTGGGACATGTTGTCCAGTTGTTGGGACATATTAGCTTTGAGTTTCATTACTGTTCAGTTGTTGGAACAGGTCAGTACCAAATCCTACCAGAGCTAGAAAATCAGGTGATTTGCTAATTTAAATTTAAACACGTAATAATTCCATGAGGGTTACTGATGGTTACCGATGGGATTCAAAGGTAAATTGATCTTAAATGTATGATTTAAATTTTGATTAGAACAAAAACAAGGTGGCTTTTCTATCATGGGGATTTCTGATAGCCACCTGTAAACCGTCTGGTTACTGACAAGATTCCAGACTCACTCAATGCAATTTTCTTAGCTAAGCCCAAAACAGCAAACATGCATCAATCGTACATTAATAACACCTCCCATCTCCCTGCCACACATGCACACACAGCTGCCACCACCACCACCATGGTAAAAAAAAACCAAAAAAAAATGAACAAGCAACGAACACATAATGCAATATCTCCATTTTTCAGAACACATATAGTCACCGGTGTTATGGATCTTACTGCTTCATTTCGTAGCCCATAAACTGATAGTATAAAATAAGACTGGTCCAAGTCACATGCTAAATAATACCTGAAAGACCGTAAAAAAGTTATCCCATTGAAGTGTATAATATAACTTACAGAGCATATGAGATAACAAGAGGAACAAACAAGATGCAATGGTGATTTTTAGTATGCACTCTATAAAGGAAGAAAGACGTATATATTCATCTACATGATAATATGCTTCAACCAACCAGGCTGCCAAATCTTTTAACAATAAATTTATACACAAATATTACAAGATCCCCAATTACCCATTGGAAATTTTCCTAGCTTTGGCAGTTCAACAATGAGGCTAATAATTATTCACTTATTCTATTCACAAATACTTTTTCAGCATTAGTTCAATTAACCATACTATATTCACTATTATAATGAAATATAATCAGGGTTAAAGATTTGAGTCAAAACCGCTGGTACCCAAAAATCCTGGATTTGGACCGGGAAAGTTATAGTGACCAAAATTTTGCAAATTCAAATTTAAATATTCACAGAAAAATTGAAAGTGTGTTCGGATCATGAGTATGTGTATCGGCATAAAATTAACTCCAGAAACTGACAAAGAATCCTGTGAATTGCAAGGGGGAAGATGAAATGGTCGATGTAAAGTTCAGTGAACTAATTTATTACACCGCTTGCATGGCTAGCAAAAAGTGTTAGATGTACATATATACTGGCCCATTGGCCTTATGTTTAATATAAGTGCTATTTACAACATGGTATCAGAGCACCAGGTTTAGGGTTAGGGTTTACCGACGTTGCACTTGCACTGTCCTCCCTGGCGAGCTCTTCCTGCTCGTCTCTCTGGTTTTTTTTTGTGGTTGCTGCTCATTCGTGATCACCACTCCTTGCCTACTCAGCCGACGCTCGTCTCTCTGGTCGTTGTTGCCCGAGCGCTCGGCCGCAAACGCCTGCACCGCCTGCATCGGCCTTCTCTTGCCAGCCGCTCCCAGTCCTGGTTCTTCTTCGTGGACGCCATCTCCGACTGAGGCTCCGCGAACCTGGCCGACGCCGGTGCTTTGGCCCCGAGAGCCCGGCGCTTCTTCACGTGGAAGCCGGCCGTCGACACCCGCTCGCCGCCATCGCACGCCTATCGCCCGTCGCCCATCATTTGTCTGCCTGACGCCGGCCGAGCCGCCGGGCCAATGTTTTGTTTACTTGTGCGGACATGAATCCAATCGAGTGGATCTAAACCGAATTTAAGCGTTTCAGTCAAAAAAAAAGAAAAAAAATGTCGTCATCTTCAGGTTCTTCAGGCACCGTCTTTGTTCCTCGTTGCCCCGTTATCTTCGATGGTCTCAATTATCGAGACTGGGTTCTTCATATGCACCTTCACATGCGTGGTCAGCGTCTATGGGAGTTTCTTACCGGCGAGCTATCATGTCCGCCTCATCATGCTCCCCCTGCACGCCTGTTATTCCCAAAGAGGTCGATGATGCTGCTCAATAGACGGACTCTGATGACTATGCTGATGTTGTGGAGTTCTTTTAGACTCAATTTACTGCATACAAGATATGGATTGATGAAAACGCGCATGCCTCTGCTATTTCGGTTGCTAGCATGAAGGTGCATCTCACTGGTGATATTGCCGCTTTGTCTTCGGCACAGTTGATGTGGGCGCATCTTCGCGACCGCTATGAGCCTGTTGACCATTTTTTGTACTTTGCTGTTGTGCGACAGGAGCAGTCGCTGCAACAGGGTGATTCTACCGTGGATGAGTTCTATGCACAGCTATCCTCGATGTGGCGTCAGCTTGATTCTCTTGGACCGAAGGTTTGCCACACTTGCCAATGCTGTCTGCATCAGCACTCTCATTTAGAGCTTCATCGCATCTACAACTTTCTGACACATCTTCGGGCTGAGTTTTAGTAGATTTGTGCCCAGCTGCTTGCTCTCCATCCTTGTGTGACCTTGTTGGAGGCCCTTGTAGCTATTCGTACTGAGGAGACTCGTCTTCATAGTGCGGGCCTGCTAGTATTTCCTTCAGTCCTGGCGGTGCCTTGTGCTCCTCCACCAGTAGCGCCTACTGGGGGTGGAGGGCTTCACTGCACCTACTGCAACAAGAACAGACATGTGGAGCAGTTCTGCTACCAGAAGAAAAAGGATCTTGCTCGTCGAGGTGGACGCCCTTCTAAGGGCACTGGACTCCTGTGCGCCTCCCCTAGCAGACCTCTATTGGTTCTTACTCTACTCAGGATATTCTTACGCTGCTACGTCGCATGGATGCCTCTGCACCGTCAGGTTCTGCTTCTCAGTCTTCCAGTGAGAGACCACCTACCTCCTTATCAGGTATCACACTATGGATTCTTGACTCTGGAGCTTCTTTTCATATGACATCTGATCCTACGAGTCTCTATTCCATTAGTCCTCTTGCTCTCCTATCACTGTGCACACCGCAGATGGTACTTCTCTTTCTATTGCAAGACGAGGAACTCTTTTGTCTTTCTCTTTTCATGTTCCCAAACTGACTATGCAGCTCATATCCGCTGGCTAGCTCACTAATCATAGCAGTCGTGTTATCCTTGATTCTAACTTGCTGTGTTTAGGATCGCCGCATGGGGTCTCTGGTTGGTAGTGGCCCTCGCCGCTGTGACTCGGCGTCTCTGGGAGCTTGATTGGCGTAGTCTTCCTTCTGCTGCCTCTGCCAGTCTCTCAGTCTCCTCCACTGCTTCCGCCTTCATTGTATCTTCTATCGGGTCGTTTGCTCAGTGACATCACCGTTTAGGATATCTTTGTGGGTCACATCTGTCTTTTTTAGTTCGTCGTGGTCTTTTAGGATCTGTGTTTAGTGATACCTCTTTAGATTGTGCGGGTTGTAAACTTGGTAAACTGCTACAATTCCCCTATCCTATCAGTAAGTGTATCCCAACGTCCCTTTGATCTTGTTTATTCTGATGTTTGGGGTCCGGCTCATTTTGTTTCAAAAGGATCATAAATATTATATTCTTTTTATAGATGATTTTTCTCGCCACACTT
This sequence comes from Otatea glauca, assembly GCA_036346275.1. NCBI lineage: Eukaryota > Viridiplantae > Streptophyta > Magnoliopsida > Poales > Poaceae > Otatea > Otatea glauca. The sequence continues at coordinate 12,472,799 of CM070712.1, forward strand.
GGATATATTTTATATCCTCTCGTAGTGAGGTTTTATCAATCTATAAGAATTTTGCTACAACGATCCGTACTCAATTTGATTCTCCCATTGCACAAGCATCGTCATCTTCTTGAGAAAGTTCGTGCTCTGTTACTTGCTTCCGCTGTTCCACCTCACTTCTGGGTTGAGGCTGTTTCCACTGCCACTTACTTGATTAATATTCAGCCTTCTTCTGCTCTTCAGGAAGATTCTAGTGGAGCGTCTTTGTGGCATGCTTCCTGATTATTCTAGTCTTCGCCTCTTTGGGTGTGTGTGCTATGTCCTCCTTGAACCTCGTGAACGCACCAAGCTGACTGTTCAGTCTATTGAGTGCGTTTTTCTGAGCTATAGTGCTGAGCATAAGGGCTATCGCTGTTGAAATCCTGTTGGCCGACAGATGCGGATTTCTCGAGATGTTACTTTTGATGAGTCTCGTTCCTTCTACTCCAGCATCTCTTGTCGAGCCACTTTCTTTCCTGACTTTTCCTAATACTCCTATTGTCACTTTTTCTTCTCCATGGTTGGCGTCTCCTTCGCCAGCCTCTCTATAGGAGTCTTCACCTCCGGTGCCTCCTCCAGATGTTTCTTCTGATATTGTTCCTTCTTATCCTCTACACTACACTCGGCGTCCGCGAGTTGAGGATTCTTCTTGTGTACTTGTTGAGCCACCTTCTTCAATGCCTCCTTGCTACGCTCTTCGTGATCGTCAGTCTATTCGGCCTCTTGAGCGCCTTGTCTTTGCTGGTGCAATTCTTGCCGAGCCGACTTCTTACTGTGATGTTGTTATTCATCAGGAATGGCAGCATGCGATGGCAGAGGAGCTTGCTGCCCTTGAGCGCACTGGCACATGGGATCTTGTGCCCCTTCCTCCATGTGTCTAGCCCATTACATGCAAGTGGTCTATAAGGTTTAGACTCGATCTGATGGTTCTCTTGAGCGATACAAGGCTCGTCTCGCGGCACATGGTTTTCAACAGGAGCATGGTCGTGATTATGATGAGACTTTTGCTCATGTGGCTCATATGACCACTGTTCGCACTCTTCTTGCTGTGGCTTCTATTCGTGAGTGGTCTATCTCTTAGCTTGATGTCAAAAATGCCTTTCTTAATGGTGAGCTACGTGAGGTCTTTATGCAGCCACCACCGGGGTATTCTGTTCCTGAGGGCATGGTTTGTCGGCTTCGTCGCTCTCTTTATGGGCTCAAGCAAGCAAGTCGTGCCGGTTTGAGCATTTTTCTTCTGTGGTCACACTGTTGGCTTTTCTACCAGTGCTCATGATCCTGCGCTCTTTGTTCACACTTCACCTCGTGGATGGACCCTTCTTCTATATGTTGATAACATGATCATTAATGGAGATGATTCTCAATATATTACCTTTGTGAAGGCATGTCTCAGTGAGCAGTTTCTCATGTCTGATCTAGGTCCTCTTCGCTACTTTCTTGGGATTGAGGTCTCTTCTACACCTGAGGGCTTCTTTCTATCCCAAGATAAGAATATTCAGGATCTTCTTGATCGTACTTCTCTCACTGATCAACGCACAGCCGAGACTCCTATGGAGCTCAATGTTCACCTTCGACCTACTAATGGTGAACCTCTCGAGGATCCTACTCGCTAGCGCCATCTTGTTAGGAGTCTTGTTTACCTTGGTGTCACTCGTCCTGACATTTCATATCCAGTTCATATCTTGAGTCAATTCGTTTCTGCTCCCACTCAGCTCCACCATAGTCATCCTCTTTGTGTTCTACGATATCTTCGTGTAACTATCTCTCGCCGTCTTTTCTTTCCTCGCTCCAGCTCCAGGCATACTCCGATGCTACTTGGGCTAGTAATCACTCTGATCGTTGGTCTCTTTCTGCTTATTGTGTTTTTCTTGGTGGTTCACTCATTACTTGGAAGACTAAGAAGCAGACAACAGTTTCTCGTTTGAGTGCTGAGGCTGAGTTGTCTTTTGACAGAACAGGTTACTTGGCTACGGTGGCTACTTGAGGATTTTGGTATTTCTGTTTCTACACCTACTCCTCTTTTATCTGACAGTACAGGTGCTATTAGCATTGCTCGAGATCCAGTGAAGCATGAGCTCACCAAGCATATTGGCGTTGATGCTTCCTACATGCGGTCACAGGTACAGGATCAGGTTGTGGCTCTTCAATATGTGCCTTCAGAGCTTCAATTGACAGATTTCTTCACGAAGGCAGACTAGAGCTCAACACAGCTTTTATCTCTCCAAACTCAGTGTCGTTGATCCACAATGAGTTTGAGAGAGGGGGGGTGTTAGACAGTATTCTAATTGCCTTATATCAGAGATTGCTAGTCGCCTTGTATAGATATTGCATTATATAGGCTTTCCTTCTATACCCTCATGTACATGTATATATACTGGCCCATCGGCCTCATGTTCAATACAAGTGCTATTCATAACAAAAAGAACAAACACTGGAACAATTGGAGCTTGGAAGTCAACAGAGTTATTGGACACATATATACATTGAATATACTCTGCAAGCACTGGCAGTGCTGTCTTGCGGTAGCCGCGGGGAAGCAGAGTGGGACGTTGTAGGCCGTGGTTGGCCTGCACATCGGCAGCAGTGTTGCATCATTGTTGTGCAACCACGAGAGCCGATAGGAAACAATTCAGCTGCGGCTTCGTGAGGTTCACTACAATCTGATCCATTGCCAACAAGTCCATGGTCTTGCCGTGGTTGCTGGCATTCATTCAAGCATGAAAGGAAATAGGTAGGTGGCATGTGTCTATGTGAACAGGGGAGGGAGACATAAGTAAAGAGTTCTTTTAAAAAAATATGTTCAATGACTCATCTCCTAAAATAGTTTTGAAAATCCAAGTCTGTGCCACTGTGGCAAAACCACCCTGAGAAAACACAATGTGGTTAAATTGGTCAAGTCTAAATGCCCGGTTTCATAGTTGAGGGTAGAAGTTGAACTTTTGTGATAGTTGAGGGGATTAATACGGACTTCTTCCAAGAATTTTTATATTCAAGTCTTTGCAATTTGGCAAATCGGAACCTTTCCAGTTCAAAAACAATTCCTGGCAGAGAATGGACAAAAACTGTCTCAAACGAGGGCTGAAAATTTTGCTGGAATTTTTTTTAAAACAATCTGAGTAGAGTTATACCACATGTCGAAGTTTCACTTTCTACTTCTTTCATGGCAGTTAAACACTACCTTTTCAACCAGAAGTAGATGTTTGGAGGTTGGAACATACTTCTATACCAAGTATCATATCTTTGAACTAATTTCATCTTTCCATTAATATAATTAATAATTCTTCTCAGAACACATTATTAAAGCATGAATTACAAACTAACAAAATCCAAATGTTCCAAAGCAGAGTACTTTAGAAGGATAACAAAAAACAAAAAAATCATAATGCAACATGCATAATGAGATTATTGAATATTATGGATTAAGGCAACTTACAGTGGAGCAACATTGTCGTGTCCTATCAAAAGAACAGCTTTTCCCAGAACAGCAACCGTCTTGTTCAAACCTTCTGATAGGATGCTTATGGTTGCTTTCTTGTGGGATGATTTTACTATGATAGGATAAAGGTGAAAAAGTATAAACAATAACAGAATAACTTAAACAAAAAAAGTCATAAGACTTCAATATTTGCAGTGTCAATAAAAGTATTACAATTGACTTCGCTCAAAGATGACACCAACGATGCTAATCTCTTGGATCGTAGTTGTCCCTGTGGAAGAAATATATCATAAGTAGAAAATCTTCCCCTAACAGAGAATATAATTTACAAAGCACAATACTGGTGTGCCTGAAGTCAATGCATTCTCATCAGAACAACTAGTTGAGCAAATGAAAACTGAATCATAAAATGGTTAAGCAGATGTGCCACAAATATAACAGTTATTTAAAAGGAGTTACACGGAAAAGAACAATTAGCTCTATAGATTGCTCATCCCCTAAAAACAACTTAGCAGGAGTAATCGTCAATTCATCAAATGAACAAATTTAAAATCTTAACCAGAAAAAAAAATAACTTACTTTAAAAAAGGACTTATGATTTATCTTGTGACACTGTTACACTACATATATGATACTCAGCTTTACAAGAAAACAAAAACAGGAGGCATTTACAAAAAGTCAGTTCTTACATCACTACAGTTGTAAAAAAGCAAAGTGTTATTTTGAATCATTTCATTTAGCTTCTGCTAAATCTCATGAATATAGATAGCTTAAGAGGATCTACAGGTACACATAACATTATATAGCAAGCATGCCTTATGTGATATAGGTTAAGTCCAAATGAGGACCAATGAGGTACTTTTGCGTTAGTTCATGTTGAACTCTACATACTAGCTTTTTTTTCCCATAAAAAAATGAACTCTACAGTCTACATACTATAGCCATACAGAAGTTACCTTCATTGCATTCTCTAGCTTATCAAGGAGACTGATGATCTTCTGAACTTCTGTATCAGCACCAATACCAGGGTCTTTTAAAGCCGCAGCTTCAAATCCACGAAGAGCCCTTTCATAGTTCTCTAAGTATTTGTCAGCCTGGAAGGAACCAAAATAAAAACATATTATGCAAATGAGGGATCTTGGTGGAAATTTTAACTGATTTCACTACAAGGTTAATGAGATTGGGTACTCACAGTGGCACAATTATAGTACAGGTCTGGATTCAATTTCATAGTTTCATCCTTCTCCTGGACATAAAATAAGCACAGTTATATCCATATAATAGAAATGGTACTTCACATACAAAAATAATGGAAATCTACATGAAAAAAGTTCTGTGTTACTTTTCAGAATTTTCAAACTAAGGCAATAGCATAAAAGTATGAAATGCACAACTTACAGCATTTTGATATGCTTTGACTGAATGATGAAGCTTAGTGTGATCCCAGGCTCCGCTCACAAAAAAGCTTGTGAGATATGCATTACCCAGATTATCTATACAGAAAAAGGGGAAATGAACTTTTTTTTGTTGAAAATGGGAATATCTATTGTAAACTAAAAAATTACATCTCAAAATAGTCAATTGAAGGTTGTATCAGCAAGACAAGACATTGTGTATCATTGCTTAGAAATACTAGCCTCAACATGCCTGATATCAAAATAGTTGTAACATATTCATACATCAATAGCATTGTTTATTTTTTGTTTCATTTGATGCTACCGGCCACTCTTTCCCTGTTAGCTGTTTAGATATCTACATTTTTTTAATAATGATGATCTAATAGCTTCTTAGTCTTTCAGACAATCAAGGAAGAACCAAGGAACACAGAAAACAAGAAGAGACCGACGATACGAAGAATCACTAGCCCAAGTCGCATTAGAATACGTCTGAAGCTGCAAGGAGCTGAAGTGTGGGAAGAAGAGGCATCGAGTGATAGTTCCATGAAGATATCACCGAATTCGAAGGTGACTCTAGTGGATCTAAATAAGAACAGAAACAAACTAACTCAAATTGTGAACAGCATACGAGGTGTCAGGTCGAGTAGTAGCAAGATAAACCAAACTCTCAACAAGATGAGTAGTGGCACGAGAGGCTTGCTTGATCCCATATAGTGAACGATGGAGGCGACAAACATGACCATCGGGAACAAAATACTCAGGAGGCGACTGCATATAGACCTCACGCAACTCGCCATTAAGAAAGACATTCTTAACATCAAGCTAAGAGATAATCCCCTAGCGAACAGAAGCAACGGTGACAAGAGTGCGAACAGTTGTCATACGAGCAATAGGAGCAAAAAGCCTCATCATAGTCATGGCCATATTCCTACTGAAAGCAACATGCAACAAGACACGCCTTACAACGCTCAATGGAACCATGAACACTTGATCTTATAGACCCACTTGTATCTGATAGGAGCAACTTGAGTAGGAAGGGGAACAGCATCCCATGTACCAGTCTGTTGAAGAGCATCAAGCTCCTCTGCCATGGCAAGCTGCCAATCCGAACAAGAGGCAACCTCACGTTATGAACCGGGCTCAACTACAACAAATGCTTAAGTAGGATGATCAGCTCGAATGGTAGGAGTAGGCTGCCTAACATGATCAGGAGGGAAATAGTAAAAATTTCTTAAACAGCTAATCAATCAGATAGTCAGTGTCTTTAATTAATAACCAACATCATGCCTCAGTAAAACAGTAATGCAAGTATAATAAAAAGAAAGGATTCGGGAATTGCCGTCAGACCCGCAGGCAAGGGTATAGCTCATCGATATACCTGATCCGTCCGGGGGCTAGATCGACACCTCTCGCTAGACCCGGGTTCATCATACATCAATCCAATAACAAACCTAGTAAGGTTGCGGGTACCTTTAGCAAAAATGTGATTAATGACCCTTATGCCCATAGAAGCCAGTAAGGAGGCCAAGGGTAAGATGGTAAAAATGACAACAGTGAAAAGAGAATAATGTAGCCAGTAGAGAGCCAGCACTCTCCACAGCCATATTCATCCCCTCTTTCTCACACAAAACCAAAAGCCAGAAAAGGAGAGCCACACCAGAGAGCAACCAGCCGAAGCAAGGCAGGCCCAGAGAGAGAGCAAGAAGGCCAGGAGGAAGCAAGGAGCAAGAGGAGGTCCAGATCAAGGAGCCAGAAGCCGGCGAAGCAAGGAGCAAGTCCAAGCCAGGAGGAGAAGGCCAAGAGGAGACAAGACCTCAGCCATCCCATCCCTTACCAGCTTCTTCCCATTGCTTCATGGCCGCACCATCCTCCAGCCACACCCCAAGAACACAACTCATCAGGTGCATTCACAGTAGTAGCAGTAGAAATGCTAAAATGTAGTATGCAAAGATGGTAGATCGGGTAAAATAGCTAGCAGATGGGGTAAGGAGCCAGTAGATCGGGCAAAACCCTAATGGTCTCAGTAGGGGAGTTGGCAGAGCAAGGGAGCTACGGGCTAGGTCAGGCCGAGGCCAGCAAGGCAATGGAGCCAGCGCTCAGCCATGGGAGGCCGACCGAGACCGGGGCAGGACGCGCAGGAAGAAGGGTCAAGCCGGCGCCGAGCCAGGTAGAGGTAGGAGGAGAGGGAGAGCCGAGTAGAGAAGGGAGGAGAGTAGGCAAGGAGAAGCAGCCGCAGCGAGGCTCGGTCCAGAGAGAGGAGAGACCAGAAGAGCCCAAGCGACTGTCGGCCAGAGGAAGGAAAAGAGGGAAGGCAGGAAAGAAAAGAAGGAAAAGAGAAAAGAAAGATGAGGAAAGAAAAGAAAGGAGAGAAAAAGAAAAGGGGAAAAAGAAAAGACAGGAAGAGAGAAGAAAAGAGAAAATGAGGGAAAGTGGGAAAAAAAACCCGTTGGCCGCAAACCGCATTTAGTTTAGTTAATCATCTCGCGGTTCGCCTAAAAATCAAAAGACCGTACAAAACGCGAATAAATAAGTAAGAGGCATATAAAAATTGCAAATCTGTAATAATTAAAATGATGACCTTAATACCTCTCTAAAATAAAATGTGGTGCCAAATTAAAAATACAGGAATCCAAATTGATGTAACTAAAATGCACCACATTAAAATGCGCTCGATTAATAACTTATGGCAGATCAGAAAATGGTTGAACGCCAAAAAAATACATTCAAATTAATTGCCAAAGATTAATGTTGTATGATTTTAGAACCAGACTTGAACCTCCCAGTCGGCCAAATCCAGAACTCGGGTGAGGCCGTACCTTTCAATTCTGTACTAGGCAAGATTTCTGTTGACCATCTTTATCAATGTTTTCAAATACTTTCACATACCTACATACGTCATCACTGCATTGAAAAACCTATATTATAATTGAAAACCTTAAATCGAACTCGGATGGAAATATGGTTTGTGAATGAATTGATAAGGTGGCAAGTGGATTCTAATATGATGTTTGGCTCATCCAACGAAATAAGCCGTGAATGTGTTCGTATCTTTATATATGGTGGGTAGAGGGTGCCAATGAGGTGTAAAGTTCCACTGGTGGGGCTCTCTACATAGGCTATAATATAAGGTTAAATAACTACACTCGGGCAATGAGTCGTATTCCAGTATCAACCATAGTGAGTGAATCGGCAAAAAAAGGTTGTCCTATGAAGGTGTTATGATCTCCACATTAGGTATGAGTAGATATCTAGTGCACAAATATGGGTATGCCGGAAGGCCTAGAGAGACCCACGATTGTAATGGCGGTATATTAAAGCCATGGGTAGAGTTACTCCCAACTTGAGGTAGCGGTACAATTGTTATCTGTGAGTTTGGTGGGACGGCTTGAGATAGGGTCTCCAATTCGAGTAACAAGGTTGCAGATCTAATGCTGAATTAGTGATAAAAGTTTTGAGATCTCACAGGATGGGGTCACTATGGCTAAAAATGATACGAACCTACACAGGGTTAAAATCATGAACTCAAGCCCGTCTCCTGGATTGGAGGCTACGGAAGCTAAGTCTGCCTCATATAAGATTGCTAGTAGCTGTGCTCAAAATTAAAATACCCAACCCTTAAAGAAACCAAAAACCTAATTTCGGTAAAAATGGATTTTGAGGGAAAGTGAGCATTGGTTGGATACGAGAGGAAATTCATTACTGCATTTGTTATTAATGTTTGCTGAGTACCCTGTACTCACTCTTGCTTAAATCCCCCTTTGCTTAGAAGGTGAGTCCTATGGATCCACATGCGAGGTGTGGGGTGAGAACTACCCTCAGGACCAGGACCAAGACCTACAGGAGGACCACTACTACGACTACTACCACCAGGAAGGCTAGGGGATATTATAGTCCTTACCAGCATTTTAGGCGTTCTTCAGGGTAATTAGATAGTTATAATATATTTTCCTTGTACTTTAATCAAATGTATAATCATGTAATGGACACATAGCACTGCGTGGCTTGGTTTGTAATATATTTACATTCAGTCTCTAATTATCAAGAAAACAGCAGTGTTCTCAACGCCTCCTTTTTAGAGGAATTAGCCACTTCAACGATCTTTGATGGTTAAGGGTATCCAACGAATTGGTATGGTATATTTATACCATAACATAAGAACAGTAAGAACTCGAATTCTTGGTGTATCAAATTCGTCTGTATGATCCCTGTGTAGGAAGAATGATGTTGGTGACACAATTTGTGCTGGGGCTTTTGGAAGAGTTAAGAGGAGCAGTAGAGGTGCAGCAACCAGAATCAGTGTGTATGGCAGCAGCATTTGCAGCTGTGCAAGGAGTGCTGGAAAGGGGCAAAAAGAGTCTGCATTAAGGAGGGCTAAGCAAGAATTACACAGTTGCCGCAGCAAAAGGAGAACAGAATAATTCAGGGGGTAGATTCAGTGCAGGAGAATTGTAGACGGCTAAACAACTCAAGGAATATCAAAGAGCCAATGGGTTGTGCTTTAAATGTGGAGAAAAGTACTCTCCCTCACATCAATGTACTGCACCAGCACAGGCTCAGGTCAGAGCAATGTTGGCAGTGGAAATCCTGTCAGACAAAATCTTGGATGCCATAGTAAATGGAGAAGGACCGGAAGAGGACGAAGACATGCATGTATCACTGAATGCCATTGCAGGATCTGACCACCCCAAGACAATTAGAGTGACAGCACCCGGTAGGAAACCAGATATGGTTAATGATGCTTGATTCAGGAAGCTCTCATAGTTTGGTAAATGCTGCTTTTGTGCAGAGATTGGGCTGTAAGCAGAAGGCAATGAACCCCACTGTTGTGAAGGTAGCTAATGGAGACATACTTATGTGTACCAGTGAGGTTCCCAATTTGACATGGTGGGTGCAAGGTACCACATTCCGGTACAACATGAAAGTGTTAAGACTAGGGGTTATAATGCTATCCTTGGCATGGACTGGCTAGAATAATGGGGAGAAATGAAGTGTCATTAGGGGTTATGATGCTATCCTCATTAACCATCTCTTATGTTGACGAAGTCTTCAGCAACTAATCAACAAAGGCGTATAGTCATGAGTATACAAAGCACTCAGCAAGTCGTAGGGAATACTATGCAAATATATTCATGCAAGGCTTTACAAAGGAATAGCCACATGGTTCTTTTGCAGAAAGCAATAGATATTTGAAATACAATAAATAGATTGTAAAGCGTATTTGACAAAAGATAATAATTAACTGTTAAACCAATGGTAGACAACACAAATGGAGAGGCGAGGCTTCACCTATCATTATTTAAAACCATCATCAAACCACTGAACTCAACAATACTAACTTTAGACATCAAAATCTATAGTGAACTCCCCCCGTTCACTTTCTAACCATTCCATAATCTAACATTTTCATGAAAAACTCTTATCTCGCGTGAAATTCCCAGGCATATCCATGACCACGGACACGGCTATTTGAATAGTTTTACTCTATAGAGGTTTTACTTCTTTACACAAGATATGATCAACTAAGAAGATCATAACAAGGACTTTACACTATTGCCACTAGCACCACCCAACCCTGGGACATGACCTAACCAGCACGCATCGCACGTTTTTAATGAGAGGCTCACCATTATGAGAGAGAATGGAGTAACCCTCCAATCATCACCGTACACCCAATCTCTCATCAAGTTGGAGTTATTCTCCTCTCACACGCTTATTGGAGTAACCCTCCAATTCAACCATGCAAAAGAACATAAGTATACGACAAGTTATTTAGCCAGGTCTGTCCCATACCAGAAGTGGTTGCACGAGTAGGCCCAGTTCAACGGCGCACAAGATTAAATCCTTAAATAGCCTCGGACAAGACATCTACATCCCAAATGTGCTAACCACACTCCTTTACTGCACAATCATTTGAACGAGTGAAAGCTATTTTGTATAACCAAGACCAATAGCATACCCAGCCATGGCACAACAAATGTTACAGTAGTAGCTACCCGCCACAATTCTCTCATCAAATCAAATTTATCAATATTAATCATATGATATGAGTCCATCGTTCAACTAAGCATGTCTAAGCATAGCTACGGTAACCCAATTGTTGGTAATACATTTATGTCCAACTATGTGTAGGCCCTCAGTCTATGGACTAGATAAATGGAATAGTGCCAGTCCATGGTGAATAGAGTAGTGTATAACATGTGGGGCCCAATTGTCGGTGGTTTGAATCTAGGGATTTGGGTTCTCGGGTTGCCACGCAAGCGCTGATTGGGACAGCCATGTAGGCGACAAGTGCTAACAGGGCACAGAGGTGGCAGCGAGATGGCGGATGACGTGGCGGCTAGGTTAGCACAGCGACAATAGCACCAGAACCGAGAGTCGCCGGTGATGGCGACGCGATTGCGAGAGAGGTGGTTCGGTTCTAGGTAAAGAGAACACAGCGCATCACGTGACACGATCGGTTTTCGCTAAAGCTAACCATAACGGTTGGTGGCGAGGCCGAATGCGGCAGAGCGATGAGGCTCACGACAGCAACGCAGCGAGTCTCCGGGGAAAACAAGGAAAGTATCGTGTAGATCGCGACAAGGCGATGTTGAGGGTGGTGGCGGCATGAGCTAGAGCCCACTGACGATGACAAATTCCGGCGGCGAAGAATAGCAACAGCACACAGCTTCTCAAGCTCGGTTCGACAAAACAGCGGCGAGATCCAGAGGAGCTCTGTGGGGTTTCAGGAGAGGGAAGCGAAGCGAACCACATGACACGAACGGATTCGAAGGATATGCGGCGAATCAACAGGAACGTAAGCTTCTTACCTCGGCTCCCATGGTGGCGACGAAGGAACTCCTCCAACGAGCTTACACGACGCAACGGCGGCATCTCTGGTAGTGGTGGCTAGGGTTTTGAAGGCGATGCAAGGATTGGCACACAGATGGAGGATCCTCGGGCTTTTTTAGGCCTCGAGAGGCATGAGCTCTACGGAAGACGAGGGTAGAGCACGCGACGCCGACACAGCAGCGACAGCGCACACGCTGGCGAGCGGCTGCGCGTTAGGGTTTCCACTGGGTGGGTCGGGCGAGCTAGGCTGGCGGCAACTCAGCTAAGGTGGTAGGGCAGGCCAAGGAGAGATGCAAGCAGGCCGGCGGCCCAGAAGAGAAATGGGTCGACTGAAGGGATTCAACTTGAGATTTTTGGAATTAGGAAGGATTTAGGAATTTAAATAAAATGTTGGAAATTCAAATAAATAGCAAATGGGCTCTAAAAATTCCAAGAAAATACAAAAACATTCCTTGCAGCACAAGGAACCAAACTAAAACTTGTTTTCTTTTAATTGACGTTTAGATTAATCAAATTAAATCTTTTATTTTAGGAAAAATCCAATTAAGGTTTAATTAATTCAAGAAAATCCAAATGGTTCCTTTTATTTTGAAAACTTTCAAAAGGCGCAAAAATTGGGGTGCTACAATGAAGCCATTTGGCCTCACTAATGCACCATCAACTTTCCAGTGCTTGATGATTTCTATATTTGCCCCATATATCAGGAAATCCATACTTAGTCTCTATAGATGATATTCTAGTATATAGCCAAAGCTTGTTAGAACATCAAAACCATTTGGAGATAGTGTTTCAAATTTTCGAGCAACATCAGTTTTATGTCGAAGGGAGTTAATGTCCTTTCGCCATAAAGAAGCTTGAATATTTGGGATATATTATTTCTGACAAAGGGGTGTCAACTAATCCTGACAAAACCTCAACAATGCTACAGCGGCCTACTCCAACTTCAGTAACTGAGTTAAGAGGATTTATGGGACCCACTGGTTATTATAGGAAATTTGTGAAGAGCTATAGTATTCTAGCCAAACAATTGACTGTACTACTGCGTAAGGGGCTCAAGTGGAGTGAGGATGTTAAGGTGGCCTTTCATACCTTAAAGAGAACTATGAGTAGCACTCTTGCACTAGCATTGCCAGACTACAAAAAACCTTTTGTGGTTGAGATAGATGCATTTGATCAGGGTATAGGAGTAGTGCTAAGTCAGGATCATCACCCAGTAGCATACTTCCTCAATAAAGTTGTCTATTCATCAACAACAACAACAAAAATAACCAAGCCTTTTGTCCCAAACAAGTTGGGGTAGGCTAGAAATGAAACCCAATCAAGATCAAAAGACCCTTAAACCTTCGATCTTAGATCATGGTTCCAGTACGTGAATCGCTAACTTCCATGCGCTTCTATTCAACACCAACTCTTTGGATGCATTCTAATCACTCAAGCCTCTTTTAATTGCTTCTTCACACGTCAGTCTCGGTCGACCTCCAACTCTTATGTTTTCAAGTCAGCTTAAAATCCCACTACGCATCGGTGCTTTAGGAGGGCCTTCGTTGGAGATATCCAAACCATCTCAAACTGATGTTGGACAAGCTTTTCTTTAATTGATGCTACCCCAACCTTTTACAGGAAAGAATGCAAATTTCAACAAAACACTTTGCATAGTTTCAGCCATTCTTTAAGCAATAAAACACTAGCATTTGTCTGCTCCAAAACAAAAAAGGCGAGTAGGAAACATTTAATTTTTCTAAGAGCTAGTAATTTTTATCTGTTCATTTTATCAAAATCAAGAATGAACCGTGCAAAATAATCACAATGAGTTGGCCAAACTCTGTATCTAACCATTCGGCAATAAAAAATACTCCTAAACCCTAAATAAGTATCTGTACACAAGATATAGCAGTACAAGAGAGTAAAGAGACATTATCAGAAAATAAAGTTCGTGAAACATGTGACACACGCGGATGTTCTAACATGCAGAAATGAAGCTTAGAAAGTTTTAAAAGAAAAACCAATATACTAACTGATGCCCTATGAGGCAAAACATACTTTGGGAGATTGAAGGAAAAAAAACATAATCCTTGTTTGAAAAACAGGTACCATTTATATGGATTCCAAGTGGTCATTTCGGACTGTTGATTATGCATCCATACAGCTAACTCAAATTCTGGGTCAAATCTTGTATTGATTACATCATGCAAGAAAATACACCTAAAACTCTAATTAAATCACATATTCAATGCATCTATTTTCTAATCAAACGTACTTTACTATATTTTATTAAGAAACTAATAATATAGCAGTGTTAAAAATGCAATACCATACATTATAATTAACAAATACAAACTAGTTATGCAAGAACACATGCAACTATATTTAGAACGAAAAGACTCTTACACCAAGAATTGCCATCTTTAATGTCCAGCATTACAGCTTCTTTTGCATGCTTAATGCTCTCTTCCACTAACAGCGCTTGGTCTTCACTACCTGAAAAGGCGAACAGAAAATAAATTAAAGCAACAAGCTGAGAAAATTACTGTCACAAAAAACATCAGCTATGTCATAATAACACCATAGGTGCAAAATTATCATCTGAAATATTTTTTTATAGCAGCAGCTCAGCATTAAAGCATGCACTAGATGCATGCCCACCATCAAATTATGGTGGAACTTATTTGCAAAGCAGTTATATTCAATAATGCCTGGTCCTTTTTTAGTGGAGACTACAGTAGGCAACTGGCCTACCTGAACACCTATGGGAGGGAGAAGACACAATATAAATTGAAGACCATGAACTACTCAGGCAATTCTCATATTTTGCTGAGCTTAAAATTATCATAAAAAAGCAACCTAAACTCAATAACAATTTCAAGCTCAAAATCAATTCAAGCTAAAAACAACAAGCTACTGAGCAAGGTTCATATTCGTACAGAAATATATTGAGAGGTGTTTCAATGCTCTCCCCAAAAGTAAAAAGCACAAATTTTAAAGCACATTGAGGGTCAGATTTGCAACCACCCAGTCACCCACTACTCAACAACTAACAACACTGCTTAAAAATTTGTGTTTTCCACTTTTGGGGAGAGCATCGCAGCACTACTCAAGTATACATCTATATTGAGAACATTCTGCATGCGGAACTGCCTTAGTCGCAAGTGGCAGACCTTCCCCTCTGAAAGATTGCTCAACCCCCTCTCTAACCCTCCTGGCTTCCTCCCTCCCATCCCTGCCTCCCCTTGCCCTCTCTCCTGGCCGGTGATTTCTAGCCAATTGGTTGATTTCTACATTGCCCAATAAACGTTCAAACATGATTGCGACTGTACTGGCAGCAATTAATCTCATTCAACAAGAAGTCAAACTACATTAACGCTTGAGCTGGTCAATCAGGCCTGTATACGACTCAAGTCGAGAATAGTGTACAAGATGAACAAAGCCAAGCATTGCTAGTCTTGTTTTCCATCTCAGATGGATTCGCGCCTTTGCAAAATCTGCAGTCCTTGAAAGTGATGGTGCACTGGTACCCAACAGTCAATGGTACCCAGATTATCAACATTACAATTAATAGCCCTCTGATAAAAAGTCACCAGTATATGGCCTGCTAATAGTCTTGTTAAAAACTTGTTTACTGCACATCCAAGTGACACTCAATTAGAGAAGAAATGTCAGATTGAACTGATTGTTTCATTTCCACATCAGCAGATTTTTTGTCCTTGTTACAAAAAAATAAAAAAAAACAAGTATGACTAATTCATCATGGTGTTAAGACAGTGACATAATTGGTAATCAAATCTACATAATTCCTTAAAAACTATCAACCGAAGACTTACAATACGATAGAACGGGCATCCTCACCTTGAGCCATACTTCTTTCAAGCATGGAGAGCTGACATAGTATTTTCTTGTCTACACCCTGCAAAAATGAAATTATGCTGCAGAATTTGGCAACAGAGGAAAAGGAAACTTAGTAAACTACATCCAGGTTAAAATTTACCTTGCTTGGTGCTAACAAAAAGCAGTTCTTTGCTGAAGCTAGATCCCCCTTCTTCCATATGCAGTTACCCAAACATAGCCACGCATCTACAAGAGATGGATTCAGCTTTACCTAATATATCCAGTAGCAACAGTAGTTGTTTAAGTTTCGAACCGACAGTAAATGTATACAAGGAATTGTTTAGTCTTTTGCTACATACTGCTTTGGATAAATGATCTTCAGCCTCCTTATGATAATCAGGGAAGACATCCAGTATTTTTCCCCTCAAAAATTCATAAACAGCACGCTGTTGTGATGATTTCCTTTGCTCTGGAAGTACAAGAAACTAGAAATTCATATAGAGAAGAGCATGAGAAGGACTTCTCTAAAAAGGGTGAACTATTAGAAGTGAGACATATGACGAGAATAGATAAACACATATCATCACCACGACAGCAGTAACATTACATCTTGGAAAATGAGTTGATAACTCAACTCAAGAAACAAATAATTAACCACCTAAATAACAAGTCAGCAAAAAAGGAACTGAAAATGTCCCAAAATGTTTCCATCCAAGACTAGTAACCATCCTATGTCAGAATCAGGTACAAACATTCCAAAAGCATGTGGATACAACAAGGACATAAAACTCTGATGCTATCTATCATATCTCCAACTTACATAAAGAGAAGTGCAGAAATATCATGTGGGCACCACAAGTAAATAGAATAGATATGATCAGATGGCAATACAGCCATTTGTTGAATCATCAAGGACACTATAATACATAATATTTGATCTGTTGTGTTTTTTCATAGCTAATTGTGCTTCAGAAATGCTAGTTCCCTTGTTTAGATGCCAATTTTCGTAAAGCGGCACTGGTGCAGATATTTGGGCAAAAAAAATAATAAAGTTGGTTTTATTACTTCCTCCATGTTCTGAATATCCCATACAATCACATAAACATGTCGCTTTCCAGATATACATGCACAACAAGAAGATTAGCCGCCTGCACAATACGATTTGCTATAGCTAAAGTCCGGAATGAACAATATGCAGACACCAACACTATAGAGTCTGGATATTCAAAAGATAGAACAGTCACCAGGCCCAAAACCAAAAGTCCCAGGCCTCAGCATCACATCCAACACAGACACTGTGACACCCATCCTAGAGTTTTTTTTTTACTAAATTTGCAACACAATACGCAGTAAACAATGCTGGCAGAAAACCAGAATGGTAACATGAAGATCAACAGTAGAGACGTGGAACAATGCAGAAACAATTGTACTAGCATCCAAAGCATACCCTCACACCAACAGAGCATCCAGAATCAATTAAGAATTAACTAAGATTCTCACAAGGCACACGCTTCAGTCCGAGTAAAGACTTCGACATTTCTAAATCCCAAGACACTGTACTAGCACCCCCAAAAATTTGAAAAGCGCTACAAGATCACCCCTTTAATAGGCCAAATTTGTTGATTGAATTGGTTCCAATTTTGGTGGTTTGGGATTATTAAGACCTTAGAACTATTAGTATAGTACTTTTAGCAAATTTCAAATATATGTGTTGGATTTATAATGTTACAAAATCATTGTACAAGACTATAGAGTTGTATGTGTGAAGTGTGCACCCCATAGAAATTTTTTTAGTTCCACCGTTGCTAGCAGCATCCGGTTGGGACAAAATCCTCACAAATCGAATCCGTTTTAACTCTAAACAGCTCATTTGTCACCACTACGCGGTGCTACTAATCGAATCAATGGTCTAGCAATGGATACTGGCGGTTGGGAGGTGGTGTTACGACGTGTACCGGGCGGGAGGGAGTCGAGCACGGCGAGGGCGGCGTCGGCCCGGGCGCGGAGGGCGGCTACCTTCTCCGCGGGGTCGCGGGGGAAGAAGGTGTCGCGGAGGCGGTACAGCTCTTCCACCGCGTCCGCGGTCCTCTCCAGCAGCGTCCTCCCCGCCTTCGCTCCTTCATCCCCCTCCCCCTGCTGCAGCTCTGGCTCGGGAGTCGAGGCAGAGCTCGCCGCTTCGGCGCCGGCCTCGTGGCTCATCGGTTTCTGGATGGCGATGGGATCTGAGGAGAGGGAGGACGGGGAGAGGGGACGGTAATGAGCACGAGGATGGAAGGGTCTAGTAGGGTAGTGTGGGAGGGAGGAGGAAATCGGAAATGTGGAAGTTCGTGGAACTGTGTCAGGGCAGGGTTGCAAAATCCGTCGAAAATCGGAGCGGTACCCGTCGAAAACCGGAGCGGTACTGCTCTGATTTGAAAAGCCAAATCGTTCAAGTTACCCGTCAAGTTCAAATTGAAATTCAAAAAATTTTAAAAAATACTTTAAAAATTCTTTAAAATTAGTATTAATAGCTTTGTGACCTCTAGCATGAATATTTTTTTGAAAAAATGAAGTTTGGAGATGTTTTTGAGCTATTCAAAATGTATAAAATAGAAAATCCAAAAAAAGAAATTAGAAGTATTTTTAGTAGCAATATTTGTTGAAGTATGTCAAGTACCAATATTTACTTCAACATATTTTAGTAACAATATTTGTTCAATTATATTTAGTAGCAATATTTGTTCAAGTATGTCAAGAATCAATATTTTGTAGCAATATTTGCTTCAACATATTTTATTAACAATATTTGTTCTATTATATTTAGTAGCAATATTTGTTAAAGTATGTCAAGTAGCAATATTTGTTGAAGTATGTCAAGTAGCAATATTTGTCCAATTATGTCAAATAACAATATTTGTTCAATTATATTTAGCAGCAATATTTGTTGAATTATATTTAGCAACAATGGAAGGCGTTGAAACGTAAATGGTGTTGATATGTGAACGTCATTATGTGAATGCCTATTTTTGCACTTGTTGGATTGATATGTGAATAGTATTGAAATGAAAGATTATTTGTTGACATATTATTGCTAAATGCCTATTTTATAACTTGAAATTGTCTAAAATATAATAAAGTTCATGTCGAAATTTTCCATATTTAGGAAAGTTCACGCAGGAATTTTTTTTCGTGTTTTTTCATTTTTTTTATATATTTCTTACATTTTTCCTTTTTTTTGTACTTTTAATGGCTTTTTAAAACTTTTACAACATTTTGTTTTGCAATTTTTACCATTTTTTTACAATTTTTCAACCTATGGTTGGTTTTTGCTAAAAACCGCTCGAAATTCATCCATTTCATTCGAATTTTATTCGCCAGTTTGACCATATTTCAAATTCATTTGACTTTTTAAATCGTTTGATTTTGAGCAAATTTCAAGCAGCTTTTCACAAATTTCGATACCACCGGGTCGTTGAAATCCAAGTTTGAAACGGTATTATTAACCCTGGTGCGGAGCAATGAGACTGATGGTTTGGGGTCTAGATCTTTGACGGGCGGAAATCGAAAAATGTAATGTCAGTCTAAAACCGGGTCAGATACGTTTTTAAAATCTAAAGTTGGATACGGGTAGGTTAGATAGGAATACAAATACAAAGTATTTGAGATACAAATACGAGCATACACAATGAATTCAGCTCGAAAATGAATAGAATAGTCCGATAGTACACACTTATGCACATTGAAAGAAATATACATTAGTCCATCCCACCATAGCATCTACTTTTCAACATGAGTACATATATAAATTTTATATGTATACACGATCTCATCGACATAATAGTGTAGTATGTAATATAAGTCTATACATAAATTTGACATGATGACACCAACGAATGTTTAACGGCCTCAATTTTCAAATTCTCAGCTTCCAATAACTATTTTATCCATTATTCAATTTTGAGCTATTTCTTAAAATTTGCTGAATTTATAAAATATTTTTCCTATTTTTCCAAGACTAAAAGCATTCTTACAAAATTAATAAAACCTTTTTCAAATTTTGAAAATGTTTTATTTAGGTTCCAAATATTCTAAAATACCTGTGTAATTTTTTTGAATATTTTGTTGTCTTCTACTATTTTTCAAAGCCGAGAAACCTTTTTTGATTTTTTTTTCTTCTTCTTAAAATATAGGAAACTATATGAAATAATACAGGAAAAATCCAAATCCGGTGGATAGTAATCACCCAAGATTCAGTCCTAGATCCGGATTTAACTATCCAGATTTGATCTCAAATCCGACTAGATCTAGCTCTAAATTGAATGGAAATTGTCCGCTCGGGTTTCAGCCCTAGGCCTATGGGATGCACATCCAGCCATGCAGGGGCCAGGGCTTGCCATTAAAAATGCCCATTCCCATATCTGAACATTCTTCGACCAAAACAAAACCAAGTGGACCAGAGAGACCGGCTTTTAAAAATATGTAGCTAGTGTAAAATAGCATATTTGATATACATATACAATTAGTCCCATTAACTATCAGTGCTTTTTTTCTCATCTCACAGCGTGTCACATTACCTTAATTATTTCTAGTTATAAAAATAGCTCCTTTTCCATGCTGGAAGACTAACCATGGGCAGAGAACACACTAGGACGACCCTATGGGTTATAATCTGGGGTGACTTGTTCTTAGAGATGCTAGGATTTTCCCGGCGTCGCTTTGGGTAGCATGCTGTGTGTCGGACGGTGAAAAGAAAGTATATCGTGATGGGTATTATTAGTTTGAGTTTATCTTCAAACAAAAAATTAAGGACACCTGTTAGAATGCCACGTGTCATTTTCTCCCTCCACTTTCACTTTTCCCTCTTCCATTTTTCCTAAATTAGAAAATTTTAACTTTAAAAATTTTAAAATTTGAAAAAATTCATCTAAAAAATTAAATTAAAAAATTTTAAAAAAGAAATTTTCAACTCAAAAAATTTTAAATTAGAAAGTTTCAACTCGAAAAATTTTAAATCGGAAAATTTGACATTACAAAGTTCCAATACGGAAAGTTTCAACTCGAAAATTGTAAATAAAAAATTCTTAAATTAGAAACTTTCAACTTGGATAGTTTCAACTTGAAAATTTTCAAATTGAAAACTTTAAAATTAGAAAATGTCAACACAAAAAAATTTGAAATCGAAAAGTTCCAACTCCTAAAACTTTCAATTAAAAAACTTTTGGTTTGAAAACTTTGTATTCGAGAAACTTTTGGTTTGAAAAGTTTCAATTAAAAAAACTTTTGGTTCGAAAAGTGTCGATTCAAATACTTTCGAAAATGGATAAAAATACTTTTTATTGAAAAACTTGAGGGAATTTGAAAAACAAAAACTATTTTGAGTTTAAGAGGAATAGCGTCAAGTATCATGATAAGAGAACTTTTGAGGAGAAAGAAAAGCGAAGAAAGCAAAAAAGTACTGTTCCTTGTCACAATGAAAGGATGCACTCATAAAAAATTTGATAATGACATCCTCAAATTAGCTATTCCAAAAAATTTAACAGAGCTATCCAGCACTGCTAGCCTCGGATATCCGGCACAACTACGAGGCCCATGAACCATGATGGCTCAATAGGCAATAGTCCACCAGCCGGCCAGCACACAGTAAGCTTTCCCAGGTTGCCGTAGAGGTTAGCCCCTCACCGATCCTGGGAGGGACGGGACGGCACCGCCGCCTTGCCCGTCAGCCTCCCTTGGGCCTTGGTGCCTCGCCACCGGCGCCTTGACCTCCCTCGCAGCTGCCTCGAACTCCCTCGACGCCACCTCGAACTCCCATGCCATCGCCATTAGTCTCCGTTAGTGGCCAGCCGTTAACCATGTCAGATTTTTGTTGTATTGCCCAAATTGCCCATAGATTCTTTACTCTTTCTCTCATATTTCCTATTCTTCTACAGCAATCAGTTCCAAGCACCATCGTCGCTATTCGAGTCTGGGTCTGTTTGGTTTGCTACACTTGCAAACCAAATCAAATATCAGTGATGTCAACGAAAATTGATTGTTGTATGGTTTGCAACAAAAATTTAGTAATGGCCATAAAAATTTGGTAACGCTAATAAAATCTAATGTCGTGGACAATCTGAGGACGAGGAAATCGCTCACCTAATGTTGAGATCCGGATTAATAAATCCAAATCTCTACATGTACATGTACTAGGAAAAGCTAATACACATGTCAATGGAATAGCACCAATCAACGATAAACTAAAAATATAGCAAAATATTATAGAATAATAATAGTGTGATCTTATGGTCAAGATTTACACACTTAGCATAAGGGGCCTAAACAAAACCTGATAAATATAGTAGTAGCCACTCAACATGCTCACAAGCAGTCAACTGGAAAGCCAAATCCTAATCTGTGAAATCATCACGGTACTCCTCAAATCATCATATAGATACTACTATTCTTGGGATGTATGGAGCGGTTCACACGAACCCGATACGTGGTATTTATCTACAGTACAATCTATATGACCTTAACTATATAATACCGCCCAGGTGTCACAAGCACGCTCGTGGCTCATTTGGTTAGAGCGTTCGGCTGGTCACAAGCGGTTTTCGGTTCGATTCCGGGAAAGTGCGAGGCACTGTAGCATTTCCCTGGTGGAGCTTAAAGTAAAACTATAGGCTAACGCGCATTTACGCTGCAGAGATTTTTTTTTTGAGAAAATGGAAAAGCAATTCACAATTTGATTAAACTATTAAGTCATGCTGTAAATTTTTGAAATTTTTTAAAATGATCCTCTAAGTATGTCTAACCTACCATAAAAAATTCGGATTATGATCAAACTTGTATGAATTTTAAAAATATCGGCAATGGTACTAATACATTCAAAGCGATTTCGCTGATTTAGTTGAGCTGCTAAATTTATGAGTTATTGAAAATTTTGTAGTGTCCTAAAAACATGCCTACGCTACTATATAGATTTCAAATCATGATTAAGTTTTTGCGTTTTTTTTTTAAAAAAAACTGACGATGCTGCTGACGCACTTCAAGCAGCTTCACTGGTTTAATTGAGCTCATAAATTTTTAAATTTTTTAAAATTTGTTAGAAGGATCCTGAGAGCATGCCTGAGCTACTAGAGAGAGAAAAATGGATTTTGGTCAAGTTTTTGCGATTTTTAGAAATTATGACAGTTTGGTTCATCCCCTAGGTTTTCACGAAAAAGATTTTTTTCTCTATCAAAATCTCTTCCTGTGTCAACGATTTCTTCCGTCCACGGCAACACGCGAGCCTGTAGAGCATCTAGTACCTATAGATGATATGGTTCTCCATCGGCAATTGAGCAACAAAGTGTATAGCCATGAGTATATAGAGTACTTAGCCAGTCGTGTATAACAAAATACAGATATATAGTTATGCAAGGCTTTAACATGGATGGCTGAATGGTTACTTTGCTAAAAAGAAATAATTTAATGTAAATACAGTAAATAGATTAAAAGCGTAATTTGGAAATGAGCAATAACTAAATAAATAAATACAAGAAATTGAATAAACCATAAGTGAACTAACCATTCACTTAAATCACAAAGCATTATCTATAACCGGTGATATGACTATTTGAATACTTTTATCTATAAGAGAGAATCAACTTATGATATCGGCCATACACACTTCTTTAGGTATGTGACTAAGTGTTTATCATAAAGCCTTTACAATGTGCTATCTCAACCCAGATCCCGCCGGCTAAGGTTTCATTGCCGAGTAATCTAACCGCCTAAAAATCCTCCTCCTGTGCCATGTCAAAAAATGAAGATAATAACAAGATCGGTTCACATGCTAGACAAATCTATACCTCTTTATAATGCACTTAAGCAATTTTTTCTACATCCACCCTAAATAATGCACCTCATTAGAGATGGCCTAATGTTCGTGCACCCAGCAAAACGTCTCCAGAAACTTGCATTCATCAAAATAAACGTCTCAGATCTTTCCTCAGTTTTACTCACCCACATCCGATGGCCATTATTTAGTGTGTCTAATCATCCCTGTGGCCCACAACAGACCTCCCCCACCTACATATTTGGAAGGAGAGCGAATCAAACAAGGAAATAAATAAGGAGGATCCGCATGCAAGGAAACCAAACTTGAATGTTTTACTGGCCAAAATTGTACGTACTACATATTTGGAAGGAGAGTGAATCAAACAAGGAAATAAACAGGGAGGATCCGCATGCAAGGAAACAAGAGTTGAATTTTTTATTGTCCTGGCATTGTGATCGTATTTTTTTTCCGAATATGACCCTTCTCGAAACTTTTTTACGGATCTAGCCCCATAGAGCCTAATTTCAAAGGTACCTGAGAGCGCTGAATTTTTGTTTTTATTTTTATCTAAGGAACCAACGGTCCGTGAGTGCCGCTTAATTTTTTCAATTTTTTCATGGAACGTGTGGCGACCATCGCTTAATTTTTATCTTTTTTCCTTATGGATCCAAAGTGGTCAACGAGCGCAGATTTATTTTTCCATATTTTTCCGAAATCATCCCTGTGGTCCACAACAGACCTTCCCTCACCTCCAGCATCAACAAGGAAAAGGAAACAAACGTCTTGGAACCAAGGAAAAGGAAACAAACGTCCTGAAAAAAGGAAAGGACCATACATTACGTGCTGGGAAAAAGAAACCGGGAGATGGGGCAGCGCGCTCGGGAGAACGTAGGTCTGCAATGGCTCCACGGTCGTCATCGGTGGCTTTGCCGATGCGGCGAGGTTCTTTGGTCACGACTCATGGCCGCCGTGTTCTAAGCAAATTTATAATTTAATTTTTTTGAAAATAATTTTATTAAGTACAAAATAATCGAAAGTTTTTTGAGAATTTTTCTAGAATTTTTAACCTAATGTGCTATCTTTTCAAAAATCCTTCTATATTTAAAAATGAAGGCAACTCACTGCAGCCTTCTTCTAGTTTGCACTGCAGAAGCTTCTTCTCTTCCCTCCCTCCATTAAAGCAAGAAAGAAGCTCCAAAGCTCTATCAATCCCGCACCAAATCTCCTCTTTCCATCTATGGTGTTAATTCCCAAATTTCGTGCTCTATTGCCAAAATTTCCTCTCAACTGATTTGATCCCAAATTATGGTTTTCATAAATATGCTTGTTTCGGGCTATAAAAGTCATGAGCTCTCCTCCACCCCATCGCATTGCGTAAATCCCCAAGTGCTCCCTCTTGTAAAGATCGTCGGATTTTGGAGGTAACCCAAGCCATCACCGTCATCTTTCCCGGTGAAATTCACCGCAACTGTGACTCCTCCCCTGCAAGCGCTGGTGCTGGCGATCTCGCCGCACAAAGGCCGACCCATCGCGACCGACCGCCACCCTCGCCTTCCCCCTTGCGCTGGCCAAGCCCAGAGAGCACGCTGTGCTCTCTGTGGAAGCTGCAAAAAAAATAATCTAAAATCAGAAAATTCTTTTTTCTTTCTCTTTCTTGATTTAAAATCTTTTGGGAGCCCATTTTCGCCCATTCGACCTCCATTTAGTTCCGTTTTTCTTTCTAAATTCATTTAAAATTCTAAATTTCTCTTTTATTATTAAGTGTTGTATTCATACTTATCTTCTCATTCAATTGATAAGCGGGTGTACTGCCGTCGTAGCGTTAGCACAGGCACTATACTAGTTAACCTTCAAAAAGTATAGATTGAACTCTAGGCCTTAGCAATGTGGGGTTTTAGAGTCGTAAGCTCTTCCAAATAAATGAATATTCGGTCTATCTTACTCAGGCACTTAAGTAGGACGAGAAGGTTTTAGAGTTTAGACCATACCTCAATTTGATAATCATTCATTACCTCCACTTCCTCATTCCTATCTTCAATCATTACTTAACCTGCAGCTTCAATTAATCTTCTTGCAAATGCTTCGTCACTATATTTATTATCATTTTTTCTAAATACAGGCTGGAAAACATCATTTCATTATTAAACGATATAAATATTTTTATTTTTACTTTTTAAACGCTACTAAAAGTAAACATGCTAATGGAAACTAAATAGATAAAACATGCAATGCATGAAAGAAAATAAAAACGGTCATTGGCAAGAACCAACGAGAATGTTTAACCACTCCATAAAAGACAGAAAGAAAAATAAGTACCCCCCACGCTTGGGCTTCGAGGTTTATTACGGCGGCAGATAATATCCCACCAAGGTTAAGTCAGTGGGTACCCCCCTGATGGTGGATATGCACCTCTGGCCGATGGTGGTGGCGGTACCTGCTGTGTTGTTCCTAGCAAGGTTCAAAAAACCGATAAAATCTCATAAATCTCAGTCGGGGATCGGATATAAATCTTGGCAGGGTAAAAAAAAACTTGAATTGCTACAGTAATTTCAAAAATTTTGGCCTGCATTCCAAATCTAACCGTAATCTCGGGGTTTTTTTTACTGGTTTTTGACTTTTTATGGCCGAATTTGGTCCAATAACCCTTAAGAAAGTCATCTTCAATGAAAAATTATTGAAAACCGAATTTTTGAGGCATTTTAAAATTTTGGTAGAAACACTGTTAGATTTTTATAAAATTATACATGCTTGATCATGATCTGAAAATTTATGGTACTATATATATTAGTGTAGGACCATACATAAAAAAATTTAAAATAATTGAACTTAATTTTTTATCTTTAAAAAATCAAAAACAGAATGAACATAATTGGGACAGTAATCTTGTTAGAATTTTATAAATTTTCTCGAGTGTGATCATGATCCAAAATTTTTATGAGAGCTTAAGAATTACTTCAGTACAATTATATAAAATTTTCAAAAATTTTAAACTTGTTTTGTTTTCTCAATCAAATCTATTTATGCATTGAACTTCATTTGTTATATTTCAAAAATCAAAAACAGAAAGAACATAGATGATACGGTGCCCTCGTAAGAATTTTATAAATTCACTGGTGTGTGATCATGATTAAAACATTTTATGAGATCTTAAGCATTTCCTTATAACTCTTATGTAAAATTTAAAAAAATTCTAAACCTTTTTGATTGCTAAAGAAAATCTATGTATTGATCATCAGGCTTTTATCAGAAAGTAGCACTGTCGGAATATTTGAAAATTCTTGAAAACTTGATAATCATATGAAAATTTTATAAAATATTAATGATACGTCAGGACCATCAACAAAAAGTTTCAAAATTTTCTGACGTGGTTTGAACTATTTTTCATTTGGTTGAATTTTTCTAGGAAGGCTTTTATCAGGACAGTAGCATTGTCTGAATTTTTAAAAATTCATGAAGCTTTATAATCATCTAGAAATTATATAATAACATTAGTGATGCATCATAACCTTGAAAAAAAATTCAAAATTTCCAAACGTGGTTTGTTCTATTTTTCATTCAGTTCAAACTTGCCGGTTAGTGTTTTATTAGGACAGTAGCAATGTTCGAATTTTTAGAAATTTCTCAGACTTGATAATCATCTGAAATTTTTATGGAACATCACTTATGTGTTAGGAACGTCCAAAAAACATTTCAACTTCATTTGAGCTATTTTTCGATCGGTGCAAATTCACCGAAATATCGGCAAATCTCCCCGAGATTTCTGGAATTCCCGCCGAGATTTCGGGAATTCTCGCAGAAATTTCGGTTTTCTCGATGCAAAAAAACCGAATTTGAAATTTTGTTTTTGTATTTCGTTCGGGATTTATCTAAAATTTAGCACCTGGCCTAGCCTTATCAAAAGTCACATCGCAGGTCTCTATGATCCTATACGCACCGCAACTCCAGACCCTATAGTTACGAGAAGAAGTCGAATACCCCAGAAAGATACCATCAGAATAACGAGACTCAAACTTATCCAAGTTACCAGACTTCGAAATAAAACACTTGCAACCAAACACACGAAAATGAGAAACACTAGGCTTTCACCCATACCTCAACTCGTAAGAAGTGCGGTGCACATGTGCTCTTAAGAATACACGATTAGAAACATGCCAAGCAGTAGCTATAGCCTCAGCCCAAAACCTCCTAGGAGTATCAGACTGCCTAGCATCGTCCCGCCATCTCTACTGTGGTCCTGACTTCCTTTCCACTACGCCATTTTGTTGAGGGACGTAGGGAGAGGATAATTGATGCTCTAAACCAGACTCCACACAGAAACTCTCAAAATAGGAGTTCTTGAACTCCGTACCATTGTCACTGCGTATAGCTCGTAGGGCACCAGGGAGCTCAAAAAACAACCTATGAACCAAACCCCTAAAATGGGTAAAAGTCTCATCCTTCGAGGACATGAAAAACACCCAAGAGTACCTCGAAAAATCATCAACAATGACAAGAACATACCACTTCTCACCCACTGACTGCACTCTAGCTGGACTAATAGTGTCCATATGTAAAATCTATTCTCGCGCATCAGTCATCATAACAGTGATTGGGGAATGAGAAGCAGCAATTATCTTGCCATGTCGGCAAGGAGAGCAAACTAAGTCTTTGACCATCTTGAGTTTAGGCAAACCACGAATGAGGTCGTGGCTGCTAACTCGGGTCAAATGATCAAATCCAATGTGACCAAATCTCCTATGTCAGAAGAAGAGATCACGGGAGTCTGAAGCAATCAAATAACGGAGAGAGTTTCTAGAAGAAGCAGAGAAATCAACACGAAAGACTCTCCCATATCTAGAAATCCCGCAAACTAACTCTCCTGAAGAATTGAGGATTTTACAGGCACTACCCTTGAAGCTTACCTCGAAAGAGTCATCGATAAGCTGAGAAACAAAAAGTAAATTATACTGTAGCTTACTTACTAAGGCAACATCCTTAAGAATAAAATTTTGATTAATGGAAATGATACCCTTAGCAATGACTCTACCTGATGAAGCATCCCCAAAGTGATCAACTCATCACCAGGGGCTCGGATAAGGGAAGAGAACCAACGAGAGTCTCTGGTCATATGACGAGAACAACCGGAGTCGACAACCTAAACCTCTCCCTTCCCCATCCGACGAACTTGATCAAGTCATAGAAGAGAGAAATGACTCAGTACTAGGATAAAGTGAAGACTTGGGAACCTGATATTGAACCATACGGTGCCTCAAGGTGCCAGCCAAAGAAGAAGACTGGACTCTAGCGTCTCTCTTACGCTCAACCCTTACGAGATCAGAGCTAGCAATAGCAAAAGATACAGGAGCTGAAACTGGGTTGGCCCGCCATGGTGCAAAGGCCGGACCATCCCAGTTAGGCTGCCCAAATCTGCTACTACAAAACACTTCACGCCGCTGATATCTACCTCGATAGAAAAAACGAGGAATATCAAGAAGACGGCGAAAAGATTGACCACAAATAGCTCCAGGACTAAAACTCGACTAAACAGCCTGAAAACCGAGTCCTCGACGCTGCCCAAAAACAGACGACTCTCTAACCTATCTAGAAGCAGTGTGTGCTTTAGGAGCACTCAGAGTCTAGGAATGACCCTAAATAACCCTAAGAGCAGCCACACGCTCATGCCTTGTGATCTTGGCGCACCTGAAGCAGAAATCTGCCAAATGTCCATCCTTCTGACAGAAGGTGCAAGTATACATCGCCTTGCTAGAGGCAGAAGTAGCAGGAGTAGAAACCTTCTGATCAGAGATCCCATGGACAACCCCGGCAGATCTAAACACAGTGGTACTCACCTTGGGAGCTACCACGATCTCACCACTCTTGAAGCCACGCACAATGGTAGGAGGATGTGCCCTAGCGTGCTCCAAGTAGTCAAATCCTAGACCTTGATTGAATCGGCTAATCTTAGATTGATCTAGAATGAGATTGAGCTTTTTCCAACAAACTTCTCGAGAGTGCTCATGAGATACTCACACTCCCGGAAGACAGAGGCACATGAAGAACAGGGAAGAAAAGAGGAAGAAGAACCAGAAAGAGAAGAACTACCAGCACGTGCATTTTTCTCCCTCAGCACGGCTGTCTCAATCTTGAGGGCCTCACAGAAACGCAAGGGGCATTTCTAATCTTAATGGTCTGGGCCTCAAACTTCATCCTAAGTTTGACTTGGATTTTATTCAAGTCCCCCTCATTCTCAACACATCGCAAGCAACTTTCTTGTGACTTAGCTAGTAAGTCCTTATCAAGATTAGCACACTTGACATTTAAAGATTCATTGTTAAGTTTTAGTTGCCTACAACCCTCACATGACTGAGTCCTTAGAAGCATGCATTTCAAGTTCATCGTTTCTAGAAGAAAGGTTCGTAAGGTGGTCGCTCATGGCATTAATTTCAGCAAGCAATTTAGGGCAATTTTGACATGAAGGAGTAGAGTGAGCATGAAGAAAACTAGCCTCAACAGTAATAGCATCAACAGAACTAGTGTTAGCATTCTTCAACCTAAGACCATCAAGTTCAGCAAGCACACTGTCATGTATAGTCCTTAAGTTCTCTAACTCCTGAAGCAAGGCATCACACAAAGAACAGACATCAGTGACTCGGGAGGGAGAAGATTTAAGAGAAGCTAACTCCCGAGTCAAGGTACATACTTCCTTCTCTAGCTCCATACACCTAGCTCTAGCTTTAGCATGAAATTTTTCTAATTTGCAGAAAGCTTCATTGAGCTGGTCATAGGAAGGTACCTCGTCCGAGTCGCTATAGAGCTCGGAGTCGTTGATGCCGTTGATGTCTGCCATGAAGCACATGCCGGTGAAGTCATTGCCGCCTTTCTTCTCTTGCAGTTTATCCTCGCCCTCGTCGCTCTGTGTCTCTGTGTCGGAGAGGTTGATGTCGTCAAGCTTGGCGAGGACATGGTGGAAGAGTTTCTTGTTCTTGGAGAAGTTGCGGTACTTCTTCTCACGCGTCGGCTCGTGAACTGGAGGCTTCTTTTTGCGGTTCTTGTCGATATAGTCGTTCTTTGCTGAACTGTCGGTATCGTTCTTGGCCTTCTCCAGTTTGGGGCAATTCGCCTGAATGTGGTTGGGGCCACCACATTCGAAGTAGGTGATCATGCCATCTCTCTTCCTCTCTCTCACCCTCCTGTATGCATGAGAGAATTTGTGAGCTAAAAGAACAAGCTCATTTTCTAGAAATTTTTTCAGTTGGTCATCGCTTATCTCACAAAGGGTGGAGAGGGAAAACCAACAGAAGAATCAGAAGAAGAAGATCCAATGGGATCGATGATCAAAGCCATCAACTGAGATTTTGTCTTTCGAGAGACGATATCGATCTCATGAGTCTTGAGACAGGAATAAAGCCCGTCAAGAGACAGAGTCGATAAGTCGGTGGTGTCCTTGATGGTGGTCACCTTCATCTCCCAAACTCTAAGATCGAGTGCAATCAAGAAATGGTGAGCATTATTCGAGACAGAGTATATGCATCCAACTGCTCGGAGATAGCTCAAAATCTTAGTAAAGTGACTGAAACACTCATCAAGACTCTCACCAGCGTATTGTTCAAACTTGTTGTAATCACGCTTGAATTGGTCCTGTCTCACCGTCTTGATTTGGGTAGTGCCCTCATGATAAGTATCGAGGGTAACCCAAATCTAGTGAGCAAAATAGGGTGAGAAATCCAATCATACTCACTGCGGCTAAGACCCTGTATGAGAATTTTCCTTGTCTTAGCGTTCGCCTCAACGTCAGCTATATTGCTGGCCGTGACGTTTTCATCGACAGGAATCTCATATGGGAGTTTTACCTTCTGCATTATCAGGAAGCCCTGGGTAGTGATGTATGACTCCATTCGCGATTTCCAAATGAAAGACCGAGATGGTGATCAGAGGGGGGTGAATGATCCTAAATTAAAATATGTTCTCTAAGGAGGATCACAAATGCAGATTTTCACCCAAAGAAACCAAGCCAAAACCCTTAGATATCAAATGGAAGCGAAAGAGTCAATTTTCACAAAAATCAGCCTGAGGCCGGTGCTACCGCACTCTGGGGCCGGTACTACCAGATTACTGTAGCTACAGTAAAATCAGGCATATGAACAGCGTTTTCAGCACGGGTTCAAAAGGAAAATTGATGAATTTTTTGATCCATTGATCCAAACACAATGAAACTTGGTAGATAAGGTCCTCGGGATGTTAGGAACTTATTCCAACCTTCAATCCAAGGGATTGACGTCAAAGTTTTGACCTTTTTGCCCGAGAAGGAAGAACGCACCATGTTTCGACAAAATCGAAACAACTTCGATCAAGGCTTGCTCGTGGGGTTTTGATGATCAAAGTGATCTTGAATGACTTCCCACACGTCCCAGCAAGCAAGGGAACACAAAGAAACTCAAGGATACGCAATCTACAAGATCAAGCATTCAAGAACGCAAAAGATCAACTTCTTGCAACAAGCACGCATGGATATCCTAGATGATTGAAACATGATTTCAAGAAAGAATCAATCATAAACCTCAGCAAAATATTCGTAAGCAATTAGAAGGATGGGAGGCAAATCCAAATTGCGTAAATGTAAATTGCAAGAAAGTAAATGCAGAATTTAAATTGCATAAAGGAAATGACACATGAACATAAATGAAGAACATTTCATTTCTTGAAGGGGAGGTTACAAAGCCTCACATTCATGTGGGCAAAGCTCAAAGGAACATCAAAACCCTCAAAACCTTCAAGGGGGGAAGGCTACCCCTCCACCCCTATTTATACAACTCTTGGACCACGTACCATCCTTGGATAAGCCTCTAAACCCTAGAGCATCCATCAAGGGCTAGGATTTACCCACTTAACCAGCCATGCAAGGGTTCACCCAAAACCCACATCACATAATGGGTTTTCTTGGACGGTTCTCAAAGCAGAATAACTAGACCCGCTAACCTATCAACTAGACCAAGATCCAATGGTCCTCATTGATCCACGCAACGTCTAGCTAGCATCTCATCTGTTCCTTGTCTTCACGTCTTGCCACGACTCAGTCTCCGATTATCTTCCGGCGATCCCCGACCGTCTGGACCTCCGACGCTCCTCGCCTAGTTCCGGTCATCCTTCACCTCACCATGATCTAGCATCGTCGACCTGTAACCATCAAAAATAAGGAAACTCTTCACATAGCAATGCCCACAAAGATGTGCAATAAATTCATCAAAGTCCACTCATTAGAATTAATTTTTACTTGTTCTGGCCGGTGCTACCACCCTCAGGCCGGTAGGACCGCCCATGGTGGACCAGTGATACCGCTCTAGGCCGATTGCATCGCACAGCGCAAAACCAGAAAACACCCCTCTTTGGAATTTTCACACCGCTCCTCAGGCAGGTGCTACCGCTCGCCCGGTAGCACCGGACTACCATGGCCGGTAGCACCGCCCGAGAAAAACCCCGAAAAATGCCCTCTCTGGATTTTCCACACCGCACTCGGGTCCGGTACTACCGCTCGCCCGATAGCACCGCGCTACCATGGCCGGTAGCACCGAGAAAACAGAGAAGACCTCAAATTGCTTCCATTTGAAAATCCATTTCAAATCAAACTCAAACAAGAGTATCTCAAGCTCAAATTTAGTCAAATACTTATCACAAATCAGGGTAGACCTCCACATGGTCCTTCAATCTCCCCATTGATGAGTATATTGACAAACACAACAAAAGGCATATGTTTTGAGTTTGAAGAGGATGAAGAAGAAAGCAATTTTTAATTGCAAAGTCAAACTTGGTCCAAAGATAAGAATTGAGAACATGACCAAGTTGACAACAGGGATTTTGGAGCTAAAATTAAAACTTCTTGAGTTTAATTTAAGAAAGAGCAAGTT
This sequence comes from Otatea glauca, assembly GCA_036346275.1. Classification (NCBI taxonomy): domain Eukaryota; kingdom Viridiplantae; phylum Streptophyta; class Magnoliopsida; order Poales; family Poaceae; genus Otatea; species Otatea glauca. Next base: position 12,505,964 of record CM070712.1, read on the forward strand.
TTAAACAAAAACTCTAAAATCCAACCATTCATGTCAAATGTGATTATGAGATTATGATCCAAAGGAAGTAGCAAAGTTTTACAAAGATCATAATAACCAAATAAGCATTCATATTTTTATCTTTTTAATGATGCCTTTTCTACATTTTCTCCCCCTTTTGACAATATAGGCATAAAAAAATTTATGTATGCATGAAATGCAATCTAAAGAGCTTTGAAGATTATCCAATTGATCATAAGAGAAAGATATTACACCAAGCTCATCAATTTCAGATTATGACAAAACTAAGACATGTACAAGATCAATACATTTTGTGAAAAAGCTTAGTTTTCAATATTTCATTCTAGCAAGAATTGACAAGTGCAAAACTTAGCAAAGTTTCAAAGCTAGAAACAAAACCACTCAAGGATCAAATGGAAAACCTAGAGTTCAACCTACTCAACACTTTAGGTTAGAGTTCAACCTACTCAACACTTTGGGAAATCTTGAAGTGCATATAAGGTCCTTTGAGCTCATTTTTCATGTAATGCAAATTTTTCTTAAATTAAAGACATAGCGGGGTGCAAATGTTTGAAATTATTTGCATTCTTTACCCACTTATTTTTTCATTTGCATTTCTTTTTAAAGATTGACTCAAGCCACTTTCGATCATCTCAAGAGTAACTCTTAAGAGAATAATCTTGGTCATACACAATATATTCCAAGTTCATCCCAAGTGCAATGGGAAGCAGTCTCGTGAATATAAAGTGTTGAGATCAATTTTGCACAAAAGAGTTAAATATTTCTTGATTTCAATTTAGCACATATGAGTATTTCTGAAGGACTCAAATATGGATCAAGCAAGTTTTACCCAAGTTGCTATAGGTACTCTAGAGAACTACAAAATATCACTAATTATGGTAAATACCCCTAGAGAAGAAACTTAGCAAGAGAAAGAAACATGTTTCATCAAGTTTTCATTTAAAGCTTTCAAATTTTCAGATTTTAATAAGCTTAGCATGATAAATGAACTTGTACATATCTAAGCTAGTGATTTTCTTCAAAGGATATAGCATGATGTATTTCATGAAGATTGAGTCAATTGCATAATAGACAAAGCTCATAAAACAGAAAAATGCAGTCTAAATGCAATACATGAACAGATTCCCAAACTCCCCCTCAACAAGTGAATCAATTTTGAGCTCAAATCTGGTTAAAGTTTAGTTATTATCAAGATTAGGCATAAAGAAAAACCCAAATGAACTCAATAACAACCAAAAAAACAGAATGAGGAGAAGAAGTTGAGAAACTGCAAATTGGATGGCTATAGAGCATAGATAAGATAGAAGAGACTCACTACGACTCAGACTCGCTCTTATCTTCTCCAGTGATTGACATAGGGAAGCTGACTCTAGATCCCAACTAAGGAGTGCACACAGACCCTATCTACCCAAGAGGCCCAATACCTGCTAGACTTATAAGACTGTGAGGGAACTCAACCTAGAGAGAAGAGAGAACAGCTAATCACGCATGATAGCAACCTAAAACACAAGATAAAAGGTCCATGCAAGGCATGCCAGAAATCTAAGTGAGTGAACTCAACTCAAGAAAAATAAGCCCAAAGTCACCCAGAAGAAAACACAAGGAGAAAAGAAAAGCTGGAAGGGAACATATTATACATAATATAGACACCAGCTCCCTCTCACGAAAGGCCGTAAGGGCTCACGACTCCAAGCTCACTCCTCAAGCCAACAAATCTGGAGCTATCCAAAGGCTTGGTGAAGATATCGGCTAACTCGAGGTTACTCTCTACAAACTGAAGCGCGATATCCCCCTTCTCCACATGGTCTCTAAGAAAGTGATATCTAATATCAATGTGCTTGGTCCAGGAATGTTGCATTGGGTTTTTAGCAATGCAAACAGCAGAAGTGTTGTCACAGAAAAGTGGAACACTCTCTACCTCTAACCCAAAGTTCCGCAAGGTCGATCTCATCCAGAGAACCTGGCTACAGCAACTGGCTGCAGCAACATACTCGGCCTCGACGTTGGACTGTGCAACTCCGGACTGCTTCCTAGATGATCAAGAAACAAGAGAAGTGCCAATGAATTGGCAAGTGCTAGAAGTGCTCTTCCTATCTATCCTACAACCAGCAAAGTCGACGTCGGAAAAGGTTCTAAGAGATAGACAAGAAGAGGAAGAGTACTAAATACCATAATCAGTGGTAGCACGAAGGTATCTAAAGATGCGCTTGACTGCCTGGTTGTGAGAGGCGCGAGGAGAAGCCTGAAATCGAGCGCACAGACACACAGCGAAATGTATGTCTGGCCTCGAAGCAGTGAGGTACAAGAGGGAACCGATCATGCTCTGAAACTCCTTTTGATCAGTAGGCTCACCATCCTCATCGGGCTCGAGGACAGCAGTGGTGGCCATAGGAGTCATCACCGACTTTTCATCAGACATATCGAAATGCCTCAGGAGGTCATGGGTATACTTGCCTTGATGCAAGAAAGTACCCTCCCGAGTCTGCTTGATTTGGAAGCCAAGAAAGTAGCTCAACTCGCCCATCGTACTCATCTCAAACTCTGTGCTCATCACCTCAGAAAACTGAGACACAAGCGAATGAGACGAGCCACCAAAAATGATATCGTCCACATAAATCTGGACAAGAAGAAATGCGACTCATGGTGTCTGATGAACAGAGTTTTGTCTACTACACCCATCTTGAAGTCATGACTAAGAAGATAAGACTTGAACCTCTCATACCATGCTCTGGGGCCTGCTTGAGTCCATACAGCGCTTTGGAAAGCTTGTATACATGACTCGGAAACTTGGGGTTCTCAAATCCTAGAGGTTGTTTGACATAAACCTCTTCCTCAATATAGCCATTGAGGAATGCACTCTTGACATCTATTTGATAGAGCTTGAAGCCCCGGAATGCAGAGAATGCAAGCAGAATTCTAATAGCCTCTAGTTTAGCTACAGGGAAAAAGGTCTCCTCAAAGTCAAGACCCTCAACCTGAGAAAAGCCTTGTGCAACTAGCCTAGCCTTGTTGCGAATGACAACCCCATCCTCACTCTGCTTGTTTTTGAACACCCACTTGGTCCCAATGACATTATGACCAGATGGACGTTCTACAAGCTGCCAGACTTTGTTCCTCTCGAAGTTTTCAAGTTCCTCATGCATAGCATTAGTCCAAGACTCGTCAGATAATGCATGAGTCACATCCTTCGGCTCAAACGAGGCAACAAAGATAGAGTGAAGGCAGAAACTGGACAAACCTGATTTTGAGCGAGTGACCCGGTCAAACAGATCACCGATGATCTGATCAGGTGGATGAGAACGTTGAATATGACGGGGAGGTCAAGAAGCAGAAATGGCCTCTACCTCGTGCAGAGAAGAGGTAGGAGCAGAGCCACTAGCTGCAGGAGAGTCAGAAGGCAAGGGCTGGCCTTCCTGAGGTGCAGAAATGGAAACAGGTGTCACCTCAGGTGTAGAAGGGACTGGATCAGGTGGAACACCATCATCTCCATCATCCTCATCCTCTACAAAAATGGTCTCAAAGGTGGAAGAAGAGCCTGAAATATCAGGTCTAGCTCCTAGGCTAGCCTCATCAAAGGTCGCCTCACAGGTCTCTATGATCCTATGCGCATCGCAACTCCAGACCCTATAGCTACGAGAAGAAGTCGAATAACCTAGAAAGATACCATCAGAAGAACGAGACTCAAACTTATCCAAGTTACCAGACTTCAAAATAAAACACTTGCAACCAAACACACGAAAATGAGAAATACTAGGCTTTCACCCATACCTCAACTCGTAAGAAGTGCGGTGCACATGTGCTCTCAAGAATACATGATTAGAAACATGGCAAGCAGTAGCTATAGCCTCAGCCCAAAACTTCCTAGGAGTATTGTACTCGTCTAGCATCATCCCGGCCATCTCTACCAGGATCCTGTTCTTTCTTTCCACTACGCCATTTTGCTGAGGGACGTAGGGAGAGGTGAACTGATGCTCTAAACCAGACTCTACACAGAAACTCTCAAAATAGGAGTTCTTGAACTCCGTACCATTGTCATTGTGTCTAGCTCGTACGACACCAGGGAGCTCAAAAAACAACCTATGAACCAAACCCCTAAAATGGGTAAAAGTCTCATCATTCGAGGACAATGAAAAACACCCAAGAGTACCTCGAAAAATCATCAACAATGACAAGAACATACCACTTCCCATCCACTGAATGCACTCTAGCTGGATCAATAGTGTCCATATGTAAAAGCTGTTCTCGTGCATCAGTCATCATAACAGTGATTGGGGAATGAGAAGCAGCAATTATCTTGCCATGTCGGCAAGGAGAGCAAACTAAGTCTTTGACCAATTTGAGTTTGGGCAAACCACAAATGATATCATGGCTGTTGACTCGGGTCAAATGATCAAAACCAATGTAACCAAGTCTCCTATGCCAGAAGGAGAAATCACTAGACTCTGAACCAATCAAACAATGAAGAGAGTCTCCAGAAGAAGCAGAAAAATCAGCACGAAAGACTCTCCCATATCTAGAAATCCTGCAAACTAACCTTCTTGAAGAATTGAGGATTCTACAGGCGCTACTCTTGAAACTCACCTCGAAAGAGTCATCAATAAGGTGAGAAATAGAAAGCAAATTGTATTGCAGCATACTCACTAAGGCAACATCTTTAAGAATGAAATTGTCCTTAATACAGATAGTAACTTTAGCAATGACTCTACCTGAAGAAGCATCCCCAAAAGTGATCAACTCATCACCGGGGGCTTGGACTAGGGAAGAGAACCATCGAGAATCTCCGGTCATATGACGAGAACAACTAGAGTCGACATTCCAAACATCTCCCTTCTTATCCGACGAACTTGATCAAGACACAAGAGAGAAAGATGACTCAGTACTAGGATAGAGTGAAGACTTTGGGACCCAATACTGAACCACTCGATGCCTCAGAGTACCAGCCACAGAAGAAAACTGAACTCAAGTGTCTCTTTGACGTTTAACACTTACAAGATCAGAAGCAACTCTAGTATATGATCTAGGAGCTGGAACTGGGTTGGCCCGCCGTGATGCAAAGGCTGGCCCAGTGAGGCTGCCTAAATTTCCTACAAGAAAACACCTCACGCCGCTGATATCTACCTCGATGGAAAAAACGAGGAATATCAAGAGGACAGCGGAAAGACCGACTACGAATAGCTCCAGGACTAAAACTCGAAGAAACAGCATGAAAACCGAGTCCTGGACGCTGCCCAAAAATAGGCGATTCTCTAACCTGTCTAGAAGCAGTGTGTGCCTTAGGAGAACTCGGAGTCTGGGGATGACCCTGAATACCCCTAAGAGTAGCAACACGCTCACGCCGAGTGTTCTTAGCGCGCCTGAAGCAAAAATCTACTAGGTGACCATCCTTCTTAGAGAAGGTGCATGTGTACTTCGCCTTGCTAGAGACAAAAACAACAGGAGTAACACCCTTCTGGTCAGAAGTCCTATGGACAACCCCAGTAGACCTAAACATGGTGGTACTAACTCTGGGAGCTACCGCAATCTCACCACTCTTGGAGCCGCGCACAATGGTGGGAGGATGCGCCCGAGCGTGCTCCAAGGGATCAAATCCTAGACCTTGATTAAATCTACTAATCTTGGATTGGTCTAAAATAAGATTGAGCTTCTTCTTGCCTCCAACAAACTTCTCGAAAGTGCTCATGAGATACTGGCAATATCGGAAGAAAGAGGCACAAGAAGAATAGGGGGAAGAAGAGGAAGAAGAACCAGAAAGATGAGCTCTCTCAGCACGTGTATTTTTCTCCCTCAGCATGGCTGCCTCAATCTTGAGAGCCTCACAAGAAACGCAAGACCCTGTATGAGAATGTTCCTTGCATTAGCATTCGCCTCAACATCAGCCATATTGCCGGCCATGACATTTTCATCGGCAGGAACCTCATACGGAAGTTTCACCTTCTGCCATATCAGGAAGCCCTGGGCAGTGATGTACAACTCCATTCGAGACTTCCAAAATGGAAAATCAACTCTAGAAAAAATAGTAGGCTTGGTGGAATACTTGTCCATCGCCAAGGCTCTTGAGACCGATCAAGATCTATAAAAGAGCAAAACTGGCACTGATACCAATTGAAAGACCGAGATGGCGATCAGAGGGGGGTGAATGATCCCAAATTAAAATATGTCCTATAAGGAGGATCACAAATACAGATTTTCACCCAAAGAAACCAAGCCAAAACCCTTAGATATCAAATGGAAGCGAAAGAGTCAATTTTCACAAAAATCAGCCTGAGGCCGATGCTACCGCACTCTGGGGCCAGTACTACTAGATTACTGTAGCTACAGTAAAATCAAGTATATGAACAGCGTTTTCAACATGGGTTCAAAAGGAAAATTGATGAATCTTTTGATGCATTGATCCAAACTCAATGAAACTTGGTAGATAAGGTCCTCGGGATGTCAGGAACTTATTCCAACCTTCAATCCAAGGGATTGACGTCAAAGTTCTGACCTTTTAGCCCGGGAAAGAAGAACGCACCAAGTTTCGACAAAAATCGAAAGAACTTCGATAAAGGCTTGCCCGTGGGGTTTTGATGATCAAAGTGATCTTGAATGACTTCCCACACGTCCCAGCAAGCAAGAGAACACAAAGAAACTCAAGGATACGCAATCTACAAGATCAAGCATTCAAGAACGAAAAGATCAACTTCTTGCAACAAGCACGCATGGATATCCTAGATGATTGCAACATGATTTCAAGAAAGAATCAATCATATCCCTCAGCAAAATATTCGTAAGCAATTAGAAGGAGGGGAGGCAAATCCAAATTGCGTAAATGTAAATTGCAAGAAAGTAAATGCGGAATTTAAATTGCGTAATTTAAATGCGTAAAGGAAATGAAACATGAACATAAATGAAGAACATTTCATTTCTTGAAGGGGAGGTTACAAAGCCTCACATTCATGTGGGCAAAGCTCAAAGGAACATCAAAACCCTCAAAACCTTCAAGGGGGGAAGGCTACCCCTCCACGCCTATTTATACAACTCTTGGGCCACGTACCACCCTTGGATGAGCCTCTAAACCCTAGAGCATATATCAAGGGCTAAGATTTACCCACTCAATCAGCCATGCAAGGGTTCACCCAGAACTCACAACACATAATGGTTTTCTTGCACGGTTCTCAAAGCATACTAACTAGACCTGATAACCTATCAACTAGACCAAGATCCAACGGTCCTCATTGATCTACGCAACGTCTAGCTAGCATCTCATCCGTTACTTATCTTCACGACTTGTCACGACTCAGTCTCCGATCATCTTCTGGTGTTCCCCGACCGTCTGGACCTCCGACGCTCCTCGCCTAGTCCCGATCATCCTTCGCCTCACCATGATCTAGCATCGTCGACCTGCAACCATCAAAAATAAGGAAACTCCTCACATAACAATGCCCACAAAGATGTGCAAAAAATTCATCAAAGTCCACTCATTAAAATTCATTTTTATTCGTTCTGGCCGGTGCTACTGCCCTTAGGCCGGTAGGACCGCCCATGGTGGACCGGTGATACCGCTCTCAGGCCGGTAGCACCACACAGCGCAAAACCAGAAAACACCACTCTCTGGAATTTTCACACCGCTCCTTGGGCCGATTCTACCGCTCGCTCGGTAGCACCGGGCTACCATGGCCGGTAGCACCGCCCGGCAAAAACCCCGAAAATTGCCCTCTCTGGATTTTCCACACCGCACTCGGGTCCGGTGCTACCGCTTGCCCGGTAGCACCGCGCTACCATGGCCGGTAGCACCGGAAAAACAGAGGAGACCTCAAATTGCTTCCATTTGAAAATCCATTTCAAATCAAACTCAAAAAAGAGCATCGCAAGCTCAAATTTAGTCAAATACTCATCACAAATCAGGGTAGACCTCCACATGGTCCTTCACCAAAATAGAAATCAACTCCAGAAAAAATAGGAGGCTTGGTGGAATACTTGTCCATCATCATGGCTCTTGAGACCGGTCAAGATCTATGGAAGAGCAGAACTGGCTCTGATACCAATTGAAAGATCGAGATGGCGAACAGAGGGGAGGGGGGTGAATGGTCGCAAATTAAAAACTTTCCCCCAAAAATAATCCTACTAAGCCCACAAAGAAAACACACAAAAAGAGTCGATTAAAATGAGCTAATTATGCTGTCTGGCTGGTGCTACCGCAGGAGGTCCGGTAGCACTACAGGAGGGGCGGTAGCACTGGGCTCAAGAATAGCCTGAAAAATCAGCACGACCTAAACCAAATTTTGAGAAATCTTTTGATCGGCTAGATAAAAACTCATGAAACTATGTAAATAAGATCATTGGGATGTCAGAAACTTATTCCAACCTTTAATCGCAAGGATTGACGTCAAAGTTATAACCTTTTTGCCCAGGAAGGAAGAAAGCACCAAGTTCTGAGCAAATCGAAATAACTTCTTGATTCAAGACTTGCTCGTGGGGTTTTGATGATCAAGATGATCTTGAAAAACCTCCCACATGTTCCAGCAAGCAAAAGAACAAGTAGAGACTTGAAGAAACACAATTTACAATATCATTCACTCAAGAACGCAAAATCCTATTTCTTGCAAGAAAACGCATGTATTGCCTAGATGATTGGGATATGATCTAAGAAGAAATTCATCCAACAATCAACATCATCGGCACAATAATCGTAAGTATGTAGAAGGAGGGGAGGCAAATCCAAATTGCATAAATGTAAATTGCAAGAAAGTAAATACGGAATTTAAATGCGTAGAGTAAATGCATAAGGGGAGGCAAATCCATGACCTAGCACCGTCTTTCTGCAACTATCAAAAAAAAGGAAACACCTCACATAGCCTTGCCCACAAAGATATGCAATAGATTCATCAAAGTCTACAAATCGAAATTCAACTTTGTTCATCCTGGCTGGTGCCGCCCATAGTGGACTGGTGCTACCGCCGCTCTACGCCAGACCAGAAAAGCACCTTTTCTGGATTTTTCACACCGCTCCAAAAGCTGGTGCTACCACTTGCCCGGTAGCACCGGGCTACTATGGCCGGAAGCACCACCCAGCCAGAACCTGAAAAACACTCTCTCTGGAATTGTTGCACTGGCCATTTGGGCCGGTGCTACCGCTCACCCGGTAGCACCGCGCTACCATGGCCGGTAGCACCGGGAAAACAGAGAAGACTCAAATTGCTTCAAATTTCAATTCCAATTCAAATCAAACTCAAACCAAATCATACCAAGCTCAAGTTTAGTCAAAATACTCATCACAAACCTAGGTAGATCTCCACATGTTCCTTCATTCATCGAGTCAAGTTCGAATATCTCATGAGCATAGTAAATTTATAAATTACTTGTTAAATATTATTATATGTTAGGTCTTACCGATCTTACTCAAGTCAAGCTTGAGTTTGAATATTTTTATTGTTGAAAAATAGTACATATTGAATTGTTTACCATTACCGAGCTTACTCGAACCAAGCTCGAGCCTACTCGAGCTTGGACTGAGCCGAACTTGAACTTGGGTTTAGGCTCAAACCCTAACTTGAGCTCGTTCGAGCTTTACTGAGCTTGAGCTTGGCATACCAACCTCACTCAAGCTCGGATCGTTTACAGGCCTAATCATGTGCGTGTTCTTTAGAATTCGAAGGATCGAGATGGCGATCAGAGTGGGGGGTGAATGATCCCAAATAGAATTTTTCTCACTCAAAATGATCCCACCAAGCCCACAGACAATTTAATCAAAAGGAGCAAATGAAATGGAGAAAGTTTTCCTATAAGTCCGGTATGACCGGGTTGAATTCGGTAGCACCGGAATCCGGTATGACCGCACGAAGGGTGGTATGATCAGGCTCAAGAATAGCATGAAGAACAAAGTCAAGAACAGGACGAACTCAAAATCTAATTTGGGGAATCTTTTGATCGGCTGGACAAAAACTCACGAAACTTGGTAGATGTAATCCTAAGAATGTCACGAACTTATTCCAACCTTCAATCGCAAGGATTGACGTCAAAGTTCCAACCTTTATCACTTTGAAGGATGAACACACCAAGTTTGAGCAAAACTCGAGAACTTGATCTTGGACTTGCTCGTGGGGTTTTGATGATCAAGATGATCTTGGATAACCTCCCACACGTCACAGCAGGCAAGAACACAAGTCAAAAATCCCTCAAACTCGATATAGAAGAAAGATTCACTTAAGCACACAAGATCGATTTCTAGCAAGAAAGAACACAAGATTTGTTTAGATGATTGGGATATGGTCTGAAGAAGGCTCATCCGTCAATCATATATCCTCAGCACAAAATCCACAAGTATTTAGAAGGAGGGAAGGCAAATCCAAATATACAGGAAACAAATTGCAATAATATAAATTGCGGAATTTAATTGCTGAATTTAAATGCGTAAAGTAAATTCAAGTATAAGAGAAAATGATTTGCGTTTTTGAAAGGGAGGTTTACAAAGCCTCACAACAAAGTGGGCAAAAAGCTCAAAGAAGCCAAAACCTCTAAAATTGTCGGGACCCGGATTTGCAAATCCGAAACCCTCTGTGTATACTGCACTAGTCCAGGATCACGCTAGTGCACATAGTGGAAATATAGATGAAATATCATTCCATACAATGAATTAACTAAGAAAGAGGCAAATTATTATTAAATAAAGCATCAGACCTTATGGTCAAAGTTTACACCACTAAGCCTTAAGGCTTAAGAAAACAAATAAACTATTGCAGCGGAAAAGATAACTTGGGCCATTCGACATGCCACAGGCAATCGTCTGGGGAACGCCTTCCTAATCCACGTAGTCTTCATAAAATTCCTCCACATAGAACTCAGTATTTCCTGATCCTTCTTCAGCAACTGATCAACAAAGGCGTAAAGCCGTAAGTACAAAAAGTACTCAACAAGCCGCAGGGGAATGATGCAATATATTCATGCAGGCTTGACAAAGGATAGACATATGGTTCTTTTGCAGAAAGCAATAACTTGAATTGAAGTACAGTAAATAGATTAAAAGCATATTTATGAAAAGATAATAAATAACTAGTAAGTCAATGATAGATAATATGAACAGAATGGTGAGGCATCACCCTACACCATCTAAAACAAGTATCAACCATCAACAGTTTTAACATTAGACAACAAAACAACAGTGAACTCCATGTTCACATTCCAACAATTCCACATTCCCATACTTTATGAAACACTTTATACCTCGTGTGAAATTCCCGGGCTTGTCCATGACCGCGGACACGGCTATTCGAATAGTTTTACACTCTGCAGAGGTTGTACTACTTTACCCACAAGACATGATCATCTCTTTGTGCAATCGATATTAACACACTTCCTTTGGTGTGTCGCAGAGATATCATAACAAGGCCCCTATAAAGCTCCATCCATATAGTCATACCCGCTAAGGTTCCACCGCTGGTAGGGTTAAACTACTCAGTCCAAAAGCCCCCTCTTGCGCCGAGTGGCAACCTTTACACTCGCTACCACTTTCCACTTAATGGCACGACTGTCCATGGTATGTCGCAATACGAATAGCCAAGTCTGTCCCATATCAGACCTATGAAAATATGGTTAGGCCCAGTTTAATGGTGCACAAGATTAAAGTCCTTAAGATGTCTCAGGCAAGACATCCACATCCCAATGTGCTAGAAAGCACCCCCTTTACTGTACGATCACTTGCCCGAGGGAAAACAACTTTGTCCAACCAAGACCAATGGCAAACCCCGCCATGGTATAACAATTTTTTTACAACAGCAGCTATCAGCCACAATTCAATATCTCATTAAGTCAAGATTAACATTATTCAACATGTGATATGGATCCCATCGTACAACTAAGCATGTCTAAGCATAGCTACGATAACCCAATGTTGGTAGCATGATTATGTCCAACTAGTAATGTCCCAACCTAGATTTAACAATGGATACATGGCATTCCAATAATCAAGGTGGCATAATGTCAACTAGGTAAATAGCTATTCCCAGAAGATAAGCATTTATACACAAATAGCATGCAGTTGTATAAAACAAATTACTTTGCAAACATAGGATCAATATGATCAAAGGTTACGACTTGCCTTGCTGATCTAGTGCGGAGTCTTGGTCTTCAAAGTCTCCGTTCGCTCTTTCGGGATTAGCGTCTACCGGAAAAGAAAGCAATAAATACGAATAAATACCAAACAGAGACTTAAACAAGATCAAAACTGAAATTAAAAGGCTCTAAAAGATAGAGCTTGATTTTAGAAAAATTTAGAAACTGGAATCGCCTAAATCGGAGCTCGAACGAAGGAGAATGGACATTTTGAATCCAAAATTTGACCTTTCGCTGGGTTTGAAGAAGAAAAGGTTGCTGACAGAGTTCCGTTGAGAGTTTTCAAAATCTGATTTTACCCAATATAGATGACACTGAGAGGAAGCTCTAGTAATAATTTGAGGCCGAATGGAGGTCGGGAGCAGCCGGGAGAGCTCGCCGAAAGTTCGCCGGAGTTAGGAAAGAACGGCTTGCGCAGGGAGATCCGGTGGATGGATTGGAACAACTCAAAGCTAAGAATGTAAAGGATGAGGGGCAAAAGTTGGTGTTCAAAATATAGGTCAATCGAAATGGTCGTCGAAGTTATGGATGGAACAGTAACAGATTGTTGGAATAAATGAGGGAAACGGTGGAATTTAAATGCGGGGCGGGTCCTTTGGTTACTGTAGCACACGGGCGAACTGTTGCTTACGGGCAGGAAGCTGAAGTGGATCAGATGAACAATAATCGCAAAAATTAATTTTGAAAACAAGTAATTTCCACTGAAAATACATATTAAATCCAAAAATTAGCAAATAAATTTTATTAAATATGGGAATTTGGAGAGATACCGGTTTCAGCAATAAAAGCGTAAATAAATATTTTTAAATAATATAAAATTACTATTTATAGCACATTAATTAATTTTTAAATGCTGAAAATTAACAGGCTTGGGAAAAATAGTAAAAAGGTTCTACAAATTCTGGAAAATTTATCAAAAATACTTTAGAATATTTGTAACATAATAAAATTATTTTCGGAATTGTTAAGCTTTTAAATTTTTTGCAGAAAGTTATTTTGTAAAATTGAGAGTTGCGAAAAGAGTTTTAATAAAATCCATAAAATTCCAAATAAATTCCAAATTGAATAAAATAAAACAGATCAAGATGAAATAAAATTTTTAGGATGTTACAGAAACCTTCAAGAGGAGGAAGGCTACCCCTACCCTTCTATTTATACAACCCTTGAGTCATCCTCCACCCTTGGATGATTTTCTTCTACCCTAAGGACCATCATCAAGCCTAAGAATGACTCCCACACATAGCCATACTAACTAGACCTGCTACTCTATAACCTAGACCGCGATCTGACGGCCCTCCCTGATTCGAGTAGCTCCTAGCTAGTATCTCAACCATTCCTTGTCTTCTAGGTTCGCAGCAACTCCGTTTCCAATCATCTTCCGGTGATCTTCGACCGTCTGGACCTCTAGCGCACCTCGCCTAGTCCCGGTCATCCTTCACCCCACCATGACCTAGCAACCTTAAAAAATAAGGAAAAAACCCATCACATAGCTATGTCCAACAAAGATATGCAATCATCATCCAATTGCATCGCTCAACAAGTTGGCACTACCGACCACTGTATCGACTTCATCGAGTTGCCACGATTGAGTAGGATCCTCACTCGAGTAGTAACTCGACCACTGTTTCGACCGTATCGAGTGATCGACCACATGTCAAACTCGATACCTATTCTATCGACCTCATGTCCAACTCGATCGATCACGGCACCACGTCAATAAAACGATATCGAGTAACAATTGGTTAGACTTAGGACTCGAGTTGAGCTAACGGCTAGGCGCTCGACCTAGCAACATTTCTACTCGATACTTAGCAATTACCAAACCACTTGAGTCGATCGAGACAGACACAACTCAAATTGCTTCAATTTGAAAATTCAATTCAAATCAAACTCCAACCAGAGCATACCAAGCTCAAATTTAATTAAATACTTATCACCAACATGGGCAAACCTTCACATGGTCTTTCAGAATTGGCCTATCAAGAAGGGTAGAACCTTCTAATTTTTCATCATGAGTTAGGTCACTCCCTAAGTACCAGAAATGACAATAACAATGCCACCAATGACACCAGGGTGAGGGTGTCTCTTGTACATTGTACAACACCCCTTTGTAAAATTCAGACTATGAATAATATTTTTAGATTGTAAATTGCATCTACTAGCATTACACGCTTGTTCTTCCTCATTCATTAGCACATCCACAATAGAGAGGAGATTCGAGTGTTGCATTTTTCAAAGATTGTTGTGTCTTTCTGTTGGGAATTGAGAGATCGATGATCTTCACTCGGTGGTAGGTGGAGAACTTCACGTATGTGATAAGGCGAATGAAAGAGTTGCAAGCTAATTGCATTGGCAGAGGGGGATCATTTATGATTCGTCGAGTTCCGCATAAGTTATCTGTTGGAGATATGACCTAGAGGCAATAATATAGATGATTATATTTCTTTATGTTCATGATTTATTATCTTGTTCTTTGAATAATGTCATTATTATTTACTAGCAAGTATGTGAATTATTTGTGAAACTCTATATATGACTTTGTGATGATTATTCTAAAGTGATCCATAGTCGATAAACATATAACGACACATATGAATAGACTAACATATGTATTGGTTGATGACCATATTTCATGGGTCATGGATATGGAGATATCAAACCAATAATATGAACACATGTTAAAGAACATGTAGCTGGATCGACCCACCATGAGACACTGCGAGAACGTTGTATTCTTACTTGTCATCAGTTGGTCTTATATACAATGTGTATGCTATATCCTTAGACATGAGGTTGGCGCGTGTACTCAAGATGTGTGTTTTTTGCTTTTGATTCTGAATTCTGGCCTCAAAAGCAGAATAAAAAACAAACAGTCCGATTCTAGGAATCGATTCTCATAATCCAGCCCACCCATATACACTACAATCCACAATTCACTTTATATGTGCTTTTGGATTCCAGCTTTTGGAGAATCAGCTTTTCTACAACTACAATCCAGAATCAGCTTTTAGAGAATCCAAAGAAAAAACAAACAGGCCCTTACTTAGGGGTTGCCAAATGCTACTTTGTAGCTAGGTAGTTATAAATGTGACTTTCAGGTTTCTTATGAAGCATGCTGCGAGGTATTGTCGATCAAGATAGGATTTACTCCTTCCAACAATGGGAGAGATACCTCTAGGCCTCTCGAGTGGTTGGATTTTGAAAATTCATGGCCATGCTACTCGCGGTTAAATAGTTAACCGTAGTCGGGGATTTCGAGTCACGTAATTGAGAAAGAGTGGTCTATCTAAACAAGGGTGGCACATTCTCACCTTGAGTTTGACTGATATCATGAGGCAAAGGGAAATGCATATAACTAAGTATTATTAAGTTTCGTCTGATGTGATCTTTACATATACTCAGGAGTTGGCATATCCTGCTAGGGACCGTTACCAATTAATGGTCGAGTAAGAGTGCTCGGACCATGTCTAATCATACGAGAACCTATAGGGTCGCACGTTTAAGGGGTTGGGACTTAATTCGGATGATGGTCCGAGTTCTAATGGGCCTCGAGTTCCTAATGGGCCTCTAATGTAGAGGCCCGGACATCATGGGGCATCTATATAAAGGGAGGGGGTGGTGGCTTTAGGGTTAAGAGACACCATAGGAATTCGGAATTCCAGAAATCTTAGCCGCCACACCTCCTTCGCCCAAAATCGCGCAGCCAACGCTAGCACTCTGGTCGTGGCGTCCCTGTCCCATACGTGTGGATATCTTGGAGGCGTTGCTGTGAAGCTTCAACGCTAGGATGATCCGCAACCTGTGATGGTGACGAAGAGCTGTTTAAAGAGGCACGAGGGAGTATGACTACAACCGCACCAACGCGCTACATCAACTCTACTTTCGCTACGGGTCTGCGGTCTAGTGGTAATTCCGTGATCTATAACTTGCAGTAGTTCCTTGGTTGTGCGGTAGAAAACTTTGATTTTATACTAGAGTAGCCTACCCGTTCCCCTTTATTATCTTGATCCTACATCGTGAAAAGTGGGCACCCTACACAAAATCATCAGAATTAGCCTTAGATTGTTGATGGAAATAATAAACAAGAAGAGCTTCCAAATTTGGCAATATATTATAGGCATCAGCATTAGGAAATAAAGCAGCATGAAAAATCAGGGCACCAGCATCACCCCTACAAAGATGGTGTTATTAATAAAAGCTTCGAAATAACTTAGCAGGAAATGAATTATGGAAGCTTTATTTTTATGAAAAATTTATAGTTTCAGAATTAGCTCCTAGGGTAGGCTTGTAATCGCCACGAGGAACCGTAACACTTTGATTTCTAAACTGAAAGATTTCACAAAATTGACCTAAAGTCAATACAAAGTGATTCCCTTTAAGCTGGAATTCAATGGTGTCAGCGGATTGCTCCTCGTTATCACTCACATTCGTTGGAAACATGCACAATATTTCTATTCTATATTTTATTTTAAAGCAAATATAACAAAAGACTAGAAATGCATAAATCAGAGGCAACACATTGTACTTTTAAATATGTTTAAGAACTAGAAAATAATAGAGTCGATCGATTATACGAACGACTTACAGTTAGGATTGATAAAGAATAGGAAGCAGCGCAGACGCAATCATGGAAGTAGTCGATGTCGAGAAAGAAGCAGTATGGCCACACAGATATACCGTCAAAAAACCTTATTGCCGCCCTATGTAGTTGATCTCTATAGCAATAACTTAGAGATACTGCTCACCCTCCTTCTCGGTGCGCGCAGAGAAGGAAGGCCGGTTGGGTTCAGCTGTTCAACACTACCGTACATCAATCCAGAGAGTTGGAAGAAGCATGGAGTAGGAATTCAGTGTGCCTAGACGTTTCTAGGTTCCTGTATAGATATGCTGTAGCTACTCATGACATTATGTCAATAACATGTGGCAATTACTCACTAGTAACTGATGATATTATTGGTATTATGTCACTTAATTCGAATCGAAACAAACGTTTAAATCACATTTAAACAGAATGAATAGAGAGATAATTGCATGATTCAATAAAAAAAGAAGAAGTGAATTCAATGTGCCAGAAGACACTCTATGACGCAGCTCGATCGCTCGTCGCAATTCACAAGTCACACGAGTTTTCACATAAAAATATGCGAATATGTGCGTATATGTTTAGCCAAAGTTCACCCATGACATTCTCATGCCATGTGTCACATATTCAATAAGTGGTAAGGACTCCACCTTATAAGTTGATTTTCTTTCATTTGACAAGGCAATATGATACTAATCTTATATACTTTGAAATTTTAAAAAACTCGAGTATTTTATGGGCAAATTTCTAACAAAACTATTATAAATCGAAGCTAAAATAATCGTGGGTCGTTTCCTCGTACGTATCAGTATTAATGGAACTAAAATAATTCATGCCGGAATTGAAAGCTAAATAATTAAAAGGCGGGAACTAGCGTCCGGACGTCCGATTTGTGGAATGTGGCGTCGAACGTTTGGTGCAATATTTTTTTCCAATGTGTGCAATATTTTTTTTCAACGTGTGCAACATTTTCTTTCGCTCGCACATTTTTACTGTTATCGAAGAAAAATATTTCACGCGTAGAAAAAAAATATTTTACATATAGAAAAAAAATATTACAGCGTCCGAAAAAATCAGATATTCGAGAGCTAGCAATTCCGTAATTAAAACCATTGAAAAGTCGTCATCTACCAAAGCAGTCATGTCACGACAACGAGGCCTGTCACGGTGGGTTTCATTGTCCGGGAACCCAATAACTCTCCCCTTCTTGTCCGCTTTCTTCGCATAGCCTTAGTGGCAAGTTCAAAAAACCGACTTAAATCTTTCGAAAATCGTGATTTTTGTCTGTACTGTGTCGGTACGAGAAGAATAATCGGTTGGTTTAATGGTGGAGTTCAAATTCAAATTTAAAAATTTTGAAAAATTTATCCAAAAATTCCCTAAAATTAGTATTAAATGTTTTATGACATCTGGTGTGAATATTTTTTTTTTGAAAAAAATGAAGTTTGAAGACATTTTTGAGCCATTCAAAGTGTAGAAAATAGAAAAGGCAAAAAGAAAAGAAAAGGGTGGCCCGCAGGCTTTCAGCCCATAGGCCAAGTCGCCTGTGGTCCGCCTGGCCCACCCCAGGGCCATAACCTGCTGACCTCCTCAAGATCGTCGCCCCGACACACTAATCACAGCCGAAATTTCCCCATTCAACCCTGGTCCCGACAGCGTCGCCGCCGCCAAGATCCGGCCGCCGCGCGCTGTCCAACAGCCGACTAACCCGCGATTTTAGCTCTGTAAGGCGCGAAAACCTTTCGGTTTTACCGAAAATCACAGCCTCCAACGAATTTCTAGTTATTCAGGAAATTTCGCGATTTGAAGTTGGTTTTTGCTCGGTTTAGCTTGGTTTTCTCTCTGTTTTTGTTGACTTACGCTTGGTACTAGTAGGTATGTGTTGTTCATGTATGTATTTGCATTTTCCTTCAACATTTGTCGGTTGAAATGGTAGCAATACTTGTTCATGCATTTTTGACAGTGACAGTGTCGGTTGAAATGGTAGCAATACTTGTTCATGCATGTATTAGCAATACTTCAACATATGTCGGTTGAAATGGTAGCAACTAGCAATACTTGTTCAACCACAGCGACAGTGACCTAACAATATTTGTTCACGAATTTTTAGTAGCAATACTTGTTCAATCATCTCGAGTAGCAATATTTAGTAGTAATATCGAAGGATCGTGATGGAGAACAGAGGGGGGTGAATGGTCGCAAAAATTTTTTCCCCCAAAATAATCCAACAAAAACCTCAACAAGATCGCTCAATGAAAATCGTGAAAAACCCGAAAAACTAGACAACTATGTGTACCCCTAGCTTGCATGGATAAGTACCATAAAATATGTGAGGATTTTTGAGTCACAATCCTGGTTGTCTAGTGTCCAAGAAAAAGAGGAATTAATCCAACTCTTGCTTTTAGAAAGGACATCAATTCAAATCACAAAAGTCACTTTCAGAAAAGCAAAAGCAGAATTTCCAGAAATTATCCTCAATTTGAAGAGGAGGTTGGTGGGTTTATGCAGCTCATAAAATTTTGAGAATTTTTCTCCCTATGAGAAGAAGAGTAGTGAAGAACTCCACCAAATTTTTCCTTAAAAAGCCTTACAGAAAAAACAAGAAACATCGAAGAACACAGTCAGTCAAGAACTTCGAGCAGAAAGTTTGGGGCTCGGTTTTCACCTCATGGCGCCTAAACAGTGCACCAAGTGAACTCCAAACTTTTTCTGCAGGTGAATATCAGAGTCCCGCACCTCCTCCAACAAGAATCACTTAAAAAGAAATTTTCTAGATTTGTATAAAAATAAAATACTAAATGCTGCGCAAAGAACAAGTTCTGAACAAAGTTGGAACTTGAAAGAAAAGATGTTCTCTACTCAATCCAAGAGTGCAAAAGAGATGTAAAACCATATGAACATACTCAAAACATCCAAGATCAACAGCATTTAGAAGGAGGGGAGGCAAATCCAAATTGCATGAAAGTAAATTGCGAGAATGTAATTGAGGGAAAGTAAATGCCGAATTTAAATTGCGTAAAGTAAAGACATAATGTAAATGCGCAAAATAAATTCAGAGTTGGATGGATAAAACTTTCATTTCTGGAATGAGAGGTTACAAAGCCTCACTTTCATGTGGGCAAAGCTCAAAGGAGCATTCAAAAACCTCAAAAACCTTCTAAGGGAGGAGGCTACCCATCCACCCCTATTTATACTACTCTTGGGCCACCTACCACCCTTGGATGAGTCCCTCAACCCTAGTGCACTCATCTAAGGGCTAGGATTAACCCACACACACAGCAATGCAAGGGCTAACCCAAAACCCACACACATACCGGGTTTTCTTGCACGGTTTTCAAAGCATACTACCTCTACCCGCTAACCTATCAACTAGACCTCAATCCGACGGCCCTCATTGATCCACGTGGCATCTAGCTAGCATCATCTCCTTTCCTTGTCTTCTTGACATGCCCGGACTCCGTCTCCGATCATCTTCCGACGATCTCCCAACCGTCTAAACCTCCGACGCTCCTCGTCTAGTCCCGGTCATCCTCCGCCTCACCATGACCTAGCACCGTCGCCCTGCAACCATCAAAGACAAGGAAAAACCTTTCACAAAGCAATGCCCACAAAGATATTCAATGATTATCCCAAAATCATCAATCGATCATAATTGCTTTCAATGGTTCGGTGCTACTACCCCTAGACCAGTAGCACTAAGAAGAGCACCCAACACTAAAATTGCTTCAAATCCAATTCAATTCAAATCAAACCAAGCTCAAAACTCGTCAATTACTCATCACACACAAGGATAGACCTCCACATGGTCTTTCAATCTCCCCCTTGATGAGTATATTGACAAACACATGAAAAGGCATAAGTTTTGAGTTTGAATAAGAGAGAAGAAAGCAATTTTGAATGCAAAGCCAAACTTGGTCCAGAATAAGGAAATAAGATCATGACCAAGTTGGCAGAGAAGGGATTTTAGAGCTAAACTTTAGAGAGAGCAAGTTTTCAACAAAAGCTCTAAAAGATCCAATAAAACTCACAAGGAACACTCGAATATGCTTATGATCATAAAAATTTGCAATTGTCACGAAGATCATAAGAACCAAAGTGGATTGACATTTTTCCTTTGAAGATGCCTTTTCTACATTTTCTCCCCCTTTTGGCAATATAGGCATCAATTTTTTTTATTTTCTCCCCCTTTATATATGTATGCATGAAATGCATCCTAAGTGAACTTTGAGAATTATCCTAGTGATCATAAATGCAAGATATGACACCAAGCTAGTCAATTTAGAAAATGATTGAACTAGGATGTATCCAAGAACAAATTCATTTTGCTCACAAGCTTTGTTTACAAGATTTTATTTTAGCAAGATTTGAACAAGTGCAAAACTTAGCAAAAGTTTCAAAGCTAGAAGCAAACACCACTCATAGGATCAAATGGAAAACCTAGAGTTCAACCTACTTAACACTTTGGGGAATCTTGAAGTGCATATAGAGTCCTTCGAGCTCATTTTTGAATTCATGTAAATTCTTCTTCTTTGATATTTTGAAAGACATTGCGGGGTGCAAATGTTTGACATTATTTGCATTCTTTACCCACTTATGTTTTAGTTATTTGCATTTCTTAATGATTGACTCAAGCCATGTTCGATCACCCCAAGAGTAACTCTTAAGAGAATAATCTTGGTCATACACGATATATTCCAAGTTCATCCCAAGTACAATGGTAGGCAGTCTCGAGAATATATAGTGTTGTGTTCAATTTTGCACAAAAGAGAGTCAAATTTTTCTTAATTTAGCACATATGAGCAATTTTGAAGGACTAAAATATGGATCAAGCAAGTTTCACCCAAGTTGCTATAGGGACTCTAGAGAACTCCATAAATTCACAATTCATGGTAAAAACCTCTAGAGAAGAAACTTAACAAGAAAAAGCAACATATTTTTCATTTAAGATTTTCAATTTTCAGATTTTAACAAGCTTAGTATGATAGATGAACTTGGATAGACCTAAGCTAGTGATTTTCTTCAAAGATGTAGCAAGGTGCATTACATGAAGATTGAATCAATTGCATAATAGACAAAGCTCATAAAACAAAAGAAAATGCAGCCTATATGCAATGCATGAATATATTTTCAAACTCCCCCTCAACATGTGAGTCAATTTTAAGCACAAATTGAGTTATTAGCAGAGTTAGGCATAGAGAGAAAGATTGAAAAACTGCAAACTGAATGGCTATAGAGTTTAGAAAAGATAGCAGAGAACACTAGGCTCAAACTCGCTCTCATCTTCCCCAATGACTGACAAAGGACAGCTAACTCTTGAACTCCAACACAGGAGCAAACATGCGGACCTGTCTACCCAGAGGCCCAACACCTGCTAGACCTATAAGTCTGTGAGTGAGCTCAACCAAGAAGAAGAAAAGAATAGCATCCTGAAGCATAAGATGAGAGGTCCATGCCGAAGCATGCCAGAAGTCTAGGTGAAGTGAACTCAAACTCTAAAGACAAAAACCTATAGCACCAGAACAAAACAAAAGAAAGAAGAACTGGAAGAAAAATAATATAATACATAATATACAAGCCAGCTCCCCCTCACAGAAAGTCGTAAGGGCACACGACCCTAAGCTCACTCCTCAGGACAACAAAGCTGGAGCTATCCAAAGGCTTGGTGAAGATATCGGCTAACTGAAGGTCACTCTCTACAAACTGAAGCACGATATCCCTCTTCTCTACATGGTCTCTAAGGAAGTGATATCTAATATCAATGTGTTTGGTCCGAGAATGTTGCACTGGGTTTTTAGCAATGCAAATAGCAGAAGTGTTATCACAGAAAAGTGGCACACTCTGTATATCTAACCCAAAGTCCCGCAAGATCGATCTCATCCAGAGAACCTGGCTACAGCAACTGGCTGCAACAACATACTCGGCCTCAGCGGTGGACTGTGCAACCCCAGACTACTTCCTAGATGATCAAGAAACTAGAGAAGTGCCAATGAATTGGCAAGTGCCAGAAGTGCTCTTCCTATCTATCCTCTGACCCGAAGAAAGTCAAGATCGGAAAAGGCTCTAAGAGATAGACAAGAGGAGGAAGAGTACCAAATACCATAATCAATGGTATCGCGAAGGTACCGGAAAATGCGCTTCACCGCCTGACAGTGAGAGGCATGAGGAGAAGCCTGAAATCGGGCGCACATACACACGGCAAAGTGTATGTCCGGCCTCGACGCAGTGAGATACAAGAGGGAGCCAATCATGCTACGAAACTCCTTTTGATCAGTAGGCTCACCATCCTCATCAGGCTCGAGGACTGCAGTGGTGGCTATAGGAGTTAACACCGGCTTCCCGTCAGACATGTCGAAGCGCCTCAGGAAGTCCCGGGTGTACTTGCCTTGATGCAAGAAAGTGCCCTCTCGAGTCTGCTTGATCTGGAAGCCAAGGACGTAGCTCAACTCGCCCATCATATTCATCTCAAACTCTGTACTCATTATATCAGAAAACCGAGAGACAAGAGAATGAGAGGAGCCACCAAAAATGATATCGTCCACATAAATTTGGACAAGAAGAAAATGAGACTCATGGTGTCTGATAAACAGAGTTTTGTCTACTATGCCCATTTTAAAGTCATGGCTGAGAAGATAAGACTTGAGCCTCTCATACCATGCTCTGGGGGCCTGCTTGAGTCCATACAGAGCTTTGGAAAGCTTGTATACATGACTCAAAAATTTGGGGCTCTCGAATCCTGGAGGTTGCTTGACATAAACCTCTTCCTCAATATAGCCATTGAGGAATGCACTCTTGACATCTATTTGATAAAGCTTGAAGCCTTTGGATGCAGAAAATGCAAGTAGGATTCGGATAGCCTCTAGCCTAGCTACAAGGGCAAAGATCTCCTCAAAGTCAAGACCCTCAACCTGAGAAAAGCCCTGTGCAACTAGTCTAGCCTTGTTTCTAACTACAATCCCATCCTCACTCTGCTTGTTTTTGAACACCCACTTGGTCCCAATGACATTATGACCAGATGGGGGCACGACAAGCTGCCATACCTTGTTCCTCTCAAAGTTCTCAAGTTCCTCATGCATAGCATTAATCCACGACTCATCGGATAATGCATGAGAAACATCCTTCGGCTCAAAGGAGGCAACGAAGGCAGAGTGGAGGCAGAATCGACAAACTGATTTTGAGCGAGTGACCGCTCAAGCAGATCACCAATGATCCGATCGGTGGATGAGCTTCTGGATATGTCGGGGAGGACCAAAAGCGAGTGGCCTCTACCTCTTGAATGTAAGAGGTAGGAACAGAGCCACTCGGCCAAGGAGAGTCAAGGCAAGGGTGGTCTCCCGAGGTGCGTAAATGGAAACAGAGGCACCTCTGTGTAGAGGGGACTGGATCCGGTGGAACACAATCATGTCCATCATCCTCATCTTCCACAAAGATGGTCTCGGAGGGATAAGAAGAGCCTGAAACATCAGGTCTAGCTCCTGGGCTAGCCTTATTAAAGGTCACATCACAGGTCTCTATGATCCTATGCGCATCAACACTTCAGACTCTATAGCTACGAGAAGAAGTCGAGTAACCTAGAAAGATACTATCAGAAGAGCGAGACTCAAACTTATCTAGGTTACTAGACTTCAAAATAAAACACTTGCAACCGAAAACGCGAAAATGAGACACACTGGGCTTTCGCCCATACCTCAACTCATAAGAAGTGCAATGCAAATGTGCTCTCAAAAACACACGATTAGAAACATTGCAAGCAAGAGCTATAGCCTCACCAAAACTTCCTAGAGTATCAGACTCATCTAGCATCGTCTTGGCCATTTCAACCAGGGTCCTGTTCTTCCTTTCCACTACGCCATTCTGCTGAGGGGCGTATGGAGAAGAGAACTGATGCTCTAAACCAGACTCCACACAAAAACTCTCAAAGTAGGAATTCTTGAACTCCGTGCCATTATCACTGCGTATAGCTCGTAATGCACCTGAGAGCTCAATAGACAACCTACTGACCAAACCCCTAAAGTGAGAAAAAGTCTCATCCTTCGAGGCCATGAAGAATACCCAAGAGTATTTAGAAAAATCATCAACGATGACAAGAACATACCACTTCCCTCCTGCTGACTGCACTCTAGCTGGACCAACAGTGTCCATATGTAAAAGATGTCTGGTGCATCGGTCATCACTACTTGGATCGGAGGATGAGAAGCAGTAACCATCTTGCCATGTCGGCAAGGAGAGCAAACTAAGTCTTTGACCATCTTGAGTTTGGGCAAACCTCGAATGAGATCGTGGCTGCTAACTCGGGTCAAATGATCAAAACCAATGTGGCTAAGTCTCCTATGCCAGAAGGAGAGATCACGGGACTCAGAAGTAATCAAACATCGAAGAGAGTCTCCAGAAGAAGAAAAAATCATCACGAAAGACTCTCCCAAATCTAGAAATCCCGCAAACTAACCCTCCTGAAGAATCAAGGATTCTACAGGCATTACTCTTGAAGCTTACCTTGAAAGAGTCATCGATAAGCTGAGAAACAGAGAGCAGATTGTATTGCAGCTTACTTACTAAGGCAATATCTTTAAGAATGAAATTTTGGTTAATGCAGATGGTACCTTTAGCAATGACTCTACTTGAAGATGCATTCCCGAAAGTGATCAACTCATCACTGGGGGCTCGGACTAGGGAAGAGAACCATCGAGAATCTCCGGTCATATGACGAGAACAACCGGAGTCGACAATCCAAACATCTCCCTTCCCCATCCGACGAACCTGATCAAGACACAAGAGAGAAAGATGACTCAGTAATGGGATAGAGTGAAGACTTGGGAACCCAATACTGAACCACACGGCGCCTCAGAGTACCAGCCACAGAAGAAGACTGGACTCGAGTGTCTCTCTGCCGTTTAACCTTAACATGATCAGTAGCAACTCTTGTAGATGATCTAGGAGCTGGAACTGGGTTAGCCCACCGTGGTGCAAAAGCCAGACCATCCTAGTGAGGCATCCTAAATCTCC
The DNA here is from genome assembly GCA_036346275.1 of Otatea glauca. NCBI lineage: Eukaryota > Viridiplantae > Streptophyta > Magnoliopsida > Poales > Poaceae > Otatea > Otatea glauca. The sequence continues at coordinate 12,531,654 of CM070712.1, forward strand.
TACCAGAAAACACCTCACGCCGCTGATATCTACCTCGATGGGAAAAACGAGGAATATCAAAAGGACGACAGAAAGACTAACTACGAACAGCTCCAAGACTAAAACTCGAAGAACCAGCATGAAAACCGAGTCCCGGACGCGCCAAAAAAAAGCGACTCTCTAACTCGTCTAGAAGCGGTGTGTACCTTAGGAGCACTCAAAGTCCGGGATGACCCCGAATACCCTAAGAGCGAGAACACGCCACGCCGAGTGATCTTGGCGCTACAAGGTAAATCTACTAGGTGACCATCCTTCTTACAGAAGGTGCATATGTACTTCGCCTTGCTAGGGACAGAAGCAACAAGAGTAACACCCTTCTGGTTAGAAGTCCTATGGACAACCCCAGCAGACCTAAACACGGTGGTGCTCACTCGGGAGCTACCACAATCTCACCACTCTTGGAGCCGCGCACAATGGTGGGAGGATGCGCCGAGCGTGCTCAAGGGATCAAATCCTAGACCTTGATTGAATCTACTAATCTTGGATTGGTCTAGAATAAGATTGAGCTTCTTCTTGCCTCCTACAAACTTCTCGAGAGTGCTCATAAGATCGGCAATCTCGAAAGAAATAGGCACAAGAAGAACAGGGGAAGAAGAAGAAGAACCGTAAAGATGAGCTCTCTCAAGACGTGCATTTTCTCCTCAAAGACGGCTGCCTCAATCTTGAGGGCCTCACAAGAAACGCAAGACGCATTTCTAATTCTGTGGGCTTGGTCTTCTAATTTCTTCCTAAGCTCGACATGGATTTTATCCAAGTCCCCCTCAATCATAGAACATCGCAAGCAACTTTCTTGTGATTTATCTAGTAAGTCCTTAGCAAGTTGATCACACTTGACATTCAAAGCATCATTGTCAGGTTTTAGTTGCTTACAGCCCTCACATGAGCTGACTGGGTCCTTAGAAGCATGCAATTTAAGTTCATCATTTCTAGAAGAAAGCTTCTTAAGGTGCGTGCTCATGGCATCAATTTCAGCAAGCAATTTAGGGCAATTAGCACAAGAGGGAGTAGAGTGAGCATAAAGAAAACTAGCATCTACAGAAGGAGTATCAACAGATTCATTGCTAGCATTCTTCAACCTAAGACTATCTAGTTCAGACAACACACTATCATGCATAGTCCTTAGGTTATCTAACTCCACAAGCAAAGCATCACACAAAGTACAGTCATCAGTGACTCGGGAGGGAGAAGATCTAAGTGAAGCTAACTCCCGAGTCAAGGTACCTACTTCCTTCTCAAGCTCCGTACCTAGCTCTAGCTCTAGCATGAAATTTTCCTAATTGGCAGAAAGCTTCATTGAGCTGGTCATAGGAGGGTACCTCGTCCGTGTCGCTGTACAGCTCGGAGTCGCTGATGCCGTGGATGTCAGCCATGAAGCACATGCCGGAGAAGTCGTCACCGCCTTTCTTCTCTTGCGGATCATCCTCGCCCTCGTCGCTCCATGTCTCCGTGTCGGAGAAGTTGATGTTGTCAAGCGCGGCGAGGATGCGGTGGAAGAGCTTCTTGTTCTTGGAGAAATTGCGGTACTTCTTCTCGTGCGCCAGTTGACAAACTGGAGGCTTCTTGTTGTGGTTCTTGTCGGTATAGTCGTTCTTGCCCGAACCGTCAACGTCGTTCTTGCCCTTCTCCAGCTTGGGACAGTTCGCCCGAATGTGGTTGGGGCCACCACACTCGAAGCAGGTGATCATGCCACCTCTCTTCCTCTCTCTCACCCTCTTGTATGTATGAGAGAATTTGCGTGCAAGAAGAGCAAGCTCATTTTCTGGAAATTTTTTCAGTTGGTCATCGCTTAGCTCGCAAAGGGTGGGGAGGGAGAGACCGACAGAAGAATCAGAAGAAGATCCATTGGGATCGGTGACCAAAGTCATGGACTGAGATTTCGTCTTCCGAGAGACGGCATCGATCTCATGAGTCTTGAGGTGGGAATAAAGCCCGTCAAGAGTCAGAGTCGATAAGTCGGTGGTGTCCTTGATGGTGGTCACCTTCATCTCCCAAACTCGAAGGTCGAGTGCGATCAAGAAATGCCGAGCATTGTCCAAGTCAGGGTATATGCAACCAACTGCTCGGAGGTCGCTCAAGATCTTTGTAAATCGACCAAAACACTCGTCGAGACTCTCACCAGCGCGTTGATCAAACTTGTTGTACTCGCGCTTGAACTGGTCCTGCCTCACAGTCATGATTTGAGTAGAGCCCTCATGGTAAGCATCGAGGGTTACCAAAATCTCGTGAGCGGAGCGAAGGTGAGAAATCCTATCAAACTCACCGTGGCTAAGACCCTGTATGAGAATGTTCCTTACCTTAGCATTCGCCTCAACGTCAGCCATATTGATGGCCGTGACATTTTCATCAGCAGGAACCTCATACGGGAGTTTCACCTCCTGCTATATCAGGTAGCCCTGGGCAGTGATGTATGACTCCATCCGGGACTTCCAAAAAGGAAAATCAACTCCATTAAAGATGGGAGGCTTGGTGGAATATTTGTCCGTCGCCGTGGCTCTTGAGACCGGTCAAGATCTAGAAAGAGCAGAACCAGCTTTGATACCAATTGAAAGATCGAGATGGCGAACAGAGGGGGGGTGAATGGTCGCAAATAAATTTTCCCCCAAAATACTCCAACAAAAACCTCGACAAGATCGCTCAATGGAAATCGTGAAAAACCCGAAAAACTAGACAACTATGTGTACCTCTAGCTTGCATGGATAAGTACCATAAAATATGTGAGCATTTTTGAGTCATAATTCTGGTTGTCTAGTGTTCAAGATAAAGAGGAATCAATCTAACCCTTGCTTTTAGAAAGGACATCAATTCAAATCACAAAAGTCACTTTCAGAAAAGCAAAAGCAGAATTTCCAGAAATTGTCCTCAATTTGAACAGGAGGTTGGTGGGTTTCTGCAGCTCACAAAATTTTGAGAATTTTTCTCCCTATAAGTAGAAGAGTCATGAAGAACTCCACCAAATTTCTCCTCCAAAAGCCATACAGAAAAAATAAGAAAAATCGAAGAACACAGTTAGTCAAGAACTTCGAGCAGAAAGTTTGGGGCTCGGTTTTCACCTCATGGCGCCCAAACGGTGCAACAAGTGAACTCCAAAATTTTCTTACAGGTGGATATCATAGTTCCGCACCGCCTCCAAGAAGAATCACTTAAAAAGGATTTTTCTAGGTTTTTTATAAAAATCAAATACTAAATAATGAGCAAAGAACAAGTTCTGAATAAAGTTGGGACTTGAAAGAAAAGATGTATTCTACTCAATCCAAGAGTGCAAAAGAGATGTAAAACCATGTGAACACACTCAAAACATTCAAGATCAACAGCATTTAGATGGAGGGGAGGCAAATCCAAATTGCGTGAAAGTAAATTGCGAGAATGTAATTACGGGAAAGTAAATGCTGAATTTAAATTGCGTAAAGTAAAGACATAATGTAAATGCGCAAAATAAATTCAGAGTTGGATGGATAAAACTTTCATTTCTAGAAGGAGAGGTTACAAAGCCTCACTTTCATGTGGGCAAAACTCAAAGGAGCATTCAGAAACCTCAAAAACCTTCTAAGGGAGGAGGCTACCCATCCACCCCTATTTATACTACTCTTGGGCCACCTACCACCCTTGGATGAGTCCCTCAACCCAAGTGCACTCATCTAAGGGCTAGGATTAACCCGCACACACAGCAATGCAAGGGCTAACCCAAAACCCACACACATACCGGGTTTTCTTGCACGGTTTTCAAAGCATACTACCTAGACCCGCTAACCTATCAACTAGACCTCAATCCGACGGCCCTCATTGATCCACGTGTCATCTAGCTAGCATCATCTCCTTTCCTTGTCTTCTTGACATGCCCGGACTCCGTCTCCGATCATCTTCCGGCGATCTCCCAACCGTCTAGACCTCCGACGCTCCTCGCCTAGTCCCGGTCATCCTCCGCCTCACCATGACCTAGCACCGTCGCCCTGCAACCATCAAAGACAAGGAAAAACCTTTCACATAGCAATGCCCACAAAGATATTCAATGATTATCCAAAATCATTAATCGATCATAATTGCTCTCAATGGTTCGGTGCTACTACAACTAGGCCAGTAGCACTAAGAAGAGCACCCAACACTCAAATTGCTTCAAATCCAATTCAATTCAAATCAAACCAACCTCAAAACTCGTCAATTACTCATCACACAGAAGGATAGACCTCCACATGGTCTTTCAATCTCCCGCTTGATGAGTATATTGACAAACACATGAAAAGGCATAAGTTTTGAGTTTGAATAAGAGAGAAGAAAGCAATTTTGAATGCAAAGCCAAACTTGGTCCAGAATAAGGAAATAAGATCATGACCAAGTTGGCAGAAAAGAGATTTTAGAGCTAAACTTTAGAGAGAGCAAGTTTTCAACAAAAGCTCTAAAAGATCCAATAAAACTCACAAGGAACACTCGAATATGCTTATGATCATAAAAACTTGCAATTGTCACGAAGATCATAAGAACCAAAGTGGATTAACATTTTTCCTTTGAAGATGCATTTTCTACATTTTCTCCCCCTTTTGGCAATATAGGCATCAATTTTTTTTTATTTTCTCCCCATTTATATATGTATGCATAAAATGCATCATAAGTGAGCTTTGAGAATTATCCAAGTGATCATAAATGCAAGATATGACACCAAGCTAGTCAATTTAGAAAATGACTGAACTAGGATGTCTCCAAGAACAAATTCATTTTGCTCACAAGCTTTGTTTACAAGATTTTATTTTAGCAAGATTTGAACAAGTGCAAAACTTAGCAAAAGTTTCAAAGCTAGAAGCAAACACCACTCATAGGATCAAATGGAAAACCTAGAGTTCAACCTACTCAACACTTTGGGGAATCTTGAAGTGCATATAGAGTCCTTCGAGCTCATTTTTGAATTCATGCAAATTCTTCTTCTTTGATATTTTGAAAGACATTGCGGGGTGCAAATGTTTGACATTATTTGCATTCTTTACCAACTTATGTTTTAGTTATTTGCATTTTTTAATGATTGACTCAAGCCATGTTCGATCACCCCAAGAGTAACTCTTAAGAGAATGATCTTGGTCATACACGATATATTCCAAGATCATCCCTAGTGCAATGGGAGGCAGTCTCGAGAATATATAGTGTTGAGTTCAATTTTGCACAAAAGAGAGTCAAATTTTTCTTAATTTAGCACATATGAGCAATTTTGAAGGACTAAAATATGGATTAAGCAAGTTTCACCCATGTTGTTATAGGGACTCTAGAGAACCCCATAAATTCACAATTCATGGTAAAAATCTCTAGAGAAGAAACTTAACAAGAAAAAGTAACATGTTTTTCATAGCGCCGCAGAGATGCAAGGGAGCTATGACTCATATAGCAGTTATGACTATTCCATTCCCGATGCTCATGCACAACCTCCCACACAACGGGTCTATGAGTGGCACGACCCTATTTTTTGCACTTATTGGATTGATATGTGAATGTTATTGAAATGAAATGTTATTTGTTCGCATATTATTGCTAAATGCATACTTTACAACTTTAGATTGTCTAAAATATAACAAAGGTCATGCCAAAATTTTGTTTTATTTGTATGTTTCATTTCATTGTAACTCAATTTTTTACTAATATTCCGTTCATGTAGGACGAACATTACATATGTGTGACAATGGAAGAACGACGAAACTATACATACTTCACAACTTCAAATGAAAGGTATTAAAATGTAAATGGTGTTGAAATGGTAATGGTATTGGTATGTGATTATGTGAATGCCTATTTTTGCACTTGTTGGATTGATATATGAGTAGTATTGAAATGAAAGATTATTTGTTGACATATTATTGCTAAATGCGTAATTTACAATTGTCTAAAATATAGCAAAGGTCATGTTGAAATTTTCCATATTTAGGAGAGATTATACCGGAATTTTTTCGTATTTTTATGTACTTTTTTTTGTATGTTTCTTACAATTTTCCTTTTTTTAGCGTTTAATGGATTTTTACAAATTTTTCAATATTTTTTTGCAATTTTTCTGGTTTGTTTTGCATTTTTTCAACTGTCTTCGATTTTTTACGATTTTTGCCAAAAGCTGTTCGAAATTCGAGCATTTTTGAGTAGTTTTCGTTCATTTACCATAAAAATCGTTCACCGGTTTACCTAGATTTCAAATTCGTTTGACTTTACGAGCCGTTTGGTTTTCAATAAATTTTAAGCTAGTTTTTGTGGTTTTCGATGCCGCTGGGTCATCAAAATTTGGCCACGAAATGGTATTGTTAACTCTGCTGGGAGGTGCCCGGCCCATCATCATTAATTGCCGTTGTGCTTGAAGATATTCTTTGAGTCCTGACATCGGATTAGATGACTCGTTCCATGTTTCCTTGATGCAAAACATCCCTACATCGGTCCAAAACAAGGGTAGAATCGAAGTAATCAGGTTATAATCAAAGAACAAGACAGTAGTATATCGGTTTCTAGAACCCTATAATGCGCCAAAAATATTACCATATCGAACCAAATAAAAGGTGGATCGAGGTTGAAACTCAGCTTATATAAGTTTAGTAAAGAATCGAAGAAAAAATGGAGTAGATTTGAAGTTACGAGGCTTTGCGTTTTGGCGGCGCTGGAGAGAAAAACGGGTTTTGGAAGTGAAGGATGGACCAATGTTTGAAATCTCGTTTTCGGATGACATTTCGGAGGTGGCTGAAATCCGAAATCTCGTTGAGATCTCGAAATTTTGGATAAATCCCGGATGAAATACAAAAATAAAAATTCAAATCCATTTTTTTATTGAGAAACCGAAATTTCGGCCGGAATTCCTGAAATCTCGGCGAGATTTGCCGAGATTTTGGTGAATTTGCACCGAGCAAAAAATGTCTCAAACGACGTCAAATTTTTTTGAATTTTTTGTGGAGGTTTCCGACATATCAGTGACATTTCCGTCAAAATTTCAAATGATTATCAAGTCTAAGTATTTTAAAAATTCAAATATTTCAACTGTCCTGATAAAACGCTAATCGACAAGTTTGAACTGAATGAAAAATGGAACAAACCACGTTAGCAAATTTTGAATTTTTTTGTTCACAAGTATGATACATCATTAATGTTACCCTAAAATTTTAGATAATGATCAAGCTTTATGAATTTTTAAAAATTCGGACTGTACTACTGTCCTAATGAAAGCCTTACCGACAAATTTCAACAAAATGAAAAATGGTTTAAAACACGTTAGAAAATTTTAACAATTTTTGTGGATGGTCCTGTTATATCATTAATGTTTCCATAAAATTTACTATGATGATCAAGCTTCAATATTTTTCAAAAATTCTAATAGTTCTATGTCATAATAAAAGCCTGATGATCAATACATAGATTTGCTTTAGCAATTAAGAAAGGTTTAGAATTTTTGAAAATTTTACCAAAAGGTGCTAAGGAAATTCTTAAGATATCATAAAAATTTTGAATTATGATCACACTCTAGTGAATTTATAAAATTCTTACAAGGGAACTGTACCATTTATGCTCTTTCTGTTTTTGATTTTTGAAATATAACAAATGAAGTTCAATGCTTATATAGATTTGATTGAGCAAACAAAAAAGTTGATTTTTTAAAAAAAATTTATAGAATGGTACTGACACAATTCTTAAGCTCTCGTAAAAATTTTGGATCATGATCACACTCGAGGAAATTTATGTTCATTCTGTTTTTGATTTTTTAAAGATAACAATTTAAGTTCAATTATTTTGAAACTTTTTCTGTATGATCCAACACTAGTAAGTATACTAATATAAAATTTTAGTATCATGATCAAGCTTGTACAATTTTATAAAAATCTAACAATGTTTCTGCTAAAATTTTAAAACGTCTCAAAAATTCGGTTTGTCAACAAATTTTCATGGAATATGACTTTCTTAAGGGTTATTGGACCAAATCCGGCCATAAAATGTCAAAAACCGATAAAAAAAACCTGAGATTTTGATCAGATTTGGCTAAATCTCGCCCAAATTTCCTTAGATTACTGTAGCAATTTTTTTTTCATTTTTTTTTACCCCACCGTCATTTTATATCGGGGGCGCTATATTCAAGAGTACTTACAATAGTAGACATGACTGCTATCTTTATATTTTTCCATAGCATTTACTGATAAAACTGATGATAATTTTTACAATATATGGGTCAGGACTTAAATATGCAAATATGTTCCCTCTATTTATATCGCACTAGTCCAGGATCACGCTAGTTTACACAGGCTCAACATAGATGAATATCACAATCATACATAGTGGAAACATAATAAAAGACTTCATATATTAAATGTAAACTTGTTGGATGGTCTTATGGTCGAACTTACATGACTATGCCTCACAAAGCGAAATTGAATAACAAGTTAAACTGCAACGGAGTGAAAACATAGATAAACCTCTCAGTATACCACAGGCAACTGACATGGCTCACACCCTAAACATTCATCTCTTCCTGATACTCCTTCTCCAGAGCTGGTGTAGATACTTCCTCAATAGGTGATTTTGTTGTTGGCAAGGGTGAGTACTTAAAACACTCAACAAGTTGTGCACAGAATACAATTATAATATAACTATATGCAAAGCTTATTCCAATGGAATGGCTAATATGGTTATTTTGCAGTAAAGCAACACTTATAGTGAGTATAGTAAATAGATTGAAACGACAGTAAAACAAATAACAGTAATAGTAACTTTCATCATTTCTAAGTAAACATGGCATCCAACCCTAAGTCAAATTCAAAACTTCCATTAGCATCCAGCCTTCCCGTCCAAGTTTTTATTTTATGAAATCTAACACTTGACTGTAATTCCCAAGCATTGCTTACTACTGTGAGCATGACTATCCGAATAGATTTTATACTCCGCAGAGGTTATGTGCTTTACCCACACGACATGATCGTCTCTTGTTGCCATGTAATTAACACACTTTCTTTGGTGTGTCGGCAGAGAGATCATGACAAAACCTTTTAGAAACCTTTATCTCAACACTGACCCTCCCGTATCCGTACACTATCCCTTCCCTTAGCGCAGGTGAGGTTAGGATCGACATACCATTAGATTGATGTATGACTGCAGTACACCACATCCTCCGCTATAACCACACTTCCATGTAAGCACGCTTTTGTGTGATTATCCGCCTGAGGAATCACATGTCAAGATATTGGTAATCTTACTTAGTTAGGTCCGTCCCATGCCAAACATGTGGTTGCATGATTGACTCAGTTCAAAGCCTCGCAAGGTTAAGTCCTTAATTGACCGAGGAAAGACTTCCACAAACCCTCTGCCCTTCTGACCCACCTTGGCACAGTGCCCCTTGCCACTTACCTCAATCTAAATTATCTACCACCCCATTTGATTATCATGCACCACATGCTATCAACAAGTCAACATCGTTTCGTGACATACGTCACTGCAACTCAACATCATTGTGTGACAACACCCGACACACCTTTCATAATCATGTTTCATACTCCATTAGTCAAAATTCACTTTTGATATTCCAAAAGACATGTGTTGTACGTGGCATGGCTAAGCATACTAACACGATCTAACCAACCGATGTTGATTCCTAATATTAACCAACTAATAATGAACCATATGTTTGCGCGAGAATTTGGTAGGGTATGGCTAAATTGTCAAGCTAAGGATCAAGAGTCTTTTCTTGTAATCTGACTCTGATCAATAATGTTGCACATCGCCAATTGTTGATCACCTTTGATTACGAAAAATCAGGTTTGATTTTTCTCCGATCTTGCTGCGTGCCACCTTTTTCGAGAAATTCTACCTCTTACCATATAATTAGCTTTAATCGGCTGATTAGACTTATCGTTACCATATATTTTATCGGCCTTCTGGCTGTTTAGATCTTTGCTGATTGTCTCACTATATCGGCTTTGAGCATATTTTGTTTCTCTTACCGATTGTAGGATCAAATCGGTTGGCACGCCTCGAATCCTTGAACCCGACGTTCGTCGCGTGTGTTGTAGCCGATAGACCCCTCTCCACGTTTCTTGGCGCCAACACACTGTTGGCACTCCCGGTGGGACAAGATGTCTTCATCAGGAAAGTCAATTCCGTTGTCTGATCTCAATGCTGAAGCCATAATCGTCCCTACTCTAGACGATTTAACGCCAGAACAATGCAAAGAGATTGAAGATCGGAAAACAACACTTGAAGAGATGATGTTGGGCTGTTATCCGAAAACCTGATGCCGCGTTACTTAGAAGGCTGCATTGACGATGGTTAATGTCCTCGGTGACGATTACTAACGCCTCAGTAAGTCAATATGTGCCCGCACAAGCTGAACTATCGGCTATGATTAATCAGTCTGTGCACCATGCCTTGATTAACCAATCATCGGCTCTAGTCACAACTCTTAAGTCGATGATAGCTAATAGCATAAAAACAATAGCTCAAGAGTTGGCATCGGCCGGAAGCTTGCTTGATCTAGTGCAAACACTGCTGAATTACCCTGTCTATCCGGTAGCACAAAACACTCAAAGCTTTGTAGCCGATCCTAAGCCATCGGCTATGACTTCACCTCTTACTATGATGCCAACCCAACTTACTGTTGTGTTGCCGCGAGATCCTCGTGCAACTAGGGTTGCGCACTATCAAGCCTATACTGATGCTGCTAAGTTGGATGTGTCAGCCAGCTTGCCACCATTAGCTCCGTTCTACGCTTTTCCCCAATCGGTTCCACAGCTGATTGAACCTAACAGACATCCGCAATACGCTGAGCCGATTCCATAAAGGAATCCGGCCCTATTCAAGGTTGTAACGTACTCGGAGCCCTTTGTTCTGGTGCCAGAGCCGACTGCTAGGAGGAATAATGGATATGAACAATTTCCTCAGTACGCATCGGCTCAAACAACTCATCAACCCGAGCTTACGCTCGAGGGGCAGAATGACAATTACGATCATAATTGGCAGACTCCTAACACCATGTTGGCTAATACCGTTAATTAGGTTGACCAAATATCTACCGTATTGATAGGTCAATTCAGCATACAGCCTAAGGGGAAGGTTATCGGCTACTGAAAGCCATATCTTGATTATACCGACCGCATGCCTTACCCTAACAATTTCAACATTCTTGATTTTGCAAAGTTTTCTGGGATGACTCTGCGTTGGAGCATGTCAAACATTTTATTGCGCAGTGTGGTGAGGCTGCTCAGTCCGACGGGCAAAAATTAGGTTATTCCCATTATCTCTATCAGGAGCTGCTTTTACGTGGTTTACCAGTTTACTCCCAAATTTGGTTCACTTTTGGACCGATTTGGAAAGCCGATTCCATGAGTACTTTTTCTCGAGCAATCTAGAACTTAGGATTTTCGACTTAAGCACTATGCGCTAGAAGTTTGGAGAATCGGTAACAGATTATATTAAGAGGTTTAGGGAGGTGAGGAATTGGTGTTTTAGCGTCACTTTACTCGACAACCAGCTAGCCGATTTGGCCTTCCAGGGGTTAATTCCCCAACCGAGGAAAAAATTTGGCGAATAAGAATTCATCGATTTAAGTCATCTGTTGTATAGTGTATCAACTCAAGAAGGCCGTTTTACCGATAATAGGACCTTTAGGGACAAATTCAAGACTAATAACAACAATAGGGATAAGGAAAAGGCTAAAGTTAATCTCGTTGACTACTGTTCAAGCGAGTCTTCTAAAGACGACGAGGCTGAGATAAATATAGTCAAATGGGTTAAGGGATCTAAGAAGTCCTTAGTCTGTTCTTGGCTTAAGCCGACTAAGAATAAGTCAAATAAAATACGCATTTGATGTTTCTAAGCGTGATCGTATTTTTGACCTACTATTACAAGAAAAGATTATACGGTTGCCTGAGGGACATGTCATACCATCGGCTGGTGAGATCAAAAAGCGAAGGTATTGCAAGTGGCATCATTCTTTTTTTCATAATACTAACGATTGTAATATTTTTTGGCAGCAAATACAATCGGCTATAGAAGACGGTCGACTAAAGTTTGCAGAGGATTCGACGATGCAGGTTGATGCCAATCCTTTTCCAATATACATTATTCAATGCTCTGGAAAAGGAAAAGAGCTTATGCAAGATGAAGAATCAAAGATTGCTCGGCATGTTAATATTTAATCGACTTCTAGCGGCAAGGAGACCCTAAAAATTATGGTTGGTTTACTACAGATAGAGACCGACCGTGAAGGAAAAAGCTCAAAGACCGTTAAACCTAAAGGTGACCCGCAAATCAGCAAATGGTATAAGGCGGAGAGATTATCACCACCACGACAACAGATTAACAAGCCCAAGCTGACTTTTTCTCAATTTCTTGAAAAATACGAAAGGAGAAATAATAGGCCATGTTATCCTGTGCGTCGGCCAGACAACTTATACTGGCCTGATAATTTGGAGAGAGCTCACCAGCTATACCCCTTCTGGCAATTTTGTTGGGAGTGGGGATCGGCTTTGCCATCGCCGTACACATGCCCGATGGAACATTACCCTCAAAATGATTGGCCAAGGCGATCGGCTAAAGATAGAATATCTAAGCTGGTCAAGACTATTATGATAAAAGTCAGAGAAAGCCAATCTATGAAAGGATTTCTGAACCAAATCAGGCCCAAGTAAAAGTGGAAGAAGGGTCAAGCTCTGCGGTTCAGGTTGATCTGGCTGGAAAAATAAGAAAGCCAATTGAACCAAAGCCGAGGTGGTGTCCTCTGGGTCTTAGCCGATCGCAACACAGACGACTTCAGTGGCTAAGGACCCAAGAGATGAGGGAAGCCGAACAAGAGAAATAGAGTGATGAGGCTAAAGGATGTCTCGATGTTTTGGTGAGATGGATAACTATCGATTAGTGGAGACGACCCTCACAATCCAGGCGACGACCGAAACATGACTGACGCCAAGCAATCGCTGAACCAAACTCCGAGTTGTTATCAACCGTGCCAAAACCCAGTTGACTTGATCACGAAGATCAATTCCTGCAAGCAATCGAAGAACAAGCAAGAACAAAGCAAAAGCAATCTAAAATTGCAAATATAATTGAAGTATTGATGTGGGGTTCCAAAGTACGGTATTGCTGTTGATCTCGTCAAACAAGAGAATACATAATAGTTTTACCAAGGAAAACTACAACTAAACAAAACCCAAGTTATTTTGGGGTACTCTCTTGCTATATATAGGTAAAAGAGAAAGGGGATTTGGTCAGCACAAAGGAGAGGCCGAATAAGACTCTTACAAGGCCCAAGGCCCAAGTTTGACTCAGATTGGAAAGTTGACCTGACTTGTTTTGTTGATTGCGAAGTACTCTGAAGGAATTTATAGGTGGGGTCAAATCTATTGGAAAGATCTCGAAGTAAGTCAAGTGCAAGAACTCTGCAATTGGACACCGTATACAAAAGTTATACTCGTTTTACTTTAAGATGGTATCTGGAGGCCGAATTGGATTCCAAAATGTGATGGATTTGATATCTCTCTTTTCTTGGCCCAAGAATGACGTGTTGGAGTTGGTCCAACCAGGTGTGGTTGTATCCGTAGTAGTGATGTCCTCATCACAGAGAGATCAAGTTTTCAATGACCTTCGGCCGATTAAAACTATTAAAAAGGAGTGGAGAAAAAAGGAGCCGGTTGAAGAAAATTTTGATTCAGTCAATGACTTAGATTCACCTGTGGTGCAGGATGACACTCCACCGATGGATATCAATATGGTGTTTACATTACCGGCCAAGTTCAAAATAATAATTGTATCGGCCAAGGAGACATTTGCTCAATTGTGCTTAGGGGCTCAAGATGCAGTCTTCGAGAAGCCTCAAGATGCTCATCGGCATCTAAAGCCATTATACCTAAAATGGCATATTAATGGCAAGCCGATATCAAGAATCCTTGTTGATGGTGGAGCAACTGTCAACTTAATGCCATACACCACCTTCAAGAAGCTGGGTAAGTCCGATGAAGATATTATTAAAACTAATATGGTTTTAAATGATTTCACAGGCGGTCCCACCGAGGCAAGGGGGGTCATGGTAACAGAATTAACAGTCGGCAGCAAAATATTGCCGACTGCTTTCTTTGTAGTATCAGGCGTACACTGATGCAGCTAGACTAAATATGTCGGCTACTTTGCCGCCGTCAGCTCCGTTTAATATTTTCCCACAATCGGTCTCACAGTCGATTGAACAAATTAGGCCCGTCGGTGCAAGAGCCGATTCGCGCCAGAATCCGGTCCCTCATAAGGTGATAACCTACGCAGAGCCCTTTGTCCCTGTACGAGAACCACCGGTTAGGAGGTACGATGGGTATGATCTGATGAGGACATCCCAACCAAGGATACAATCGTTGCCCCTTCTTCTTCTACGACTGCTACTTAGTCCCCGACCGTCGCTGTTTCGGCCGCTACTTCGTCTATGACGTCTGGAGGGCTTAATCCGGAAGCAAGTCCTTTCCATCCACCTTTGCTGGACCAGCACGCCAAGTACATCCACCGAGGACAGCCCACGTGCCAAGGAAGGCCCAAGATAAAGCCCAATTCGTCGCCAAGTCCGGTTCGGCCATCCAGGAGCAGCAGTACTTCAAACGGATGCCACGGCCACATCCGAACTCCGTTTTCGACGTTCGACAACTCGTTTGAAAGGTATCAAGATAACCTTTCTAATGGATCTAATCCCAAGGCCAAATTCCTAGTGGAGGGAAGGGAAATCATAGAACAATCTCACGGGATAGAAATTCCAGATGCTGCGCCACCTTTCTTTTGGGCCCAAGGCCCATGTACTTTTAGGGTTCCACCCCTCCTTTGGCCGGTGCCCCTTTCCTGGCTGCCGCACCCCTCTTGGGTGCCCCCCCTTGTGTGGTACCCCTTTATATTGGGTTCTCACCCTGTTCTTGCTTTTAGGTTTTGTTGTGTTTTGGTAGACCCGTGCAGCGCCCCTCCTCGTGTTTGCGCGTGTCGACTAGACCGCCCGAGCCGGGAAACAGAACCTCAACTTGTTCTCTTTGTTTGATTTCAATACTACCTTTTCGGTTTGCTTTATACTTTGTTCTTGCGGGTTCTCGTTTTCTTGCAGGAACTACTGATCATTGGATCTTGTATCTGTGTGGATTTGGCATTGTGATTGCGAAGCTCCCAACCTGTTTGGTAGGAAGCCCTAAATTCGGTGCCATCAACACCTCCAAATCGACGTATCATCATCTCACCGAAAGGTCGGGATCGCCGTCCCCATCAAGTTGGTATCAGAGCTCAAGGTTGCTCGGTGAGATTTTCCATCATATTTCGTTTTCTACCTAGAGTCCAGAAAATTTGCCCCACAAAAAAAAAGATTTGTCCCTTTGTTCAAGCTAATTTGTGCCCTAACTTTTACTACTTGTTCTTGGTTTGTTGAATCGTCAGTTGCATATTCGTGTCTTTGCTGGTTTTAGAGTCTAGTCCCGTTAGAGTTTCGAGTTCAAGTCACGTTTTGGTCACAATTGCTTTCGCATTGGAGTCAGTTTCTGCTAGTTGATCAGATCGGGACTCTCGGTGGTTGCTGGAGATCAGAAGAGAAGAGAAAAAAACCGCACAGATTCAATTGCAAAAAAAAAACAAAGTTCAGAAAGAAAAAAAAGAGAGGAGGAAAAAAAATACGAGAAGAGATCTCTTTCCCTAGTTGGGTTCGGTTCGGTTGGCAGGAGATAAGGAAGGTATCTGTTTGATTTAAGAAAAGATCGAGAGAAGGAAAGTGTAGCCTTTATTTTGCTTAGGTCTGGCTTTGAAAGGAAGGTATAGGCCGCCCCTCTCTGGTTTTGCATCCAACTTTCCTTTTGAAGTGGATTCGGATCCCCTCCGGACACCCTGCACGAAAACTGCCATAACTTTTGCATACGGCCTCCGATTGGGCTGTTCGAGTACTCAAAACGACCGGAACGAAAAGCTACATCCGAAAATCCAGCTCTGATTGGGTTCTCGAGGCCCCAAAAAATTCGTTCGACCCCAAAAAACATCGTTTAGGGCCTCAAAACGACCCTGGAAGTTCAAAAAAATTCGACTGTCTCCGTTTCTGCTGTAATTTTTGCTGTTGGTGATTAGGCTCACGTCTCTAGTACAATCTAGCCTAGGATCAGCACTGTACTAATTTTGAACGATTTTTCAGCTTGCTTTGGTTCAGTGGTACTAGTTCCTCCTTTGCTACATATTATTGCCTGTCCAAGCTCCACCATCTTCTAACCACACAGGTTCCGGAATTTGCAATCGCTTGCCACATCGAGGACTTGTAAGAACTTGGTAGAAGCGTGAGCGTGTGTGGGGCTTACCACTTCATACGACCTAGTAGTCTATAGGAGCTTTCATATCTGTGTGAAGTTTCTTTGTTTCTATTAACTATGGCAGGTAGTCCAAGCAATCGTGGGAGTAACGTCGGCAGTGGGAGTGAACATGAGGACCGCCTCACGCCAAAGGAACGGCGTTGGGTCATTCATTTCGAGAGGATGCACAATCAGCATGAGATGCGAACTCGTGACACTCTTGATGCGATTCAGCACAATTGGCACCCTCATCGAGCTTCAAGCACGCCTAGCACAACTTCTTCAAGGTGCTGCCCCAACAATGGTGCCACTGGTCATGCTTTGGGCCAACGCGGTGCTCCACGGTTGCCCTCGCATTTTAAACGGGTGGATCAAGAGGAGAACAACTACGCCCCGATACCGAGGGGCGACTACAGGGTAAATGTGAACAACGACCGACCTCATCGTCGACTCGGAATAACAGTGAGGTATGGCTAGAAATCAACATGATCAAAGGGAAGAACGTGATGATTCTATGGCAAAAATGAAATTTACTATGCTTCCTTTTGATGGTGCTTATAATCCTGATGTCTATCTAGATTGGGAGTTGGCGGTAGATCAAAAATTTTCTTGCTATGACTTCTCTGAGCGTAGAAGGGTGCACGCTGCCACTAGTGAATTTACTGGTTTTGCATCTATTTGGTGGAAAGAACTTTGTAGAGCCAACCGTGATGTACCTACAACTTGGGATGGGTTGAAGCGTGTCATGAGGGCTAGATTTGTTCTTACATACTATGCTCATGATTTATTGAATAAAATGCAGCGCTTTAATCAAGGTGATAAAACGGTTGAGGAATATTATTAGGCATTGCAAATTGGCATGTTGCGCTGTGGGTTAGAAGAGGGTGAAGATGCAAAAATGGATAGGTTCTTGGGTGGGCTTAACCGAGAGATACAGGATATACTTGACTATAAAGAATACAATTCTATCACTCGTTTGTACCATCTTACTTTGAAAGCAGAAAGGGAAGTGCAGGGTCGACGATCGACAACGCGAGGTAATATTGGAGGCTCTTCCACGTCCAAGTCAGTCCAGATCCATACCAATGCATCATCTTCCATACCTGGACGTGTACCTACACCCGCTGTTCCAACTACTTCGACGTCATCACACACTCCGGAGGCAAACAAGTCAGTCACACTTCAAGCACCCGCCAAGAGTGCTTCCTTAGTTGCCTCCACCGGTCGAACGCGGGAAACACAATGTTTTCGATGCAAAGGAATGGGGCACGTGATGCGAGACTGTCCTAATCAACGTGCTCTAATAATAAGAGAAAATGGTGAGTACACTAGTGACAGTGACATTGATGAAATTGAATATGCTCTTGTTGCCACTAATACTACAAAGCCAGCAGAAGAGATTATCACTTCTGCAGCATCCGATAAATATCTGGCTCTTGTTGTCGCACATGTACTTAGCGCACAGCCTGCACGCGATGAACAAAATCAACGCCATAATATCTTTCGGACAAGGTGTGTGGTGAATGCGCTATTTGTGCATGTCGTTGTTGATGGAGGTAGCTGCAACAATTTTGCGAGTGTAGACATGGTCGAGAAGCTTGGCTTGACCACAAATCCACTTACTCAACAGTATGAAATTGAATGGCTCAATTCCACAGGTAAGGTTCAGGTAACAAAAACCGTTCAAGTACCTATCTCGATTGATTCTTATCATGATAATGTTGTTTGTGATGTTGTACCCATGGATGCTTGCTCTCTTTTATTGGGTAGACCGTGGATCTATGATATGGATGCTACACATCATGGTAGGACCAATGAGTATAGTTTCTTGTATAAGGAAAAGAAAATCATTTTGAAACCCATGAGCCCTACAGAACTAAGAAACATTGATGTTAAAAGAGCTCAAAGAGAAAAAGAAGAGAGTGAAATTAAAAGTGTAGCTAGTAAATCAACCCATTCAACTACACCAGTTGCTCAAAAACCTGATCTTAAGTTGAAGGGTAAGGTATTGTTGGCTGCAAAAGTTCTCTCACAAGATAACATGGATAGTATAGAACCATTGCCATTCTCTGTTGCTTTGTCTTCTGTTATTACTAATACTTTGAAGGATAATGAGATGGAGTCGAGTACGACTCCAATTCAAGAAGGGGAGGATGATGAGGACATCCCAACCAAGGATACAACCGCTGCCCCTTCTTCTTCTGCGACCGCTACTTCGTCCCCGACCGTCGTTGTTTCGGCCGCTAATTCGTCTATGACGTCTGGAGAGCTTAATCCGGAAGCAAGTCCTTTCCATCCACCTTTGCTGGACCAGCACGCCAAGTACATCCACCGAGGACAGCCCACACGCCAAGGAAGGCCCAAGATAAAGCCCAATTCGTCGCCGAGTCCGGTTCGGCCATCCAGGAGCAGCAGTACTTCAAACGGACGCCACAGCCACATCCGAACTCCGTTTTCGACGTTCGACAACTCGTTTGAAAGGTATCGAGATAACCTTTCCAATGGATCTAATTACGAGGCCAAATTCCTCCTGGAGCAAAGGGAAATCACAGAACAACCTCACGGGATAGAAATTCCAGGTGCTGCGCCACCTTTCTTTTGGGCCCAAGGCCCATGTACTTTTAGGGTTCCACCCCTCCTTTGGCCGGCGCCCCTTTCCTGGCTGTCGCACCCCTCTTGGGTGCCCCACCTTGTGTGGGTACCCCTTTATATTGGGTTCTCACCCCTGTTCTTCAGCTTTTAGGTTTTGTTGTGTTTTGGTAGACCTCGTGTGCGTCCCTCCTCGTGTTTGCGCGTGTCGACTAGACCGCCCGAGCCGAGAAACAGAACCTCAACTTGTTCTCTTTGTTTGATTTCAATACTACCTTTTCGGTTTGCTTCATACTTTGTTCTTGCGGGTTCTCGTTTTCTTGCAGAACTACGATCATTGGATCTTGTATCTGTGTGGATTTGGCATTGTGATTGCGAAGCTCCCAACCTGTTTGGTAGGAAGCCCTAAATTCGGTGCCATCAACACCTCCAAATCGACGTATCATCATCTCACCGAAAGAACGGGATCGCCGTCCCCATCATGATCAAAACCAACAAAATCCGTCGGCTCAGTCTAATCGGCAGCTAGAGTGTGTACTCGGGGGGCAGAATACTAGTCATGATCATTGGCAGAGCCCCGATGTCTTGTCGGCTAACAACATTAATTGGGCTGACCAGATTTCTGCCGTGTTGACAGATCAATTCGGCTTACAAGCAAAGGGTAGAGTCATCGGCTATAGAAAGCCGTATCTGGATTATATAGATCGCATGCAATATCCACATAATTTTAAAGTTCCTGATTTTGCCAAATTTTCTGGGAATGACTCGGTCACAACCTTAGAGCACGTCGGATGCTTTATCGCTTAGTGTGGCGAGGCAGCTCAGTCCGACGGGCTGAAAATCAGATTATTCCCATTGTCTTTATCGGGAGCTGCTTTCACTTGGTTTACTAGTTTACCTCCAAATTCGGTTCATTTTTGGGACGATTTGGAAAGCCGATTCCATGAGTACTTTTTCTCCGGCAGTCTGGAACTAAGGATTTCAGATCTAAGTTCTGTCCAATAGAAGACCGGGGAATCGGTAAATGATTATGTTAAGAGATTCAGGGAAGTGAGAAATAGGTGTTTTAATGTTACCCTGCCTGATAATCAGTTGGCCGATTTAGCTTTCCAGGGGTTGATACCCCCATTAAAAGAAAAATTCGGTGAGCAGGAATTCACCAATTTGAGTCATCTCCTACAACGTGTATCAGCTCAAGAAAGCCCTTTCTCCAATGAAAAGGGCTTCAAAGATGAATTCAAGAATTACAAAGACAAGATACAATCAGCTATAGAGGATGACCAACTAAAATTTTTAGAAGAGCCGACGATGCAGCTGGATGCTGATCCTTTTCCAATTAACATGGTCCATTGCTCTAAAAAGAAGGAAAAGCCGACACAAGATGCATAGCCTAAGGATCAAATTCATATATCATCGGCTATAAAAATGACGTGTCAAGCCGATGTACAATCAAATTCTGATAGCAATAAGACACTCATGATTATTGTTGGCTCTATACAAATAAAAACCGACCGTGAAGGGAAATTTTTTAAAACAATCACACCAAAGGGTTATCAGTGAGAGAGCATTGCCACCACGTAGCCGTCTAAGTCGGCCCACTTTTTCCCAACTACTAGCAAAATATGAAAGGAGGAATGAAAGGCCATGACGAAGTCCTCCACATCGGCCAGTTAATGAATATCGGCCAAGCGGCCCTGAAAGAGCTCACCAACGATGCCCTTTTTGGCAATTTTGCTGGGAGAGGGGATTAGCTTTTCCATCACCAAGCACATGTCCGATGCAGTATTACCCATATCAAGGTGATAGGCAGCGATGGTCGGCTAAAGATAGAATTTCTAAGCTGACCATAAGTCAGAAACAAGACCAAGATGAAGGGTCTAGCACTGTGGCTAGAATGGATATGGTAGGAAAAATATGTAAGTCGATCGAACCAAAGCCGAGATGGTGTCCTCCAGGTTTAAGCCGATCACAAAGAAGAAAGCTTGAGCGGCTAAGGACCCAAGAGATGAGGGAAGCTGAACAAGAAAAACGAAGGCATAAAACTTTTAATGAGCTTCATCCGATTAAGATTGCGAGAAAAGAGTGGAGGAAGAAGGAATCGGATTCGGCCGATGATTTTTGTTCGACGAAGCCGATCTAGACTGGAAAATCATACCACCCGTTAGCTCGAGAGATAGCCGATTTGGTAAGGGATCAACGTGGGATCATGTAGTGTGCGTCGGTTTGTCCAAGGTACTGGTTAGATCTTGATTGGCTAAAAGTCAAATACGAATATACGATTTGGCCGATTACCGACCTGAAAGCCAAATTAATTCGATGCAGTTAAAATTTGGCTATGATAAGAAAATATATGTTCAAGTCGATGATGAAAATTTTTGGAAGATAACATGTTATCTCCCAAAAATGGGGGGCATATGTTTGCACCAAAATTTGGTAGATAGGGTCAGAATCGATAGTCCAAGATCAACAAGATACGACCAGGATACAGATTGAAGATATTTGGAAATAGAACAGGTTGTTAAGGAAAGCACCATCCAAATAGAGGCCGATACAGATTCTACTCCCAACGTGTTGTACCAGGATTCTATCGGCTAATGGGTATAAAAGAGGTCTAGAGGTGATCAAAAAAGCTGACCAGAGCCAATCAACCAATTCGTGTCTACTTTTCATCTATTTTTCCTGTCGACTAGGAGTAGTTCTTGTAATTTAGTCTTTATAATTCGATCTTGATCAATAAAGTTGCGCATCACCGATTGTTGATCTCCTTCAAATTACGCCCCAGGTTTGATTTATTCTGATTTTGTTGCGCATCGCCTTCTTCAGAATTGATCTACCTTTATCCTCTGATTAGCCTTAATCGGCTAATTGGACTTATCTTGTTATCTTGATCTTAATCGGCTTCAACCTGATTGAGTCTAAGCCGATTGATCATTACGATCGGCTTTGAGTGAATTTTATATTTTTACCTTGTCGATTACAGGTCAAATCGACTGGCACGCCCTGAACCAGGTGTTCATCTGGTGTGCTGTTGTCAGAAACCCTACTTCAAGTTTTTGACGCCAACACATGGCCATGCATTTTCCGGAATCCAACCACTCGAGAGGCCTAGAGATATCTCTCCCGATACATGGAGGGGCAAATCCTGTCTTGATCGACTACGCCTCGCAGTATGTTTCATGACAAACCCGAAAGCCATCTTTATAACTACCCAGTTACGGAGTAGCGTTTGATGACCCCTAAGTAAGCCATTACGCATCTTGAGAACATGCGATAATCTCAAGTCGAAGGATATAGCATACACATCGTATATGAGACCAACTGATGACATGAAAGAATACAACGTTCTCGCAATGTCTCAAGGTGGGTCGATTCAACTCCATGTTCTTCAACATGTTTTCATATTATTGGTTTGATATCTCCATATCTATGACTTGTGAAACATGGTCATCAACCAATACATATGCTAGTCTATTCATATGTGTCCTCATATGTTTATTGACTAGGGATCACTTTTAGAATGAACATCATAAAAATGAATATAGAGTTTCACAAACAAGTCATGTACTTATTAATCAATATCCATGATGTTATTCAAAGAACAATATCATTGTTTATGAACATTTATGGAAATATAATCATATCTATGATTGTCTCTAGGGCATATTTCCAACACCCGGAGCCAATGTTACAACAGCCGACACATCCACGGAGACATTGAGGATCCGTTGTATGTCTGTAGGATAGCTATCTGTGCTGATTTATTCGTCATCCTCTAAGTTCGATAAAATAAAACCGAGCAAGGAATCCACTGGCTTTGAGGGCTTGGAGGCAAGAGCGATAGGAGCAGGAGGTGTCGACTGAGAGGTTGGAGGAGGGAGCTCTGTCTCAGTGGCTGGGAGATCAACTAGAATGTTAGCCACTTAAAGTGCAGGCTGTAAAGGAGTAATTTTGTTAAGGATAGCTGATGGGAAGCATGGTGAAATTAATGGTTGCGATTTCTTACCCTATCAAAAAATGACCCACAAGAGGAGTGATCGCCTGATCCCTTTTTAGCAGGAGGACCCCTAGAGGTGACAGCTTTCTTTGTCCACACGAATTTCTTTTCTGTTAAGGGATAAGTTATGAGAATCAGTTTATATAACGAATTAAGAAAAAATTGGATTGAAAGCTGATGAAATGCAAACTTGGTTGCTGCTTCTCAAGGTTTGAAAGTGAGAGGGCTTGAACGCCGAGGGTACCCGATGAGTACCCAGCCAAAACCGTCGTGGTAGGATGTGGCCGTTTGCTTGACTGGCCAGCGCTAGATGAATTGGCTGGCTTCTTGCCCACTGCCTTAGTCTACAAAATTAAGAAAAGCCAATTAATCAATGCTAAAAATACTCGAAAGGAATTGGTAAGTACAAATATAAATGTAGCCGATACCTTGCTGGTAATATTCACTATACTTGTGTTAGTATAGCCTGAAGAGCTAGCGCTACTGCTAGAGCTTGAATCACTACTAGCGGAGTTAATGGACGCCGACTCAACAAAAGGCCGAAAAAATTCGGCTGCCAGAGCCGATATAGTGCGCTCAGCAAGAAATAGAACTGTGTAGATAGCCGACCACTAGCTGATGTAATTGTCTACCCTCTGGGTTTGTAAATTGAAATGTGGCAGGTTTAGAAGTTGAAGATCGTTGGCCAGGTGCAAGGCAATGTTGGCGCTGGATAAACGGTGGAGCCGATCCCTTGGCTTGATCCGATTGAGTAATTGGAAACTTGGGCATACTTGACCGAATCCTAACTGTTTGGCATACAAGGATGAATGGTATAATTTGTATGAAGGATGATAAGTTCTATTTCTTGTGTGTAAGCCCACAGAAAGTACACTTGGTGATATAAGGATCTTATATATATTCAGTGTCTCTATAGACTTTTCATCACTGTCGGCTGCCAATTGAAGAAAAGAAGGCCAAGGATAGCTGTCGGCTTCTTATAGCTGAAAAAGTCATTTTGGCTGAAGTCTGATTGATCAAGCTGAAAGAAAAAAAAGCCAAGAATCTCCTTGCTCTGATGGGGTAAGTTTGGGTTGGGTGCGAGAGAAAAGGATAAATTTTTCGCTGAAAGATTGGCTATCTCTAAAACCGGGCTCTTGGCCCTCTAGAGTTCCTTCTAGAGGGTAAGGAGTAATTTCGGCTGAGTCAATATTAAATGATTGGCTAAAGATATAGTATAACTAGACCTGAATGAAACACAGAGGACCGCCAATGTTACCGACCGAATACTGGCCCAATTCAGTAAAAAGCCGACTACGGATGATGTGCATCATCTGGAAGACAGCTCCTAAGAAGAGTTTCCCTAGTGCTAGCCGATGACCCTCGACTAACTGCTCCACTATCACCTGATATACTTGCGTTGGCCCAAGTAACGCTCCACAGAAGAGGAAGCAGTCCAACCACATGTTCAAGAAAGCGGCGTGTTCCTTATTCGACACTGAGCTAACTCCTTGGTTGTCACTAATGTACTTGTTCCAGCCCTCTCCCTTTGAATGGATCAGCTTATGTATGGGATTGGCACTAAAAGCCGACAATTGATCTTTGTCTGGCCTCAAGCAGCTGAGTTGTGCTACATCCAAAAGAGTTGGTCCTATTGGACCAGTTCTAAACATAAGCGCATTAAGCGTATCCGACCAGAAATAGCTGGTTGTGGTCACTAAAGACTTAGTGGCTTCTGGATCGGCTAGTGACAAAGGAAGGCACTGGGCTATTCCCACTCTTTCCCATATTTGCTTTTCTGAGCTGCTATCCGATTATACTAGTTTCTCCAGCCTTTTAATACTATCGGCCAGGCCCTAAAGCTTTTGCTTCATCCCTCTAAATTATACTCAGGAGTTGATAAGGGGAGACGGGGTAACACTTGCTCTATGATAACCAACGGGTCAGTGTTTCCTAGCGACCCTAGGAAATATTGATCATTGCTATTGGAGATCGGAATGAGTACCTAGTGAGGATCCATTCAGCCGATCTGAAGAAGAGGATGAGTTAGTTGGCTGATGAGAGTTGCTGGACAAGGTGTGAAGTGCAAGGTCAAAGATGAAGCCAATTGAAAAGGATCCGAGAGCTTGAGCGTATGACAATGACGGTGAATGGTGGCTCATATTTATAGCAAGGTAAAAAATGAAAAAAGGCAGGAAATTTTTACGGTGGTATGCGAACGGTTAATGCAAAAGATACACATTCAGATCTTTGCAGCGCCATAAATGGTACGGTTACCAATGAAGATTTTGTATTAAGCCGATGATTTGTGTCGGGGCCCGGATTTGCAAATCCGAAACCCTCTATGTATACTGCACTAGTCCAAGATCACGCTAGTGCACGCAGTAGAAACATAGATGAAATATCATTCCATACAATGAAGTAACTAAGAAAGAGGCAAATTATTATTAAATAAAGTAGCAGACCTTACGGTCAAAGTTTACACCACTATGCCTTAAGGACTTAAGAAACAAATAAACTATTGCAGCGAAAACAAAATAACTTTGGCCATTCGACATGCCACAGGCAATTGTCTGGAGAAACGCCTTTCTAATCCACGTAGTCTTCATAATACTCCTCATAGGATCCAATATTTCCTGATTCATCCTCAGCAACTGATCAACAAAGGCGTAAAGCCGTTAGTACAAAAGTACTCAGTAAGCCGCAGGAAAATGATGCAATATATTCATACAGGCTTGACAAAGGATAGACATATGGTTCTTTTGCAGAAAGCAATAACTTAAATTTAAATACAGTAAATAGATTGAAAGCATATTTATGAAAATATAATAAATAACTGGTAAATTAATGGTAGACAACATGAACAAAATGGTGAGGCATCACCCTAAACCATCTAAAACAATTATCAAACCACTAAATTCAACAGTATAACTTTAGACAACAAAACAAGGGTGAACTCCCCATTCACATCCCAACAATTCCATATTCCCATATTTTATGAAACACTCTATACCTCATGTGAAATTCCCGGGCATGTCCATGACCGTGGGCACGGCTATTCGAATAGTTTTACACTCTGCAGAGGCTGTACTTCGTTACCCACAAGACATGGTATTCTCCTTGTGCCTGGACATTAGCGCACTTCCTTTGGTGTGCCGTCAGAGAATTCATGACAAAGCCTTTACAACGCACTGTCTAAACTCAGTACTGCACGCTAAGGTTTCACCCCTCAGTGCCCCCTCTTGCGCCTTGCGAATCTACCCATCGATCCCGGAACCTACACCTCCAATTAGCAGTACTCAAGGCTAGACATTGCAAATTAATCGGCTAGGTCTGTCCCATACCAGACATGTGGTAGTACGGTTAGGCCCAGTTCAATGGCGCACAAGATTAAGTCCTTAAGTTGTCTCAAGCAAGACATCCACATCCCAATGTGCTAGAAAGCACCCCCTTTACTGCACGATCACTTGCCCGAGGGTAAACAAATTCGTTAAACCAAGACCAATGGCAACCCTGCCATGGTACAATAAATTTTACAATAGTGGCTATCGGCCACAATTCAATATCTTATTAAGTCAAGATTAACATTATTCAACATGTGATATGAATCCCCTCGTATAACTAAGCATGTCTAAGCATAGCTACGATAACCCAGTATTGGTAATATGATCATGTCCAACTAACAATATCCCACCTAGTGGTTAACAATGAATATATGGCATTCCAAAGATAAAGGTGGCATAATTTCAACTATGTACATAGCTATTCCCATGAAATAATCATTGATACTCAAATAGCATGCATTTGCATAAAACAAATTACTTTGCAAACATAGGATCAATATGATCAAAGGTTACGACTTGCCTTGCTGTTCTATTACTGTATCTTGGTCTTCGGAGTCTCCGTTCGCTCCTTCGAAATTAGCATCTACTTGAAAAGAAAGCAATGAAACCAAATAAATACCAAACAGAGACACAAACAAGCTCAAAATTGAAAATAAATGGCTCTGGGTGGTAGATCTTGATTTTAGAAAAATTTAGAAATTTGAATCGCCTCAATCGGAGTTCGTATGAGAAAGAACGAGCCTCTGAAAGATTAAATTAAGAGAAAATAGAAAAAACAATTTTATGAAATTATTTTCCTAAAGGAAAACTGATTTACTGTGCAACGCTGATGTAACATCCCAAAATTTGAGTTTTAGAATGTTTGAATTTGAAAATGAACCATTTGCATTTTTCCCAGATTAATCAAATCTTAATTTGAATTTTCTATTTATGAAAGGATTTAATTTGATTAAACTATTCATCAAACAAAGTATTTCCAATTTTATTTAGGTTCATTATGCTTCAAGGATTTTTTCTGTATTTTTGGAGATTTTTCTAAATTTATTTGCTATTTATTTGCTTTTATTCGAATTTTTGGAAATTTGTTAAATTGGAAAATATGTTTATTTTCTAAAATCTTCTCCTCTCCGGCCCATTCCTTTCTCCCGCCATGGCTCGCTCCGCTCGGCCTGTCGCTGCTTTTCCTCAGCCCGCTCCGCCCCAGCTCGCGTCCCCCGCTCGCAATCCAGCCAGCCCAGTCGCGTGGACCGTCGGATCCACGCCACGTGTATGGACCGGATTCCACACGCGCCCACCACCGCAAACCCTAACCCTAACCGCGTCCGAGCCACATCCGTCACCGCTCTCAGAGTCTGTGCCACGCACACCTCCCAAGGCTATTTAAGGCACCGCCCTGCCCAATCCGAGGTTCGCCTCATTGTGCCACACCCGCCGCCTCATACCTCACCGCCCGAGATGCCCCCGTCGTAGAGATCGAGCTCACCGAAGTTCCACCGCCGTGGCTGAGCCTTCTTCCCTGACGTCTAGCCACTCCGGTGCCTCTCCTCCGTAGCCGTGTGTCTCTTCGTGTTGCCCGCGCTCCCCTCTTCAAGATCCGCACCGAACCAAGGTAGATCCGGTGCTATTTTGTCGTAACCCGTGCCTTCTTCTTCGAGTCGGGTGAGCCCGCGCCAATACCCTCGCCGTCGTTCCTCACCGTGAACCATGGCCGTCCAATCGTGCTCGTGTGCTCTGGATCTTGCCATGCCTCCATCGCCCACATCCTTGCCTCTCCGCCGTCTGATCTCACGCTGTTGCTGGATACGCGATACGTGCCCCGCCGTGTGGCCACCTGCGTCAATTCCCACGTGTGTACCGTCGTCGTCGTGTTAGCACTATGTTAGATGTCGCGTCTGCCCTAACGCCGCGTGTCGCCTCCACCTCAGCCGATTTGCCACGTCACCGTGCTATTCCCCCGGTAAATCCGGTTTACCGTGGACCGAGTCTCTAACTCGTGGGTCCCGCTTGTCAGCCAAAAATTCATTTCCTTTTTCCAATTTTCCAGAAATCCAAAAATTCCAGCCAATTGCAGAGCGCCACGTGTTAGCACATTTCTTTTTCTCTTATTTTCTGATACGGGAAACTTCCAGGAGCCCGTTCTCCTTCGTTCAAACTCCGATTCCAGTGATTCAAAATTTTAAATTCATCTAAATTAAAAATCTATCTTCCAACACTATGCTTTTCAATTTTTGAATTTGTTTTATTTATTTTCTCTCCTTTCGCGTATAGACGACGCAATCGAAGCTCAAGCGAACCAACAGTCGGAGGTAGATCTAGCAGGAGGCAACGAAGGCAAGTCTTCCTTGAACATATTGATCCCAAATTTTATGAAAATCTTATGTTGTTTTAAATTATGCATGCTTACTTTTATGCAATGTACGTTAAAAATATTTTTAGGGTTTAGTTAAATGTCAGCTTTGTTATACCCTCGTTGACATTAATCACGAAGAACCTTTGTCACCCTAGTTGATAGTAGCTATTTTATTTGGTGATAACTAGTAGAGTAGCACGGATGATAGAATTGCTTAGTCCAGCTTAAACGTTTCGGTATTATGTCATTATGGGAATCATTTCAAACATTGTTGGAACTTATTTGTGAAGTTCCGGCAATTGGTGTTGCTGCTGTTATTTAAATGAAATAAAGTGGAAAGTATGGTTTAGACCAGGGCGGATGGATGTTTGGTGGGTGCAGAAGCACGAGACCTTGGAGTATGAATGTTCCATCCTAGTCAATTAAGGACCGAACCATATGTTATCATGGACCAAGCACTACCGTACAATCACAAGTCTATATGGGTACGACTTGGCTAATTAATTTGTGCGTCTCATTATTAGCTTCACCAGTTGGTGGGTGCCAGATGTAGGCAGGCGCAAGAGGGGGCTTCTGACTGGGCAGCTAGAACCCATCGGCGGTGAAACCTTAGCGGGCGAGGTTAATAGTGGGGTTGTACATTGTAAAGGCCTTGTCATGATCTCTCTGTCGACACACCAGAGGAAGTGTGTTAATTGCATGGCAACAAGAGTCGATCATGTTTTGTGGGTACAGCTGTACACACTCTGCAGAGTTAAAACTACTTAAGTAGCCGTTCCCACGGTCAAGGGCAGGCGAGGTACGTTTGCACATTGTAGAGTTCATAGTTTTGTTTTAAAGGAAAATGATGGTTTGGGAATTTTTGAGCAGATGGAACTCTCGGATTATGGTTTGGTAGTTGGCGCCAGTCAGGTAGATAGAACCTGTGATAGTTGACATCAAATTCAATTTATATGCTATTACATTTTGGTCAAATGATGCTTATGAAATTACTATTGGTATTTACAGTGAAACATTGCTTTATGCTAAAAGAGCCATACTATGCATTCAATTGTTTAGCCTTGCATATAGTTTTCATGCATTATGTTTCCAAGACTTGCGGAGTACATTTTGTGCTCACCCTTGCAACATCCCCAACTTTCCACAGAGGAGTGCGCAGAAGCTGAAGGTGACTACGAGTTCTTTGCTTGTGGTTACGACGAAGGCGATCCGGAATGCTAGGACGCGTACCCGAGTCGATTGCCTATTGGGCAAATGGATGGGCTTACTCTATTGCTGTTATTTCATTTCCACTGCTTCTTATTGAACTCAAGCCATGAGGTTGCTTATTTGTAATAATTGGCCATAAGGCTAATACCCTTTTGCTTAATTAATATTATATGCTTTGTGATATGGATATATTGTCATCACTGTTTCCATTGTGTGTGCTAGCTTTTCCTGGATTAGCACAGGTTATATACAGAGGGTTCGGATTTGAAAATCCGGTCCCGACAGAGGTGGTATCAGAGCTATATCGACTGTAGGTCGCATCTCTAGTTAATATGGTCTTCTTAGCAAGAAATTCAAAATTATTTTCTAAATCAAACCAACGAATTGCTATGAAATAGATTATCTCATCTCATCTTATTCTTAGGTTCTCACTCCTTTTCCATTGTTGAAATATTATTTTAAAATTTTAATTTGATCTTACCTCTTGAAACTTCTCGAAGCCTCGAGTCTTCTACAAGAATCCAACACAAGGAAGATGATGATCCATTTTCTTTTCAAGATCAATGGAGGGCTGCTGGAAAGATCAAGATGCCAAAAGAGTGCTCGAAAGGACTCCTATATAAGATAGGTTATAGTGCTCAATAGTGTTGGAGTATATCATCCCTTTTTAGTTTAGCAACTTATAGTCCGAGTGTAGTAGGAATTTTGTTGCTTGTTTGTTGGATGTGTTAAATACTTGCCCTAGGCATTGTGTTGTAGCCACATTTCATTTGGAGTTTTATTGCTTGTTTGGTCTTTTAATGGCTACCTCCCTAGTCTTCTCATCTTTTGCGCTTTCCCTCTCATCTATTGCTAACCTGTCCCTGGCCATTGCTTCAGATGGAAAGTCCAGGAAGAGGTCGTGGAGCTGGTCGCAGAGGAGGCCGTGTAGGAGGTCATGGACATGGATGTGGCCAGGTAGAGCCACAAGAACAGTATGATGCCCAAAATCAGCAAGATCAGCCAGAGCAGCAACTGCCACCACCGCTGCCACCACTCCAACCCCCAATCACAGATATCCAGCAGATGATGGCAATACAGCTTCAGTTGTTGCAGGCCCTTGCTCAGAATATGGTGAACAATCCACAGCCAGCACCAGTAATGCCGCCCCAGTCAAAACTCGAAGAATTTATGAGAACTAGACCACCTACCTTCGCGGGAGCCGGTGAACCCTTGGAGGCAGATGACTGGTTGAGGGATGCGGAGAAGAAGCTCCAGTTGGTGCAGTGTGATGACTGTGAAAAGGTTCTCTACACGAGCCATCAGTTAAAAGGAGTAGCTGCTACCTGGTGGGATAACTTTTGTGCTGCCCATCAGAATGCTCAAGCTATCACTTGGGAGGAATTCTCTAAAGCCTTCTGTACTGCGCACGTGCCTGCAGGAATTATAGAAATGAAGAAAATAGAGTTTCGCAAGTTGCATCAGGGAAACCAAAGTATTTCTGAGTACCTTAACCAGTTCACCCAACTGTCAAGGCATGAACCAGAAGATGTGTCAACTGAAAGTGCCAAGATCTGGAGGTTCATGGAGGGACTTGATCCTAACATCAAGGTGCAGCTAGTTGCTTTGGATGTCCCAAACTTTCAGCACATGGTGAACAAGGCACTAGTGCAAGAGGATGCCCAACGCCAACAGCGGGAGTCCCGCAAGAGAAGGATGGCATTCCAGGCTCAACATGAGCAAGTGGTTCTTGACAGCGCTTCCAACCTCAGTAGGTCAACAGGACACCTGTTCAAGGAGCACCCCACACTCCTAATTCTGGACCGTGCCCAGTTGCTCAAGGATTTTTCACTATCATCACATGGGACATTATACCAGCAACTGTCCTCAGAAGCGTCAGCCAGTGGCCCCAGTGCCGTTCAACTTTGGATTCAATTCCGCCAGAACCCCTACACAAGGACAAGGTCGTGGAGCACCCTAGACGCCATGTGCTCCGCAATCTTTTGGAAGAGGACGTGTCAACCACGTGACCGCAGAAGAAGCTTAGGAGGCACCAGATGTGGTTTTGGGTAAGTTCCTTGTAAACTCAATACCTGCCTCAGCATTACTTGATTCTGGAGCATCGCATTCTTTTATATCGAAGAATTTTGTTGAATAATTTGGTTGGGAAACCTTTACCCTTAAGAGTCCTATGATAGTTCAATCACCGTGAAAAGAATTGAGAACTAGTTCAGTATGCCCAAGTGCAACTATAAAAATCAATGGGGTAGAATTTCTAGCGAATCTTATCATTTTGGATTCAAAAGGAATAGATGTTATCCTAGGGATGGATTGGTTAACCAAATATAAATGTCAAATAGATTGTGCCAGTAGAGCCGTTACCCTCACCAATTCGGAAGGCATTCGAGTGGAGTATATACCTGATGTGTCTTCAAGTAAGAAGTGCACTTTGAATAGTTTGAAGGAAACAACCTTGGAGAGTATGCCCATAGTGCAAGAATATCCAGATGTATTTCCTGAAGAATTGCTAGGTATGCCGCTTGATCGGGATGTAGAGTTCATCATAGAACTAGTCCCTGGTACGGCTCCTATTTCCAAGAGACCCTATCACATGCCAGCCAATGAACTCGCTGAGATGAAGAAGCAGATTGAGGAGTTACAATAAAAAGGATACATTCGTACAAGTTCGTCACCTTGGGGAGCACCAGTTCTCTTTATAAAGAAGAAGGATAATAGTTTGCGCTTGTGCGTGAACTATAGAGCCCTGAATGAAGTCACAATTAAGAACAAGTACCCATTGCCCAGGATTGATGACCTGTTTGATCAGTTAAAAGGAGCTTGTATTTTCTCCAAGATCGATCTTTGATCTGGATACCATCAAGTGAAAATAAGGTCACAAGATATCCCAAAGACAGCCTTTGCCACCCGTTATGGATTATATGAGTTCACAGTTATGTCTTTTGGTCTGACCAATGCACCAGCCTATTTCATGCATCTGATGAATAAAGTGTTTATGGAATACCTAGATAAGTTTGTAGTAGTATTCATAGATGATATTCTTGTCTATTCCAGAGATGAAGCAGAACAAGAAGGCCATTTGAGAATGGTGTTAGAAAAGCTCAGAAATCACCAATTGTATGCCAAGTTCAGTAAGTGTGAGTTTTGGTTGAAGGAAGTTGCTTTCTTAGGATATGTAATTTCTGCTGGAGGTGTCTCAGTAGACCCTGAAAAAGTGAAAGATGTACTTGATTGGAGGCAACCCAAGTCAGTGCGTGACATCAGAAGTTTTCTTGGTTTAGCAGGATACTACCGAAGATTCATAGAAGGATTCTCAAAGATTGCAAGACCACTTACCCAATTGCTAAAGAAGCAGAAGAAGTTTGAATGGTCTAAAGCATGTGAGCAAAGTTATTAGGAATTAAAGAAAAGATTGACTACAGCCCCAGTGCTCATTTTACTAGATATTCGGAAAGACTTTGAGATTTTCTGTGATGCTTCAAGACAAGGACTTGGATGTGTCTTGATGCAAGAAGGCAAAATAGCTGCATACGCCTCACGGCAATTGAGACCACATGAGGAAAACTATACAACCCATGACTTGGAAATGGCTGTAGTTGTGCATGCACTAAAGTTGTGGAGGCATTATTTCATCGGGAATCGATGTGAAATCTTCACAAACCATAAGAGTTTGAAGTATATCTTCACTCATGCAGACCTCAACCTGAGACAAAGAAGATGGTTGGAGTTAATTAAGGATTATTGAAGGATCGAGATAGCGAATAGAGGGGGGTGAATGGTCGCAAATAAATTTTCCCCCAAAATACTCCAACAAAAACCTCGACAAGATTGCTCAAAGGAAATCGTGAAAAAACCGAAAAACTAGACAACTATGTGTACCCTTAGCTTGCATGGATAAGTACCATAAAATATGTGGGGATTTTTGAGTCACAATCCAGGTTGTCTAGTGTCCAAGATAAAGAGGAATCAATCCAACTCTTGCTTTTAGAAAGGACATCAATTCAAATCACAAAAGTCACTTTCAGAAAAGCAAAAGCAGAATTTCCAGAAATTGTCCTGAATTTGAACAGGAGGTTGGTGGGTTTCTGCAGCTCACAAAATTTTGAACAGTTTTCTCCCTATGAGCAGAAGAGTCATGAAGAACTACACCAAATTTTTCATCAAAAATCCTTACAGAAAAAACATGAAAAATCGAAGAACACAATCAGTCAAGAACTTCGAGCAGAAAGTTCGGGGCTCGGTTTTCACCTCATGGAGCCCAAACGGAAGTTAACTCCAAACTTTTTCTGCAGGTGGCTATCAGAGTCCTGCACCTCCTCCAATAAGAATCACTTAAAAATTATTTTTTGTAGATTTTTATAAAAATCAAATACTAAATGCTGCGCAAAGAACAAGTTCTGAACAAAGTTGGAACTTGAAAGAAAAGATGTTCTCTACTCAATCCAAGAGGGCAAAAGTGATGTAAAACCATATGAACACACTCAAAACATCCAAGATCAACAACATTTAGAAGGAGGGGAGGCAAATCCATATTGCGTGAAAGTAAATTGCGAGAATGTAATTACGGGAAAGTAAATGCTGAATTTAAATTGCGTAAAGTAAAGACATTGAAGGACCATGTGGAGGTCCATCCATGTTTGTGATGAGTATTTGACTTTATTTGAGCAAGGTGTGCTCAAGTTTGAGTTTGATTTGGATTGATTTTCAACATGAAGCAATTTGAGTTGTCTCTCGCCAGAGTGGCGATGCGGTCGTATGGACGCGGTAGTGATGAGTTGGATGGTTTATTGCACATCTTTGTGGGCATTGCTATGTGAGGAGTTTCCTTGTCTTTGATGGTTGCAGGACGGCGGTGCTAGGTCATGGTGAGGCGAAGGATGACCGGACTAGGCGAGGAGCGTCGGAGGTCCAGACGGTTGGGAGATCGCGGAAGATGATCGGAGACGGAGTCCGGGCAAGTCAAGAAGACAAGGAAAGGAGTTGATGCTAGCTAGATGCCGCGTGGATCAATGAGGACCGTCGGATTGAGGTCTAGTTGATAGGTTAGCGGGTGTAGGTAGTATGCTTTGAAAACCGTGCAAGAAAACCCGGTATGTGTGTGGGTTTTGGGTTAGCCCTGGCATGGCTGTGTGTGTGGGTTAATCCTAGCCCTTAGATGAGTGCTCTAGGGTTGAGGGACTCATCCAAGGGTGGTAGGTGGCCCAAGAATAGTATAAATAGGGGTGGAGGGGTAGCCTCCTCTCCTTGAAGGTGTTGAGGTTTTTGATGCTCATTTGAGCTTTGCCCACATGAATGTGAGGCTTTGTAACCTCCCCTTCCAGAAATGAAAGTTTTATTCATCCACCTCTGAATTTATTTTATGCATTTACATTATGTCTTTACTTTACATAATTTAAATTCAGCATTTACTTTCCCGCAATTACATTCCATAATTTACTTTCAAGTAATTTGGATTTGCCTCCCCTCCTTCTAAATGCTGCTGTTCTTGGATGTTTTGAGTGTGTTCATATGGTTTTACATCTCTTTTGCACTCTTGGATTGAGTAGAGAACATCTTTTCTTTCAAGTTCCAACTTTGTTCTGAACTTGTTCTTCGCGCAGCAGTCAGTGTTTGATTTTTGTAAAAATATAGAAAAATCCTTTTTGAGTGATTATTGTTGGAGGAGGTGCGGGACTCTGATATCCGCTTGCAGAAAAATTTTGGAGTTCACTTGTTGTACCGTTTGGGCGCCATGAGGTGAAAACCGAGCCCCAAACGTTCTGCTCGAAGTTCTTGACCAGACTGTGTTCTTCGATTTTTTGTGTTTTTCTGTAAGGCTTTTTGAGGAGAAATTTGGTGGAGTTCTTCAAGACTCTGATGCTCACAAGTAAAAAAAGTCTCAAAATTTTGTGAGCTATAGAAACCCACCAACCTCCTGTGCAAATTGAGGACAAGTTCTGGGAATTCTGCTTTTGCTTTTCTGAAAGTGACTTTTGTGATTTGAATTGATGTCCTTTCTAAAAGCAAGAGTTTGAATTGATTCCTCTTTATCTTGGACACTAGACAACCAGGATTGTGACTCAAAAATCCCCACATATTTTATGGTACTTATCCATGCAAGCTTGGGGTACACATAGTTGTCTAGTTTTTCGGGTTTTTCACAATTCCTTTTGAGCGATCTTGTCGAGGTTTTTGTTGGAGTATTTTGGGGGAATTTTTATTTGCGACCATTCACCCCCCCTCTGTTCGCCATCTCGGCCCTTCAATTGGTATCAGAGCCGGTTCTGCTCTTTCTAGATCTTGACCGGTCTCAAGAGCCATGGCGACGGACAAATATTCCACCAAGCCTCCCATCTTTAATGGAGTTGATTTTCCTTTTTGGAAATCCGGATGGAGTCATACATCACGCCTGGGCTACCGATATGGCGAAGGTGAAACTCCGTATGAGGTTCCTGGCGATGAAAATGTCACGGCCATCAATATGGTTGGCGTTGAGGCGAATGCTAAGGCAAGGAACATTCTCATACTGAGGTCTTAGCCGCGTGAGTATGATAGGATTTCTCACCTTCGCTCGCTCACGAGATTTGGGTAACCCTCGATGCTTACCATGAGGGCTCTACTCAAATCAAGGCGTGAGGCAGAGGACAGTTCAAGCGAGTACAACAAATTTGATCAACGCTGGTGAGAGTCTCGACGAGTGTTTTGGTCGGTTTACAAAGATTTTGAGCGACCTCCGAGCGATTGGTTGCATATACCCGACTCGGACAATGCTCGGCATTTCTTGACCGCACTCGACCTTCGGGTTTGGGAGATGAAGGTGACCACCATCAAGGACACCACCGACTTATCGACTCGACTCTTGACGGGCTTTATTCCCGCCTCAAGACTCATGAGATCGATGTCGTCTCTCGGAAGACGAAATCTCGATCGATGGCTTTGGTCACCGATCCCATTGGATCTTCTTCTTCCGATCCTTCTATTGGTTTCTCTCTTCCGCCCTTTGCGAGCTAGCGATGACCAAGCTGGAAGAATTTCGAGAAAATGAGCTTGCTCTTCTTGCTCGCAAGTTTTCTCATGCATACAAGAGGGTGAGAGAGAGGAAGAGAGGTGGCATGATCACCGCTTCGAGTGTGGTGGCCCCAACCACATTGGGCGAACTGTCCCAAAGCCGAGAAGGGCAAGAACGGCGTTGGCGGTTCGGGCAAGAATGACTACACCGACAAGAACCGCAACAAGAAGCCTCGGTTCGTGAACCGGCAAGACGAGAAGAAGTACCGCAACTTCTCCAAGAACAAGAAGCTCTTCCACCGCGTCCTTGCCGGCATGTGCTTCATGGCCGACACCAACGAAAGGCGGCGACGACTTCTCCGGCATGTGCTTCATGGCCGACACCAACGACATCAGCAAGAGAAGAAAGGCGGCGACGACTTCTCCGGCATGTGCTTCATGGCCGACACCAACGACATCAGCGACTCCGAGCTCTACAGCGACTCGGACGAGGTACCCTCCTATGACCAGCTCAACGAAGCTTTCTGCAAATTAGGAAAATTTCATGCTAGAGCTAGAGCTAGGTGTACGGAGCTTGAGAAGGAAGTAGGTACCTTGACTCGGGAGTTAGCTTCACTTAGATCTTCTCCCTCCCGAGTCACTGATGATTGCTCTTTGTGTGATGCTATTCTTGTGGAGTTGGAGAACCTAAGGACCATACATGATAGTGTGCTTGTTGAACTTGATGGTCTTAGGTTGAAGAATGCTAGCACTAGTTACATTGATGCTATTCTGTTGAGGCTAGTTTTCTTCATGCTCACTCCACTCCATCATGCTCTAATTGCCCTAAATTGCTTGCGAAATTGATGCCATGAGCGAACACCTTAGGAAGCTTTCGCTAGAAACAATGAACTTGAATCACATGCTTCTAAGGACCCGGTCGGCTCATGTGAGGGTCAGTAAGCAATTAAAACTTGACAATGAAACCACAGAATGTCAAGTGTGCTAAACTTGCTAAGGACTTACTAGATAAGTCACAAAAATATTGCTTGCGATGTCTTGAGATTGTGGGGACTTGGATAAAATCCATGTCGAGCTTAGGAAGAAATTAGAAGACCAAGCCCATAGAATTAGAGATGCTCCTTACGTTTCTTGTAAGGCCCTCAAGATTGAGGGCGTCTTTGAGGAGAAAAATGCACGTCTTTGAGAGAGCTCATCTTTACGGTTCTTCTTCCTCTCCTTCCCCTGTTCTTCTTGTGCTTCTTTCTTCCGAGATTGCCAAGTATCTTATGAGCACTCTCGAGAAGTTTGTTGGAGGCAAGAAGAAGCTCAATCTTATTCTAGACCAATCCAAGATTAGTAGATTCAATCAAGGTCTAGGATTTGATCCCTTGGAGCACGCCAGGCGCATCCTCCCACCATAGTGCGCGACTCCAAGAGTGGTGAGATTGTGGTAGCTCCTGCAGTGAGTACCACCGTGTTTAGGTCTCTTTGGGTTGTCCATAGGACTTCGACGAAGGGTGTTACTCCTATTGCTACGCCTCTAGCAAGGCGAAGTACACATGCACCTTACGTAAGAAGGATGGTCACCTAGTAGATTTACGCTTCAGCGCCAAGATCACTCGATGTGAGCGTGTTGTCGCTCTTAGGGGTATTGTGGTCATCCCGGACTTTGAGTGCTCCTAAGACACACACCGCTTCTAGACAAAGTTAGAGAGTCGCTTTGTTTTGGGCAGCGTCCGGACTTGGTTTTCATGCTAGTTCTTGAGTTTTAGTCCCGGAGCTGTTCAGAGTCGATCTTTCGCCGTCCTCTTGATATTCCTCGTTTTCCCATCGAGGTAGATATCGCGGCGTGAGGTTTTCGGTAGGAGATCCAGCGGCCTTCTTCGGGATGGTCCGGCTTTTGCACCACGGCATGCCAACCCAGTTTTAACTCCTAGATTATCTACGAGTTGCTCCGATTGTGTGAGAGTTGGCGTCAGAGAGACACTCGAGTCGATCTTCTTACGTGGTGGTACTGAGGTGTCGTATGGTTCAAGATTGGGTTCCTAAGTCTTCACTCTATCCCAAAGATCTTGAGTCATCTTTCTCTCTTGTGTCTTGATCGGAGTTAAATCCGGATGGGAAGGGCGATGTTTGGATTGTTGACTCGGTTGTTCTCGTCATATGACCGGAGATTCTCGTTGGTTCTCTTCCTAGTCCGAGCCCGGTGATGAGTTAATCACTTTGGGGATGCATCTTGAGTAGAGTCATTGCTAAAGGTACCATCTGCATTAACCAAAATTTCATTCTTAAAGATGTTGCCTTAGTAAGTAGCGCAATACAATCTGCTCTCTGTTTCTCAACTTATCGATGACTCTTTCGAGGTAAGCTTCAAGAGTAATGCTGTAGAATCCTTGATTCATCGGGAGGGTTAGTTTTGGGATTTCTAGATTTGGGAGAGTCTTTCGTGCTGATTTTTCCGCTTCTTCCGGAGACTCTCTTCGATGTTTGATTGCTTCGAGTCCCGTGATCTCTCCTTACGGCATAGGAGACTTGGTCACATTGGTTTTGATCATTTGACCCGAGTTAGCGACCATGATCTCATTCGGGTTTGCCCAAACTCAAGATGGTCAAAGACTTAGTTTGCTCTCCTTGCCGACATGGCAAGATGGTTCTTGCTTCTCATCCTCCGATCCGTAGTGATGGTGATGCACCGGGACAGCTTTTACATATGGACCTTTGTTGGTCGGCTAGAGTGCGACAAGCGGGAGGGAAGTGGTATGTTCTTGTCATCGTTGATGATTTTCTAGATACTCTTGGGTATTCTTCATGGCCTCGAAGGATGAGACTTTTCTCACTTCAGGGTTTGATCAAGAGGTTGTCTTTTGAGCTCCGTGTGCATTACGAGCTATCTGCAGTGATAATGGCACGGAGTTCAAGAATTCCTACTATGAGAGTTTTTGTGTGGAGTCGGTTTAGAGCATCAGTTCTCTTCTCCCTCGCTCCTCGTGAGAATGGCGTAGTGGAAAGGAAGAACAGGACCACGTTGAGATGGCGGGACGATGCTAGAGGCAGTCTGATACTCTAGGAAGTTTTGGGTGAGGCTATAGCTCTTGCTTGCCATGTTTCTAATCGCGTGTTTTTGAGAGCACATTTGCATCGCACTTCTTATGAGTTGAGGTATGGCGAAAGCCCGGTGTGTCTCATTTTCGCGTTTTGGTTGCAAGTGTTTTATCTTGAAGTCAGTAACCTAGATAAGTTTGAGTCTCGCTCTTCGATGGTATCTTTCTAGGTTACTCGACTTCTTCTCGTAGCTATAGGGTGCGGAGTGTTGATGCGCATAGGATCATAGAGACTGTGATGTGACCTTCGATGAGGCTAGCCCAGAGCTAGACACGATGTTTGAGCTCTTCTTATCCCTCCGAGACCATCTTTGTAGAAGATGAGGATGATGGAGATGATGGTGTTCCACGGATCCAGTTCCTCTATACCGAGGTGCCTCCTGTTTCCATTTACGCACCTCGAGTGACCACCCTTGCCTTCCGACTCTCCTTCAACGAGTGGCTCTGCTCCTACCTCTTACGTGCATGAGGTAGAGGCCATCGCTACGGTCCTCCCGTCATATCCGAAGCTCATCCACCGATCGATCATTGGTGATCTGTTTGAGCGCATCACTCGCTCAAAATCAGGTTTGTCGAGTTCTGCCTCCACTCGCCTTCGTTGCCTCCTTTGAGCCGAAAGATGTTTCTCATGCATTATCCGATGAATCGTGGATTAATGCTATGCATGAGAACTTGAGAACTTTGAGAGGATCAAGGTATGGCAGCTTGTCGAGCCCCATCTGGTCATAATGTCATTGGGACCAAGTGGGTGTTCAAAACAAGCAGAGTGAGGATGGGGTTGTCATTCGCAACAAGGCTAGGCTAGTTGCACGTGGCTTTTCTCGAGTTGAGGGTCTTGACTTTGAGGAGACCTTTGCCCTGTAGCTAGACTAGAGGCTATTAGGATCCCGCTTGCATTCTCTGCATCCCGGGCTTCAAGCTCTATCAAATGGATGTCAAGAGTGCATTCCTCAATGGCTATATTGAGGAAGAGGTTTATGTCAAACAACCTCGAGATTCGAGAACCCCAAGTTTCGAGTCATGTATACAAGCTCTCCAAAGCTTTGTATGGACTCAAGCAGCCCCAGAGCATGGTATGAGAGGCTCAAGTCTTATCTTCTCACCATGACTTCAAAATGGGCATAGTAGACAAAACTCATTCATCGACACCATGAGTCTCATTTTCTTCTTGTCCGATTTATGTGGGCGATATAATTTTGGTGGCTCATCTCATTCGCTTGTGTCTCGGTTTTACGTGGTGATGAGCACAGAGTTTGAGATGAGTATGATGGGCGAGTTGAGCTACTTTCTTGGCTTCCAAATCAAGCAGACTCGGGAGGGTACTTTCTTGCATCAAGGCAAATATACCCGTGACCTCCTGAGGCGTTTCGACATGTCCGATGGGAAGCCGGTGATGACTCCTATGGCCACCATCGCTGTCCTCGAGCCCGATGAGGATGGTGAGCCTCTTGATCAAAAGGAGTTTGAGCATGATCGGCTCCTCTTGTACCTCACCGCTTCGAGGCGGACATACATTTTCTTTGTGTGTGCGTGCGCTCGATTTCAAGCTTCTCCTCGCGCCTCACCGCCAAAGCGATCAAGCGCATCTTCAGTACCTTCGTGCTACCATCGATTATGGTATTTGGTACTCTTCGTCTTCTTGTCTATCTCTTAGAGCCTTTTCGATGCCGACTTTCTTTGTTGTAGGATAGATAGGAAGAGCACTTCGCACTTGCCAATTCATTGGCACTTCTCTTGTTTCTTGGTCATCTAGGAAGCGATCGGAGTTGCTGATCCACCGAGGCCGAGTATGTTGTTGCGCCTAGTTGTTTGAGCAGTGCTCTGGATGAGATCGACCTTACGGGACTATGGGTTAGAGATAGAGAGTGTGCCACCTTTCGTGACAACACTTCACCAATTGCATTGCTAAAACCCGATTGCAACATTCGGACCAAGCACATTGATATTAGATATCACTTCCTTAGAGACCATGTGGAGAAGGGAGATATCGCGCTTGATTCGAGAGAGTGACCTTGATTAGCCGATATTTTCACCAAGCCTTTGGATAGCTCAGATTTGTTGCCTTGAGGAGTGAGCTTGGAGTCGTGAGCCCTTACGGCCTTTCGTGAGGGGAGTGGTTTGTATATTATGTATTATATGTTTTCTTCCAGCTTTTCTTTTCTTTGTGTTTCTTCCGGGTGACTTTGGGCTTGTTTTCTTGAGTTGAGTTCACTCACTTAGACTTGGCATGCCTTGCATTGACCTCTTATCTTGTGCTTTAGGTTGCTATCATGCGTGATTAGTTGTTCTCTCTTCTCTCTAGGTTGAGTTCCCTCACGTCTTATAAGTCTAGTAGGTATTGGGCCTCACAGGACAGCGAGTGCTGTGTGCACTCCTTAGTTGGGATCTAGAGTCGACTTCCCTATGTCACCTTTGGGAAGATAAGAGCGAGTCCGAGCCGTAGTGAGTCTCTTCTATCTTTTCTATGCTCTATAGCCATCCAGTTTTGCAGTTTCTCGACTTCTTCTCCTCATTACATTTTTACGGTTATTATTGAGTTCATTGGGTCTTCTTTATGCCTAATCTTGATAATAACTCATTTGTTAACCAGATTTGAGCTTAAAATTGATTCATTTGTTGAGGGGAGTTTGGGAATCTGTTCATGCATTGCATTTAGACTGCATTTTCATTTTATGAGTTTTGTCTATTATGCAATTGATTTCTTCTTCATGCTATACACCATGCTACATCATTTGAAGAAAATCACTAGCTTAGGTATGTCCAAGTTCATTTAACTTGCTAAGCTTAAAAATGAAATAAGCCTTAAATGAAAAACTTGATGAAACTTGTTGCTTTTACTTGCTAGGTTTCTTCTCTAGAGGTTTGTGCCATAATTTGAGAAATTTAGGAGTTCTTTAGAGTCCCTATAGCAACTTGGGTGAAACTAGTTTGATCCATGCAGAGTCCTTCAATTGCTCATGAATCGTTGTGCTAAAAATGAAAATTAAACAAAATTGACTCTTCTTGTGCACATACGACTCAACACCTTGTATTCACAAGACCGCTTCCCATTGCACTTGGGATGAACTTGGAATACATCGTGTTTGACCTAGACCATCCTCTTAAGAGCTCATCTTGAGATGGTCGATACGGCTTGAGTCAATTGGTTGTCAAAAGAAAATGCAAATAAATTAAAAACAAAGACATATGTGGGTAAAGAATGCAAATAATGTCAAACATTTGCACCCGCTATGTCTTGTATGATGATAAATCAAAATTTGCATTAAGTGATAAATGAGCAGAAGGACCTTGTATGCTCTTCTAGATTCCCCAACGTGTTGAGTAGGTTGAACTCTAGGTTTTCCTTTTGATTCTTAGAGCGGCTATTCTTCTATTTTTGAAACTAAAGCTAAGTGTTGCACTTGTCAATTCTTGCTAAAAATGAAATATTCAAAACTAAGCTCGTATTTGCACTTGGACATGTCTTAGTTTAGTCATCTTTTGAAATTGACAAGCTTGGTGTAATATCCTTCCATTTTGATCAATTGGATAATCCTCAAAGCTCTTTCGATTGCATTTCATGCATACATAAAAAAAAATTGATGCCTATATTGCCAAAAGGGGGAGATAACGTAGAAAAGGCATAACTAAAAAGATAAAAATGTGAATGCTTATTTGGTTATTATGATCTTTGTAAAACTATGCTACTATACATTTGGATCATAATCTCATAATCACATTTGACATGTTTAGTTGGATTTTAGAGTTTTGTTGAAAACTTGCTCTTTCTTAAATTTAACTCTAAAATCTGAATTCCTCTTCGTCAACTTGGTCATGGTTCTAATTTCTATCTTTGGACCAAGTTTGACTTTGCAACTGAAAATTGCTTTCTTCTTCATTTTCTTCAAACTCAAATTTATGCCTTTTGTATGGTTTGTCAATATACTCATCAAGGGGGAGATTGAAGGACCATGTGGAGGTCCATCCATGTTTGTGATGAGTATTTGACTTTATTTGAGCAAGGTGTGCTCAAGTTTGAGTTTGATTTGGATTGATTTTCAAAATGAAGCAATTTGAGTTGTCTCTGCCAGGAGTGGCAGTACCGGTCGTATGGACGCAGTAGTGATGAGTTGGATGGTTTATTGCACATCTTTGTGGGCATTGCTATGTGAGGAGTTTCCTTGTCTTTGATGGTTGCAGGACGACGGTGCTAGGTCATGGTGAGGCGAAGGATGGCCGGGACTAGGCGAGAGCGTCGGAGGTCCAGACGGTTGGGAGATCGCGGAAGATGATCGGAGACGGAGTCGGGCAAGTCAAGAAGACAAGGAAAGGAGATGATGCT
This sequence comes from Otatea glauca, assembly GCA_036346275.1. NCBI lineage: Eukaryota > Viridiplantae > Streptophyta > Magnoliopsida > Poales > Poaceae > Otatea > Otatea glauca. Next base: position 12,575,805 of record CM070712.1, read on the forward strand.
AGCTAGATGCGCGTGGATCAATGAGGACCGTCGGATTGAGGTCTAGTTGATAGGTTAGCGGGTGTAGGTAGTATGCTTTGAAAACCGTGCAAGAAAACCCGGTATGTGTGTGGGTTTTGGGTTAGCCCTTGCATGGCTGTGTGTGTGGGTTAATCCTAGCCCTTAGATGAGTGCTCTAGGGTTGAGGACTCATCCAAGGGTGGTAGGTGGCCCAAGAGTAGTATAAATAGGGGTGGAGGGTAGCCTCCTTCCCTTGAAGGTGTTGAGGTTTTGATGCTCATTTGAGCTTTGCCCACATGAATGTGAGGCTTTGTAACCTCCTTCCAGAAATGAAAGTTTTATTCATCCACCTCTGAATTTATTTTGCGCATTTACATTATGTCTTTACTTTACGCAATTTAAATTCAGCATTTACTTTCCCGCAATTACATTCCCGCAATTTACTTTCAAGTAATTTGGATTTGCCTCCCCTCCTTCTAAATGCTGCTGTTCTTGGATGTTTTGAGTGTGTTCATATGGTTTTACATCTCTTTTGCACTCTTGGATTGAGTAGAGAACATCTTTTCTTTGAAGTTCCAACTTTGTTCTGAACTTGTTCTTCGTGCAGCAGTCAGTATTTGATTTTTGTAAAAATATAGAAAAATCCTTTTTGAGTGATTCTTGTTGGAGGAGGTGCGGGACTCTGATATCCGCTTGCAGAAAAATTTTGGAGTTCACTTGTTGTACCGTTTGGGCGCTATGATGTGAAAACCGAGCCCCAAACGTTCTGCTCGAAGTTCTTGACCAGACTGTGTTCTTCGATTTTTCGTGTTTTTTCTGTAAGGCTTTTTGAGGAGAAATTTGGTGGAGTTCTTCAAGACTCTGATGCTCACAGGGAAAAAATTTTTGTGAGCTACAGAAACCCACCAACCTCCTGTGCAAATTGAGGACAAGTTCTGGGAATTCTGCTTTTGCTTTTCTGAAAGTGACTTTGTGATTTGAATTGATGTCCTTTCTAAAAGCAAGAGTTTGAATTGATTCCTCTTTATCTTGGACACTAGACAACCAGGATTGTGACTCAAAAATCCCCACATATTTTATGTTACTTATCCATGCAAGCTTGGGGTACACATAGTTGTCTAGTTTTTCGGGTTTTTCACAATTCCTTTTGAGCGATCTTGTCGAGGTTTTTGTTGGAGTATTTTGGGGGAATTTTTATTTGCGACCATTCACCCCCCCTCTGTTCGCCATCTCGGTCCTTCAAACATAATGTAAATGCGCAAAATAAATTCAGAATTGGATGGATAAAACTTTCATTTCTGGAAGGAGAGGTTACAAAGCCTCACTTTCATGTGGGCAAAGCTCAAAGGAGCATTCAAAAACCTCAAAAACCTTCTAAGGGAGGAGGCTACCCCTCCACCCCTATTTATACTACTCTTGGGCCACCTACCACCCTTGGATGAGTCCCTCAACCCTAGAGCACTCATCTAAGGGCTAGGATTAACCCACACACACAGCCATGCAAGGGCTAACCCAAAACCCACACACATACGGGGTTTTCTTGCACGGTTTTCAAAGCATACTACCTAGACCCGCTAACCGATCAACTAGACCTCAATCCGACGGCCCTCATTGATCCACGCGGCATCTAGCTAGCATCATCTCCTTTCCTTGTCTTCTTGACACGCCCGGACCCCGTCTCCGATCAGCTTCCGGCGATCTCCCAACCGTCTGGACCTCCGACGCTCCTCGCCTAGTCCCGGTCATCCTCCGCCTCGCCATGACCTAGCACCATCGCCCTGCAACCATCAAAGACAAGGAAAAATTTTTCACATAGCAATGCCCACAAAGATATTCAATGATTATCCCAAAATTATTAATCGATCATAATTGCTCTCAATGGTCCGGTGCTACTTCCCCTAGGCCGGTAGCACTAAGAAGAGCACCCAACACTCAAATTGCTTAAAATCCAATTCAATTCAAATAAAAACAAGCTCAAAACTCGTCAATTACTCATCACACACAAGGATATACCTCCACATGGTCTTTCAATCTCCCCCTTGATGAGTATATTGACAAACACATGAAAAGGCATAAGTTTTGAGTTTGAATAAGAGAGAAGAAAGGAATTTGAATGCAAAGCCAAACTTGGTCCAAAATAAGGAAATAAGATCATGACCAAGTTGGCAGAAAAGGGATTTTAGAGCTAAACTTTAGAGAGAGCAAGTTTTCAACAAAAGCTCTAAAAGATCCAATAAAACTCACAAGGAACACTCGAATATGCTTATGATCATAAAAATTTGCAATTGTCACGAAGATCATAAGAACCAAAGTGGATTAACATTTTTCCTTTGAAGATGCCTTTTCTACATTTTCTCCCCCTTTTGGCAATATAGGCATCAAATTGTTTTTTATTTTCTCCTCCTTTATATATGTATGCATGAAATGCATCCTAAGTGAGCTTTGAGAATTATCCAAGTGATCATAAATGCAAGATATGACACCAAGCCTGTCAATTTAGAAAATGGTTGAACTAGGATGTCTCCAAGAACAAATTCATTTTGCTCACAAGCTTTGTTTACAAGATTTTATTTTAGAAAGATTTGAAAAAGTGCAAAACTTAGCAAAAGTTTCAAAGCTAGAAGCAAACACCACTCATAGGATCAAATGGAAAACCTAGAGTTCAACCTACTCAACACTTTTGGGGAATCTTGAAGTGCATATAGAGTCCTTCGAGCTCATTTTTCAATTCATGCAAATTCTTCTTCATTGATATTTTGAAAGACATAGCGGGGTGCAAATGTTTGACATTATTTGCATTCTTTACCCACTTATGTTTTTGTTATTTGCATTTCTTAATGATTGACTCAAGCCATGTTCGATCACCCAAGAGTAACTCTTAAGAGAATGATCTTGGTCATACATGATATATTCCAAGTTCATCCCAAGTGCAATGGGAGGCAGTCTCGAGAATATATAGTGTTGAGTTCAATTTTGCACAAAAGAGAGTCAATTTTTTCTTAATTTTGCACATATGAGCAATTTTGAAGGACTAAAATATGGATCAAGCAAGTTTCACCCAAGTTGCTATAGGGACTCTAGAGAACTCCATAAATTCACAATTCATGGTAAAAATCTCTAGAGAAGAAACTTAACAAGAAAAAGCAACATGTTTTTCATTTAAGATTTTTAATTTTCAGATTTTAACAAGCTTAGTATGATAGATGAACTTGGATAGACCTAAGCTAGTGATTTTCTTCAAAGATGTAGCAAGGTGCATTACATGAAGATTGAATCAATTGCATAATAGACAAAGCTCATAAAACAAAAGAAAATGCATCCTATATGCAATGCATGAACAGATTTTCAAACTCCCCCTCAACATGTGAGTCAATTTGAAGCACAAATTGAGTTATTAGCAGAGTTAGGCATAGAAAAAACCAAATGAACTCAATTGAAGCCAAAAACTCACAAAAAAGGAGAGAAAGATTGAAAAACTGCAAACTGAATGGCTATAGAGTTTAGAAAAGATAGCAGAGAACACTAGGCTCAAACTCGCTCTCATCTTCCCCAATGACTGACAAAGGACAGCTAACTCTTGAATTCCAACACAGGAGCAAACACAGACACTGTCTACCTGGAGGCCCAACACCGCTAGACCTATAAATGCGTGAGTGAGCTCAACCAAGAAGAAGAAAAGAATAGCATCCTAAAGCATAAGATGAGAGGTCCATGCCGAAGCATGCCAGAAGTCTAGGTGAAGTGAACTCAGAACTCTAAAGATAAAAAACCATAGAACCCAGAACAAAACAAAAGAAAGAAGAACCGGAAGAAAAATAATATAATACATAATATACAAGCCAGCTCCCTCTCACAGAAGTCCGTAAGGGCACACGACCCCAAGCTCACTCCTCAGGGCAACAAACCTGGAGCTATCCAAAGGCTTGGTGAAGATATCGGCTAACTGAAGGTCACTCTCTACAAACTGAAACACGATATCCCCCTTCTCTACATGGTCTCTAAGGAAGTGATATCTAATATCAATGTGTTTGGTCCGGGAATGCTGCACTAGGTTTTTAGCAATGCAAATAGCAGAAGTGTTATCATCGAAAAGTGGCACACTCTGTATATCTAACCCAAAGTCCCGCAAGGTCGATCTCATCCAGAGAACACAGCTCTGACAATCGGTGCAAAGAACATACTCGACCTCGGTGGTGGGTATGCAACCTGCATCGCTTCCTAGATGACCAAGAAACAAGAGGTGCTAATGAATTGGCAAGTGCCAGAAGTGCTCTTCCTATCTATCCTATAGCCAGCAAAGTCAGCATCGGAAAAGGCTCTAAGAGATAGACAAGAGGAGGAAGAGTACCAAATACCATAATCAATGGTAGCGCGAAGGTATCGGAAAATGCGCTTCACCGCCTGACAGTGAGAGGCACGAGGAGAAACCTGAAATCGGGCGCACATACACACGGCAAAGTGTATGTCCGGCCTTGACGCAGTGAGATACAAGAGGGAGTCAATCATGCTACGAAACTCCTTTTGATCAGTAGGCTCGCCATCCTTATCAAGCTCGAGGACTGCAGTGGTGGCCATAGGAGTTAACATCGGCTTCCCGTCAGACATGTCGAAACGCCACAGGAGGTCCCGGGTGTACTTGCCTTGATGCAAGAAAGTGCCCTCTCGAGTCTGCTTGATCTGGAAGCCAAGGAAGTAGCTCAACTCGCCCATCATACTCATCTCAAACTCTGTACTCATCACATCAGAAAACTGAGAGACAAGAGAATAAGAGGAGCCACAAAAAATGATATCGTCCACATAAATCTGGACAAGAATAAAATGAGACTCATGGTGTCTGATGAACAGAGTTTTGTCTACTATGCCCATTTTAAAGTCATGGATGAGAAGATAAGACTTGAGCCTCTCATACCATGCTCTAGGGGCCTGCTTGAGTCCATACAGAGCTTTGGAAAGCTTGTATACATGACTCGGAAACTTGGGGTTCTCGAATCCTGGAGGTTGCTTGACATAAACCTCTTCCTCAATATAGCCATTGAGGATTGCACTCTTGACATCCATTTGATAAAGCTTGAAGCCTTTGGATGCAGAAAATGCAAGTAGGATTCGGATAGCCTCTTGCCTAGCTACAGGGGCAAAGGTCTCCTCAAAGTCAAGACCCTCAACCTGAGAAAAGCCCTATGCAACTAGTCTTGCCTTGTTTCTAACTAAAACCCTATCCTCACTCTGCTTGTTTTTGAACTCCCACTTGGTCCCAATGACATTATGACCAGATGGGGGCTTGACAAGCTGTCATACCTTGTTCCTCTCAAAGTTCTCAAGTTCCTCATGCATAGCATTAATCCACGACTTATCGGATATTGCATGAGAAACATCCTTCGGCTCAAAGGAGGCAACGAAGGCATAGTGGAGGCAGAAACTGGACAAACCTGATTTTGAGCGAGTGACCCGCTCAAACAGATCACCAATGATCTGATCAGGTGGATGAGCTCTCTGGATATGTCGTGGAGGATCAGAAGCAGAAGTGGCCTCTACCTCTTGAACAGAAGAGGTAGGAATAGAGGCAATCACTGAAGGAGAGTCGAAAGGCAAGGGCTGGTCTCCCTGAGGTGCAGAAATGGAAACAGGAGGCACCTCAGGTGTAGAGGGGACTGGATCCGGTGGAACACCATCATCCTCATCTTCTACAAAGATGGTCTCGGAGGGATAAGAAGAGCCTGAAACATCAGGTCTAGATACTGGGCTAGCCTCATCAAAGGTCACATCACAGGTCTCTATGATCCTATGCTCATCAACACTCCATACCCTATAGCTACGAGAAGAAGTCGAGTAACCTAGAAAGATACCATCAGAAGAGCGAGACTCAAACTTATCTAGGTTACCAGACTTCAAGATAAAACACTTGCAACCGAAAACGCGAAAACGAGACACACTGGGCTTTCGCCCATACCTCAACTCATAAGAAGTGCGATGCAAATGTGCTCTCAAAAACACGCGATTAGAAACATGGCAAGCAGTAGCTATAGCCTCAGCCCAAAACTTCCTAAGAGTACTGTACTCATCTAGCATCATCCTGGCCATCTCAACCAGGGTCCTGTTCTTCCTTTCCACTACGCCATTCTGCTGACGGGCGTAGGGAGAAGAGAACTGATGCTCTAAACCAGACTCCACACAAAAACTCTCAAAGTAAGAATTCTTGAACTCCGTGTCATTATAGCTGCATATAGCTCGTAATGCACCTGGGAGCTCAATAGACAACCTACTGACCAAACCCCTGATGTGAGAAAAAGTCTCATCCTTCGAGGCCATGAAGAATACCCAAGAGTATCTAGAAAAATCATCAACGATGACAAGAACATACCACTTCCCTTTGTCGATCGTGACTCTATTGGACCAACGGTGTCCATATGTAAAAGCTGTCTGGTGCATCGGTCATCACTACGGTGGATCGGAGGATGAGAAGCGATAACCATCTTGCCATGTCGGCAAGGAGAGCAAACTAAGTCTTTGACCATCTTGAGTTTGGGCAAACCCCGAATGAGATTGTGGCTGCTAACTCGGGTCAAATGATCATAACCAATGTGACCAAGTCTCCTATGCCAAAAGGAGAGATCACGGGACTCAGAAGCAATCAAACATCAAAGAGAGTCTCCAGAAGAAGCAGAAAAATCAGCACGAAAGACTCTCCTAAATCTAGAAATCTCGCAAACTAACCCTCCTGATGAATCAAGGATTCTACATGCACTACTCTTGAAGCTTACCTCGAAAGAGTCATCGATAAGCTGAGAAACAGAGAGCAGATTGTATTGCAGCTTACTTACTAAGGCAACATCTTTAAGAATGAAATTTTGGTTAATGCGGATGGTACCTTTAGCAATGACTCTACGAAGATGCATCCCGAAAGTGATCAACTCATCAGGGGCTCGGACTAGGAAGAGAACCATCGAGAATCTCGGTCATATGATGAGAACAACCGGAGTCGACAATCCAAACATCTCCCTTCCCCATCCGACGAACCTGATCAATACACAAAAGAGAAAGATGACTCAGTACTGGGATAGAGTGAAGACTTGGGAACCCAATACTGAACCACACGGCGCCTCAGAGTACCAGCCACAGAAGAAGACTGGACTCGAATGTCTCTCTGCCGTTTAACCTTGACATGATCAGTAGCAACTCTAGTAGATGATCTAGGAGCTGGAACTGGGTTAGCCCGTCGTGGTGCAAAAGCCAGACCATCCCAGTGAGGCTTCCTAAATCTCCTACCAGAAAACACCTCACGCCGCTGATATCTACCTCGATGGGAAAAACGAGGAATATCAAAAGGACGGCGGAAAGAATGACAACGAAAAGTTCCAAGACTGAAACTCGAAGAACCAGCATGAAAACCGAGTCCTGGACGCTGCCCAAAAACAGGCGACTCTCTAACCTTTCTAGAAGCAGTGTGTACCTTAGGAGCACTCAAAGTCTGGGGATGACCCTGAATACCCCTAAGAGCAGCAACACGCTCACGCCGAGTGATCTTAGCGCGCCTGAAGCAGAAATCTACTAGGTGACCATCCTTCTTACAAAAGGTGCATGTGTACTTCGCCTTGCTAGAGACAGAAGCAACAAGAGTAACACCCTTCTGGTCAGAAGTCCTATGGACAACCCCAGCAGACCTAAACATGGTGGTGCTCACTCTGGGAGCTACCACAATCACACCACTCTTGGAGCCGGGCACAATGGTGGGAGGATGCGCCCGAGCGTGCTCTAAGGGATCAAATCCTAGACCTTGATTGAATCTACTAATCTTGGATTGGTCTAGAATAAGATTGAGCTTCTTTTTGCCTCCTACAAACTTCTCGAGAGTGCTCATAAGATACTGGCAATCTCGAAAGAAAGAGGCACAAAAAGAACAGGGGGAAGAATAAGAAGAACCAAAAAGATGAGTTCTCTCAGCATGTGCATTTTTCTCCCTCAGCCCGGCTGCCTCAATCTTGAGGGCCTCACAAGAAATGCAAGACGCATTTCTAATTCTATGGGCTTGGTCTTCTAATTTCTTCCTAAGCTCGATATGGATTTTATCCAAGTCCCCCTCAATCATAGAACATCGCAATCAACTTTCTTGTGACTTATCTAGTAAGTCCATAGCAAGTTGATCACACTTGACATTCAAAGCATCATTGTCAAGTTTTAGTTGCTTATATCCCTCACATGAGCTGACTCGATCCTTAGAAGCATGCAATTCAAGTTCATCATTTCTAGAAGAAAGCTTCTTAAGGTGAGTGCTCATGGCATCAATTTCAGCAAGCAATTTAGGGCAATTAGCACAAGAGGGAGTAGAGTGAGCATGAAGAAAACCAGCATCTACAGAAGGAGTATCAACAGATTCATTTCTAGCATTCTTCAACCTAAGACTATCTAGTTCAGACAACACACTATTATGCATAGTCCTTAGGTTCTCTAACTCCACAAGCAAAGCATCACACAAAGTAAAGTCATCAGTGACTCGGGAGGGAGAAGATCTAAATGAAGCTAACTCCCGAGTCAAGGTACCTACTTCCTTCTCAAGCTCCGTACCTAGCTCTAGCTCTAGCTTTAGCATGAAATTTTCCTAATTGGCAGAAAGCTTCATTGTGCTGGTCATAGGAGGGTACCTCGTCCGTGTCGCTGTACAGCTCGGAGTCGCTGATGCCGTTGATGTCGGCCATGAAGCACATGCCGGAGAAGTCGTCGCCGCCTTTCTTCTCTTGCGGATCATCCTCGCCCTCGTCGCTCCATGTCTCCGTGTCGGAGATGTTGATGTCGTCAAGCGTGGCGAGGATGCGGTGGAAGAGCTTCTTGTTCTTGGAGAAGTTATGGTACTTCTTCTCGTGCGCCAGTTCACGAACTGGAGGCTTTTTGTTGCGGTTCTTGTCGGTGTAGTCGTTCTTGCGCGAACCGCCAACATCGTTCTTGCCCTTCTCCAGCTTGGGACAATTCGCCCAAATGTGGTTGGGGCCACCACACTCGAAGCAGGTGATTATGCCACCTCTCGTCCTCTCTCTTACCCTCTTGTATGCATGAGAGAATTTGCGAGCAAGAAGAGTAAGCTCATTTTCTGGAAAATTTTCTAGTTGGTTATCGCTTAGCTCGCAAAGGGTGGGGAGGGAGAGACCGACAGAAGAATCAGAAGAAGATCCATTGGGATCGGTGACCAAAGCCATCGACTGAGATTTCATCTTCCGAGAGACGACATCGATCTCATGAGTCTTGTGGCAGGAATAAAGCCCGTCAAGAGTCAGAGTCGATAAGTCGGTGGTGTCCTTGATGGTGGTCACCTTCATCTCCCAAACCCGAAGGTCGAGTGCGGTCAAGAAATGCCGAGCATTGTCCGAGTCAGGGTATATGCAACCAACTGCTCGGAGGTCGCTCAAGATTTTTGTAAACCGACCAAAACACTCGTCGAGACTCTCACCAGCGCGTTGATCAAACTTGTTGTACTCGCGCTTGAACTGGTCCTGCCTCACAGTCTTGATTTGAGTAGAGCCCTCATGGTAAGCATTGAGGGTTACCCATATCTCGTGAGCGGAGCGAAGGTGAGAAATCCTATCATACTCACTGCGGCTAAGACCCTGTATGAGAATGTTCCTTGCCTTAGCATTCGCCTCAACGTCAGCCGTATTGATGGCCGTGACATTTTCATCGCCAGGAACCTCATACGGAGTTTCACCTTACGCCATATCGTAGCCCAGGCGCGTGATGTATGACTCCATCCGGGACTTCCAAAAAGGAAAATCAACTCCATTAAAGATGGGAGGCTTGGTGGAATATTTGTCCGTCGCCATGGCTCTTGAGACCGGTCAAGATCTAGAAAGAGCAGAACCGGCTCTGATACCAATTGAAGGATCGAGAAGGCGAACAGAGGGGGGGTGAATGGTCGCAAATAAAATTTCCCCTAAAATACTCCAATAAAAAACTCGACAAGATTGCTCAAAGGAAATCGTGAAAAAACCAAAAACTAGACAACTATGTGTACCCCTAGCTTTCATGGATAAGTACCATAAAATATGTGGGGATTTTTGAGTCACAATCCTGGTTGTCTAGTGTCCAAGATAAAGAGGAATCAATCCAACTCTTGCTTTTAGAAAGGACATCAATTCAAATCACAAAAGTCACTTTCAGAAAAGCAAAAGCAGAATTTCCAGAAATTGTCCTCAAATTGAACAGGAGGTTGGTGGGTTTCGGCTGCTCACAAAATTTTGCGAATTTTTCTCCCAATGAGCAGAAGAGTCGTGAAGAACTCCACCAAATTTCTCCTCAAAAAGCATTACAGCAAAAACATGAAAAATGGAAGAACACAGTTAGTCAAGAACTTCGAGCAGAAAGCTTGGGGCTTGGTTTTCACCTCATGGAGCCCAAACGGTGCAACAAGTGAACTCCAAATTTTTTTTGCAGGTTCTATCAGAGTCCCGCACCTCCTCCAACAAGAATCACTAAAAAAGGATTTTTGTATATTTTTATAAAAATAAAATACTAAATGCTACGCAAAGAACAAGTTCTGAACAAAGTTGGAACTTGAAAGAAAAGATGTTCTCTACTCAATCCAAGAGTGCAAAAGAGATGTAAAACCATATGAACACACTCAATACATCCAAGATCAACAGCATTTAGAAAGAGGGGAGGCAAATCCATATTGCGTGAAAGTAAATTGCGAGAATGTAATTGGGGGAAAGTAAATGCTGAATTTAAATTGCGTAAAGTAAAGACATAATGTAAATGCGCAAAATAAATTCAGAGTTGGATGGATAAAACTTTCATTTATGGAAGGAGAGGTTACAAAGCCTCACTTTCATGTGGGCAAAGCTCAAAGAAGCATTCAAAAACCTCAAAAACCTTCTAAGGGAGGAGGCTACCCCTCCACCCCTATTTATACTACTCTTGGGCCACCTACCACCCTTGGAGGAGTCCCTCAACCCCAGAGCACTCATCTAAGGGCTAGGATTAACCCACACACACAGCCATGCAAGGGCTAACCCAAAACCCACACACATACGGGGTTTTCTTGCACGGCTTTCAAAGCATACTACCTAGACCCGTTAACCTATCAACTACACCTCAATCCGACGGCCCTCATTGATCCACGCGGCATCTAGATAGCATCATCTCCTTTCCTTGTCTTCTTGACATGCCCGGACTCCATCTCCGATCATCTTCCGGCGATCTCCCAACCGTCTGGACCTACGACGCTCCTCGCCTAGTCCCGGTTATCCTCCGCCTCACCATGACCTAGCACCGTCGCCCTGCAACCATCAAAGACAAGGAAAAAAACTTTCACATAGCAATGCCCACAAAGATATTCAATGATTATGCCAAAATCATTAATCGATCATAATTGCTCTCAATGGTCCGGTGCTACTTCCCCTAGGCCGGTAGCACTAAGAAGAGCACCCAACACTCAAATTGCTTAAAATCCAATTCAATTCAAATGAAACCAAGCTCAAAACTCGTCAATTACTCATCACACACCAGGATAGACCGCCACATGGTCTTTCAATTATGATGTGGGAATACATTACCATCCTAGCAAGGCTAATGTAGTTGCCGATGCTTTAAGTCGGAAGGGCTACTGTAATAATTTGATGATTCAAGAAGGACAACCTGCTCTTCACGAGGAGTTTCAGCGTTTGAATTTGGAACTAGTAGAGGAAAGTTTCGTAGCTGCTTTATAGATTCAACCAACCTTGGAGGATCAGATTAAAAAGATGCAGAAGTCAGATAAAGAAGCTGCTAAGATCATGCGTAGAATAAAGGAAGGTAAAGCACCAGGATTTTCAGAGGATGAAGAAGGAATAGTTTGGCTTGGAAAAAGTATATATGTGCCGAATCAAAAAGAAATCAAGCAGTTGATATTAAAAGAGGCGCATGAGTCAACATACTCAATTCATCTAGGCAATACCAAGATGTATCGTGATCTTCGTGGTATATACTGGTGGCCAAGGATGAAAAAGGAAATTGCAGAATATATATCTATATGTGATGTATGGCAGCGAGTTAAAGCTAAACATCAAAGACCCACAGGATTGCTACAGCCGTTAAAGGTACTTAGATGGAAGTGGGAAGAAATTGGAATGGATTTTATTACAACTCAATCAACTCGCATTTATTCTTTTATTTTCCTGTCGACTAGGAGCAGCTTTGTAATTTAGTATTTTTCTTGTAATCCAACTCTGATCAATAAAGTTGCGCATCGCCAATTATTGATCACCTTCGATTACGATAATCAGGTTTGATTTTTCTCTGATCTTGCTGTGCATCACCTTTTTCGAGAAGATCTACCTCTTACCACCTAATTAACCCTAATCGGCTGATTAGACTTATCATTACCACAGATTTTATCGGCTTTCTGGCTATTTATATCTTTGCCGATTGTCTCACTATATTGGCTTTTAGCGTATTTTGTTTATCTCTTACTAATTGCAGGATCAAATCGGTTGGCATGCCTCGAATCCTTAAACCCGGGGTTTGTCGCGTGTGTTTTAGCCGATAGACCCATCTTCATGTTGTTTGGTTCCAACACCATCCTAGGTGACAAATAATCATGGCAAACAAATGACAAGGTAGGGTATAACTCAATTGGACAAATTAACTAGATCCCGAACTATTTTGAAACAGTTGTACACATAAAATATCATGCATAAAGTAAAACAATATAGCAATTTTATAAACTGGGTTCAATATTGCCTTGGAAAAGCTCTTGTTCTTGCTCTGGAACCTGGTCTTTAGTCAACGAATCTTCCTCGGACGCTCCGAGCACTTCGACATCTACGCGTAACGAGAAAGATTTCCAAATAAATACCAAAATAGAGAAAACAAACCCCAAAAATCAAATAAATTTCACCATTAAATATATCTCAATTTTACAATTTTTTAGAAATTTGAATCACCTCAATCGGAGCTCGTATGAGGGAGAACGAGCTCTCTAAAGATTTGAATAATTAAGAAAATTAGAAAAAGAATAAAACTGCATTTTATGAATTATATTTCTATTGAAAAACACGATTAATGACGCAACGCTGACGTCAGCAACCAAATTTCACAAATAAAATAAATCTGGAAAATCTTATAGCAACTGACATATGGGCCCGCTTAATATGGATCGGGTCAACCGAACAAAATCTTGTGCACCATAGACTTGGTCCATAGGGTTGTTCCATCGACACGCGGCCCCACTCTTGCTGACATTGCCTCACCTACAAGACACCAAACCGGCAACATGTCATCCTGCCAGCTCAGCAACTCGGCCGACATGGCACTAACATAGGTCCACGTGACACCAACGCGGTTTCCACGTCGGATCCAGTCTAAAAACTTTGTTAGCGAGGTTCCAGCCATGGCCTACATGGCGGCACTTGACGGATGCGAAGAAGATGACATACCGCATGGCGCTTCCATGACAAATCAGCCAAAGCTTTGCTCGGATCTGGACCACCGTAACACCACGACCTCAAAATTGGTTTGGTTTTCCCGGAGAAGGCTTGGCGGCGTAGATTGGTGTGATAAAAGGTGGCGGCGACCTAGAGCAACTCCGGTGATGACTCATGAGCGAACCACGGTGTCTCGGGCGACGTTGAGTAGGCGAAAAGGTGCGACGAGCTCTAGGCATCCTCAGGCAAACTCCCAGCAACTTGATATCTTGGAATCCGTACAAAAACCGGAGACCTAGCTCCCTACGGTAGGGGATTCCTGTTCCTACACTGCAGCGGCTCGAAGACGGGTTTCAGTCGAGCACGATGACCCGATGTGCGACACACATCCCATCCAATGGTGAAAACTGCTTTGGTATCCACACCTCCATAGCGCATGATCTAACCCGATCTGACCACTCACACGCCTGTTAGGGTTTCTACACACCAATAATCTCAGCCGCACTCTCAAATCTATCGACCGTGCAACTTTGGGGTTTCGAACTGATCCAGACTGCTGGACTCCCATCCAACGGCCACGCACCAAGATCACGGTGGATTGGGCCGAGGCTTGATCGGGCTGGGCCACATGGGGTTAAAGCCGAACACTATTCATTAGGATTTTTAAACTTTTTGCAATTAAAACAATTCTACATTTTCAAATAATGCAAATAGAATAGTAAAATTACCAGAAAATTTTTAGAAAAATTCTAAAAAATATTTTGAGACATTTGAAACTCAAATAAAATATTTTTAGCAAAAGTTTAATTAAAATTTTCACATATTTAAAATAATATCTAAAAGAGATAATTCAAAAATAAAAATAAATTCCAATTTTTTTAAAAAATTCAGAAATTCCATAAAATGCACAAATAACATTATAATATTATTTTGAGCCAATTTTGGAATGTTACAATATGATATTTTAAGGTAGTCTCTATAAGATCCTATAATCTTTTAATTATGATATTGTTAGCGTCAAAAAGAGCCAATCATCTTCAACACACGCGAACGTCGGGTTCAAAGGGTTCAAGGCATGCTAGCCGATTTGACCATACAATAGGCAAGAAAAAAAATCTAAATAGCTATTACAGCCGATTAGACGATAAAGAGATGTTTTTCCTAAAAAAAGCGATGTACAACAAGATCGGTGTAAAAACAAACCTAAGGAAACTAGCGTAAGTCGATGATGATCAAAATGGCGGTGCACAACTTTATTGATAAAAAATGAATTACAAACAGATCTAAAAACTACTTCTAGTCAACATAAAGTAAATAAAAGTAGATGCGAATAGTTGATTAATTGGCTGATAATCCTTGACCTGCCTCTCCACCCCTTTTTATAGCCTCTAAGTCGATCGTCTATTTCTCCTATTCCTTAATCCATATTCGTTTCGGCGTTAACTTCTGGAATACCAATTCCACTTTGAATCGATATCGGTTAAGGTCCTTTATCCATACTTGAACTCTATTTCCCTAAATCGGCCACTTCCGCCAAATTCTAGTGTCATTATATGTCGCCATTTTGGGAGTTGATATGAATCTACCAAAAATTACGACGATCGGCTTCACCATGAATTACCATTTTCACACCCTTGTCATTGCTCTTTTCGGTAACTTCTCCATTTCTCACGCTGTAAAATATGAGAACGTGCAATTTCTCACCATATTTGCCTTTGAAACTTCAATGAATTTACTCACCAAATGCCACTAGTTTTACCCTCTATAAATACCGCACTTTACACCATCATTTTCATGCCTCCTTGCTCACAACTCCCACATCGTCGGCTTCAATCGTATTTTCTCCAACTTCAGCATATGTTAGTGTTCATCTTCATCAGCTTACAACCAATGGATCCGAAATAGGTATTCATCCCTATGCCCGACCGTGAAGATTGATACTACTTAGGTCCATTAGGTAACCAATATCCATCGGCCATCATAGAACATGATATACCTAGACTTCCTCTTCATGCTCCTGAGTACAATATTAATGGATGAAGCAAAAGCTTCAGAGCTTGGCCGACGGTGCTGAAAGGCTGACGGGATTGGTATAATCGGGTAGCGGTAGAGAAAATGACCTTATGAGAACAGATGGGCATAGCGAAGTATCTTCCCTTATCTCTAACCGATCCAGAAGCTAATGAGCCCTTAGTGGCCATGACATGTTATTTCTGGTCGGACATCCTGAATGCCTTCATGTTCAGGATAGGTCCTATTGGCCCAACCCTTCTAGATGTGACACAACTTTATTGTTTAAGGCCAGATGGAGATCAAATATCGGCTTTCAGTGCCTAACCCCAATACAAATTGGTTTTGACTGTGGGAGAAAGCTGGTGCCAATACCTCAGCGAGAATAGTGGAATCGGTCCAGTATCAGATCGGGAACATGTTGTCTTTTTGAACATGTGGCTTGACCGATATGTCTTCTACAGCGCATATCTATGCCCAACTCAAGTCTATCAAGTCTTGTCCGAAAAACTAGTGAAGGGTCATTGGCTAGCAGTGGAAAAAATATTTTTGGGTGCCGTCTTTCAGGTGATACATATTATTCATAGTCGGCTTTTTACCGAAGCAGGTTCTTACTCAGTCGACAATGTGGGTGGCCCCCAGTGGTTTATCCAGATTTGGCTATATTATGTTTTTAGCCAACTTTTTGACATTTATATGGCTATGATGGCTCCTTTTCCTCACGAAGAAGTTGCAGAAAACCAAAATAGGGAATTCAGAGATAGCCGATCCTTTGGGGAGAGACTCATGCTTTGCTCTGACGATTTATACAAGGCAGTTGGGCTTCGGACAGATCCCCTAGCTTTTGCCTATTTGATCGGCTATGGCCAAAGGATCGGGTGAGCCATGCTTCAAGAGCTGCAATTGCCCTCCATGCAGTTGAAGACCTCCAACTCCATGACTTACCTCACTTCTTGCTGCACAATTGAATAGCGGGCATGTTCCACACCTGGTGGTCTTCCATATCTATAGTGCTCTACCCCGAGGAGTGCACATTATCAGCTATCACCTCTAACTTTTTCCTGGATCCCCCACCTGAGCCGACGATCCAAACTAACTCCATTAGGAGCGGATCGATCTCTAGCAAGGACACTAGTTTATCGAGCTACACTGACTTGAGTTATATTGATATAACCGGCGAGGGATCGGCCAAGGTAGTTATTTTATTTTTTTGTAGTTTGCATTGTTTTCCAATCTTGTTTATTAACTTTTGCTTTATATTTTGTAGAAGCAAACTGGGAAGAAGGTAGCTGGCGGCTCATTGGGCACGACCAATAGAGGAAAAGGCCTCGCCCTGACATGAGAGTTACTACCGTCAGCTATTCATCAGCTACGTTGGGGGTCTAGTCCCCTTCCCTCTCTAACTTGGAGAGGCAATAGCCAAGTAAGTCTACTTTCGTTGACTAACGTTCACATTTTTCCTTATTTTCCTTGTGCCCTAATTGTCTCGAGCTGATTCCTCAACAGAGAAGAAGTGAGGACACCCTGGCAAAAAAGCTACTTCAAAGGGCCCCGTCCAAGAAGCATCGGCTGAGCACTCACCATAATCTTCAGCTGTAGGCCAGGTAAAACAAATTTTGAGCCAATTTTCAATCTAACTGATCATTAAATAATCGACTTTTCTATCAAGATTTCTTTGACACCTTGTAGCCTGTACTCTCCTCGCATACTTTCATGCCTGATGTGGAAGCTGATCTACCCCATC
Organism: Otatea glauca; assembly: GCA_036346275.1. NCBI lineage: Eukaryota > Viridiplantae > Streptophyta > Magnoliopsida > Poales > Poaceae > Otatea > Otatea glauca. The sequence continues at coordinate 12,592,944 of CM070712.1, forward strand.
GACCGACCCAGCCGACGTCGCAGACTTCTACTGCCGCTGCACCCGTCGGCAAGCTGTGTTCCTCCCTCACTCATATGCTTGGTTTCGAATTGTCAAACCTTGAGGATGAGGATGAAGTTGTAGAGAGGGCTCCCAACGTAATTGCAAAAATCATCTCGGTTTCGAAGGACGTATCGTCTCAAGTAACATCGGCTCCAGGGATGAAGCAAAAAATCAAGCACTTCTTCGACTTGCTTCACTCTCCGTCGGCTTCACTGGTCGAGAATGCATAGCCGATTCGTGATGCGATGGATGCGGTGAAGGCTGACCTCCCTAAAGAAGCCACTGCCGCATTGCTTCATCGATGATAAAAAAGAGTCAGTGCACGCGTCTAAGGCAAGTATGGAGCATCGAGCAACATAGCACAATGATCCAGAGTGCCTAAATCAACTAGTGGCTGATGCAAAGGCTCAGAAGGCTAGTTATGACGAGACCATGAAGAAGCACAAGGCCACCAAGCTAACTTGCTCAAAAATAGAGTCAATGAAGAAATTCCTAGAAGAAGAGCTGGCCAAGATAAATGCTCAATTGGTCGATACCAAACAATCTCTGACCCAATCTTCATCGGCTTTAAAGACCCAGAAGACTTCTCTGACTTCATCCCTTGAAGTGGTCAAAGAGCAATCGACCAAGGTCTCTCCAATACCTAGGAGCAAAGAGGATGACGTGAAAATACTCGACGACCTCGAAAGGACCATCGCCAAGGCCGTAGCTATTCTGTTTGGTCTTAGCCAAGAATAAACTTGTGCTATCTTGTAATATCACCAGCTTATCTCCTTTGAACAATGTTTCACTGTAAGGATGATTTAATCGGCTGTATAACCAATTTTTGTTAAACTTTATTTTCTTATGCTGAGGGCGATAAATTCCATCAACCATAATTTATTTGCCTTCGTATATCATAGCCAAAATTAACTACACCGAGTTAATTTGGCTTTATATCAGTAATCGCCCGACTTGTATATTCGTAATTGGCAGCAATGAGTCGATTTGAGTTTTAGCCTATTAAGATCCAACCCAAATACTTGGGTGATACTTTCTCAAGTATTTTCCATTAACCACCCCTTCTAGTGTTTCTACGACATAAGAGTTACCTTGTATAAGCCTATGCACTCTATACGGCACTTCCCAGACTACTTACCAAATTGGCTATCTCTCAAACTGATGGGTAATATGGTTTTCCATACTAGATCATCTTTGTGGAACAATTTAGGATAAACCTTTTTATTGTAGGCCCTTGCGACTCTAGCCTTATTTTTATGAATCCGATCCAACATGTGCAACGAATCTCTGCCAAGTCTTTCTGATTACCGGTCATCGAATCCTTATAATCTTGAACCAATAATCCATATTGCTTGGCAATCCTAATTAAGTTGATACTAATCTCCAAAGGCAACACAGGCTCTTGTCCAAAAACCAACAGATATGGCGATAGCTTTGTTTCCCCATGGCAAGCAATCCGATAAGCCCACAAGGACTTCGATAGTGTCACATGCCAATTCCTTGGCTTTTCTTCAATTTTCCTCTTAATTAGTCTAATCAATGTTTTATTCAATGACTCGGCTTGACCATTGGCATGCGCATAGTAAGTGATAAGGGAGTCACTTCTTTGGATACACACAACACTTCTCCACAAGAGGCTAGGCATGGACCTATAATGAGAGCACGTGCATGACAGTTGAATTATCATGTGAGCTCGTTTATGGGAGTTCATAATTTTCCTATTGACGATGGATTGCTACCTAAGTCATGTGATGTTATTCTACTTAGGAATCGAGGTGAGGAGAGCAACCCAACTACCATAATAAGTCCAGGCCAACCCCGACCAACAACTACCCATCTTCGACCAGAAGCAACAATCAATCGACCAGTCCGAGACCCAAGCCGACCAGTCTATGACTAGTGCTGACCATTCAACGACTCATGCTAACTAGTCTGTGACTAGTGCCTACCAGTTTGGATAAAGTATTGTTACCTATGTTGGAAAGTCTGTTGGGATGGTAGCGGATCTCTTCAATCGAATAGGAATTGTTTTCCATTTTCGTTAGGATTTGTTTTCCTTAGATAAAGTCTTTGAGTCCAACGTCTGAGAGTTCTATTCGAATAGCATCAGATCGCTTTAGCCGTAAGTTTAGAGGAGTCTATTGGTAACCACTATAAATACCTATATCATTGTAAGGCAGGCTTGTTCAGATTAGTTTTCCAACGTGAAACTTCATTGTGTGTTCTTGAGTCTATTAGACCAACAACTGCGATTGGAGGTCTCAACTCTTTCGTATCAATATTGATATCTGCAATATTTAGATTTTTTTACCTTGTTCTTGCTTGTTCTTCAATTGCTTGTAGGAACTGGTCTTCGTGATCAGGTTGATCATGCTTTTAACTAGGTCAATAATAATCCCGGAGTTGGTTCAATGATTGCTTGGCATATCAGTCATGTACGGTTGGTAGCCGGACCATGAGTTGTCTCTACAAATCATAGCTATCCTTCTCATCGAAAGATCAGGACCCGACAACCCACATCAGTAAGGCGATGAATTCAATAACTTGATCCCTAGTCCTTGAGCAAAACTTTGAAATTCATCGGACATAAACACCAAGCCTTTATCGGTCGTAATAGTTTGAGGTATCCCAAATCGATGAACAATATGTTCCTTGAATCCAATGGCATCAATACATGTTACTTTCTTCAAAGATATCGCCTCAACCCACTTAGAGAAATAATCGATCACACCCAGAATGTATTTATGTCCTTTGGATGAAGCAGGGTGTATTTGGCCGATTACATCTATTCCCCATCCTTTGAATGGCCATGGCTTGACAATCGGATGTAGAACTGATGCTGGTGCCAATTGCATGTTGCCAAATTTCTAACAAATTTGGCACCCTTTGTAATACTTGAAGCAATCCTCCAACATCGTTGGCCAGATATACCCAGTGCTTTGTGCACCATTGAACTGGCCCTAATCGTACAACCATATGTCTAGTATGGGATAGACCTAGCTGATTAATTTGCAATGTCTAAATTTGAGTACTAACAGTTGGTGGTGTGGGTTCCGAGATGGACGGATAGATTCACATGGCTCAAGAGGGGGCCCTGAGGGGTTAAACCTTAGTGGGCAGTATTGAGTTTAGATAGAGCATTGTAAAGGATTTGTCGTGATCTCTCTGCTAACACACCAAAGAAAGTGTGCTAATGGCCTGGCAAGTAGAGTTGATCATATCTTGTGGGTAAAGCAGTACAACTTCTGCAGAATATAAAATTATTCGAATAGTTGTGTCCGCTGTTATGGAAATACTCGGGAATTTCACATGAGGTATAGATTGTTTCATAAAATGTTGGAAGATAGAATTGTTGGGATGTGAACTGGGAGTTCACTGTTGTTTTTTATGTCTAAAGTTAACACTATTGAGTCCAGTGGTTTGATTATGGTTTTAGACGGTGTTGGGTGAAGCCTCAACATTTTGTTCATATTGTCTACCATTGATTTACCAGTTATTTATTATGTTTTCAAAAATACACTTTGAATCTATATATTGTATTTAAATTCAAGTTATTGCTTTCTGCAAAAGAACCATATGACTATCCTTTGTCAAGCCTTGAATGAATATATTACATTTTCCCTACGACTTGCTAAGTACTTTTTGTACTCACGGCTATACACCTTTGTTAATCTGTTGTTGAGGAATGACCAAGAAATACAGAGTTATATGAGGAGTACTATGAAGACTACGTGAACTAGGAGGGAGTTCCCTAAACGATTGCTTGTGGTATGTCGAATGGCCCAAGTTATTTTATTTTCGCAACAATAGTTTATTTGTTTCTTAAGCCCTTAAGGCGTAGTGGTGTAAACATTGACCACAAGGTCCATTGCTTTATTTAATAATAATTTTCTACTTTCTTAGTTAATTCGTTATTTGGTATGGTATTTCATTTATGTTGCCATTGTGTGCACTAGCGTGATCCTGAACTAGTGCAGTATAAACAGAGGTTTTCGAATTCGTAAATCCGGTCCCAACCTAGAAATAGTTGAAAAGGCGAAGAGGTGGAGGGATGCCAAGGAATGATTCACAAAGATGCGAAAAAACACTCAAAATCAAAATAGAATTTGGGGGAAGATGATAGAGCTCAATCTGATATTGATCAAGCACATCGGCCAGGAATTCGCTCTCAGCATGGCAAAAACCTAGGTTAACAAAAGGGGCGAAAAGACCAAACCACCCCTCTTGGGGAATTGCCTTCGTGTCTTCTTTGCTAGGATCCCACCTCAGCATGTCGTGTGAGGGGATCAAACCTTGATCCTCGAGCTCTTGAATCCGCTCTTCAGTAAGAATCGATTTGTCCATGCCAGATGAGATTAGGGAAAAGTTGGCACATGAGAGGTTTGAAGACGAAGGGGCTCAAGAGTTCTTCGCGCTCAAAAGTGTAAGTTGTAAAGCACATAAGGGAAGTCTCATCCCCTTAATATATGTTTTATTGTGTTGATTCCGGCGCCGATTCATTTACATAGGGAAGCACAAAGATCTACCAGGTATTGGCCATAATTTACAAGAACATTCTATATTATTCGTAATAGGAGGAAGAGTTAAGGATTTACCCGTGTGAGATATCGCATTATTCGAGGAACCCTAGATGTTGTCGCTTCGATTCGCATTGAAAATGCGAGATGATTGGCACGTAACCCCATGAGGAAGATAAGATAGAGAGGCTTGGGTAATAATTCTTATTCACCCAAGCCTTAGGGGCTAGCTGATGAGGATTAAGAGCCGGACTCTATTTTGGGCCTATACCATTATAAAAAGGAGTCCATAGAGAAAAATAATGCCCACGATCAGTTACCTAGTTATACCTCTGACCAGTTTAATGACATGTGCTCTATTAGTTTACACTAGTCCATTTAGATCGATGATTTGACTATCCCGACCACTTCAACTGGTCGAGATAGGTAGTTTCTTCTTCGAAGGAATAATGTCGGACTCTAATATGCAAATTCGGATCCTCTATGTATATCGCACTAGTCCTAGATCACGCTAGTGCACAAAGGCTCAACATAGATGAATATCACAATCATACACAGCGGAAACATAATAAAAGACTTCATATATTAAATAATACCTGTTGAATGACCTTAAGGTCAACTTACATAGATATGCCTCGCAAGGCTAGGAAGAATAACAAGTTAAACCGCAGCGGAATGAAAACGTAGATAAACCCCTTAGTATACCACATGCAACAGACATTGTTCGCACCCTAAACATTCGTCTCTTCACAGTACTCCTCTTCGAGAGCTGATGTAAATTCTTCAACTGGTGATGTTGTTGGCAAGGGTGAGTACTTAAAGCACTCAATAAGTTGTGCACATAATGCAATTCTATCATAGCTATATGCAAGGCTTATTCCAATGGAATGGGTAACATAGCTATTTTTCAGTAAAGCAGTATTTATAAATGAATACAATAAATAATTTGCAAGGACAGTAAAACAAATAAATGTAATCGTAATCTTCAGCATTTGCACGTAAACATGGTGTCAACCCTAAGTCAAGTTCCAAACCTTTTGAAGGAACGAAATGGCGATCAGCGGGGTGGGTGGGTGAATGATCACCAATTAAAACTTTCCCCTCAAAGAACCAACCAAGAACATAATTTCATCAAAGCAAAGTGGACAAAACAAAATTCCAAAAATCTTTAGCAGGGGCGGCACTACCGCAAGAACAGTACCCTGGCACTACTGGGTTATTGTAGTGGTATTGCCGTGCTACAGTGAATCAGCACAGTGAATAGTAAAAATCAACATGACTTCAAAATAAAAATCGATGAATCTTTTGATCGGCTGATCCAAACCCTGTGAAACTTTGTGGGCACCTTTCTATGGATGTAAGGAACCTATTCCATCCTTCAATCACAAGGATTGACATCAAAGTTCCAACCTTATTCCAATTGAAGGAAGTGTGCACAAAAATAGGTTCAAAGGCAAAAACTTGGCCCTCAGCATGCTCATGGGTTCTTGATGATCAAGATGATCCTTGAAGGTTTCCCACATGTCATAGAAAGCTAGAACACCAGAGGAGAACCACAAAAACACATCTTCGAAGAATGATTCTATTAAGAACGAAAGATCGGTTTCTTGCAAAGAACACACACGGTTTGCCTAGATGATTGGGATAAAATCTGAAGAAGATTCATCCATCAGTCATACATCCTCGGAACAAGATCCACAAGCATTTAGAAGGAGGGGAGGCAAATCCAAATGTGCGAAAGTAAATTGCAAGAATTTAAGTGCGGAATTTAAATGCTGAATTTAAGACATAATGTAATTGCGGAAAGTAAATTCAGAATTGTGTAAATAAAGTTTTCATTTCTGGAAGGAGATTTACAAAGCCTCACAACAAATCGGGCAAAACTCAAAGGAGCACAAAAACCTCAAACCTTCAAAGAGGGGAGAACTACACCTACCCCTCTATTTATACTACTCTTGAGTCATCCTCCACCCTTGGATGAGTTCCTTCAACCCTAAGGAACACCATCAAGGGATAGGATTGACTCACTCACTCATACTTGGGCTAACCGAAAACCCACAAACATAACGGGTTTTGCACGCTTCTCAAAGCATACTAACTAGACCCGCTACTCTATCTTCTAGACGGTGATCCAATAGCCCTCCTTGATCCGAGCAGCTCCTAGCTAGCATCTAAACCATTCCCTTGTCTTCTAGGTTCGCAGCGACTCCGTCTTCTATCATCTTCAGGCAATCCTCGATCGTCTGGACCTCCAACACACCTCGCCTAGTCCCGATCATCCTTCGCCTCACCATTATTTAGCACCGTTGTCCTGCGACCATCAAAAATAAGAAAAACCCATCACATAGCAATGTCCAAATTGATATGCAATAAACATCACAAAATCACAATTTAATTTCAACTTCGCTCATGAAGTCTGCAGTATCGCCTAGTAAACCCGAAAGCTTTCTTTATAACTACATGGTTAAAGAGTAGCATTTGGCAGCTCATAAGTAAATCATTACACATCTAGGAAACCAATGACGATCTTAGGTCTAAGGTCCATATATACACTATGCATTAGACCAACTGATGACACATAAGAATATATAATAATTCTCATAGTGTCTCATATGGGTCTATCCAATGCATGTTCTCTAACATGTGTCCAAATTATTGATTAGATATCTCCATATCTCTATGACATGTGAAACATGGTCATTAATCAATACATGTGCTGATCTATAAAATATAATCGTCCTATGTTATGATAACCGATCAGGGATAACTTGAATAACATCGATATATATAAAAAGTTGCATGAACAAGCCACTTATTTGTTGATTAATCTAATCGATATTTATTAAAAGGACAAACAATTGTACTATTCCATAAACATAAGCGTGATACAATCATCTCGATGATTGCCTCAAGGGCATATCACCAACAGGTTGGCCCGCCGTCGTGCAAAGGCCGGACCATCCCAGTAAGCCTGCCCAAATCTCCTACCAGTAAACACCTCACGCCACTTATATCTTTCTCGAGGAGAAATATGAGGAATATCAAAAAGATGGCAGAGAGACTGACCAAGAGCAGATTTAGGATGAAAACTTGAATGGACAGCATGAAATCCAAGTCCTGAACGCTGCCTAAAAACAGGCGACACTCAACCTGTCTAGCAACAGTGTGTGCCTTAGAAGCACTCAAAGTCTAGAGATGACCCTGAATACCCCTAAGGACAAGAACACGCTCTCGCCTCATGATCTTTGCACGCCTGAAGCAGAAATCTACCAGGTGACCATCCTTCTGACAGAAGTTGTATGTATACTTCACCTTGCTGAGGCAGAAGCAGCAGGAGAAGCAACCTTCTTATCAGAGATCCCATGGACAACCCTAGCAGACCTAAACATAATGGTGCTCACCCTAGGGGCAACGACAATCTCTCCACTCTTGGAGCCGCGCACAATAGTAAGAGGATGAGCCCTAGCGTGCTCCAAGTAGTCAAATCCTAGACCTTGATTATATCGAATAATCTTAGACTGATCTAGGATGAGATTGAGCTTCTTCTTGGCTCCTACAAACTTCTCAAGAGTGGTCATGAGATACTCACACTCCTGAAAGAGAGAGGCATAGGAAGAACAAGGGGAAGAGGAAGAAGAAGAGCTAGAAAAAGAACTACCAACACATGCATGTTTCTCCTTCAGTACGGGAGCCTCAACTTTGAGGGCCTCACAAAAAATGCAAGGGGCATTTCTAATCCTAAGGGTCTGGGCCTCAAGCTTCTTCCTAAGTTCTACTTCGATTTTATCCAAGTCTCCCTCAATCTCAGCACATCGCAAGCAACTTTCTTGTGACTTAACTAGTAAGTCCTTAGCAAGTTCAGCACACTTGACATTTAAGAATTCATTGTCAAGTTTTAGTTACCTACATCCCTCACATTAGCTAGCTGAGTACTTAGAAGCATGCAATTCAAGTTCATTATTTCTAGTAGATAGCTTCCTAAGGTGAGTGCTCATGGCATCAATTTCAGCAAGCAATTTAGGGCAATTTTTAGACCATGCACTAGTTTGAGTATGAAGAAAACTAGCATCTACAGGAATAGCATCGACAAAATCTATGCTAGCATTCTTTAACATAAGACTATCTAGCTCAGACAACACACTATCATACATAGTCCTTAGGTTCTTAAGCTCCATAAGTAAGGCATCGCATAGAGAACAGTCATCAGAGACTCGAGAGAAAGAAGATCTAAGAGAAGTTAACTCCTGAGTCAAGGTACCTACTTCCTTCTCTAGCTCCGTACACCTAGCTCTAGCTATAGCATGAAATTTTACTAGCTTGCAAAAAGCTTCATTGAGTTGGCATAGGAGGGTACCTCGTCCGAGTCGCTGTAGATCTCAGAGTCACTGATGCTGTTGGTATCTACCATGAAACACATTCTGGTGAAGTCATCGCCGCCTTTGTTCTTCTCTTGTGGATCATCCTTGCCTTCTTCGCTCCAGGGCTCCGTGTCGGAGAGGTTGATGTCATTGAGAGCGGTGGAAGAGCTTCATGTTCTTCGATAAGTTGTGATACGTCTTCTCACTTGCCGGGTCGCGAGCTGGAGGCTTCTAGTTGTTGCGGTTCTTGTCAGTGTAGTCAATATTTCCCAAACCGTCGGAGTCATTCTTGCCTTTTCCCAGCTTGGGGCAGTTTGTCTGAATGTGGTTGGTGCCACCACACTCAAAGCAGGTGATCATGCCACCTCTCTTCCTCTCCCTCACCCTCTTGTAGGTATGAGAAAATTTGCGAGCTAGAAGAGCAAGCTCACTTTTTGGAAAATTTTCCAACTGTTCATCACTTAGCTTGCAAAGGGCGGAAAGAGAGAATCCAACTGAAGTCTCAGAAGAGGATCCAATAGGATCGGTGACCAAGGCCATCGACTGTGACATTGTATTACGAGTGACAACGTCGATCTCCGGAGTCTTGAGTCGGGAATAGAGCCCGTCAAGAGTCAAGGTCGATAAGTCTATAGTGTCTTTGATGGTGGTCATCTCCCAAACCCGAAGATCAAGTGCGGTCAAGAAGTGTCGAGCGTTCTCTGAGTCAAGGTGTGTGCAACCAATTGCACGGAGATCGCTCAAGATCCTTGTGAACCGACCAAAACACTCATCAAGGGTCTCACCAGCGTGCTGTTTAAACTTGGTGTAGTCATGCTTGTATTGATCCTGTCTCACTGTCTTGATCTGGGTGGTGCCGTCATGGTAAGCATCGAGGGTCTCCCTGATTTGGTGAGCGGATCTTAGGTGAGAGATCCTATCGTACTCATTGCGGACAAGGCCCTGTATGAGGATGCTCCTTGCCTTAGCATTCGCCGCAACACCAACCATATTGCTGTCCGTGACATTTTCATCGGCAGGAACCTCATATGGGAGCTTCACCTTCTGCCAAATCAGGAAGCCCTGGGTAGTGAAGGACGACTCCATTTTAGACTTCCAGAAGGGAAAATCAACTCCAAAAAAATTGGGAGACTTGGTGGAATATTTGTTTGTCTCCATGGCTCTAGAGATTGGTTAAGATCTCTGGAAGTGAACGGATACGGGTAGGCTACACTAGCGCACAATTAAAATTTCTACCTCATAAACCAGTAAGCCACGCAAGTAAATGATCACGGATCGTTACCACTAGATGCGTAGTGCAGCAGAAGGAAGTTGATACAGCCCGAATCAACGAAGCGTGTGTCCAGTTCCAATGGTCGATCTTCCTCGTGCGGTGGTCGATCCTCCTCGTGCGGTGGTCGATCGTCCCGATCAGTGTCACAGTAGCAGTAACACCTCTACTGGCATCCACACGTTTCGGGGAAAAGAACATTGTGCATCGGTGTGTCAGCACCAGCGCGCACGGGAAGGCTCAAGTGGTGACAGCTAGGGTTTCGATGGCTACATCCTCTCATTTGCGACTGCGAACTCCCTTTAAATAGCCACCCCATCCCTTGTGGTGGAACCCTACATTAGGGCCCAACTAAAGGACAAAGCTCAATTGGACCATTAGTGACGGATCCAGTCCGAACCACTATATTCCAACCCCTAAGTGTGTGACCCTATAGGTTCATGCATATTTGGACATGACTCGGAAACACCTTTCCGACCGATAATTGATAACGGTCCCTAGTAGTACATATAAATTCCGAAATATCCATAAAGCATCAGACGAACCTACTATAGTGTGATAATGTCATGTTCCCTTTGCTTCACGATATCAAATCGAGCTTAAGGCAAGAGTCGTGTCATCCTATGACAACTTGATCTCTTCACTCATACCGTAGTGGAATAATTTATCTAGATTGACTCTCAATCACATTCGGCATGGCCATGCATTTCCTTAATCCATCTACCTCGAGGGGCCCATAAATATCTCTCCATTATATAGGAGGAGTAAATTCCATCTTGATCATTCATGTACCTCAGTATATTTCATAGTAAACCCGAAAGCTTCTTTTATAACTACCTAGTTAAAGAGTAGCGTTTGGCAGTTCCGAAGTAAACCATTACACATCTACGAAACCAATGACGATCTCAGGTCTAAGGTTCATACATACACTATGCATGAGACCAACTGATGACACACAAGAATATATAACAATTCTTACAGTGTCTATGAAGGACCATGTGGAGGTCCATCCATATTTGTGATGAGTATTTGACTTTATTTGAGCAAGGTGTGCTCAAGTTTGAGTTTGATTTGGATTGATTTTCAAAATGAAGCAATTTGAGTTGTCTCTGCCAGGAGTGGCAGTACCGGTCGTATGGACACGGTAGTGATGAGTTGGATGGATTATTGCACATCTTTGTGGGCATTGCTATGTGAGGAGTTTCCTTGTCTTTGATGGTTGCAGGACGACGGTGCTAGGTCATGGTGAGGCGAAGGATGACCGGGACTAGGCGAGGCGTCGGAGGTCCAGACGGTTGGGAGATCGCGGAAGATGATCGGAGGCGGAGTCCGGGCAAGTCAAGAAGACAAGGAAAGGAGATGATGCTAGCTAGATGCGCGTGGATCAATGAGGACCGTCGGATTGAGGTCTAGTTGATAGGTTAGCGGGTCTAGGTAGTATGCTTTGAAAACCGTGCAAGAAAACCCGGTATGTGTGTGGGTTTTGGGTTAGCCCTTGCATGGCTGTGTGTGTGGGTTAATCCTAGCCCTTAGATGAGTGCTCTAGGGTTGAGGACTCATCCAAGGGTGGTAGGTGGCCCAAGAATAGTATAAATAGGGGTGGAGGGTAGCCTCCTCTCCTTGAAGGTGTTGAGGTTTTGATGCTCATTTGAGCTTTGCCCACATGAATGTGAGGCTTTGTAACCTCCTTCCAGAAATGAAAGTTTTATTCATCCACCTCTGAATTTATTTTATGCATTTACATTATGTCTTTACTTTACATAATTTAAATTCAGCATTTACTTCCATAATTACATTCCATAATTTACTTTCAAGTAATTTGGATTTGCCTCCCCTCCTTCTAAATGCTGCTGTTCTTGGATGTTTTGAGTGTGTTCATATGGTTTTACATCTCTTTTGCACTCTTGGATTGAGTAGAGAACATCTTTTCTTTCAAGTTCCAACTTTGTTCTGAACTTGTTCTTCGCGCAGCAGTCAGTGTTTGATTTTTGTAAAAATATAGAAAAATCCTTTTTGAGTGATTCTTCTTGGAGGAGGTGCGGGACTCTGATATCCACTTGCAGAAAAATTTTGGAGTTCACTTGTTGTACCGTTTGGGCGCCATGAGGTGAAAACCGAGCCCCAAACGTTCTGCTCGAAGTTCTTGACCAGACTGTGTTCTTCGATTTTTCGTGTTTTTTCTGTAAGGATTTTTGAGGAGAAATTTGGTGGAGTTTTTCAAGACTCTGATGCTCACAGGGAGAAAAAGTCTCAAAATTTTGTGAGCTACAGAAACCCACCAACCTCCTGTGCAAATTGAGGACAAGTTCTGGGAATTCTGCTTTTGCTTTTCTGAAAGTGACTTTTGTGATTTGAATTGATGTCCTTTCTAAAAGCAAGAGTTTGAATTGATTCCTCTTTATCTTGGACACTAGACAACCAGGATTGTGACTCAAAAATCCCCATATATTTTATGGTACTTATCCATGCAAGCTTGGGGTACACATAGTTGTCTAGTTTTTCGGGTTTTTCACAATTCCTTTTGAGCGATCTTGTCGAGGTTTTTGTTGGAGTATTTTGGGGGAATTTTTATTTGCGACCATTCACCCCCTCTGCTCGCCATTTCGGTCCTTCAATTGGTATCGAGCGGTTCTGCTCTTTCTAGATCTTGACCGGTCTCAAGAGCCATGGCGACGGACAAATATTCCACCAAGCCTCCCATCTTTAATGGAGTTGATTTTCCTTTTGGAAATCCGGATGGAGTCATACATCACGCCTGGGCTACGATATGGCGAAGGTGAAACTCCGTATGAGGTTCCTGGCGATGAAAATGTCACGGCCATCAATATGGTTGGCGTTGAGGCGAATGCTAAGGCAAGGAACATTCTCATCTGAGGTCTTAGCCGCATGTGAGTATGATAGGATTTCTCACCTTCGCTCCGCTCACGAGATTTGGGTAACCTCGATGCTTACCATGAGGGCTCTACTCAAATCAAGGCGTGGCGAGGCAGTTCAAGCGAGTACAACAAGTTTGATCAGCTACTGGTGAGAGTCTCGGCGAGTGTTTTGGTCGGTTTACAAAGATTTTGGCGACCTCCAGAAGTTGGTTGCATATATCGACTCGGACAATGCTCGGCATTTCTTGACCGCACTCGACCTTGGGTTTGGGAGATGAAGGTGACCACCATCAAGGACACCACCGACTTATCGACTCGACTCTTGGCGGGCTTTATTCCGCCTCAAGACTCATGAGATCGATGTCGTCTCTCGGAAGACGAAATCTCGATCGATGGCTTTGGTCACCGATCCCATTGGATCTTCTTCTTGATCTTTCTATTGGTTTCTCTCTTTCCGCCCTTTGCGAGCTAGCGATGACCAAGCTGGAAAAATTTCGGAAAATGAGCTTGCTCTTCTCGCTCATAAGTTTTCTCATGCATACAAGAGGGTGAGAGAGAGGAAGAGAGGTGGCATGATCACCGCTTGAGTGTGGTGGCCCCAACCACATTGGCGAACTATCCCAAGGCGGAGAAGGGCAAAACGGCGTTGGCGGTTCGGGCAAAACGACTACACCGACAAGAACCGCAACAAGAAGCCTCCGGTTCGTGAATCGGCTACGAGAAGAAGTACCGCAACTTCTCCAAGAACAAGAAGCTCTTCCACCGCGTCCTCGCCGCGGCAGCGACATCAACCTCTCGACACGGAGACATGGAGCGGCGAGGCGAGGATGATCCGCAAGAGAAGAAAGGCGGACGACATCTCCGGCATGTGCTTCATGGCGACACCAGCGACATCAGCGACTCAGAGCTCTCTGACTCGGACGAGTACCCTCCTATGACCAGCTCAACGAAGCTTTACGCAAATTAGGAAAATTTCATGCTAGAGCTAGAGCTAGGTGTGCAGAGCTTGAGAAGGAAGTAGGTACCTTGACTCGGGAGTTAGCTTCACTTAGATCTTCTCCTCCGAGTCACCGATGATTGCTCTTTGTGTGATGCTATTCTTGTGGAGTTGGAGAACCTAAGGACCATACATGATAGTGTGCTTGTTGAACTTGATGGTCTTAGGTTGAAGAATGCTAGCACTAGTTACATTGATGCTATTCTGTTGAGGCTAGTTTTCTTCATGCTCACTCCACTCCATCATGCTCTAATTGCCTAAATTGCTTGCGAAATTGATGCCATGGCGAACACCTTAGGAAGCTTTCGCTAGAAACAATGAACTTGAATCACATGCTTCTAAGGACCGGTCGGCTCATGTGAGGGTGTAAGCAATTAAAACTTGACAATGAAACCACAGAATGTCAAGTGTGCTAAACTTGCTAAGGACTTACTAGATAAGTCACAAAATATTGCTTGCGATGTCTTGAGATTGTGGGGACTTGGATAAAATCCATGTCGAGCTTAGGAAGAAATTAGAAGACCAAGCCCATAGAATTAGAGATGCTCCTTGCGTTTCTTGTGAGGCCCTCAAGATTGAGGCAGCCGTCTTTGAGGAGAAAAATGCACGTCTTGAGAGAGCTCATCTTTCCGGTTCTTCTTCCTCTCCTTCCCCTGTTCTTCTTGTGCTTCTTTCTTCCGAGATTGCCAGTATCTTATGAGCACTCTCGAGAAGTTTGTTGGAGAAAGAAGAAGCTCAATCTTATTCTAGACCAATCCAAGATTAGTAGATTCAATCAAGGTCTAGGATTTGATCCCTTAGAGCACGCTCAGGCGCATCCTCCCACCATTGTCTTGCGGCTCCAAGAGTGGTGAGATTGTGGTAGCTCCCGAGTGAGTACCACCGTGTTTAGGTCTCTTTGGGGTTGTCCATAGGACTTGACTGAAGGGTGTTACTCCTATTATACGCCTCTAGCAAGGCGAAGTACACATGCACCTTCTGTAAGAAGGATGGTCACCTAGTAGATTTACCTTCAGCGCGCCAAGATCACTCGGCGTGGCGCGTTGTTGCTCTTAGGGGTATTGAGGTCATCCCGGACTTTGAGTGCTCCTAAGACACACACCGCTTCTAGACAGTTAGAGAGTCGCTTTGTTTTTGGGCGCCCGGGACTTGGTTTTCATGCTAGTTCTTGAGTTTTAGTCCCGAGCTGTTCAGTAGTCGATCTTTCCGCCGTCCTCTTGATATTCCTCGTTTTCCCATCGAGGTAGATATCGTGGCGTGAGGTGTTTTCTGGTAGGAGATCGAGCGACCTTATTGGGATGGTCGGCTTTTGCACCACGGCGTGCCAACCCGCTTTGACTCTAGATTATCTACGAGTTGCTCCCGATCGTGTGAGAGTTGGCGTCAGAGAGACACTCGAGTCGATCTTCTTACGTGGTGGTACTACGAGGTGTCGTATGGTTGATATTGGGTTCCTAAGTCTTCACTCTATCCCGATCTTGAGTCATCTTTCTCTCTTGTGTCTTGATCGAGTTAAATCGGATGGGAAGGGCGATGTTTGGATTGTTGACTCGGTTGTTCTCGTCATATGACCGGAGATTCTCGTTAGTTCTCTTCCTAGTCCGAGCCCCGGTGATGAGTTAATCACTTTTGGGGATGCATCTTGAGTAGAGTCATTGCTAAAGGTACCATCTGCATTAACCAAAATTTCATTCTTAAAGATGTTGCCTTAGTAAGTAGTCGCAATACAATCGCTCTCTGTTTCTCGACTTATCGATGACTCTTTCGAGGTAAGCTTCAAGAGTAATGCTGTAGAATCCTTGATTCATCGGGAGGGTTAGTTCTTGGATTTCTAGATTTGGGAGAGTCTTTCGTGCTGATTTTTACGCTTCTTCCGGAGACTCTCTTGATGTTTGATTGCTTCGAGTCCGTGATCTCTCCTTCGGCATAGGAGACTTGGTCACATTGGTTTTGATCATTTGACCGAGTTAGCGACCATGATCTCATTCGGGTTTGCCCAAACTCAAGATGGTCAAAGACTTAGTTTGCTCTCCTTGCCGACATGGCAAGATGGTTCTCGCTTCTCATCCTCCGATCCGTAGTGATGGTGATGCACCAGACAGCTTTTACATATGGACCTTTGTTGGTCGGCTAGAGTGCGATCGGCGGGAGGAAGTGGTATGTTCTTGTCATCGTTGATGATTTTCTAGATACTCTTGGGTATTCTTCATGGCCTCGAAGGATGAGACTTTTCTCACTTGGGGTTTGATCGATGGGTTGTCTATTGAGCTCCCGGTGCATTACGAGCTATCTGTGATGATAATGGCACGGAGTTCAAGAATTCCTACTTTGAGAGTTTTGTGTGGAGTCGGTTTAGAGCATCAGTTCTCTTCTCCCTACGCTCCTCGTGAGAATGGCGTAGTGGAAAGGAAGAACAGGACCTGGATGAGATGGCAGACGATGCTAGGCAGTCTGATACTCCTAGGAAGTTTTGGGTGAGGCTATAGCTCTTGCTTGCCATGTTTCTAATCGCGTGTTTTTGAGAGCACATTTGCATCTCACTTCTTATGAGTTGAGGTATGGGCGAAAGCCCGGTGTGTCTCATTTTCGCGTTTTGGTTGCAAGTGTTTTATCTTGAAGTCAGTAACCTAGATAAGTTTGAGTCTCGCTCTTACGATGGTATCTTTCTAGGTTACTCGACTTCTTCTCGTAGCTATAAGTGCAGGTGTTGATGCGCATAGGATCATAGAGACTGTGATGTGACCTTGATGAGGCTAGTCCAGAGCTAGACACGATGTTTGTGCTCTTCTTATCCCTCCGAGACCATCTTTGTAGAAGATGAGGATGATGGAGATGATGGTGTTCCACCGGATCCAGTTCCCTCTATACGAGGTGCCTCCTGTTTCCATTTACGCACCTCGGAGTGACCACCCTTGCCTTGAGACTCTCCTTGGTGAGTGGCTCTGCTCCTACCTCTTACGTGCATGAGGTAGAGGCCATACCTACGGTCCTCCCGTCATATCGAGCTCATCCACCGATCGGATCATTGGTGATCTGTTTGAGCGCGTCACTCGCTCAAAATCAGGTTTGTCGATTTCTACCTCCACTCGCCTTCGTTGCCTCCTTTGAGCCGAAGATGTTTCTCATGCATTATCAGATGAATCATGGATTAATGCTATGCATGAGAACTTGAGAACTTTGAGAGGAACAAGGTATGGCGCTTGTCGAGCCCCATCCGGTCATAATGTCATTGGGACCAAGTGGGTGTTCAAAAACAAGCAGAGTGAGGATGGGGTTGTCATTCGCAACAAGGCTAGGCTAGTTGCACAGGGCTTTTCTCGGGTTGAGGTCTTGACTTTGAGGAGACCTTTGCCCTGTAGCTAGACTAGAGGCTATTAGGATCTGCTTGCATTCTCTGCATCCCGGGCTTCAAGCTCTATCAAATGGATGTCAAGAGTGCATTCCTCAATGGCTATATTGAGGAAGAGGTTTATGTCAAACAACCTCCGAGTTCGAGAACCCCAAGTTTCGAGTCATGTATACAAGCTCTCCAAAGCTTTGTATGGACTCAAGCAGCCCCAGAGCATGGTATGAGAGGCTCAAGTCTTATCTTCTCACCATGACTTCAAAATGGGCATAGTAGACAAAACTCTGTTCATCGGACACCATGAGTCTCATTTTCTTCTTGTCCATTTATGTGGGCGATATAATTTTGGTGGCTCATCTCATTCGCTTGTGTCTCAGTTTTACGAGGTGATGAGCACTGAGTTTGAGATGAGTATGATGGGCGAGTTGAGCTACTTTCTTGGCTTCCAAATCAAGCGGACTCGGAGGGTACTTTCTTGCATCAAGGCAAATATACCGTGACCTCTGAGGCGTTCGACATGTCGATGGGAAGCCGGTGATGACTCCTATGGCCACCACCGCTGTCCTCGAGCCCGATGAGGATGGTGAGCCTGCGATCAAAAGGAGTTTGAGCATGATCGGCTCCCTCTTGTACCTCACCGCTTGAGGCCGGACATACATTTTTTGTGTGTCCGTGCGCTCGATTTCAAGCTTCTCCTCGCGCCTCTCACCGCCAAAGTGGTCAAGCGCATCTTCAGTACCTTCGTGCTACCGCGATTATGGTATTTGGTACTCTTCGTCTTCTTGTCTATCTCTTAGAGCCTTTTACGATCCGACTTTCTTTGGTGTAGGATAGATAGGAAGAGCACTTCGCACTTGCCAATTCATTGGCACTTCTCTTGTTTCTTGGTCATCTAGGAAGCGATCCGAGTTGCTGATCCACACGAGGCCGAGTATGTTCTGCGACTAGTTCTTTGTAGCAGTGCTCTGGATGAGATCGACCTTACGGGACTATGGGTTAGAGATAGAGAGTGTGCCACTTTTACGTGACAACACTTCACTATTTGCATTGCTAAAAACCGATTGCAACATTCGGACCAAGCACATTGATATTAGATATCACTTCCTTAGAGACCATGTGGAGAAGGGAGATATCGCGCTTCATTCAGTAGAGAGTGACCTTGATTAGCGATATTTTCACCAAGCCTTTGGATAGCTCAGATTTGTTGCCTTGAGGAGTGAGCTTGGAGTCGTGAGCCCTTACGGCCTTTCGTGAGGGGAGCTGGTTTGTATATTATGTATTATATGTTTTCTTCCACTTTTCTTTTCTTTGTGTTTCTTACGGGTGACTTTGGGCTTGTTTTCTTGAGTTGAGTTCACTCACTTAGACTTGGCATGCCTTGCATTGACCTCTTATCTTGTGCTTTAGGTTGCTATCATGCGTGATTAGTTGTTCTCTCTTCTCTCTAGGTTGAGTTCCCTCACAGTCTTATAAGTCTAGCAGGTATTGGGCCTCCTGGGTAGACAGGGTCTGTGTGCACTCCTTAGTTGGGATCTAGAGTCGACTTCCCTATATGGATCCTTTGGGAAGATAAGAGCGAGTCCGAGCCGTAGTGAGTCTCTTCTATCTTTTCTATGCTCTATAGCCATCCAGTTTTGCGTTTCTCGACTTCTTCTCCTCATTCTGTTTTTGGTTATTATTGAGTTCATTCGGGTTTTCTTTATGCCTAATCTTGATAATAACTCAACTTTAACCAGATTTGAGCTTAAAATTGATTCATTTGTTGAGGGGAGTTTGGGAATCTGTTCATGCATTGCATTTAGACTGCATTTTACATTTTATGAGCTTTGTCTATTATGCAATTGATTTCTTCTTCATGCTATACACCATGCTACATCATTTGAAGAAAATCACTAGCTTAGGTATGTCCAAGTTCATTTAACTTGCTAAGCTTAAAAATGAAATAAGCCTTAAATGAAAAACTTGATGAAACTTGTTGCTTTTACTTGCTAGGTTTCTTCTCTAGAGGTTTGTGCCATAATTTGAGAAATTTAGGAGTTCTCTAGAGTCCCTATAGCAACTTGGGTGAAACTAGTTTGATCCATGCAGAGTCCTTCAATTGCTCATGAATCGTTGTGCTAAAAATGAAAATTAAACAAAATTGACTCTTCTTGTGCACATACGACTCAACACCTTGTATTCACAAGACCGCTTCCCATTGCACTTGGGATGAACTTGGAATACATCGTGTTTGACCTAGACCATCCTCTTAAGAGCTCATCTTGAGATGGTCGCACACGGCTTGAGTCAATTGGTTGTCAAAAGAAAATGCAAATAAATTAAAAACAAAGACATATGTGGGTAAAGAATGCAAATAATGTCAAACATTTGCACCCCGCTATGTCTTGTATGATGATAAATCAAAATTTGCATTAAGTGATAAATGAGCCCGAAGGACCTTGTATGCTCTTCTAGATTCCCCAACGTGTTGAGTAGGTTGAACTCTAGGTTTTCCTTTTGATCCTTAGAGTGGCTATTCTTCTATTTTTTAAACTAAAGCTAAGTGTTGCACTTGTCAAATCTTGCTAAAAATGAAATATTCAAAACTAAGCTCGTATTTGCACTTGGACATGTCTTAGTTTAGTCATCTTCTAAAATTGACAAGCTTGGTGTAATATCCTTTCATTTTGATCAAATGGATAATCTTCAAAGCTCTTTCAATTGCATTTCATGCATACATAAAAAATTGATGCCTATATTGCCAAAAGGGGGAGAAAGCGTAGAAAAGGCATCACTAAAAGATAAAAATGTGAATGCTTATTTGGTTATTATGATCTTTGAAAAACTATGCTACTACTTCTGTTGGATCATAATCTCATAATCACATTTGACATGTTTAGTTGGATTTTAGAGTTTTTGTTGAAAACTTGCTCTTTGTTAAATTTAACTCTAAAATCTAAATTCCTCTTCGTCAACTTGGTCATGGTTCTAATTTCTATCTTTGGACCAAGTTTGACTTTGCAACTAAAATTGCTTTCTTTTCATTTTCTTCAAACTCAAATTTATGCCTTTTGTGTGGTTTGTCAATATACTCATCAAGGGGAGATTGAAGGACCATGTGGAGGTCCATCCATATTTGTGATGAGTATTTGACTTTATTTGAGCAAGGTGTGCTCAAGTTTGAGTTTGATTTGGATTGATTTTCAAAATGAAGCAATTTGAGTTGTCTCTGCCAGAGTGGCGATCTGCGGTCGTATGGGACGCGGTAGTGATGAGTTGGATGGTTTATTGCACATCTTTGTGGGCATTGCTATGTGAGGAGTTTCCTTGTCTTTGATGGTTGCGGGACGACGGTGCTAGGTCATGGTGAGGCGAAGGATGACCGGGACTAGGCGAGGCGTCGGAGGTCGAGACGGTTGGGAGATCGCGGAAGATGATCGGAGGCGGAGTCGGGCAAGTCAAGAAGACAAGGAAAGGAGATGATGCTAGCTAGATGCGCGTGGATCAATGAGGACCGTCGGATTGAGGTCTAGTTGATAGGTTAGCGGGTCTAGGTAGTATGCTTTGAAAACCGTGCAAGAAAACCGGTATGTGTGTGGGTTTTGGGTTAGCCCTTGCATGGCTGTGTGTGTGGGTTAATCCTAGCCCTTAGATGAGTGCTCTAGGGTTGAGGACTCATCCAAGGGTGGTAGGTGGCCCAAGAGTAGTATAAATAGGGGTGGAGGGTAGCCTCCTCTCCTTGAAGGTGTTGAGGTTTTGATGCTCATTTGAGCTTTGCCCACATGAATGTGAGGCTTTGTAACCTCCTTCCAGAAATGAAAGTTTTATTCATCCACCTCTGAATTTATTTTTGCATTTACATTATGTCTTTACTTTACATAATTTAAATTCAGCATTTACTTTCCTCAATTACATTCCATAATTTACTTTCAAGTAATTTGGATTTGCCTCCTCCTTCTAAATGCTGCTGTTTTTGGATGTTTTGAGTATGTTCATATGGTTTTACATCTCTTTTGCACTCTTGGATTGAGTAGAGAACATCTTTTCTTTCAAGTTCCAACTTTGTTCTGAACTTGTTCTTCGCGCATCAGTCAGTGTTTGATTTTTGTAAAAATATAGAAAAATCCTTTTTGAGTGATTCTTGTTGGAGGAGGTGCGGGACTCTGATATCCGCTTGCAGAAAAATTTTGGAGTTCACTTGTTGTACCGTTTGGGCGCCATGAGGTGAAAACCGAGCCCCAAACGTTCTGCTCGAAGTTCTTGACCAGACTGTGTTCTTTGATTTTTCGTGTTTTTCTGTAAGGCTTTTGAGGAGAAATTTGGTGGAGTTCTTCAAGACTCTGATGCTCACAGGAGAAAAAGTCTCAAAATTTTGTGAGCTACAGAAACCCACCAACCTCCTATGCAAATTGAGGACAAGTTCTGGGAATTCTGCTTTTGCTTTTCTGAAAGTGACTTTTGTGATTTGAATTGATGTCCTTTCTAAAAGCAAGAGTTTGAATTGATTCCTCTTTATCTTGGACACTAGACAACCAGGATTGTGACTCAAAATCCCCATATATTTTATGGTACTTATCCATGCAAGCTTGGGGTACACATAGTTGTCTAGTTTTTGGTTTTTCACAATTCCTTTTGAGCGATCTTGTCGAGGTTTTTGTTGGAGTATTTTGGGGGAATTTTTATTTGCGACCATTCACCCCCCATCTGTTCGCCATTTCGGTCCTTCAGTCTATAATGGATCTATCCAACGCATGTTCTCTAACATGTGTCCACATTATTGATTAGATATCCCAATTTCTCTATGACCCATGAAACATGGTCATCAATCAACACATGTGCTGATATATGGAACATAATCATCCTATGTTATGATAACCGATCAGAGATAAATTGAATAACATCAATATATGGAAAAAGTTGCACAAATAAGTCAGTTGTTGATTAGTCCAATCGATATTTATTCAAAGGACAAACAATTATATTGTTCTATAAACATAAGGAGTGATACAATCATGTCTATGGTTACCTCAAGGGCATATCACCAACAGTCTCCCACTTGCACTTGAGTCAATCATGCAAGTATCTAATACCCATGGCTCTCGTGTGCGCTTAATGCTTTGGATATGGGAGCAGTTTTGTCAACGGATCAGATATGTTTGAATCCGTTTGCACCTTACATATCTTCACATCACCTCTATCCACAATCTCTCGGATAAGGTAATAGCGCTGCTGTATGTGCTTGGATTTTTGATGCGATCTAGGCTCCTTTGCTTGCGCAATGGCACTATTGTCACCATAGAGATACAATGGGCTAGAAGCATTATCAACCACACCAAGTTTAGTGATGAACTTCTTAATCCAAACAGCCTCCTTTGCAGCTTCTGAAGTCACAATGTACTCGGCCACTGTTGTAGAATCAGCAACCGTACTCTGCTTGGAACTCTTCCAGCTCACTGCTCCTCCATTCAGCACGAACACATACCCAGATTGCGAACGATAATCATCTTTACTGGTTTGGAAACTTGCATCGGTGTAACCACTTACAACGAGCCATTCCTCACCTCCATAAACGAGGAATGCATCCTTAGTTCTTCCCAAGTATTTGATGTTGTTCTTGAAGGATTGAGATGGCGAACAGAGGGGGGTGAATGATCCCAAAATAAAATTTTCCCCTACTTAAAACAATCCAACCAACATCCTCACATCAAAAAGGCAAAGCAGAGAAAGTAAAAATCCCAAAATCCACTGCAGAGGCCGGCACTACATTGTTTGGCTCGGTACTGCCAGATGAATAGCACCCCAACACTACCAGGTACTGCAGCGTAGTAATGCGAGCAACTATAGTTACAGTGCATGATGCATAGTAAAAATTAGCTCAACTCAAAAGTAAAATTGATGAATCTTTTGATCGGTTGATCCAAACCTCGTGAAACTTTGTGGACACCTTCCTATAAATGTCAAGAACCTATTCCAACCTTCAATAGCAAGGATTGATGTGAAAGTTCTGACCTTTTTCCAATTTGCGGATGAGTGCACAAGAACGTGTAAAAATTAAAAACTTGACCCTCAGCTAGCTCGTGGGTTCTTGATGATCAAGATAATCCTAGATAGCTTCCCACATATCATAGCAAGCTAGAACACAAGTCAAGAACACCAAAAATGTAACACCCCAGACACCTCAACAAGCTTGGGATGCTATAAAACGTCATGACCAACAACTGAATTTACTAAAACTTCAGCAGCATCTCCATTAAAAATAAAAAAGAATAAAATAGAACACGGAAGCAGAATATAGAATATCACGCATCACAAAAACGAGAATGGGAAACAGGAATAACCAAAGCATCACACTTCAATCTTTAAGTACATGACATTTAAGTTTTAAACACTGAACTAAAATGTGACATGATGGAACAAAAATGAAGACGTGATGTGTAAGAACGTGCTGCTACTCCCATCCCTTTATGACATGCTCCGGGTACCTGGGTAAGATAAATTGCAAGTGTGAGATTTGCAAATCTCACCAAGAAAGATTGTTTTGACAAGTTAATTTTGCAGCTACTCAAGATATAAAACATGATATGGCATCAAAACATTAGAATAAAAAAACATCACAAGACATAGCAACAGTTTTATCTTCATAACCACAAGAAACACCTACCACTGCACTTCTTTTATGAATGCATATGAATGCAATGACATGTCCACTGCCTGCATACCCGAAGTTCTGGAGCTGCATCCCACGATGCTGTACCCATACGGTCGCAACCATAGGTCCGTGACAAAACTTCAATTGCATACGCCTATGAAAGTGCACATGATATGCTGCACATATGCATAAATATACCTACAACAATGTTTGGGCATCATTCACAAGTGTGAAAAGATAACTTACTTCATGAATAGACATAAGGCAAAGATTAAACATGCTTTGAGGTGAAGATTATCACAATAATTTGGATCATAAATTAAATATCATGGTTCTAAATTTAAAGTGTAGGTGATAAAATTAACAAGTCAAAAACTATAGCAAAACCACCACTACATTTACTTGCCTCTGACAACGAGAACGGCAACCCTCAAGTGTGGCTCGAAGCACCACCATCTGTTTCACAACCACCTCTCAGCACAAGAACTTTAAACATATAAACAACTGGAATATAAAGCACTCCTACGCCCCAAAACTTCCGCACAAGCAGAAATGACAAAAACAACACAATTCACATTCGATCGATATGAGCAGCAGTACTTATCTTTTTCGTATCTATTTTTTTACCACAGCTATGTGTCGACTTTTGTAGTCGGCAATAAATTTATGGGGCAGGCGCTAGATCTCAAACTCGAAGGTCACACAAGACAAAGGTTTAGACAGGTTCAGGCCCTCGACGGAGGAGGTAATACCCTAGTCCTGTGTGCTGGGATTATGTGGATCTCTTGGATCTAAGATTGCTCATGAGCTCTATGATGCAATATGTGATGTGCTCTCTCCCTGTTGTTGCCCACCCTCTCCCTTATATAATGGGGGTGGGGCGGTTTACAGAGTCCCGATCGGTTAAGAGATTCTGATTGGTTATATGATTCTAATCGATTATAGGATACAGTTTACATCTTTATCTACCCCGTTAACAACTCGGATTACAACCGTATCTTTTATATCTAAAATACATATTCAACTGTCTATAGGATGTACCTCCTTCCGTACGGCAACACAGCTTGGCGGGGAGCTTTCCTTCTGGGCCTTCCGTTCGGCCCCGTTTCTCCTTCAAGCAATTCTGGGCCGGTTATGAAGACACCTGGTTTCATATATTCCACAGTAGCCCCCGAATGATTCATGATCCGGTTGCTATATCTTTATCTGGGACTCAACTTGGTTCCGCGCTTTCAGCTACTAGCATAAACCTCTGACTGGTTTCTTCTTTGATTTGAATGCTTTTCTTGCAGCAAGGGGATTATGAAGGACTCGAATATATCCCTGGACAGTCTTCAAAGTTGTTTTGACCTCTTGAGTCAATTCTGTTTCCAAAAACCTCTTCGGCTTCTGAACCATCTTAACTCTAAGTCTCCTTGGCTTCTGATGTCTTTACATCCTTGCATTTACTTCAACCTTGCCGTATCGACTATAAAAAGCGATCCAACGCTTGTAGAAATGCATTCCTTCTCACTTAGTCCTGCTCTTCCTTACACCAAGATCTAGCTTCTTCATGAGGAATTACATGGACGATCGGGACCCCGAGCTCACCGAAGAATGGGCATTTGTTGACCTCGTCATGGCGGAGCTGGCTGAAGAAGAGGCTGTTGCCCATGACCGTGTCACCGTCGACACCTTCCTGGAGATCTTCCCTATCCTCTACAGGGCCAGGGAGGCTCTCGTGGAGGCGCTCGGCCGGGTGCGCTGCGGAGAAGTTTAGGGCCCCTGCAAATGTAATATATTCCCAGGCAAAATACCTGAGGAATTTTTATATATAATAAAGAAGTACCTTTTCCAAGCATTTTTCCATGATTGTCGTTTTGACGTAGCTTAGACCCAGCTTGGGGTATATCGAAGCTTGCATGGTTCCTTGGTCGAGTGATATTTGCATCCAATCGTCGTAGGATATACCTTAGGTCCGACTTGGGATACGTTAGGATTTGCGTGCTCTTGGCCGAGTGATACCCATATCCGACTGTCGTAGGATATAACTTAGGCTCAGCTTGGAGCGTATTAGGACTTCCTTGGCTCATGGCCGAGTGATACCCATATCCGACTGGTGTAGGATATAGCTTAGGCTCAACTTGGAGCGTATCATGCTAACGTGGCTCTTGGCCGAGTGATACCCATATCCGACTGGTGTAGGATACAGCTCTGGTCCGTCTTGGGACATATCAAAATTTTCTTGGCTCGTGGCCGAGTGATACCCATATCCGACTGCTGTAGGATATAGCTTAGGCTCGACTTGAAGCGTATCGGGATTTTCTCAGCTCATGACCGAGTGATACCTGTTTCTGACTAGTGTAGGACACAGCTCTGGTCCGACTTGGGACATATCAAGGTTTATCCGAATGGTATCCGTACTCGTTTGTTACGACGCACAGCTTTTCGACCCATCTTGGGGCATACCATTGGAACCGTGCCTTATCAGGCTCAACTCGCGATATATGATTCCGTCATGCGGTAACCACCTGGCGACCCAACGTGGGGCATATCACAAGAAGAAGCTTTTAATCAAAACTGGAGGACACCCACGTATTGCTTAGTTCAATAAGTGGTTAAACATCCCATCGTGGGGAGCAACGTGTCCCAAATATGACTTGGTCAAATCATGACTGCCTCTGTACGTCAAGATGCCAAGCTAGCAAATCATTACAAAGCATAGAGCAGGGTCAACCTTTTTCCCGTCGATTCGGCGAAAACCTAATTTTCCCCCTTTAAAGACTAAGCCGATGGTTCATTTTCCCCATTGTATACGCCTGCCTCTTCTGCTCCCTTTGTCTCTCCGCCTTCTCCGCCGCTAGGGTTAACTACTGTTGCGCTCGCATCTTTGCGCCGCCGTTGGTCTTTCCTCCGAAAATGTCTTCTCAATCTTCCAAGAATGCCTCCCCGCAGCCTTTGCCTCAAGATTGGACCACCTCGATCACGACGGAGGAGCGGTTGCAATCCATGGTGGACGACGGGGTTCTTCCAGCCCTGACCTTGATCTCCGCACGACCGCAGGTGAATCCATCCCAACCCCCCGTTCCGAAGAGATTGTGGTCTTTGAATCCTTCTTCCAACGCGGGCTGGGCCTTCCTGCCTGCACCTTTCTTCGCGGTCTTCTCTTCTTCTACAGTATCGAATTGGTGAACTTGAATCCCAATTCCATCCTGCAAATCTCTCTCTTTGTTCACCTCTGTGAGGCTTTCTTGGGCATCCGCCCCCATTTTGATCTCTTTCGCCATTTCTACCTTTTGAAGCCTTATCCCTCAAAGAGCGAGCCCAAGGTAATTGGGGGAGCCGGGTTTCAGTTGCGGGAGTGGTTAAAGAAAAATTACTTCGCCATTCCCTTCAAAACCTACAATAAAGGCTGGCACCAGGAGTGGTTCTACTGTGCCAATCCTGATCCTGCTCTCCCCTCTTTTGTCGGGCGCCGGCCTAAGGTATCCCTTTCTTGGGTATCTGCCCCCAATGCTGCGGACATGGACCAGGTGCGTGATCTCTTGGCGCTGATTGAGCAATTGAAGGAAGATGGTCTTACGGGAGTTGGCCTCGCCCTCCATTTCGCTGCTCGCCGGATTGAACCTTTGAAGGAGCGAGTCCATCTGGGATACGCATTTGAAGGTAAGGACGATCCGACCCGGGAACTGCCCGAAGCAGTGTCAAAGGAGCAAGTGTATGCTCGGGTAGGTGACTTTTTCATCCCGAGCATAGAGATGTCCACCACCAAATGCCCAAAATCCTTCACTGCATCACACCCTCCTCCTGAGGTGAGAAAGTTTAGCTGATAGATTTTGACATTGGTCTTTGAATGTCTTTTAACAGTTGTAACACTCCTTTCTAGGATCCTAGGCTTTTTTCAGTGATACGCCTCTCCCGGAGATGCCCGTATATAAGAGCACTCCCTTCAAACGACTTGCGCGCTCCCCGGCCGGAGACCCCGCCGCCAAGAAGAGGAAGAAAGCGATGACCAAGGACTCCACAAAGCCCCGGTGCCCGACTAGTGGTACCAAGATTCAGGAACCACCAGCACGAGCCTCAGCGCCTTCGGCTCCCCCTCCCCACGAGCCCGTGGTACAGCCGAGTTCAATTCCAAGAGACTCGGCCAGTCGGGAAGAGCCTAGGGTTCCAGTTTGTAGCGCCCCGAGTGGTCCCTCCGGGAGTGGCTCTGCCACCCGAAAGAAGCCCCCAATGAGAATGAAGATGTCCGACAGGTTTGATGCCCCATCGACTCTTATTTGGCGCGTTTTGTCGGCTCATTTACTGATTGTTCTTCTTGTAGGAATCCTTCGTACGATGTTCCTGTCGAGACACCGTCCGGGGCACCTAAAAAACTGAGCCCCAGGATGTTCATGTCTTGGTTGAGGAGGCGTCGCCCGTGGAAACAGGAGCGCCCACCGAGCCCCAGTCGCCTTCACCAACACGCCATGCTTCGGCGTTGGGTCCTGCCGCTCAAGAGCCCATCTCTCGTCCATCCCCCGAAGTTGAAGAGATCTCCCAAGTTCCGCCGACTCCCGCTTGCCCTCAGCTCATAATGCAAACCGCGTGGGTTGATGAGGAGGACGTCTTGAAGCTTCTGGATGACTCGGAGGAGGAGAGAGAAAGAAATGACTTTTACAGTCATGCCACCGCTTGTGCTTGCCTGGCCCGAGTAATACTTTCACTACTCTTATCAGCTTCGTGCTTGTGCCGGTTAATATGTTCTCACCTTCCCCTGCGATGATTACAGAAATTGGGAGAACGCTCTGAAAAGAAGTCCGAGTACCTCAAGAAGATGCTCCCGGAGGTCAGGACGTGCCAGGAATATCTGGCCGACTTGGAGCAGATCAAGGCTGGTCATGCAGCCGAGCTACGACTTCTTCGGTCGGAGGTCCAGGCGTTGCGGGAAGAGCAGAAAACCCTGCGGAAGGAGAAGCTAGACGTCGTTGGCTCCCTTCGAGGTAAATATTTCTTGGTTTGCCCGTGCTCTTGTTCAATCGTCCGGTCTTTTGATTTCTTTGTCTTCATGTCAGTTCGGGATTCCACTGTTGCAAAGCTTCAAGAGCAACTCAAGGTCTCGGAAGCCTCCAAATTGAAGTTGGAGAAGGAGTTAGAAGGTACGCTCAGCAGCCTAGCCCTCCTTTGTCTTCGTTGTCTTCTTGGTATTTCTTGATAATCAGTTTTGCTTGCAGACTATAAGTTTAAGACGCGGGCGCAATACGCCGCTTACAACGAGAGGGTTGAATCCCTTGAAACGTCTTCCTCCAAGCTTCGTGAGGCCTCTGAGCCGCTGCTGAGGTTGCTTCATCCCGGAGGCGAGAGGCCGCTTAGTAGAGACCAAGTCATCTCCCAACTGGAGGAAGCCCTCAAGGAGCTCAAGATACTCTTGAAGGAGACGGCGACCAATGGCGCTAGCCAGGCTCTGGCTATCACCAAATCGCCTTATCCCCGAGTGGATCTTAAGGCTATCAAGGACGGCTATGCCTGCAACGTGGATGAAGACCGGGTCGCCGAACTCTGGGATGAAGTCAGGGATGCTTCTTCAGCTGTACCAGAGACTTTGGACCTATGAATCAAATATATAAAAGTGTTTCTTTTTTCTTGCATTTTGTCTTTGAACATGCAATTATGCTTGATGGATCCATCCGAGTGGTTTTTCTCGTATCATGTCCGACTAGTTCAGCCCCCAGGCTCTTAAAATCGTAGGAGCAAAGCACTCAGACGCATAAATCTCGAGAAGATTATACGAAAATAACTTTAGGAGCGAACATTTATTCATAAAGAAACAATTGAATTACAAAGTTCAAGTGAAAAAGCGACGTAGCTGTTCTATGTTCCAGGTGTTGCTGATAGTTGTTCCGTCTTCACGCTTGAGCTTATAAGCCCCAGGACGTATCACTTCATCGATGACGTAAGGGCCTTCCCAGCTTTGGGAGAGCTTATGCTCGCATTTCTGATTCTTTCTAAGGACCAGATCTCCTTTGGAGAATGCACGGCTCCTTACATTGCGACTGTGATAGCGACGTAAGCCCTGAAGGTATCTTGCTAACTGAATTGTCGCGACATCCCTGGCTTCTTCCAGCCGGTCGAGGTCTTCTAGCCGGTTTTCTTCCAAGGCGACATCTTCGTAGCTCCGAACCCGCGGGGATCCGAATTCTAACTCGGTGGGGAGGACCGCCTCTGAGCCATACACCATGAAGAAAGGTGATTGTCTGGTTGCTCTACTGCCGGTAGTTCGCAGCCCCCAGAGTACCGAAGGCAATTCTTTGACCCACCGAGTGGCGTATGGTTTGAGACGATAAAAAATCCTTGCCTTTAGACCTTGTAATACTATGCCATTGGCTCGCTCAACCTGCCCATTACTTCGGGGGTGTGCTACCGATGTGAAGCAAATTTTTATGCCGAGTTTGCCGCACCAGTCTTGAAATATGCCGCCTCTGAATTGGGTGCCGTTATCCGTGATGATTCGGTTTGGTACACCAAACCTAACCACGATCTCATTGAAGAATTCTTTGGCCTTTGCGGCTGTGATTGTGGCGACTTGCTTGGCCTCCACCCATTTGGTGAATTTATCAACAGCCACGAAGAAATGAGTATAACCGCCTTGAGCCTTCTTCAAAGGTCCCACCATGTCGAGCCCCCAGACCGCAAATGGCCAGGTGATCGGGATGGTCTGTAATTCCTGTGCCGGTTTGTTCATCTGTCGCGCAAAAAACTGACATCCTTCGCATGTCCGGACGATGTCCTCTGCATCAGTGACAGCAGTCGGCCAGAAAAATCCCTAACGATAAGCCTTACCGACCAGGGTTGTTGACGCCGCATGATTCCCACAAACTCCCGAGTGGATTTCCTTGAGAAGATCTCTTCCTTCTTGTTCTGATATGCACCGTCGTAGTACACCAGAGGAGCTCTTGCGATAGAGTTCTTCCCTGATCACCACGTAGCTCTTGCTTCGTCGCATTATTCGCTCGGCCTGCGTGCGATCTTCAGGTAGCTCGTCCTTCATCAAATAGTCCAGATACGGAGCTGTCCAATCGGAGGTATTGACCAAGACTTCTGCCTCTCCGCTCTTCTCCACTAGGACGTCGGACTTAGGCCAAGTGCTTATTGTGGGTTATGAATTTCTTCGACGAATACTCCCACGGGTGCTGTGGTCCGGCCAGATCCCATCTTTGCTAGCTCATCAGCCCCTTCATTATCCCGACGGAGCACATGAACAAGCTCCAGGCTATCAAAATTGCCTTCTAGCTTGCGTACCTCCTGGCAGTAGACAGCCATGTTGTCTTCGATGCAGGACCATTCTTTTTGCACCTGATTGACCACGAGCATTGAATCTCCACGAACCATCAGGCGTCGGATACCGAGTGATATGGCGATACGGAGCCCATGGATGAGTGCCTCGTACTCGGCGGCGTTGTTTGACGCGTGAAAAAGTATTTGCAGAACGTACCTCAACCGCTCTCCACTTGGCGATATGAGCACTATACCAGCCCCCGCGCCGCTGAGCATGAGGGAAACATCGAAGTACATCATCCAATACTCAAGTTCCTTGATGACCGCCGGGCTTAGAAGTTCTGTCCACTCGGCAGTGAAGTCGGCGAGCGCTTGAGACTTGATGGCTGTGCAAGGCTTGAATAAAATGTCAAAAGCTCCAAGCTTGACTGCCCACTTTGCAATTCTCCCAGTGGCCTCCTAGTTGTGAAGTATATCTTCTATTGGGAAGGAGGTGACCACCGAAACAGTATGCTCTTGGAAGTAGTGCTTGAGTTTGCGAGACGTAAGAAGTACGGCATATAATAATTTTTGCACTTGTGGATACCGCACCTTGGATTCACTCAAGACCTCGCTGACGAAGTAGACTGGATGTTGGATCTTCTGCACGTGACCCGGCTCCTCCCTTTCTACGATGTGCTAGTGTTATGCCCTTGAGGCAATCATTTAGATGATTGTAACATGACTATGTTTATGAATAACAATATGTTTTTTGGTCCAATGAATGTATATCATTGTATTGATTAACAAGTATGTGACTTGCTTATGAAGCTCTTTACTTATTGATGTAATTCGATAAATATTTCTGATCGGATATCGTCGTATTGGACAACGATGAATAGATCAGCACATGTAGTGATTGATGATCATGCTTCATAGATCATGGGATATGGAGATATCATCTATACATTGTGGACGCATGTTGAAGAACATGAGTTAGATAGACCCGCAACGAGACACTGCGAGAATGTTTCATTCTTATGTGTCATCAGTGTATCTCATACATAGTAGATGTATGATCCTTAGACCTGAGATTGTCATATTCCCTACATGTGTAATAGTTTTTCTTCGGGCTATCAAACACTACTTTCTAACCGGATAGTTATAAAGGTAGCTTTCATGTTTACTATAAAACATGTAGAGGGAAGTGAGCAGTCAAGATGGAATTTGCCACTCCAATGAAATGGAGATATATGATAAGGCCACTCGTGTGATATGATTAAGGAAGTGCATGACCATGCCATGATTGAGGAGTCAATCACAACTTATTAGTATATCACGAATACGAGAGATGGATTGAATCATCAAAGGATGACTTGTTTCTCGCCTTGAGTTCAATCTTCATATACTTGGCAAAGGGATTATTACATGAGTACTTTTGATAGATTCTGTCCGATTTGATCATAGTATGTTTGGGAGTTGGCATACTTTGCAAGGAGCTGCTACCAACTATTGGATTGAAAAGGAGTTTTTCGAATCCATGTCCAAACGTACGTGAACCTGCAGGGTCACACACTTAATGGGCTGGGATGAATTAATTTGGATTGGATCTGTAATTAATGGACCTCGTGGCTTAGCACGCTGATGGGCCCTGGTTTAGGGTTTCATCTCATGGCTATATAAGGAGGGGAGGATGGTGGGCACAGGTTGTGCTTTCCCACGTTTTAGAAGTGATTCACCCGAAACCCTAGCCTCCTCCTCTCGCTGCCCCTGTCGAGCGACCAGGTGATTGCACACCGACGCACGATGTTCTATCCCTGGACATGTGTACTACTGCGGTGACACTGCTGCGACTGCGACGTGGGAGGACGATCCACGGCGAGGCGAGGATGATCCACTCCATCGACGCGACTACTGCGGCGAGGACGATCCACTACATCGACGCGCGAAGGATTCTGCAATTGCGCTTCTAGCGGTAATCTAATATGTGATCCCCTTCTTGCGAGTAGCTT
Source organism: Otatea glauca (assembly GCA_036346275.1). Lineage (NCBI taxonomy): Eukaryota > Viridiplantae > Streptophyta > Magnoliopsida > Poales > Poaceae > Otatea > Otatea glauca. The sequence continues at coordinate 12,626,202 of CM070712.1, forward strand.
TCTGGTTATGCGGTAGATTTTTTTTGTGCTAGTGTAGCATACCGCGTTCCTCTTCAGTGGTATCAGAGCCATCTCGTATAGTTTTGTGATCTGGATGTTGCACATATGATGTGTGAGGTTAGTAGATTGAATCTATTACATGTTCAGCCGGTTCATGTGATGAATTGATCAGTTTAGGGTTAGAGGAAAGTGCAAACCGACTCAATCTTAATTTGGGTGAGTCCGTTCATGGTACGACGTACCCTTACCGGTCGGGTTACCGCCATCAGGGTTTTGAAACGTATCCATATGGGAGCAAGCCAATCAGATTGAGTTGGATTGGGTCAATCTGGTTGATTCATGGTAAGCACAAAACGATTCAATATTGATTTGGGTGAGTCCGTTCATGGTACGACGTTGCCCTTACCGATCGGGTTACCACCATCAGGGTTTCTGAAACGTAACCATATGGGACCAAGCCAATCATATTAGATCAGATTGGGTCAATCTGGTTGATCCGTGGAAATTTTGAGGGTGTTTTCCCATGACAGAAGACATGCCTCCAAAAAAATTTTCCAAGACCGCCGGTAGGGGCGCTGCCCCTCGGACCCCGGAGTCGTAGGGTTGCTATTGTTTAACTCGTTTTTGCAGGGAATTATGTGAAATAGTATGGTCTATGTGTATGTGATGCATGTAATTTCCACATGGCCTGCGTGCCGTGTCAAGCCATAAGGCTATTTAAATTGTATAACGACCTGCTTGTCGACTTGTGATGCTTCAAACCCTCATGTAAAATTCATTATCAAAAGTTGTAAGGCGTTGCATCCATAATGATGAAGACAATGGTATCAAGCAAGGTGGCTAGGTGAACAAATCAAGCAAGGTGGCAAGGTGAACAAACAAGCATGATGATGGAGATCTTAATGCTAAGGGCCATGCTATTTCACAACTTATTTTGATTTTCTGTGGATGTGTGTTTAATCCTTGCTATTTTCTTTATGCTCATTGCATGTGATGCCATGTTCTTAGTAGATATTGTTCATCCCTATAGTTAAAATTTTAAATCAAAATGTACATCTAATTGTTGCACTTATCAAGAATTTAGATCGTCATTGATATGACTGCCAAAGTAGTATATCAATGGCTATCTTAATAGGTGATAGGGATGTATTGGACACATCACGCACAACAATGGTAGATTTAATCAAGCTATCAAAATGGTTTTGGGCTTGAGGACATAAGTGGTTGGGATTTGATTTCAGTAATGAAGGAACCTATACAAGACAATTGATGTCTAGGAAAACACACATGAGGCAGATTTCTTAATTGGCACCCGAAAACGGGAAGTGCTCCCTCCCTCATGTGAGCCCTTAGGGCAGGTTGACCTGGCCATGAGTCAAGTTGACGGAGGCATTCATTACTTGTTTCCATACTCAACAAACAAGAGTTACATAAGATGTAATTGGCAAAGGTGTTGCTTACTTATGTCATTAAATTTCTAGCAGTGATGCCAAAGCTCACTAGTGTTTGATGAATATGGATCTTGAATACTCACTATGTGTCTATAAAAGGGACATAAAACAGGAGTGTCTTTTATTAAAATGTTTAATAAAATTTTTACATAAACATAGTGCTTAGAATCTTTGCATGTCTTTGTTGTAGTTCAATGGCACCTTCTCCTACTCCTGCTACACCTGGTTTTGCTTCGAGATCGGTTTTGGAAAGGGAAAAACTTAATGGAACTAATTTTGGTGATTGGTGTCGCAACTTGAGAATTGTTCTCAAGCATGAAAAGAAGGACTATGTTCTAGAGAATCCAATTTCTGATGAACCAGTCGAAAATGCTCCTCGCAATTTGAAGGTTGGATATGAAAAACATGTTAATGCTTACATGAGAGTCATTTGTCTCATGCTTGTCACCATGGACTCTGAGCTCCAAAAGTAATATGAGGACCAGGACGCTTACAATATGATTGTGGGCTTGAAGGGCATGTTTGGGAATCAAGCAAGAGCTGAGAGGTATGGTATCTCAAAGCTTTTATTTGCTTGTAAGCTGGCTGAAGGCAGTCCAATCAGCCCTCATGTGATCAAGATGATTGGTTACATCGGGAGATTGAAAAAACTTGAGTTTCCCCTTAGCCTCGGTTTGGCTACAGATGTTATTCTCCAGTCTCTGCCACAGAGCTTTGAGCCCTTCATTATGAATTTTCATATGAATAGCATGGAGAAGAGCCTAACCGAGCTACATGGGATGCTCAAGGCTGCCGAGGAAAGCATTAAGAAAAAACCCAATCATATGATGATGGTTCAGAAAACAACTGCATTCAAAAAGAGGAAGGCTAAGGCTGGGAGAACGGGAAAGAGCAAGGGCAAGGGCAAGGGCAAGGCTCAAGATGAGATCGTAAGCCTCAAAACTAAGCTTCAGAAGCTTAAAGTTGGCCCTCAACCTGATACCCAATGCTTCTATTGCAAGAAATCAGGACATTAGAAACGGAACTGCGAAACGTACCTAGTAGATAAGAAGAATGGAAATGTGGTTTCCACTTCAGGTATTATTGTTATAGAAATTAATCTTGCTACTTCTTCACTCAGCTCATGGGTATATGATACCGGTTCGGTTGCTCACATTTGCAATTCGATGCAGGGTGATAAAGAGTAGAGACTTGGCAAAAGGAGAAGTGGATCTTCGCGTGGAGAATAAAGCAAGAGTTGCTGGTCTTGCCGTTGGCACATACCCATTACATTTGCCCTCAGGATTAGTTTTAGAACTCAATAATTGTTATTTTGTTCCATCTTTGAGTAGAAACATTATTTCATCTTCTTGTTAGGAACATGAAGGTTATGATTTCAGAATAAAGAACTTTGTTTGTTCAATATTTTTGAATGATATGTATTATGGTTGTTGCCCCATGTGGATGGGTTGTACGTCCTTGAACTCGAAGAGAAACCTGTCTATAACATTAATGTAAAAAGGCATCGGCTTAATGATTTGAACCCTACCTTTTTATGGCATTATCACTTAGGTCATATAAATGAGAAGCGTATGAAGAAGCTCCATGGTGATAGACTTCTAACCTCATTTGATTTTGAATCATTTAAAACATGTGAATCTTGTTTACTTGGCAAGATGACAAAAGCCCCTTTCACAGGTTTTAGTGAGAGAGCGAGTGAATTATTGGCCCTAGTACATACAGATGTATGTGGACCAATGAGCTCGACTACTAGGGGTGGGTTTCAGTACTTTGTAACTTTTACCGATGACTTTAGTAGATATGGATATATCTATTTAATGAGGGATAAATCTAAAACTTTTGAAAGGTTCAAAGAGTTTCAAAACGAAGTACAAAATCAACTTGGCAAATCAATAAAACACTTACGATCAAATCGTGGTGGCGAATACTTGAGCTAAGAGTTTGGTGATCATCTAAAGCAATGTGGAATCGTTCCGCAACTTACTCCGCCAGGAACGCCTCAATGGAATGGCGTGTCCGAACGACGAAATCGAACTTTATTAGATATGGTTCGGTCAATGATGAGCCAAACAGATCTGCCATTATCCTTCTGGGGTTTCGCTCTAGAGACAGCTGCATTCACTTTGAATAGGGTCCCATCAAAATCCGTTGAGAAGACGCCATATGAGATATGGACTGGGAGAAGACCCATGTTGTCATTTCTCAAGATATGGGGATGTGGGGCTTATGTAAAATGTTTACAATCAGATAAACTCACACCTAAATCAGAAAAATGCTTTTTTGTGGGGTATCCTAAAGAAACAAAAAGATATTACTTTTACAAAAGAAACGAGAATAAAGTTTTTGTTGCTTGAAATGGTGTCTTTTTGGAGAAAGAGTTTCTTTCAAAAGAAATCAGTAGGAGTGATGTGTATCTTGATGAAGTTCGAGAATCACATGAATATATTCAAGCTACCACTGAACCTTCACAAGATGTACAAAGTGTTGTACAACCTGTGGAAGAGACTCCAACCCCACGTAGGTCGGGGAGACCATGTCATGTACCTATAAGATATGGGAATGACATATTATTATTGGACAATGATGAGCCCACGACTTATGAAGAAGCAATGATGGACCCAAACTCCGAAAAATGGCTTGAAGCCATGAGATCCGAAATTCAATCCATGCATGACAATCAAGTTTGGAACTTGGTCGATTCTCCTGATGGTGTAAAAACTATTGAATGCAAATGGATTTTCAAGAAGAAGATAGACGTGAATGGAAATGTTCAGATCTATAAGGCACGGTTGGTGGCAAAGGGTTTCAAACAAGTTCAAGGAGTTGACTATGATAAAACCTTCTCGCCGGTAGCCATGCTCAAGTCTGTCCGGATCATTTTAGCTATTGCTACATATTTCGATTATGAAATATGGCAGATGGATGTCAAAACAGCCTTCCTTAATGGGAATCTATCTGAGGATGTATACATGATACAACCTAATGGTTTTGTTGATCCTAAATATGCTAAAAGGGTATGCAAGCTTCAAAGATCCATTTATGGGTTAAAGCAAGCATCTCGGAGTTGGAACATTCGTTTTGATGAAGTGGTCAAAGGTTTTGACTTTATCAAAAACGAAGAAGAGCCTTGTGTTTACAAGAAGGCTAGTGGGAGCGCACTTGTGTTTCTGATTTTGTATGTGGATGACATATTATTGATCGGGAATGATATTCCTATGCTTGAAGATGTTAAGACTTCATTGAAAAGGAGTTTCTCAATTAAGGACTTGGGAGAAGCATGCTATATCTTGGGCATGAAAATCTATAGAGATAGATCAAAAAGGTTAATTGGATTAAGTCAGGAAACATACATTGACAAGATATTGAAAAGGTTCAATATGCATGAATCCAAGAGAGGTTTCATGCCAATGTCACATGGCATCAGTCTCTGCAAGAATCAGTGTCCTTCGAAATCTGATGAGCGAGACAGGATGAGCAAGATTCCATATGCTTCAGCTATTGGGTCTATTATGTATGCCATGATATGTACACGCCAAGATGTCTCATATGCTCTAAGTGTCACGAGCAGATACCAAGCGGATCCTGGTGATGGTCATTAGATAGCCGTAAAAAATATCCTGAAGTACTTTAGAAGAACTAAGGATATGTTCCTTGTTTTTGGAGGTGAGGAAGATCTGGTTGCAAAGGGTTACACCGATGCAAGCTTCCAAACTGACAAAGATGATTTTCGATCGTAATCCGGGTTTGTGTTTACACTAAATAGAGGAACAGTAAGCTGGAAGAGTTCCAAGCAAAATACGGTGGCCGACTCTACGACAGAAGCGGAGCACATTGCGGCTTCGAAGGCCGCAAAAGAAGCTGTGTGGGTTAAGAAGTTTATCACAGAGCTTGGTGTGGTCGCTAGTGCCTCTAGTCCAATGGACATCTATTGTGATAATAGTGGTGCCATTGCACAAGCAAAAGAACCTAGATCACATCAGAAATCTAAACACATACTCCGGCGCTTTCACCTTATTCGCGAAATTATGGATAGAGGTGACGTGAGAATATGCAAAGTACATACGGAAGCCAATGTGGCCAATCTGTTGACAAAGCCACTGCCACAGCTTAAGCATGAGGCGCAAACAAGGTCTATTGGTATTAGATACTTAATTGATTGACTCAAGTGCAAGTGGGAGATTGTTAGTGTTATGCCCTTGAGGCAATCATTTAGATGATTGTAACATGACTATGTTTATGAATAATAATATGATTATTGGTCCAATGAATGTATATCGTTGTATTGATTAACAAGTATGTGACTTGCTTATGAAGCTCTTTACTTATTGATGTAATTCGATAAATATCTCTGATCGGATATCATCGTATAGGACAACGATGAATAGATCAGCACATGTAGTGATCAATGATCATGCTTCATAGATCATGGGATATGGAGATATCATCTATACATTGTGGACGCATGTTGAAGAACATGAGTTACATAGACCCGCAATGGGACATAGCGAGAATGTTTCATTATTATGTGTCATCAGTGTATCTCATATATAGTAGATGTATGATATGATCCTTAGACCTGAGATTGTCATATTCCCTACATGTGTAATAGTTTTCCTTGGGGCTATCAAACACTACTTCCTAACCGGATAGTTATAAAGGTAGCTTTCATGTTTACTATAAAACGTGCAGAGGGAAGTGAGCAGTCAAGATGGAATTTGCCACTCAAATGAAACGGAGATATATGATAAGGCCACTCGTGTGATATGATTAAGGAAGTGCATGGCCATGCCGTAATTGAGGAGTCAATCACAACTTATTAATATATCACGGATACGAGAGGTGGATTGAATCATCAAAGGATGACATGCTTCTCGCCTTGAGTTCAATCTTCATATACTTGGCAAAGGGATTATTACATGAGTACTTTTGATAGGTTACATCGATTTGATCATAGTATGTTTGGGAGTTGGCATACTTTGCAAGGAGCCGCTACCAACTATTGGATTGAAAAAGAGTTTTTCGAATCCATGTCCAAACGTACGTGAACCTGCAGGGTCACACACTTAATGGGCTGGGACGCATTAATTTGGATTGGATCTATAATTAATGGACCTCGTGGGCTTAGCACGCTGATGGGCCCTAGTTTAGGGTTTCATCTCGTGGCTATATAAGGAGGGGAGGAGGGTGGGCGCAGGGTGTGCTTTCCCACGATTTAGAAGTGATTCACCCGAAACCGTAGCCTCCTCTCGCTGCCCCTGCCGAGCGACCAGGTGATTGCACATCGACGCACGATGTTTCATCCCTAGACGTGTGGACTACTGCGGAGACGCTGCTGCGACTGCGGCGTGGGTGGACGATCCACGGCGAGGCGAGGACGATCCACTCCATCGACACAACTACTGCGGCAAGGATGATCCACTACATCGACGCGCGATGGATTCCGCAACTGCGCGTCTAGTGGTAATCTAATCTGTGATCCCCTTCTTGCGAGTAGCTTTCTGGTTATGCGGTAGATTTTTTTATGCTAGTGTAGCATACCGCGTTCCTCTTCACGATGATCGGAGCACTGACTACGTGAGTCGTCGTCGCGATGTACAGTAACAGAGGTTCTTCTAGCATCGGAGAAACCAAGACCAAGGGCGTCGTTAAGAAGGTCTTCAAACCTTCAAATGCTTGATGTGCCTCAGGCGTCCATTGGAACTTGTCCTGCTTCTTGAGGAGTTTAAAGAATGACATACCTCGCATACCCAGCAAGGAAATAACCTACTGAGTGCGGCCATGCATCCTGTAAGCTTCTGGATGTCCTTTTGACAAGTCGGCGGTTCCATATACGATATGGCCTTGATCTTCTCTAGATTGGCTTCAATGCCTCGTTGGGAGACGATAAACCCGAGCAGTTTTCCCGAAGATACTCTGAAAACACACTTCTCGGGATTAAGCTTCATGCTGAAGGCCCTTAGACTTTCAAACATCTCGGTTAGGTCGGCGATAAGGTCATTCCTCTACTGAGTCCTTACCACGACATCATCCACATATGCCTCCACATTGCACCCGAGTTGGGCATAAAAGCACCGCTGTATTGCGCGCTGATAAGTTGCACCAGCATTTTTTAAACCGAACGACATCGTGGTATAACAAAAGGCCCCAAAGGGCATGATGAATGAAGTCTTGATGTGATCTTCCGCCTTTAGGCGAATCTGGTGATACCCTGAGTAGGCATCGAGAAAACTCAGGATTTCGCACCCGGCGGTTGAGTCAACCACCTGATCAATTTGAGGTAGCCCGAAGCGATCCTTCAGACATGCCTTGTTGAGATCAGTATAATCAACGCACATGCGCTAAGTTTTATTCTTCTTTTGAACTAGTATAGGGTTTGCCAACCAATCGGGATGATACACTTCTTTGATAAAACCTGCAGCTAATAGCTTGGTGATCTCCTACTTGATGGTGTTACGGCGATGCGGAGCGAACCGCCGAGCCTCTCTTGATAGCTTTGCCTTTTTCGCGGACGTAGAGAATGCTCGATCACGTCCTTAGGAACACCCGGGATGTCGGATGGTTTCCAAGCAAAGATGTCCTTGTTATCCCGGACGAAGGTGACGAGCACGTCTTCCTATTTATCCCCGAGCCCTATCCCGATCAAAGTCGTCTTGGACGAGTCGGATGGGTCGAGGGTAATTCTCTTGGTTCCTTCGCTAGGCTTTATCCCTAACGTGGCCTGCTTCTTGGATGGGACGTCGTCTTCTTCCTGCAACGTGGCTGCCTCTGCCTAGATATTCTTCCCCTCATCGGTTGCCTCCTGCAGCTCGACAAGCTCACAATTCTCTCGGTCGCATTCCAGAGATTGCTTGATGTAGCTGCGAATCGTGATGATGCCTTCGGGTCCCGACATCTTCATCATCAAATAGGTGTAGTGCGGGACGGCCATGAACCGAGCCAGACCAGGTCTTCCCAAGATAGCGTGATACGCTATCTCAAAATCTGCTACCTCGAAATTTACATACTCAGTCCAATAGTTGCTTTTGGTACCGAAGGTGACAGGCAAAGAAATTTTCCCGAGAGGAAACGAAGACGCCCTAGGGATCACCCCGTGGAACGGCTGTGAGCTCGGCCTTAGCTCGGAGCGGGGGATGTTCACGTCGTCGAGGGTTTTGGCGAACAAGACGTTGAGTCCACTCCCTCCATCAATCAAAGACCTTATTGAGTTTTACACTGCGAATGACAGGGTCGAGCACTAGAGGGTACTTACCCGGATGTAGAACTCGGTTGGGGTGATCCGAGCGATCGAAGGTGATCGGGACTTCAGACCACTTTAGATACTGGGGGATTACCGATTCCACCGCATTGATCTCTCGAGCGGTAAGTTTTTGCTTTCGCTTGGACTCGTATCTGGTGGAGCCCCCGTATATGTAGTTCAGCTCGTGCTCGGGCTCTTGGTAATCGTCCTCGCCAGGAATGTCCTTTTCTTGGCAGCCTCCTCCTTCGCTCGAGACGGCTGCTTGTTGCTTTCGCGCGCAAAACGCTTCAGAGTAAAGCAGTCTTTAGAGGCGTGTTTACCTTTAGGGTGGAAAGGACAGATCGCCTCCATGACGGTATTGTAGTCGGGTGCCTCCCTTCGCGCGACTCGGGGCCGGTTGCGTTCTGCTACCGCAACTAGCTCCTCGCCTTTCCGCTTTTTGTCTTTGTGCTTGGAGGACTCGGCTCTGTCCCCATTGTTCTTCTGTTGCGGGCGATCTTCTTGGCGCTCGGCCAGGGCGTCGGAGGTCGTGGCATAGCGGTCAGCCAATGCGAACATCTCCTTTACAGAGGCCGGTGGTTTTATAGACATTTTCTTGATTAGATCGGGATCACTTACCCCTTTCTGAAAGGCTGCCACCACCACTGCATCAGATACGTCCCTGATGGTGTTCTTCTTCTGCATTAAACGCCGGATGAAATCTCTCAGCGTCTCGTCCTTCTTCTGGTGAAGCTGATATAGGTCCCACGGGGTGCCGGTCCTCTCGTAGGTCCCCTGAAAGTTCGCGATAAATTGATCGCAAAGATCGCTCCAGGAGTCCACCGAGTTCGCAGGAAGTCCCGTGAGCCACGCTTGAGTTGAAGGGGTGAGATTGACTGGCAGATAATTAGCCATCACGTTTTGATTGCCCCCGACCGCTTTGACCACCAGGGCATAGACCTACAGCCAAGCTTCCGGATATCGTTCCCCGTCAAACTTAACAATGCCCTTGGGGTTGAAGCCTTCGGGCCATACCACTCAGCGAAACCGAGAGGTGAACGCTCGGATTCCGTCAATGGATCTGTCGTCCTGATGAGGGGGAGTCCGGTGTGGCGAGCGTCTGGCTCGGCGATCGTCATCAACGCGTCGGGGAGAAGTTTGGCGCGGCGAGTCTATGACTCAACGATAGTCGTGGTCGTTCTGACCCCGGTGATGATGGTCTCTATAGTCCTTGCGGTCGCCGTACCTTTGATCGCTTCGTGGACCGTGGCCGATACCAAAGCGTTCGTACTTGTCGTGGTGCCAGCGTCGATCTTCTTCGTCCCGCTCTTGCCATCTGGCGGTGATGTATTGGCGGAGGTCGTGGTTGAGATTCTGGCGAACGTCTCTGACTGGTTGTATGGGGCGACGACTACCGGTACTCCGACTGGTAGCAGTCCGACTGCTAGCGACGTGGGTAGCCGCGTGGGAGTGCGAGTGCGCTTCTCCAACCGGCTTTTCCTGATTCTGCTGAATGGCCGCCGCCGTCACCATGGCCTTGATCTGGGCCACGATCGGGGCCGCCGGGCTATCTAATGCAATCATCGGGTCTAGCGTGTCAAGGAGCATCTTGGAGGCAACGACGTTCTGCTGTGGCGTATGGAAGATAGCTTAGTCTCCCAATCTGGATTGTAGGATGTCTTCGCGGACATGGCGGTCACGAGATCGAAGCGATCGCGTCTGTGCCTCCTTACCCTTACGAAGAGGACGATCTTCCTTCGCAGCTTCTTGAATCTCTTGCTGGCGTTGGAGTTCCGTTTTCTGTTCTCCTATCGCGAAGATTCCACGAAAATCACAGCGATTCATCGCGATGCTGACTGGTTTGCTGGCCGAGTCAGAAAGACATACCTGAGATAAATTGGCCTAACCTTTACCAGATTGGATCTGGTTTAGGTCTAGGCAGACAAGTTCTACGCGCGCATCTGCGATGAAGTTCAGGCTTCCAAAGCGGAAAGCTTGGCCGGAGGCGAAGGTGGTGATGATTCCGCTGGTTGCTGCCATCGAGTCTGTAGGAAAAGATTATAGCGCTTCCCCTACCGGGCGTGCCAACTGTCGACTTTTGTAGTCGGCAATAAATTTATGGGGCAGGCGCTAGAACTCAAACTCGAAGGTCATACAAGACAAAGATTTAGACAGGTTCAGGCCCTCGATGGAGGAGGTAATACCCTAGTCCTGTGTGCTGGGATTATGTGGATCTCTTGGATCTAAGATTGCTCGTGAGTCTATGATGCGATATGCGATGTGCTCTCTCCCTGTTGTTGCTTGCCCTCTCCCTTATATAATGGGGGTGGGGCGGTTTACAGAGTCCCGATCGGTTAAGAGATTCCGATCGGTTATATGATTCTAATCGGTTATAGGATAGAGTTTACATCTTTATCTACGCCGTTAACAACTCGGATTACAACCGTATCTTTTATATCTAAAATACATATTCAACTGTCTATAGGATGTACCTCCTTCCGTACGGCAACACAGGTTGGCGGGGAGCTTTCCTTCTAGGCCTTCCGTTCGGCCCCGTTTCTCCTTCAAGCGACTCTGGGCCGGTTATAAAGACACCTGGTTTCATATATTCCACACTATGAAAGGAAACGAATACATTTTTTGAAAACTACAGAATGAGAGCTACAACTTTTGTGGAGAAACTATAATTTTATGATGCCTCCAAGGTTGTCTAAACGACCCTTAAAGACAGCACTGAGAATCTGACATCAATTTCGAACAGTAGACATTCCAACCTGAATATCTCCAAAACTACTAATCAAAAAATTATGAACTTTCACCAGAGAATAAATATTTACATCCTCTACAACTTCGTAGTTAAGGGTTTTCGGAGAAAAGATCAATAAGAAGGCCTAAACAGGGCATGAACCTCATCTACAGAATATGACAGCAAAACCAAACAGTCTACTTCAAAAATTCATATCCGGAGTTCTACCCAACGGGAAATTCTGCACTTTAACAATCTGGAAAGCTTATGAAATTATCTCAAGCTTTATCGCTAGTCAAATAAATAAATTCTGCTTCTAACTTGGTTGAATTTCAGATCAATCTAATACTGTCCAGAAATCAGCATCCCGACGACAGCTAACTTTAACTACTCATAAATCCTAAAGTATAAGGCCAAAAAAATGCGAACTAGGGCTTCATGAAAAGATCTCAGAGTCCTCTACATCAAACCTATAACAAAAAAAAATTAAATCGACCTCTAAACAGAGATCACTCAATTTGTCTAGGAATTCTAACAGGAAAACAAAAAATCCACCACTAATCCCTTCCTCTAATCCCCAAACCCGTCGATTACCGAGCAGAAATAGACCCAAAATAGTAGGGAAACTCACCCGGTGACACTTACTTCGTTCCTTCCCAAATCCTAGGATCAACCACGATCTCCTCCTCTCTTCCCTCTCCTCTTTCTTCTCCCACGCAATAGGGGAGGGCGCCACCATGGGAGGGAGTTGGACCGAGAGAAGATGAGAGGGGTGGCAACAATGGAGGAGGAAGGGGGAGGGCGGCCAGGGTTTGGGAAAGAAAAGGGGCAGGGGGTTCCCCTTTTTTTTAACTCAAGCGTCCAAACACACTTCGGCGATCTGAACTCCAAAAAATAGCGTGTGGGTAGTCAAACAAAATTGTTTCGATGAGCTCTACGCATCCATGGTCTCCGATCGCCTGTTAGAGCATCGGGTCAAAAAGACAAAATTTTGCCTCCTCTTTAAAGCGCCTAGCCAAACCCTAATTAAAGAATTTCTGGGCGTTACATCCTGCCCTACTTAAAAGGAATTCTTCCCGAATTCAGCCATTCTATGATGACTACAGATTAATAAATAAGAACCAAACTGAACGCAAAACTCACCAGCTTCAAAAAGTTCAGGGTACTTCTTACGCATTTACTCCTCTAGCTCCCAAGTGGCCTCACGCTCTGACTGGTTGGTCCATAGGACTTTCACATACTAAATAGATCTCCTCCTCATGACTCGCTCTAACGAGTCCAAAATACGCACTGGACGACACTCCACAGTCAAGTCCTGCTCCACAGTGATCGGCTCTAGGTCAACCTTATGTTCTGGATCCCGCAGATACTTCCTCAACATAGATACAAGGAAAACATTATGCACCCTTCTCATGGACTTCGGCAACCGCAAGCGGTAAGCCAAACTCCCAACTCGGTCTATGATATCAGAAGGACCAATGTAACTTGTGCTAAGCTTCCTAGTAGTACCAAACTGCACTACAAACTCAAGGTCACGCCTCCTCACATCTGCATAACTCTTTTGCCGACTCTGAGCAGCCAACAAATTCTGGCGTACCACCTGTACTTTCTCTGCTGTTTGCTGAACCCATTCCGGACCAATCAAGGACCTTTCACCCAAAGCCTCCCAACACAATGGGGAAATACATCTCCTACCATAAAAGGCCTCATATGGTGCCATCTTGATACTAGCCTGATAACTGTTATTGTAAGCAAACTCTACCAAAGCTAGATGATCATCCCAACTGCCCTTCCAAGAGAGGACACAAGCACGAAACATATCCTCTAGTGTCTAAATTGTCTGCTCAGACTGACCATCTGCCTGAGGGTAGAAAGCTGTACTGAGAGAAAGCTGTGTTCCTAAAGCACTTTGCAGACTCCGCCAAAACTTAGACACAAACTTAGAGTCCCGATCTGAAACAATAGACTTAGGCACACCATGAAGCCTTACCACTTCCTTCATATATAAAGGAACAAACTCATGGGCTGTATTAGTCGTCTTCATTGGAATGAAGTGCGTTGACTTGGTGAGTCTATCCACAACCACCCAAATAGCGTCTTTTCCTCGAGGCATGCGGGGCAAACCAACCACAAAATCCATAGTGATATGTTCCCATTTCCACTCAGGAATCACTAAAGGTCGCAACAAACCTGCAGGCTCTTATGCTTAGCCTTCACCTGCTGCTGACAGACACCACAAGTTGCCACATACTTGGCAATGTCCACCTTCATCCTTTTCCACAGAAGATCTGCTTCAGATCTTTATACATCTTAGTCTCACAAGGATGAACTGTATATGGAGTCCGATGGGCCTCTCGCAAGATATCCATCTTCACATCTGACTTCTGCAGCACACAAAGATGCCCTCCGAAATGGACTACATCATTCTCATCAATACTGAACTCCTGAGGTCTGCCATCTACAATCCTCTTGCGAACCTCCTAAATCAAGCGATCGCACTGCTGAGCCTCATGCACCCGCTCAAGTAAGGGTGACTGAATAAGAAACTGAGTCTCCTCACTTGCAATGCCTGCATAACAGAAAGAAATGCCCATATGCTCTAAATCCGCAATCAGGGGCATATTACTATATTAGGAACACGTGTCCTGCTCAAGGCATCTGCCACCACATTAGCCTTCCCAGGATGACACTGGATCGTCAGGTCATAATCCTTTATTAGCTCAAGTCATCTGTGTTGCCTCAAGTTCAACTCCTTCTGAGTAAAGATATACTTGAGGCTTTTATGACCAGTGAAGATATCACAAGACTCACAATAAAGATAATAACCCCAAGTCTTCAGAGCAAACACCACTGTAGCCAATTCCAGATCATGGGTGGAATAATTCATCTCATGCTTCTTAAATTGTCTGGAACCATAAGCAATTACCTTGCCCTCCTACATCAGCACACAATCAAGACCAATACGAGAAGCATCCGTATACACTGTGAAGCACTTGCCACTCTCAAGCGGAACCAGAATAGGCGCATTCACCAGCTTATCCTTTAGAGTCTGAAAACTGACCTCGCAATCATCTATCCAAATAAAAGGAACACCCTTCTCCGAAAGCCTTGTCATCGGCTTTGCAATACTAGAGAAGTCTTGCACAAAATGCCAGTAATAACCAGCAAGACCAAGAAAACTACAAATCTCAGTCACACTAGTAGGCCTCTGGCACTCAACCACTGAAGCAACATTCTTTGGATCAATAGTAATACAATGCTGATTAACTACATGGCCCAAAAAACCCACTTCAAAAAGCCTGAAAGCACACTTCTTTAGCCTAGCGTAGAATTTATTCTTCCTAAGAGTATCCAAAACAAGACTGAGATGACGCTCATGCTCTTCCTTAGACTTCGAATAAATCAGAATATCATCAATGAAAACAACAACAAAATCATCCAGGTACTCATGCAACATCCTATTCATCGCTTCCATAAAGACAACAGGGGCATTCATTATTCCGAAAGACATCACTACATACTCAAAGTGCCCATACCTCGTGCTAAAAGTAGTCTTCTCGATATCCTCTGGTTTAATCCTCAACTGATGATAACCAGATTGCAAATCAATCTTGGAGAACACCTTAGTACCCTTCAACTGATCAAAGAGTACACCAATAAGAGGCAAATGATACTTATTCTTAATGGTCACCTGATTAAGAGCACGATATTCTACACATAGCCTCTTAGTGCCATCCTTCTTCTCCACAAACAACACTGGAAAAGCCCAAGGTGACTTGCTAGGTCTGATGAAACCCTTAGCGAGAAGATTATCCAGCTGCTTCTTCAACTCCGCCTGCTCCTTTGAGCCATCCGATAAGGAGATTTAAAGATCGGTTGCATACCAGGAACCAAATTAATCTCGAAAACTGCCTCACGATTAGGGGGTACACCTAGAAGCTCATAAGGAAACACGTCAGGATAACGGCACACTACTGGAATATCCTCCACTCGCAATGAAACCTCTTGACCCTCCGCCAAAGCCAAGAGAATACCTGACATCCTCGTCCAGCGATCCCTGTAGAGAGACAATCTTCCAAAAACAAGAGATAATAGCCCAGTACTGAGAAAGCCAGACCATACCAAGTATAGTGTCAAAAGGCTCTAAAGGAATCACCACCAGATTAGCTACAAAGGCCTCATCAGAAAGATTTATAACACAACTAGGGCAAACAAAAAAACTGGATATCGAACCTCTAGCAGAACTGACCACCATAGACTTACTAAGCCTTTGCATGTAAAGACCAGCGAGAACCACAAAGACCTCTGAGACAAATGAGAAGCTAGCGCCAGAGTCGAAAAGAGTATAAGCATCAAATGAATCAACTGAGATAGTACCTGTCACCACGTCTCCATGATCTCCGCTGTCTGTGGAAGGCATCGCATAGGCTCCAACAACTGGAGGCGCCGAAACAGCAGTAGACTGGAGCGATCGAAAGGCCCCAGACTAAGGCGTCGAAGGAGTGGTTAGTGCAGTCGGAGGTGCCAGCAAATACTGAGGGTAGAACTGCAATGGTAGATACTACTGAGTAGGGGAAGTAGTCGCCAACATCTAAACAGTGCCACCGGAAGCTGAAGCGGAAGAAGAAGACACTGACTCCCAACATAGCTTCCCGTTGGGATTCTTCCTATAGACCACATCCCTGTGATCCTGGCCACAGATAGAACACCTGCCAACCCACTAGCACTTCGCACGACGGTGCGCGTCACCACACCAACCCCATGCCAGGCTTAGGAACTACCCGGTACTAAGGTGCACTCCCTCCTTAAGCACTGGACTGAGAAGACCTGCCGCGATACGGTTGGTGACGCTGGAACTTCCCCTTCTTTTGAATAGGACCACTAGAATGGCCCTTCTTGTCACCCGAACTGCGAGACTGCTCGCCACCTGAAGACTTCTGCAACTCAGCAGTGAACGCTTGTTGCATCTCCACACCCAAAGCCTACTCCACCGTAGTACGAAAATCCACCACATGAAAAGCACCCAGAACATGCCAAATTGAAGGCTTGAGGCCTTGATGGAACTGCCTCGCCTTCTCTATATCGTCATGGGCCACATGAGGAACAAAACGGATGATTTGGTTGAAGCCCACTTCATACTCAGCCACTAACCTCTTATCGTGCGTATAGTTATGGAGGTCTATCTTCATCTTATCAAGGAAAGTGACTGGGTGGAACCTTCTCTCGAACTGCATAACAAAATCATGCCAAGTCAATGGAGCTAGTGAAGCTGTGTGAGCTGACTGGAACCCTTCCACCAAATCTGAGCCTCACCCTTCAAAAGCTATGCCCTAAAGCAAACCCGATCTCGAGTCAACATCTCAAAAGCATCCATCTTGTCCCCCACATAGGACAACCAATCCGCAGCCTGAATCGGGGTACCACTACCATCAAAGTTATCCAGCTTTATACCTACCCACTCCCTCAACGAGACTCCACTCTCAGGGCCCTCTTAAGAGGAAACAGCCTGTGTGGCGCCACCAACAGGTGCACCACCAGCAAGTACGGCCTGCCTCAAGGTCCTCAACTCCTCCTACATTGCCTGCCTCGCTGCAAGCAACTCTACCTCACTAGCGCCCTCTACCTGGGTAACACCCCCAGATCGAGCCCGACCTCTCGTCATTGGCAGCATAAGTGTAGCCACCAAAAATAACACAACAAACCAATCAATCTTTAATAAATTAGAGCACAACAACTTAACAAAGCACAACATAACAAGGTATAAGCAATGATATGCAACCCTTACCCATCCTACATGTGCAGGTGTGTCAAATTAAGCCTTAGTTTTACCTAGAATCTAAAGCCTAGGCTCTAATACCAACTGTAACACCCAGACACCTCAACAAGCCTGGGATACTATAAAACTTCACAACTAATAGCTGAATTTACTAACAATTCAGCAGCATCTCCATTAAAAATAAAAAAGAAAAAAATAGAACACGGAAGTAGAATATAGAACATGAAAACAAGAAGAAAGAGGAGAGGGATTAGTGGTGGATTTCTCGTTTTCCTGTTAGAATTCCTAGACATGTTAATTTTGCAGCTACTCAAGATATAAAACATGATATGGCATCAAAACATTAGAATAAAAAAAACATCACAAGACATAGCCACAGTTTTATCTTCATAACCACAAGAAACACCTCCCGCTGCACTTCTTTTATGAATGCATATGAATGCAATGACATGTCCACTGCCTGCATACCCGAAGGTATGGAGCTGCATCCCACAATGTTGTACCAGTATGGTCGCAACCATAGGTCTGCGACAAAACTACAAATGCATATGCCTATGCAAGTGCACATGATATGCTGCATATATGCATAAATATACCTCCAACAATGTTTCGGCATCATTCACACGTGTTTAGATCAGAAATAAAATTGGCATGTTCATTCACTAGTTGAGGCATGGATATAAATGAGACATTGTCAAACAACTCTTCTTTATCACCAGGGACAGCAAGACAATCATATTGTGACAAAGGTGATTCAGTTTGAGTGTCCACTAACTGTTGTTCTAGCGTAGCACCAGTAGTGGCCAAATTTAGCACATCAACAGAATTCTCTCGTGTGAAAATAGCACCTATGTCGTTACCTTTGTTTTCTATCTCTGCCGATTTAGACATATCATGATATGTACATTCTTGAGGCATGTATAGGATAGCAAGTATCTCATGTTCCTCCTTCTCCAGCGTGTTTTCCTTCTCGTTATTGTTCTCAATGTCCTGTGAAAAGTTAGTAGCAAGTAGAAAGTCGACAAGATGCCATTCTTCCAAAGAAAATTGCTCACTTTTGCAATTATAGACATTAATTTTATCAAGATGTCTTTTATGTTCAATGTGAGTTTCAACCTCACAAGCAATATTAAATAAACTAGAGAGAGAATTGTGTTCCGTATCAACAAGAATACTCTGAATTTTCTTGTTAAGTCCATTTAAGAATCTTATTTACTTAAATTCTTCATATTCATCTAAACCACAACGCAACAACGAAGTTTCTAATTCCTCAAAATATTCCTTAACAATTTTACCACATAGTTGTAAACATTGCAATTCATAAAGTAACATTTTAAAATGATAAGCAGGAACAAATTCATCTCTCATAAGTCGTTTCATATCTTTCCATATTTGTGGTACTGTCTTATAAGCATAAAAATCATTCCACCAAATTGATGCACAGCGAGTTAAAGCACTAGCGGCAACTCTAATTTTTCGTTTCTCACAGAGGTTACGTTGCGAAAGAATTTTATCTACCTCTATTTCCCAATCAATATAAGCATCAACACCAAATCCGCTATAAGAAGGAAGAACTGGAAAATTCTTACCTTTACCAGCAAAAGGAGATGGACTAAAGTTGGGTTGGTGCTTATGCTCTTTTCTGTCAAGTGCATTCTCCATGTTTTGAATTTGCTTATTCATAGTCACATTCATCTCTCACAGCATCTCTTGGAGCTTGTTATGAAGAACACAATGGTTACCGTCCTGGTCCTCTGGTACCCCTACCATTGCTAGTAAAAAACAGAAGATAGCACAAAGTATTATCCCTATCAATTATTAGGTACTGGACAGTGGAATCACAAACTCTCACGTGTCTTACCACACACATACAAATGTTCTTACCAAAGCAGCAGGTGGTACAACCGGTGGCTGGTTCATGATACCATGACTAGAGTGTGAGTGAGGCGATTGCAAAGGAGAACCTGAACTGATAAGAAGTATGTGGAGCTCGGAAGGCAATATTTAATAGCAAGAAATAAGCAATATCGAAGTCAGATTAGCAAGCTAACATAATATCCAACGTACTTGTCACAGTTGCTAGCCTAAACGTGTTCTTAGAACTAGTTCAACCTAGCAAGGGATATATCAAAGCACATAGGACTCAAAGGACGCAAGCAATTCTGATTATCTGTGCCCTCTTTTTTTTGCTTCTTTTCTTTTCTCTAATTTTTTTCAGTGCCTTTTTTTGCACTTGCCTTTTGTTTTCCTTTCTTTTAACTCAAAGGCAAAACAAAAATCTCACGTTTTGGAACAAGAGAAAACATTAAACAGATGACCGAAAAATCAGCAAAAACAGCATAGGAAACTTTCGGGGTCCAGAACTAGGTCTTAGAGGCTGATTTTGATGGTCAAAAACTGTGCGTCATCATCCTCTTCGAAACAAAAAAATACACCCCAATCGGAGTTTATATGCAAAAGTTATGCCTGTTTTACTGAACACTGCGCAATCTAGAATTGCCTGCGACTTCACTTCTTTCTTTCGGATAGGGCTAAAATAGCAATAGGATTGCGGGTGAAAAATGGTGGCCAGCAGTGCAGGCCAATTGACACAAGGTGGCTCGCGACCTATCTAGGGCTTGCGGAGCGGAATATATAACTCAAGGCGGTGGCAGGGGCAAACCGAGTAGGACTCAATTTGGTTTTGGAGGTTGGCGGTGGTGGGATAACTCACGGTGCAAAATAAGAACTAGGGCAACGGAAGGGGATAACTAGAAACTAGGATCACGACTTCAAATCAGCAACAAAACAACGACGATGACGACGAATTCAACAAAGTGAAACTAAAAACAAAAATTGCAAAGGCACAAAGGGTTGTAGGTGTGAAACTTTTTGTGGGGAAATTTTTCTGGACTCTGGGACGATAGCAAAACAAAAGTGGGGATACAAGAATTACCTATTGGGCAACTGAGGCTCTGATACCACTTGATGCGAACGGTGGCCCTATCTTCCGAAAGGTAATACTAAATCGATTGATGGAGAACTCGACGTTGACGATTCGGCTTCCAATCAGAACTGATTCGAACCCTGCCATCACTACACCACAGCTCCTTTGGTTACCAACTGCGTACAAACACGGTTGACCTCACCAAGAATGCTTATCCTTGCATGCAAATCGAGAACACAAGCAAGAACATAGAAGATGCAATCTGACATTGCGAATGATATTAAGCACACGAGTTGGGGTTCTACAAACCGATGTACGGCGAAAAACTGACAGAGTGTCTAGTTGTAATCTAAGAAAAACTCATCTATTCTAGTGATAGCTACTGAATATATATGAGGGTGAAGGCAAGGGAGGCGGCCAAGGGGATGGCCGTGCAACCCTAGGTCGTATAAGGCCTTTGGGCCAAAGTGGAGGTTTCGCAGCACCTGGTAGATTCTGTTCATTATATAGTTTTGATGATTCCTGTTGATCTAGAGGGATTTTGAATGTGAAACCACTTCCTTTGGAAAGCTCTCGTCGTGGTCTTGTCTGTAGAGTCCAAGAACGCCTCAATTGGACTTCGTATGACCTAGATATGGTCAGTTTATGTTGGACTACTCCTGGGGGCCAAACTGGACTTGTGAACGAATTGAACTTGATCTCGGACTGGTCTTGGAGCTTCAGAAGTTGTTGGGCCCTTGTCTTGGCTTGAGGTAGAAATATGGCTTGCTGGGCCGACATGGTCACATCACCTACATTAGGGCTGAACTAAAGGACAAAGCCTACATGGCCCATTAGTGACAGATCCAATCCAATCCACTATATTCCAACCCCTTATGTGTGTTACCCTGTAGGTTCATCTATATTTGGACATGACTCAGAAACACCTTTCCAACCGATAATCGATAGCGGTCCCTAGCAGTACATATCGATTCCCAAATATCCATAAAGCATCGGACAAACCTACTATAGTGTGATAATGTCATGTTCCCTTCGCTTCACGATATCAGATCGAGCTCAAGGCGAGAGTCGTGTCATCCTGTGACAGCCTGATCTCTTCATTCATACCGTAGTGGAATAATTTATCTGAATTGACTCTCAATCACATTCGGCATGGCCATGCACTTCCTTAATCCATCTACCTCGAGGGGCCCAGAGATATCTCTTCGTTATATAGGAGGAGCAAATTCCATCTTGGTCATTCATGTACCTCAGCATGTTTCATATTAACTCAAAAGCTTCCTTTATAACTACCTGGTTAAAACTACCTGGTTAAAGAGTAGAGTTTGGCAACTCCTAAGTAAACCATTACAAATCTAGGAAACCAATGACGATCTCAGGTCTAAGGATCATACAAACACTATGCATGAGGCCAACTGATGACACATAAGAATATATAACAATTCTCGCAGTGTCTCATATGGGTCTATCCAACGCATGTTCTCTAACATGTGTCCACATTATTGATTAGATATCCCCACATCTATATGACCCGTGAAATATGGTCATCAATCAACATATGTGCTGATCTATGAAACATAATCCTCCTATGTTATGATAATCGATCAGGAATAACTTGAATAACATCGATATATGGAAAAAGTTGCACGAATAAGTCACTTACTTGTTGATTAATTCAATCGATATTTATTCAAAGGATAAACAATTGTACTGTTCCATAAACATAAGGCGTGATACAATCAACTCTATGATTGCCTCAAGGGCATATCACCAATAGGAAGAGCAAAATTGGTTCTGATACCAATTCAAGGACCGGAATGGCGATCAGAGGGGAGGGGTGAATGATCACCAATTAAAACTTTCCCCAGAAAGAACCAACCAAAAACCTCACTTCATTAAAGTAAAGTGGAGAAAAAAATTCCAAAAATCTTCAGCAGGTGCGACACTACCGCAAGAACAGCACCCCAGCATTACTGAGGTTACTGTAGCAGTAGTGCAGTGGTACAGTGAATCATCCCAGTGAATAGTAAAAATCAGCATGACTTCAAAATGAAAATCGATGACTCTTTTGATCGGCTGATCCAAACCCTGTGAAACTTTGTGGGCAACTTCCTATGGATGTCAAGAACCTATTCCAACCTTCAATTGCAAGGATTAACTTTAAAGTTCTGACCTTTTCCCAATTGAAGGAAGAGTGCACAAAAACGGGTTCAAAGACAAAAACTTGGCCCTCTGATTGCTCGTGGGTTCTTGATGACCAGGATGATCCTAGAAGGTACTCTTAAGAACAAAAGATCGGTTTCTTGCAAACAACACACAAGGTTTGCCTAGATGATTGGGATATGATCTGAAGAAGAGTCATCCATCAATCATATATCCTCGGCATAAGATTCATAAGCATTTAGAAGGAGGGGAGGCATATCCAAATGTGCGAAAAGTAAATTGCAAGAATTTAACTACGGAATTTAAATGCTGAATTTAAGACATAATGTAAATGTGAAAACTAAATTCTGAATTGAGTAAATGAAGGTTTCGATTTTGGAAGGGAGGTTTACAAAGCCTCACAATAAAGTGGGTAAATCTCAAAGGAGCACGAAAACTTCAAACCTTCAAAGAGGGGAGAGCTACCCCTACCCCTCTATTTATACTACTCTTGAGTCATCCTCCACCCTTGGATGAGTTCCTTCAACCCTAAGTAACACCATTAAGGGCTAGGATTGACTCACTCACTCATACATGGGTTAACCCAAAACCCACAAACATAACAGGTTTTACACGCTTCTCAAAGCATACTAACTAGACCCGCTACTCTATCTTCTAGATCGCGATCCAACGGCCCTCCTTGATATGAGCAGCTCCTAGCTAGCATCTCAACCATTCCATTATCTTCTAGGTTCGCAACGACTCCGTCTCCGATCATCTTCAGGCGATCCTCGACCGTTTGGACCTCCGGCACACCTCGCCTAGTCCTTGTCATCCTCCGCCTCACCATGATCTAGCACTACTGCCTATTAGGGCCAGTTGTAGCGCAGGCCTAGCACTACCGCTCCCTAGTAGCCGGTAGTGTCGCTCAACACATTTTAGAGAAAACCCTGCTACTGGAAAAAAAACTACTAGCTCAGAGGGCCTGTAGTACCGCCGTGTCGGCACTACCACCCACACCAGGCTGGTAGTGTCGCCTGGCCAGTAGTACTGCTCCTACCAAGCCAGTAGTGCCGCTCTAGGCCTGACAGCACTCAAATAGCTTCAATTTGAAATCAAGTTCAAATCAAACACAAACCTGAGCAAACCTAGCTCAAATATAGTCAAATACTCATCACCAACAGGGATAGACCTACACATGGTCTTTCACCTTTCAACAGCATCCAACATTCCCATCCAGGTTTTCATTTTATAAAATTTAACCATTGACTGTAATCCCCGAGCATTGCTCTATACCGCGAACACAGCTATTCGAATAGATTTTACACTCTGCAGAGGTTATGCACTTTACCCACACGATACAACCATACACCACAAAGGCGAGTGGTCATAACAAAACCTTTCAGAAACCTTTATCCCAAGATTGAACCTCCCGTAAGTCGTACACTATCCCTTCCCTCAGCGGAGGTGAAGGTTAGGACTGACATACTGTTAGATTGATGTGTACACCATACCATCCGTTGTAGCCACACTTCCATGTAAGCACGATTCTGTGTGATTATCCACCTGAGGTATCACATGTCAAGATATCGGTTATCCTACTTAGGTCTGTCCCATTCCAAACATGTGGTTGTATGATTGACTCAGTTCAAAGGCTCGCAAGGTTAAGTCCTTAAGATGACTAAGGCAAGACTTCCACATACCCTCTGCCTTTCGACCCACCTTGGTACACTGCCCCTACTTGCCCCAATCTAAATTATTTACCACTCCAGTTGATTACCATGCACCACATGCCATCAACAAGTCAATATCATTTCGTGACATACATCACTGCAACTCAACATCGTTGTTTGACAGCACCCGAGACAACTTTCATAAACATGTTCCATATTCTATTAGTCAACATTCACTTTTGATATTCTAAAAGACATGTGGTATACGTGGCATGGCTAATTAAGCATACTAAATACGGTCTTACCAACCCATGTTGATTACTAATATTAACCAACTAGTAATAAACCATCCTAGTGTGATAAATAATCATGGCATACAAATGACAAGGTAGGGTATAATTCAATTGCTTTGATTAACTAAATCCCAATCTAACTTGAAGCAGTTGTACAAATAAAATATCATGCAACAATGTAAATCAATATAGCAGTTTTCGTAAACTGGGTTCAACATAATCAAAGCAAAACTTGCCTTAGGAAAGCCCTTATCCTTGCTCTAAAAATTGGTCTTGAATCAACTATTCCTCCTTGGATGCTCCAAGCACTTTGACGTCTATGCGTATCGAGAAAGAATACCAAATAAATAACAAAATAGAGAGTAAATTAACTCCAAAAATCAAATAAAATTTACTATTAAATATATCTCAATTTTAAAAAAATTAGAATTTTGAATCACCTCAATCAGAGCTCGTATGAGAGAGAACGAGTTCTTGGAAGATTCAAAAATCAGAAAATCAGGAAATTAGAAAATCCCGAATTAATAGAATTATCTTTAAACTGAAAAAACCCTTTTATGACGTATGCTGACATCAGCCCTGACTTCAACTATTCAGGAGCAGACACGTGTCCCTAATCTCTGGACTGAGTCCACAAACCAGGTCCATGGCTTGATCTCGGTGGACTGAGTCTACGTGATCCACTAGCTAATTGGGGAACCCACATCGCAGACTGGGCTGCCACAGTGACGCTAACCATGCGGACACCTAAACGACTACGTAAGCACACACATCAACAAAAAGGTTGACATGGTGGCCACATAGGCACACGCGTCAGCACCGGAGTAAGGCCGCGCAAGACGGCGGCGCACACAGCCCTAGAGTCGCTGGCGATGAGTAGGAAGGGTGCCACTGGAAAGGTCTTGATCTCGCGGTTCTGGTGATGTAGCTAGTTCCTCCCCTAATTCTCTGGAACAACGGCGGTGAGGCATTCTTCTCTGGCGACAACGGGTTTCACGGTGACCTATGATTCCAGCAACACTCCGACCATGCAATCTGGTGGTGTGCTCAACGCTCTGAGAAGACCTATATCGACGGCAAATCCACATAATTCCTTTTGTGGCAGCACACAGCCTAAACACCGAATTACAGTGAAATCGCAACACAAACTATCTAATTGATCTAGGGTTTTGGTTGATGAAGCCTTCGCGCACCGGATGCTCGCCTTATATACACGGAAGACTCCCAAACTTAGCCGGCAAACCTCAGAGTCTGTGCTCCAGATAGTGGTGGCATGATTACAAGTTCTAATCGGAGACGACAACGAGGCGCCCGCTAAGTGTCCAGATCCGACGGTCACAAAGCGCCCAACTACGCGGATAAAAATCGGCCTTGAGATAAAAATAAAACGGCTCACATTCACACAGCTAGGGTTCAGGCGAAAATGAGTTGCGGGCTGTGTTAGGTTGGGCCGACGCAATGAAAAACTGGGCTGGCCCACTTGGGACAGCCCGATACTATTACTATAATTTCTTAACCCTTTCCTAATAAAAATAAATCGAGAAAATATAATAATTTAATTAAAGCAATAAAATATCAAGAAAAAAAATTAAAAAAATCTTAAAAATACTTTGAGACATTTGGTACTCAAATAAAATATTTTTGATAAAAATGTATTTAAAATTTTCACTGAATAAAATAATATCCATAATAAGCAAAATTCAAAAATGCATAATAAATTCAAAAAATTCTAAAAATTCATAAAATGCACAATTCACATTATAATATTATTTTAAGCTAAATTTTGGATGTTACAAATAATGTGCGGATGGTTTTTTTGACAGGTACAAATAACTGATTGGAAGTTACCCCAAAAACACATCTCCCATGAAGAGACACCTTTTGGCGAGAAGACGCCTTTTACCAAGAAACGCCTTTTGAAGAATAATTGTCGTCCCTTCATTATGTATAAATAGGGAGGCCTTTGTTCCATTGGGGAGCATCAATTAATTGTTCACTATTTTGATCATCTCTGTTCTTGCTTACACGAACGCACAAGACTATGTAATACTTGTACTTTGTCAAGCCATTTGACTAATAGAAATAAACCTTTGTCCCACTCTTTTCACTTTTTGAACTTAGAGGCTTGCAATCATTTTCATTCATAAACTCGATCTAGAGACCCCGTGTCTTTAACATCAACACTATCTATCAATCTATCTAAATCTATACTAATTAGAGGCTATCTTAGAAGCTCCCACATTAATCCTAGGAAGGTGAAAAACTAGAATTACCATATTAATCAGAGAAAAAAGACTAGAAATTATCACATTAATTGGAGAAAAAGATAAGATCTAAGACGTTGGTTTCCTCCATCTATATCATCCCAGGATTGGGATTTAACCTCCAAATATAAGTTGCATAGGAACGTATTAATAGGTTCAAAATTGAAATGAGTCCATTTCAAGCGAAAAAAGTTAATGAGGCTCAGCTCGATAATGGCTTGTTAGCTTGAATTTGAAATAACCACTTAAACGATAAATAAAATAATTTTACATCGAACTATGTCAATTTCGAAAAAATCTCGATAATAGTTCGTTAAGCTCGATAGCCAGCCCTAGCTACAACTACTACTTCTGGCATAGAAGTTCATTTAGGGTGCGTTTGGTTCCCTGGATGAGGCTGGATGGGATATGGCCATCCAGGCTAGATGGGATGGATCCATCCAAGTGGTTGTTTGGTTGGGTGGATGGGATGAGCCAATTTTTTGTTTGGTTGGATGGATAAGAATGGATAGGATGAGCTAATTTTTTGTTTGGTTGGATGGATAAGAGTGGATGGGCTAGTTCTGATGACCTCTTGGTGAGGTTACCTCTCCATACAGCAAATTTCAGAGATATTTTGACTCGTCAGTATTGATTCTTATGCATGCACACAAACTACCGTAGGCTTGTACAGGGACGTAATGAAGCACTGCATCACTTCACAAAAGGTGCTGTGTAATAGAAACTACAAGGCCCTTGTCAGCTCTTACAAACCAATACATGGTTACTACATGAAAACTCATACTAAAGAGCATTGCTTTGCATTAAACGCGTTGCGACAACCACACCAGTCATTTGAATCAGAGAAACCCGAGAGCATAAATGTAGGAAAATGTTGTTGGGCCATCATATACTAGCATGTAAGGCCGGAACACTGTCAAAGCGATTAGCATTCAATAATCATGGATCACATTTTACTTTCCTCAGCTGCAAACCAGTACTTTTCTAAATATGCCAGCTCAGATTAGTTACCTAAAAAGAAATGTATACTTATCAGTGCTATCATGCATCTCATGATGAATCGATAACAATAAGAAGTATGAGATATCATGAGGAATTTGACTATCTCGTGCTTAAGATATGAGAATGCTATATTTTAGGTGCCTTGTTGAGTGTGGATTGTTGAACAAATGTGGATTTCTAATTTGTAGTTGTCTGCGCACACCGACCAACAAACTCACTTTCTTGACTTTTACAATGTGACAAAGTGAACGCGTTACTGTATGCACCATTTTCGATATTTCGAGCCCAAGCAGATGTGACGAGTTAATATCACCAAGCATTTGGTCGGGTGCATTTTGTGCCTTCCGATCAATTATGCGCCATCAATTTGTCATCACCGCATAATGAGAATGGCTAAGGAAACATCGATCCAAGAAAGAATCGGGATGATTACCGGAAAAACCATGTAATATGAACTACATACCTCCGGATCAATGGTCATGGCGGTTTCAACTTCCAAGCAAGGTATCGAACTCAAATTTCAGTCCACAAGATACAACAAATTTCACACCATATACCAAATTACAGCCCACAACATACACCAAATCTCATTTTCGCAACTCATCACGGTAAAAGCCCAGAACCACTAGCAATGGAATTCAAATGGAGACAACATCATTTTTAGCTAGAAACAACAAACATGAAATGCAATTTATGTAAAAGGACATAAAGATTGTTCTTTCTGCGACCCTTCGAGATGCCTTGGACAATAAGTCGAGAATGTAATGTATTTCAAAAGCAGAACATGAAGAAATACATAAACCGTTAGAATTACCTTGATTCCATAGCACAACACAGTGAGGCACAACAATAATAAACCAGTCCTAAAAGTCTAACTGAAGTACGTTAATGATTTCTCAGTATCACAGCTGCATTAGCTCCATGTGAAGAGTGGTCATGGCAGTTTGAAAGAGAAGCACAAAACATTCATGTCAAGTACAAGCACAAATTGTCCTTAGCGTACATAATACAAGAACAGAAATAACCCTAGTCACTAGACTCGATACTTTCATCCTCTCTAAATTGATGATCATCACGCTTGCACGAATCTTGATCTCGTAGTCATATGGGTGCAATCGCTCATCTACGCTGGACGAAGTGTGTTCTTCTTGAAGTGGATCAACACAGTCTATTCGCAACAAGCTTTCGGATTGTATGGCAAGTTCGTCAAGACGGTGAGCAGTGTGTTCAATCAAGTAAAAGTCGGTTGAGTTCATTCGCGCTGCATGAATGAGGAGAAAAGTTATTGTACACTATGCTCTTAATATCACTTGAGATTTCCTCTATGCGATTCATTGTCCAATCATGCACTTCATCGACTTTCTTTGAATCTTTATCAATCTATATGCAAGTGAACAGAACCACAAATCATTAGACATATACACCTAAAATAGTTGCAATGGAAGGAAGCTTCCAAATTTGTTTCATATACCAAGATGAAATACTCGGACTAGCTCATGAAATATGTAAGACCAAGATCTGAAAGGCAACAAAATAAATCAGTTCATATGAAGTCCGAATAGGAAATAAACAAACCATATTCGTACTGCGTGCTTGGAGACTCCGTGTTAGGTCGTTTCTTCTCTCCTTGTCAATTCCTTTCATCCCGAGAAAGCAAAAATACAACAAGAAATTTTGGTCCGCACATTCAACTTCAAACTCTATTTCATTTTTCCATAAAGTAGAAAGAACTATGTACAAGATCAACATGAGGAGTCCGAACACCAAATTCAGCACCAACATACACGGGTTCTTCAATAGGCATACAAGGTTCTTAGATAGATATCGAAGGTTCTTTCCTTCGGTTCGTACCAAAAGTACACATACATAACTAGCAACCATGAATCATTGTCTTTGGCTACAAGCAAAAGATGTCATACAACTACCAATTTGCCATCACCCATGGAAGTGATCCGCTACGTACCTAGCAACCCAAACTACCTTATCTGAGACGTCAAGAGTGTTAAATGCCCTAGCAATATGAGGATGCTCGACCAAATAGGCATAATAGTGGGAAAGATGAGCGCCCTCAAAACCCGGAAGGCTTTTTATGGTTTGCCACATATCCTTAGGAAGCTCGTTGTCATCGGCAGCCACCTTCTCGATAGCTGTGGCAAGCCTATCAAGGCCAAATTGGAGTATTGCTTGCAGCCCCGTGTCCTCTTCATTTGGGATTGTCTTGGCTTTCTTTGCTTTGGGGGCCGACGACTCACCAACATATTGAGATTGTGTACCTTCTTCAGTTGTGGTAGCAGCTTCCTCATCTTCAATTTCAGTTACTTCTGTCGCTAGAGGATCACTTGATCCCTTTGCATACTTCCCCGTAGCCAAAGTGTTGCCAAAGATTGCAGCCATCTCACGATAGTGCTCAATAGACTTGTTTAGATATTCAAAGATCTCCTTTATGTGTCTACCAAGAAAAGGAGAATATGTAAGGCACATTCTACATGAAGCAAGAGAGGGTAATCCATGCTACAATCATACCTCAACATGGCACGTGTAATGATCATGATCAAGTGTAATAACACAATTGTCTTCATCCCATCCAGCACCACTCAACTTCTTCAGCTTGATTATCTTTCCCCACTTCCTCTTCCATGTTCTAATATGGTTTGAAATCTGATCTCCGGTAAGTCTAAGCTTGAAGTGCTCATTCAAAGCCTTTGCACACGCGTTAAGGTGTACCTTCTTGAACCCACTGGATGTTCTAGTGCCACTAGCTACCAAATTGCACAAGTGGCTAAGCATCATGTCAGACATCGCAGATGTCCATGTAACATGGCCACTCCCATCAGCTTTTGCCCCAACGTTTTCACTAAGTTGTGCAAGATCTATGTCCTAGCATGTGTAATGACAACATTGGAGAAATTTTAGAATGTATAATGACATTACAAATAAAAAGGAGTTCTTAATAACCTTACAATTAAATAGTGTGTCACAACATTACAAATAGCAAATACTAATTTCCATAGTGGTTCTGCCGGTCTTGCCACATGTCATTGGCCATTCCCTGCCTAAACTCAGCCATGATTCTATAGTCACTTGCTTGCCCAATATATGATGAAGCAGCGATGGAGTTAGATGGCCAATTGGTCTCCGGTAAAATGTACTCATCAGCCCCATCATCTATAACCCAATTATGAATAATACAACAAGCTACAACAATATCAACTTGAGTCGGAAAGGGAAAGAATGGAGTGGCATCGTCAAGTATCTTGAACCGTCTCTTGAGTGACCCAAATACACGCTCTACGGTCACACGAAGAGAAGAGTGCCTAAGGTTGAACAACTCCTTCTCATCTTGTACAGGATTGTTCCCCCACTCGTTCAAGTGGTACCGCACACCGCGAAAAGGAGGCAAGAACCCAGGTTTGGCTCCATAACCCGCATCAACTAGGTAGAATTTTCCTAACATATGAATGACAAGTGGGTCATATTTGGTTCATAGAGCAAAATGGTATGGACAAATGAGGCTTCGTAAGTATATTACCTTGTGGGACACATAGGCCATTCTCACGCTCTAAGGCATCGGCTAACACTACTGCATCATGTGCAGTCCCCTCCCAACCAGCCAATACATATGTGAAGCGGAGATCAAAATCTACGGCTGCCATCACATTTTGAGTGCAAAAAGACTTTCTACCTTGAAAGGAAGGTTCCATGTCATTAGAGACAGAGGCCCTTATATGTGTCCCATCAATAGCTCCAATACAATCCTATTTGGTCAAGAATACATGCCAAAAGATTAGGAACCATACAATGTTGAGCCCAAAATTGTGTATGGAGTAGTAGCTCAATGTCATACCTTAAAGTATGGATCCCACCTTGGGTTCCCTGCTATTTTTGTTGGGGTCTCCAATGAAGGTGGCCTAATGAAATCTTTTCGTAGCTCACCAATGGCGTGGACGACTAATTTGAAATAACGGCTAACAGTCTCATTGGATCTACAATAATTAGTGCTAACTAACCTATTCCTAAGATTGTGTCCAATAGTGTTCAAGAACATCGCAACTTGCTCCTCAACACATACATGTATAGTGTCTCGAAGCAAGCCTCGATCTCTCAAAAGTGAACACAATCGGAAGAAAGGTGCTCTTCCAAGCCGTAGCATGTTCACACAAGTTACATCATTCTTCCAAATTTTACTGTTTAAGTACTCTATTCTTATCTTATCCCTTTCATCCATTGGGCCATAGGTAATTCTTTCTCTCTTTCTTTTCTAGACTTAGTACATAACACAATCAAACAAACGGCAACATATGCAACTACCGCCAATATCAAGATCTTGCTTTTTCTCCTCTTGTCCATCTACAATGCAAAATGAAGCATTTTTTAAGTCTATCATTCACAAGCAAATTAGTTTGTTATCCGATTCACTCTTTTGACTACACCTCCTTGGGTTGAGCATTTGTTGAACAAAGACCTCCGAAGAGAGTAATTTGGGTTGAGCATTTGTTGAGCAAAGACGTGTTTGATTAATTGAGAAAACATATCTGTTGCATGTTATGTAGTCGATTTTAGCCATCATTTTCATAATGTACTTGTGTGTTCCAGATTTTAGTCATAACTATATTCTGGCTTTAGCTTCTTTCATGGACTTAAGCTTTAGTTTTTCTGTTATGGATGAAATGGGGTTGTCCATGATGCAAGTATTAGTACCAACTAACCAATTAACCAATGAAACTTTCTGATTTACCAATTAGCTAGTCATATCATACTTAAGCTTAGTACAACCAGAACTCCCTCTCCCTCGAACAACAGCGCAGGTACACCCACATGACCAAAAGTTTTTCCATGCAGATCTATCGATCAACACATCGTCCAAACATATGAAATGTATAACCCAATTCATGTACTTGTCATTCATGCAAAGGAAGAAAATGCCATACCATATTGATGCAGAAGTTTTTGCAATAAATTGGGCCTCTCCTCCGCCATCGAGACAAACCACCACTTCGCGCTCGGCTCACTCCCCTCCAGCCGCTCTCCTGCCGTCACCTACCTGCCGCCGAGCTGAGCCGCCGTCGACACGCCAACCCTCCAACCCTCCTGCCGCCGACCTCCAACCGTCCTGCCGCCGACCTCCAACCGTCCTCCCGCCAACCCTCCAACCCACTTGCCGCCGTCGATCTGCCGCTCTACCCTCCGGATCTGGCGCGCAGCCCCTCGTCGCGTCGCCCTCCAGATCTGGCGCACCGCCCCTCGATTCTTTGTGCCGCCTGGATCGATTTGCGGCTAGCCCGCGACTACGGATCCGTCGCGCCGCCCACTGGATCTGGCGGTCCCCCCTAACGATCTGCCGCTACGCCAAGTCCAGCCATGTGTAGCGTCGCCGTCCGGTTATGCCACCCGGCCCTCCGGCCGCGCCGCCATGTAGCGCCCGGATTTGCTTCCTTCGGCTGGGAGACGAGTGAACTGTGGCTGGGGAGTGGGGAGACGCGTGAGGGAGGTGACGAGACTGAGGAGTCGCGCGTCTGGACGAAGCCGTCCGGCTTTTTCTGCGGGACGACGCCATCCGGAATCTTTACGGCATATACCTCAAAACCGGATATCCCAATCCATCTCATCCAACCATCCAAACAAATGGATAACTTGAAATACAGGGATGGCCAGCTCCCATCCAGGGATATCCAGGGAACCAAACACTACCTTAGATATAAAAGAGTAAAGGTTCATGATTCTTCTCATGTTAATGAATCTGCAACCATGCAATATCTATTTACAGGTCCATAGCCACCTTGTTAGCGTCACTTAATTGCTTGACATATAAATCGAATTGTAACATACATGTGGCTAGGACAAACATAAGGTGCATAACTGCAATTGCATAACAAGCAACTGCACTTGATCTATGCCGCCTATTTTCATATCCAACAACTTAGATTCACGTGCTACAGTTTTGGTTTGCTATAGTATGTCAAGTAAACCAGCACTGTCATGGCGATGGGAGCCTGAAGGATTCTGGTGGCCCGTGGCCGCGACTCCGGCAGGCTCCCCTCTAATTAGGGTGTTCATCAACTGGTTTTTGTGGGGGTTTGATTTCTCCTGCTGTTTCTCCTTCCGACTGCTTTTTTTGGTCTCCTTTTGGTTTTGTCCAGTCCTTGGTTCTTCTTCTTTTCGTTTTGGCTCTCGATGGCTGTTAGTCTTGCCCTCTCTCTAGGCCTCGATTTTCTCCCAGGCTTACGTTTCAGGCGAGAGGTCCACCGGTGTTTTGGCTCCACGGTCATCCTTTGGGTTCGGCTCATCACTTTCTTTTGGTGGTTTCTTTTGGTCGTGCCTCGCAGCAACCAGAAATGGAGAACTTCCAGGTCCATCCGGGTAAGTTTGTTCCTCAAGGCATGTGTCGAAGGTTAGAAAATCGATAATAAATTTATGTCTTCGGATTAGCAGAGTCAAGCATAAAATCAGAGGGACAAGATTTAGACAGGTTCGGGTCCACTAGCGGAGTAATACCCTACTCCTGTATGGATGATGTATGCAGTCGATGAACAAAGTACAGAGCAATGTGTCTAGCTCTAGTTACAATGTGGATTGCACCTATGCTATGGATAGAGGACGACGAAACATGCTTCATCGGCTCCTGAGCTCTATGCGCAAAAGGACTAAAGCTCTAAATGGCTAATATTCTGAGAATTTCTCTTGCTCTAATCCAAAAAAACCCTCTCCCATCGGGACCCCTACCCTCGGCCTTATATAGTCGGGGTAGCCCGGCCTCAAGTCGAGTTGTAGTCGTTTTGGAGTATCAGATCATAGTCGATGTGGAGTCCATCGTCGCTTGATCTTCGCAGCATATCCAAACTTCCCTAGATACCAGGCGTACTCGAGTTTGTTTCCTTGCAAGGGGAAGTGATCGACTCCTTCCTGATATGGAGTTATCTTTCCCGCGTATATCATATCCCTTAGAATCGGGCCCGTGATATCCGGAATCTCTGCATGTCGTTGGGAAATATCCTCTACGTATCCTCTGTGGACACATACCCCATGTTTAGATATTTGACAGTAACCCTCGAACTCTGTTCAGCAGAGGGTCTGCTTAAGTGCTTGGTCGATTAATGCCAAAGCCTTGCTTGGTCGAGTAATGCCTCACCTGCTTGTAGTCGAATGATTCGAGTAGAGTGGGAATCGATGAGTATCGAGTAGGGATGTACTGGATCGAGCGCCCTACCATCAGCTTGTATCGAGTCCTTAGGGTAACCGCAAGTTACTTGATGTCGACTTATCGGCTCGACTCAGATCAGAGTTGGAAAAGATTCAAAAAATCTAAACGTTGGGCAGTTGAGCATTTATTGTTCTCATCTACAGCGCCAAGATGGGTGCAGCAGCATCATTCCACCTTTCGCGCCAATCGAGATGCCTTGCTAGGGGGAATGAACCGTTCGCCTAGAGAGAGGATTTTGGCCTATAAATTCCCATACCTGGAAATGTAGCCATTCCGCTCCTTTTTCGCCTCCATCCTTACTCTCGAAGCCTCCATCACACTATTGAAGCCCTAGCGTCGCCACCTTCAAAGAAATTATTCCGCATTCTCCTTAATGGCATCCAAACCCTCAACCAGTGCCGGGGTTTCTACGCCACCGGAGAAGAAACCTGAGATGGCTGAGGCATCCTTTGAGGACGAAGCCCTCAAAAAGGTGTGGTAGAAATCGATCATGACGGAGAAGTGCCTCGCTGACTTGGAGAAGAACAGCTTCGTCCCTCCGCGGGAATTCTTCCACTAGAGACCATCACAAGGTGAATCATATCCCACCCCTGAGTGAGGATGAGACCGTCGTTTTTTAGGCCTTCTTCAGCTGCGAGCTAAGCTTTCCTCCTTCTCTATTTTTTCACCTAAGCCCCAATTCTACCACAATGCTCAGCGTGTTTGTCCACCTTTGTGAGGCTTTTTTGGGCATCAGCCCGAGTCTATACCTGTTCCGCCACTTCTATAATCTGAAGAGGGCGATGAAAATTGCAGCTGTTCAGGGTGTTGGTGTTCACCTTCGCAGTGGCGTATCGAACTCCTATGTTTCTGTCCCCGTTACCTCCTCTTGGCAGTCGAACTGGAAGAAACATTGGATTTACATCACCTCCCCAAACACTGTGAATTACCCCATAGCTTATCGGCCACTCTTGCTTCATCCGATTGACCACTAGACTAGAGTCCCTCCCGTGACTGTTCGAACTTCTTATTATGTTCGGAAGATCGAGGAGCTAAGGAAGATCGGGTTGACCAGGTGGCATATCACTAGGTATTTCCTCAAGCACTGGTCGAGTCTGCTGAAATGTAGAGATCACCTCGCTTGGGAGTACTCCGGAGTCAATGATGCGACTAGGGACAATCCTGAAAGTATACATTTGCAATACTTTTGTTTTCCTTACTTTGGTCGATGAGTAGCGAACTAACCTACTTTTTGCCAGATCTACTAGACTCGGACATCTCCTCTAGGCTGAGCAAGATTTTCCAAGGCTCGGAACCTGGCGCTTGTGGCATCCAAGCTTACTTGGTTGCCAATCCCCGGCTAGAGGTGAGTGTTCTATTAGAGACATCTTCGCATCGCTCGTGCATCTATTGTCTGCTTTGACTTAACATCTCCTCAGGAGGCTAAGTTCGACGATGTTAGTGAGCCAATCGAGGGAGTCATCGGCCTGGATGATGACATCCCCGCTGACTTCGAATCTTGTTTAGACGATCCAGCGCCTATCATTGACCCAAGCGGGGGCGAAACAGCTCTGGAGAAAGAGGCGGCTGAATCTCCTCGAGCGAGGAGGTCGGTGTCTCCTGCACTCCGCCGACCTGCCAAATGGCTCTGGACCTTATCGACGCGAACGTCTGACCAGGTATCCTTCAATCGTTCGCTTGGATGTTATGAGATCGCTCCTGATATAATTAAACAAATGTTGGATGATCAGTGAGCCGCCTGAGGGTCAATACACAGAGGTCGATGACTCTTCCATAGACGTCTCCTCGAGAAGGATCTCCATCGACCAGACCAATCGAACAGTTATCATTGCTATCAAGCAATGTCTCCTGTATTAGCGAACTTCCGCTCACAGTAACTACTTGCTTTGCAGATTACCCCGTCAGCCACTAACCTGCCGGCATCGTGTCCTCCACCGGCCGCACCGGTTGAGATGACAACCGCCAGAGTCAAGCCGATCCTGACGAATGTGCAGGCGAAAATCCAACTGGCGAGGTGAGTTATCCTCCCTTTCTCCTCATAAAATTTTTTGTATGAGTTCGTCAGAGGTGTTAAGTAGATAGACTTTTTACAGTAAGGGTGCGCCTAGTGGTGCTGCTACCGTGGCGGCATCGTCATCCTTCGGCATGGCCAGCACCACCACAGTTCCTCATCTGGAGGATCCTGTTGAGCATTCTGGTGACCATACGATGGTGACAATCCAAGATCCATCAGCTTCTCCAATGCATCGGGTGTTCTGGTCTGTTCTGAGACCTCAGATCCGGGTATGTGAACACGAACCACCCTATGCTGCCTTCCGTTCTTCCCCTCACTCTGTTTTTGACACATCTTGGCTTCTTACCACAGCGCATGGTCAACACCCTGCTTGAGGCTAAAGTTTTTTGCGATCAATCCCATTAGCATATTGAGCGGCTCATGGCCTCCCATCACCAAGTGCTCAAGATGAAGAACGCTAAGCTAGAGACGCTCAGGGCCAAACTGAAGGATACTCTGGCTGAGGCTAAGAAGCGAGAGGAGCAGCTGAAGGCTAAGAAAACCACTGCAGAAGCTACACTGGTCGAGGCCAAGGCTAGCCGAGACAAGGTGGAGGCAAGCAAGAAAATGGTCGAGGTCGAAAAGGCTGCAGCAGATGCGACACTCGTCGCTCTGCAATCAAAGTCACTCGAACATATGACCACTTCAGCCTGTCTCACGACTTCTTGCATGCTTAGCATGGTGAAGAGCCACCATCCGGACCTGGACCTTTCAGGACTGGACAAAGGATTCGCGTGTGAGGCGAGCGAAGCTGACGATTACATCGAGTCCTACATAGGCCTTTCCGAGAGGTTCATGGCCAGATTGGAGCTATCAATTAGAGATGATGATGCCAACCATGGTCCCTCGGTCTGACCATGTCGATGTAAAAATCAACACTTTTCTCGTTACCGCGGTTTTTAATGACAGCACTAATTAATCTGCTTGTCTATCGTGCCTTGTTTCTTATTTCCTTGCTGATGAAAATAGAGTAGCACAAGTAGATGCAAATCCGATTTAGCACTCATAAACTTATATCTGCACACAATGTTAGAAAAAACCTTTCATCAAATGACTCAGCCCCCGAGCGTACACTCGGAGAGGCCATACCTAACATAAACGCTATATACGTTGAGTAGAACACTACATGACTTTTGCAAGCCTTCATCGACCATGTGACTTAGACTCTGTAGCAAACAAGAACTTACCGAGTAGCGTATGTAGAATCAACTATAGGTCTCATCTCCTATCAACCGCTGAGCTTTAGATGTCTGACAATCTGATGCTCATATGCACGCAGGATAGAATTACTCATTGCCAGATTCAGGCATAGCCACACTTTAGTTTTGTTTACTGACATGCTAAGTTCACAATCGAGTAAATGCGTGTAAAAAATCGCATGTTCCACAAAGAGAAAAAATTGAACCTACTATGCCCTGCTCGACAACTGTACCGACCAGAAAACAGAGAGAAAATAAGGTACAAGGTTACCTGTAGCCCGTAACTCCTTACTCGATGATGTGTCATTGGGTAGGGAGTAGAGTGACGCAAGCACAATATCTTGATGTAGCTCTGACTCTTTACACGATAGCTGGATCGAGCCAAAAGAGTGAGGCACTAGCATCACCGATACCTGTTGCAACTCCAAACCTCTTATTCGATAGATACATCGACCTGAGAGTGGAATCATTCGAGCGATATAGCCCCCGACTGTCTACTCGATGAATGCATTAAGCAGATGGTAGAGCATATGCGTCGATAAAATGCATGATGTAGCCCCAGCCCCTCCACTCGATGGCTATATCGAGGAGAAGGTAGAGCATAAGAATCAATTGTAACCCTTACACACAGAAGCATGAGCCCCCGAGCATATTGGTCGAAGTAGAATCCAAATGGACGAAGTAGATGAACAACATAACTCCACTGCAGCGATTGAACTATGTTACTATTTTTCACATCTTTTCAGCGTCTACGCGGTGCACCTTAAAGTGGCGTCTCTTCGGTTTGAGCATTTGTGTGGAAGCGTGACTGTCGTCTCGTGGATTGGGACAGACGCGAATCTAGATGGATTTTAATTACAGTGCGACTTGTTCCCTGAGCTAAAAATAGACGGGACCTGTAGTCGCTTGTCACATCTCATCTTTTCTCTTGTCCTCTGCTCGTGTCACCTTAGTTCATCCACCGCATCCATGGATTCTCCTCCACCGTCACCTCCCTTTGTATCATCCTTAGCAAATCCCTTCCCCCTACTCCACTGGCAATAGTTTCTCTCGGGAGAATCATCATCTCTTCCGATGAGGAGGACGAGATCGATTGGGAGACTATTGATAAGAAGGTTTGGCCGGAGGAGGAGGACAAAGTCACCAGCAAGCTAAGGGTCGTCGTCAGAGAAGATGATGCCACCCCTGCTCCCTTCGCGAGAGCAGATGCCACCGCCGACACACGAGGAGAAAAAGGTGAGGCCGCCGGCGCTAGAGAAGGTGGTGAAGCTCAAAACAACTTCATTAGCCTGGCGCTTGCTCGCCCTCCAAGCTATCCTGGTGCCGAAGGCTGGAGAGGTCGCCTTTCCCATCAACTGGCGGCCAGATCTTCGCATCCTCCTCTGGTCCGTACAGAGGGCGCAAGGCCTTCCCGGGGACCATCCTTTTCAGGTCCCCGTGGATGGAGGGGCGGCGGCGTGATGCCTCCGAGGACAAGTAGTAGTGGTGTACCTATCTTCAGATGTAATAGGATAGACTTTTGTTTGCAAAATTTTAACGAAATCACACTTACCTGGATATTGGTTGCAATGCAATGTTGTAACATCCCAAATTTTGGTTTTATTGGATTTAATATGATTTTTCTTTGTTATTGAATTTCTGAGGTTTTATTTAATTCCTTTTGGAATTTTGAATAAAGCCTTTTGCTATCTTCTCAATTATTTAGAGAAAAGTATTAATGATCTTTGGTTGGAAATATTTTATTTGAGTTCCAAATGTTCCAAAATATTTTCTGGAATTTTTTGGGATTTTTCCTGGTATTTCGCTATGTATTATGGCTTTATCTATTTATATGAATTATTTTAATTTGAAAACATTTTAAAAATCGAGCGAATAGTGTTGGGCCAAAACCCCTCGGTCCGGCACATTTTCTTTGCGTCGCAGCCTAGCTCGCCAGCCCACGCAGCCCGCTCCGCAAACCCTAGCCGCGCACCGTTGGATTTCGATCCAACTACAGTGATTGTGCCGTGCCGCCGCTTGCTGCCAGCTGTTCGATCAGATCCGTGTGGACGTCTGTGATGGCGCCACGCCAGCTCGTCCGAATCCGCCGCGCCGCCGTATCCTGTGAGACTGAAAATTCATTTCCGCGCCCTACACGGAAGCCGAGGGCCCCATTTAATTCGCCGTTGCCACCCTGTGTCGTGCTCATCGAGACGCATCCGTAGCCCTAGCGCGCAAATCCCGAGCCACCGCCGTTCGCTCGCAAAATCTTGTCATAGTTACGTTCTATGCTGCCGTGGTTTTTGCCTTGTTCCGCCACCGTCGGTCCCTATCCGCCGCCGCCAAGGTCACTGGAGTATTGCCCTAACCCAGCCGCGTCGAACTGAGAAGGAAGCGTTGCCGGAGTCGCCCCAGAACGCTATCACCATGGTCATCGTCTCCAAGTCCGGTGAAGACTTCGCCGCCGTGCCGCCATTAACGTCATAAGCTTTGTAAACTGTTGGATCGTCAACCAGCGGTAAGGATCAAGCCACGTCGCTTTGTCTACAGTAAACAGCTTTGTCAACCTTAGCCGTTAGATCTTGATCGTACGGCCTAAGTGTCGCCACGTTTTCCTTGTCCTTAGCCGTCCGATCGGATCTGGGCTCACCAGATCGCACCAGCGCCGCGGCCAACTGCGTGTAAAATCATGCTCTATTTAATAGTGAATTTTATTTAATTTTTGGAGTTGATCTTGCTTTCTATATTTGCTATTTATTACTTTCTCGCTTGTTACGCATAGACGTCGAGTTGCCTGGTGAGTTTGTGGTTGAGGAGGCAGCACCCGAGCAAGGTCCAGAGCAGGAGTGAGAGCTGTTTGAAGGGAAGTTGTACTTTGATCATGTTGAACCTATGCTTTAAATATTATTTGATTCAAAGTATTGCATATTAATTCAAGTATCGCTGTTTCAAATATGTTGGGATTAGTTATTGTCCACTTTGAGTTACATCACCTTGCCATGTTGTATGTCGTATTTCATTTGTCAACCTAGATGGTTTAATACTAATTGGTAGCTATAATTGCCAATCTGGTTATTTAGACCGCAAGTAGAATCCTTAGCCGATTTGATACTTGCCAACACAGAATAGAGACTCCGTGCAACGAGACATCATTTTATGTAAAAGTGATTATCTTGCTTAATGATTATGAAACATGTTTATTAAATTGTGTGTCGGGTATTGTCACACAATGATGTTGTTGTTGATGATGGCACGTGGTGCATGGTAATCAACCGGGGTGGTAAAATAATTTAGACTGAGGCAAGTAGCATGTATTTGTGGTGGGCCAATGTGGCATTTGGGTGGTCGCATTGCTTTTTATGATAATGGTTGGGTCATGGTTATGATGATTTTTAGTTAGTCTTGCCTTTGTCAATTAAGGACTTAACTTTGCAAGAATTTGCACTAAGTCATTCATACAACCACATGTCTGTTATGAGACACACCTAGCTGATTAATCTGTCGAGACTAAACTTTTGTACTATTTGTGGTGGTGTGAGGCCCGGGTAGTGGTAACCAGTCCTCGCACGGGTGTGCTCACATGGCGCAAGAGGGGGGCCCTGGATGTGGTAATAGTCCCACCAGTGTTGAAACCTTAGCAGATAGTACTGGGTTTAGATAGGCATTGGAAAAGCTTTGTTATAATCACTCGCCTTTGTGGTATATGGTTGTATGTTGTGGGTAAAGTGTATAACCTCTGCAGTGTGTAAAACCTATTCGAATAGTCGTGCCCGCGGTATTGAGCATTGCTCGGTTATTACAGTCAAGGGTTAGATTTCATTAAAAACAAATGTGGGTACGGATATGATATGTATTATTGTTATTATTTGTTTTACTGTCTTTCAATCTATTTACGCTATTCTTTTACAAATGTTGTTTATGTAAATTAACCATCTCAGCCTATCCTTTGTAATAAGCCATGCATATAGTATATTAGACTTGCATTCTGTGCGCAAGTTTGTTGAGTGCTTTATGTACTCACCCCGCTTGCAACAAAACATCACCAGTTGGAGAAGAAGCAACGCCTGCTTTTGAAGAAGAGTATTAGGAAGAGGTGATTACTAGGGTGCGAACCTTATCAGTTGCCTGTGGCAGATTGGAGGGTTTCTACGCTTTTGTTTTTTTCCGCTGATATTTTTTTTACTTTCAGTCTTAGCCTTGCGAGGAGTATTCATGTAAGGTTGACCATAAGGTCGTCGAACAGTTATATTTAATTTTGATGAAGTCTTTATTACGTTACCGTTAAGTATGATTGTGATATTGATCATTGTTGAGCCTATGGGCACTAGCGTGATCCTGGTCTAGTGCAGAATACATAGAGGGTCCGTATTTGCATATACGGGTCCCGACAGAGGTGGTATCAGAGCCATACTGACTGCAGGTCAAGCCCAACCTAGTTTGTTGTCTTAGGAGTGTCCAAAACTATTTTCTAAAGGCAAAATTAACTTGAAAGATTAAAAGGATCTCGGCTCATCCCTTCTTTCTTGCTTTCCACCTTTGCTGAATTTTTTCGTCTTTTCTCTAGTTTTTGAGTTGAGGTTTTTCCGAGAGCTACTTTAAACAGGTTGAGATGGAGTGTCTTTAAGGAGAGCGCAAGGGAGGATTTGCCTGGTGAGTTTGTGGTTGAGGTGGCAACACCCGAGCAAGGTCCAGAGCATGACTGAGAGCTGTTTGAAGGGAAGTTGTGCTTTGATCATGTTGAACCTATGCTTTAAATATTATTTTGATTCAAAGTATTGCATATTAATTCAAGTATCGTTGTTTCAAATATGTTGGGATTAGTTATTGTCCACTTTGAGTTACATCACCTTGCCATGTTGTATGTCGTATTTCATTTGTTAACCTAGATGGTGTAATACTAATTCGTAGCTATAATTGCCAATGTGGTTAGTTAGACCGCAAGTAGAATGCTTAGCCGTGCAACGAGTCATCATTTTATGTAAAAGTGGTTATCTTGCATAATGATTATGAAACTTGTTTATTAAATTTTGTGTCGGGTATTGTCACACAGTGATGTTGTTGTTGTTGATGGCACGTGGTGCATGGTAATCAACCGGGGTGGTAAAATTATTTAGACTGAGGCAAGTAGCACGTATTTGTGGTGGGCAAATGTGGCACTTGGGC
This sequence comes from Otatea glauca, assembly GCA_036346275.1. NCBI lineage: Eukaryota > Viridiplantae > Streptophyta > Magnoliopsida > Poales > Poaceae > Otatea > Otatea glauca. The sequence continues at coordinate 12,669,283 of CM070712.1, forward strand.
GGTCGCATTGCTTTTTATGATAATGGTTGGTTCATGGTTATGATGATTTTTAGTTAGTCTTGCCTTTGTCAATTAAGGACTTAACTTTGCAAGAATTTGAACTGAGTCATTCATACAACCACATGTCTGTTATGGGACACACCTAGCTGATTAATCTGTCGAGTCTAAACTTTTGTACTATTTGTGGTGGTGTGAGGCCCGGGCAGTGGTAACCAGTCCTCGCACGGGTGTGCTCACATGGCGCAAGAGGTGGGCCCTGGATGTGGTAATAGTCCCACCAGTGTTGAAACCTTAGCTGATAGTACTGGGTTTAGATAGGCATTGGAAAAGCTTTGTTATAATCACTCGCCTTTGTGGTGTATGGTTGTATCTTGTGGGTAAAGTGTATAACCTCTGCAGTGTGTAAAACCTATTCGAATAGTCGTGCTCACGGTATTGAGCATTGCTCGGTTGTTACAGTCAACGGTTAGATTTCATTAAAAACAAATGTGGGTACGGATATGATATGTATTATTGTTATTATTTGTTTTACTGTCTTTCAATCTATTTACGCTATTCTTTTACAAATGCTGTTTATGCAAATTAACCATCTCAGCCTATCCTTTGTAATAAGCCATGCATATAGTATATTAGACTTGCATTCTGTGCGCAAGTTTGTTGAGTGCTTTATGTACTCACCCCGCTTGCAACAAAACAACACCAGTTGGAGAAGAAGCAACGCCTGCTTTTGAAGAAGAGTATCAGGAAGAGGCGATTAACTAGGTGCGAACCTTGTCAGTTGCCTGTGGCAGATTGAAGGGTTTCTACGCTTTTGTTTTTCTCCGCTGATATTTTTTTTACTTTCAGTCTTAGCCTTGCGAGGAGTATTCATGTAAGGTTGACCATAAGGTCGTCGAACAGTTATATTTATTATTTAATAATTCTTTATTACATTACCGTTAAGTATGATTGTGATGTTGATCAATGTTGAGCCTGTGGGTACTAGCGTAATCCTGCTGTTGTGCAGAATACACAGAGGTTCCGTATTTGCATATACGGGTCCCGACAGAGGTGGTATCAGAGCCATACTGACTGTAGGTCAAGCCCTAGATAGTTTGTTGTCTTAGGAGTGTCCAAAACTATTTTCTAAAGGCAAAATTAACTTGAAAGATTAAAAGGATCTTGGGTTATCCCTTCTTTCTTGCTTTCCACCTTTGCTGAATTTTTTCGTCTTTTCTCTAGTTTTTGAGTTGAGGTTTTTACGAGAGCCACTTTCTGCAGGTTGAGATGGAGTGCCTTTAAGGAGAGCGCAAGGGAGGATTTGCCGCTGAGCTTTGGAGGATGCTGCAGCTATTGGGTGGCTTTGATCGTCCTATCTATCGTGGTACCTACTGGATCGTGAACGGAAAAATAAGTGGGACAATCTGCAAGATCACGGTCTACGCTAGGGAGAACACCATCAGGAGCCGCCCCGTCCACATTTCAGCGAGGAGATCCACGTTTGTCTGGGATCCAGGAGACTGCCCGTCTTGCACTTCGTCGCCTTGCTCGTGACTACGCTTCAAAGTTGGAGTCCACCGTATTCAAGTATCATCCCAATGGAAGCGCCGTCACCGAGGACAGGATCAAGGGGGAGGAGTATGCCACCGTCATCAACTTAGCATGTTTTGCGTCAGCACAGTAGACCCTCACGAAGACTACGAACCAGGAGCTTACAGAGGTACATGAAGCATTGGAGAAGGCCGAAAAGGATCTTCGGGAGTCTAGAAGGATAGCTTCTGAGAGGATAGCCAAGCTGGAGGAGGCTCTCTATCTCAGGGAGGAGACAGCTGAGCTGGAGGAGTCCGAGGAGGATCTAGAGGAGCTTGTGCCAAATCCGGAGAGTCAGGGATCAGTGTCATCCAACAAGACCCCCGGTCATCGGAACAAGTTTGCCCCGTTGCCGCATCATCCGCCGCAGTGTCCACCTGGAGGCCCGCATCCAGGATGGCTTAGTGACTAGGAGAGTCTTGAGTTTAGTAGTAGTGACTCAAGTGTTCGAGTCGCATAAGTTTAAGTTTAGAGTGTTGCCATTAGTCGATTAGAGATGCTTGATTATCTTAATGAGAGTTTTTATGGTCTTTTTGAGTGTGCAGTATGCGTTGCATTGCCCTTAGGCACTTGTGAGCAGCCATACCAAGTATTAAATAAAGTTTAATATATTTAGAGTTTGAGTTAAAGCTTTTCTCCTGCATAAGATCTTATATTACTTGTCTATGCTATTTCCCTCTTCTCTCTAAACCTTGGAGTAATCAGCAAATGGTTCAGACTCGTGGAAACATCGGAGCTAGTGGAAGTGGAAGCCGTTAGAATGAGAACTAGAATGAGTCACCAATTCCTCAAGCAGTGCCACCAGTTGACATGAGTAACATTGGAGCCTTTCTTGCTGCACAAACTCAGCTTATGCAAACCATGATGCAGCAAATGCAGCATTTCACCAATCAATCAGTGGCTAACAGTGCAAATCAAGCTGCTAATAATGGGAACCGTCCATTCTCGAAGCTGTTAGACTTCATGAGAACCTATCCGCTAACTTTTTCTGGGAATGCTAACCCAATTGAGGCTGACGATTGGCTAAGAACAATTGAGAGAAAGTTGCATATCACCCAGCGTGAGGGAAATGAGAAGGTGCTTTATGCTTCTCATCAACTAGAAGGCACAGCTGCCGAGTGGTGGGAGAATAACTGCGCATCACAGGAGAACCCACAAGAGATCACTTGGGAAGAGTTTTCTGCCGCTTTTTGTTAGTATCATGTTCCTGAAGGTGTCATGGACTTAAAGAAGGAAGAATTTAGAGTCATCAAGCAGAGAGGCCAGTCTGTGGCAGACTACCTGAACCGGTTTACTTAGCTTGCTCGTTGTGCACTGAAGATGTAGCGACTTATAAGGCAAGACAATCCCGCTTCATGAAAGGACTGAATTCACGATTGCAGGTTGGGTTAATCACCCATAATTTTCTTGATTTTCGAGAACTGGTGAACAAGGCCCTTGTTCTGGAAGACAAGCGCAAAGAATTAGATGACAACCGCAAGCGCAGGATAGCACTACAAGGAGCTCGCCAAGGCCAGCAAAAATTGAGGGTTGCACCGCAGCAGTTTGTCAGATTTCAGCCCAAGGCAATTTTCAAGACGCCTTCTTCCGCACCTCGCCCCAGTGGCCAGAATTTTCAGACACCTATTCAGATCAATAACGACTCGGGAGGAAATCAACAGTCAGTAGTCAGGCACTGTTTTAGCTCCAATGAGCTAGGACATTTCGCTAATAACTGTCCCAAGAGAGGAGGTGCTACGCCTGTTCGCTTCAACCTTGGATCTACGCCGGCCAAGACGCCTGCACCAGGAGGAAACCGTGGAGCTGTTCAATCTGGAGCTACGACTCAAGCCATGGTGAGGGGTCGTGTAAATCATATCATGACTGATGAAGCCTAGGAAGCATCAGATGTCGTACTGGGTAAGTTTCTAGTTAATTCAGTACCTGCTACAGTTCTATTTGATTCTGGAGCTTCACATTCCTTTATTTCTCGAGATTTTGCTGTTGGGAATGGGTTAGAAGTGATAAACCTTAAGTGCATGCTTTTGGTCCAATCCCTTGGATCAGAACTGCGATCTAACCTAGGATGTATGGGAGTTAAGATGCTCATGAATGGAATAGAGTTCCCAGCGAACCTTATTATTTTGGATACTCAATCACTAGATGTTATCCTTGGAATGGATTGTCTGTCTAAGCACAAGGTTGTGCTGGATTGTGGTAGAGTAGTGTCAATTGAAAGCCCGAAAGGTGAAAGAGTAGAAGTTCAAGCAACTACCGTTCGCAATGGTCAGATGATGGTTAATAGTGCTAAAGAAGTCAACACTGAAGAAGTGCTAGTTGTTAATGAATATTTAGATGTTTTTCCTGAAGATTTACCTGGAATGCCACCTAATCGAGATATTGAGTCCGTGATTGAATTGATGCCTGGTACAGCCCCAATAGCCAAAAGACCGTATCGAATGCCTACGGATGAGTTGGTAGAAATGAAGAAACAGATTGAGGAGTTGATAGAAAAAGGCTTTGTAAGGCCAAGTTCGTAGCCATGGGGAGCACCTATTTTGTTTGTTCGCAAGAAAGATGGAAGCATGAGAATGTGCATTGATTACCGAGCTTTGAATGAAGTGATAACAAAGAATAAGTATCCGCTACCCAGGATAGATGATTTGTTCGATCAATTAAGAGGAGCTGGAATTTTCTCCAAGATAGGCCTTCGATCGGGATATCATCAGTTGAAGATTCACGTAGAGGACATGCCCAAGACAACATTTTCAACAAGATATGGATATTATGAGTTCACAGTCATATCATTTGGATTGACAAATGCTCCTACATATTTTATGAACTTGATGAATAAAGTTTTCATGGAATATTTGGATAAGTTTGTTGTCTTATTCATAGATGATATTCTTCTCTACTCCAAGACAGAAGAAGATCATGCTGCACATCTGAGGCTGGTTCTTGAAAAGCTTCGAGAGCAGCAATTATATGCGAAATTCAGTAAGTGTGATTTCTGGAAAAAGAAAGTGGAATTTCTTGGTCATGTGATGACTACTAAAGGTATTGCAATCGACCATAGTAAAGTTGAGGCAGTATTGCACTGGGAACAGCCGAAGTCGGTGACTCAAATTTGCAGTTTTCTTGGAATGGCAGGCTATTACCGTCGATTCATTGAAGGATTCTCAACAATTGCTAGACCCCTTACGCAGTTGTTGAAGGAGAAGAAATTTGCATGGACACCAGATTGTGAGAAGAGTTTTCAAGAATTAAAGAAAAGGTTAACATCCTCACCAGTATTAGTGTTGCCAAATATTCAGAACAGTTTTAATATTTATTGTGATGCTTCGCGTCAATGACTTGGATGTGTGCTAATGCAGAATGGTAAGGTTGTTGTGTATGCATCAAGGCAGTTGAGGCCACATGAAGAGAATTATCTAACGCACGATTGGAATTAGCTGCAGTAGTGCATGCCTTGAAGATATGGCGTCACTATCTTATTGGAAATCACTGTGTTGTATACACGGACCATAAGAGTTTAAAGTATATTTTCACACAGTCAGCCCTGAATATGAGACTGAGAAGATGGTTGGAGTTAATCAAGGATTATAACCTAGGGATTCATTATCACCCAGGGAAGGCTAATGTGGTAGCCGATGCTTTAAGCAGAAAGAGTTACAATGGTAGCATGTTAGTGCAAAAGAATCAATCTGAGTTATACAAGGATTTTCAGAAACTGAGATTGGAAGTGGTACCAAAAGGGATTTTAGCCAACCTTGGAGGATAAAATTAGAGAAGAGCAAAAAGATGGTGCCAAAATTAAGAGAATTAAGTCCAAGATGGATGAAGGTAAAGCGAAGAATTTTACTTTGGAAGAGCAAGGAACCTTATGGATGAAAGGTCGGATTTGTGTGCCAAATAAGAAGGAATTAAAGCAATTAATTCTTGAAGAAGCTCATGACTCGAAGTACTCTATTCATCCAGGAAGTGCAAAGATGTACCAGGATCTGAAGGTAAAATTTCGGTGGCCTAATATGAAGCGTGAAGTTGCCGAGCATGTCGCTTTGTGTGATATATGCCGGAGAGTGAAGGCAATGCATCAGAGGCCAGCAAGGTTGTTGCAACCATTGAAAGTACTTGAATGGAAGTGGGAGGAAATCGGTATGAATTTTATTACTAGTTTGCCTAGAACCTAGAATGGATATGATTCAATATGGGTCATAATCGATCGCTTGACCAAAGTTGCCCATTTGATACCCGTAAAGACCACATATTCAGGAGATCGTTTGGCAGAATTGTATATGTCAAGGATTGTGTGTTTGCATGGAGTACCGAGGAAAATAGTGTAAGACAGAGGTACGCAATTTACCTCAAGATTCTAGAATAATTTGCATGAAGTAATGGGAACTTGGCTGAATTTCAGTACAGCTTATCATCCTCAAATAAATGGTCAAACTGAGAGAGTCAATCAGGTTTTGGAACATATGTTGAGAGCTTGTGCTTTAGCTTATGCCGCATCGTGGGATATATGTATGTCGTATGCTGAGTTTAGCTATAATAACAGTTATCAGGCCAGTTTGCAAATGTCACCGTTTGAAGCCTTGTATGGTAGATCGTGTCGTACCCCGCTAAATTGGAATGAGACGGGGGAGCGTATGGTTTTTGGACCAGATATTTTAATGGAGGCCGAAGAGCAAATCATCATGATTAGAGAAAGGTTGAAGATTGCCCAGTCAAGGCAGAAGAGTTATGCTAATAATCGCCGTCGAGAGTTGAGTTTCGAACCTGGTGATTTCGTGTACCTCAAAGTAACCCCTATTAAGGGAGTAAAAAGGTTTCATGCCAAAGGGAAGCTTGCACCAAGATATGTTGGTCCGTTTGAAATATTGAGTCACAGAGGAGAGGTTGCATATCAGTTGGAGATGCCGTAGTCGTTGGCAGGAGTGCATTAGGTGTTCCATGTGTCTCAGTTGAAGAAGTGTCTTCGAGTGCCCGCAGAACAGACACCATTGGAGTCAATTGACCTGCAAGAAGACCTAACCTACAAGGAGCAGCCAATCAAGACTCTGGATGTAGCAGATCGCAGAACCCGAAGCAATTCAGTGTGTTTCTACAGAGTGCAGTGGAGCAATCATTCCAAGAGCGAGGCTACATGGGAGCAGGAAGAGGATCTTAAGTTAGAATTTCCAACCCTATTCCTTAGTCAGCCCTAAATCTCGGGGTCGAGATTCCGTTAAGGGAGGAGGTTTTTAACATCCCAAATTTTGCTTTTATTGGATTTAATATGATTTTTCTTTGTTATTGAATTTCTAAGGTTTTATGTAATTCCTTTTGCAATTTTGAATAAAGCCTTTTGTTATCTTTTAAATTATTCAGAGAAAAGTATTAATGATCTTTTGTTGGAAATATTTTATTTGAGTTCCAAATGTTCCAAATATTTTCTGGAATTTTTCAGGATTTTTCCTGGTATTTTTCTATGTATTATGGCTTTATCTATTTATCTGAATTATTTTAATTTGAAAACGATTTAAAAATCGAGCTAATAGTGTTGGGCCGAAACCCCTCGGTCCAGCCCGTTTTCTTTGCGTCGCAGCCCAGCTCGCCAACACGCGCAGCCCGCTCTGCAAATCCTAGTCACACACCGTTGGATTTTGATCCAACGACTGTGATCATGCTGCGCCGCCGCTTGTTGCCAGCCGTTCGATTGGATGTGCATGGATGTCTGTGATCGCGCCACGTCGGCTCGTCTGAATCCGTCGCACCGTCGTATCCCATGAGACTCAAAATTTGTTTCCACGCCCTACACGGAAGCCGAGGGCCCTATTTAATGCGTCGCTGCCACCCCTATGTCGCGCACATCGAGACGCATCCGTAGCCCTAGCGCGCGCATCCACCACCGTTCGCCCACAAAAGCACGCCATAGTTGCGCTTTGTGCCACCGCGGTTTTTGCCTCGTTTCGCCGCTGTCGGCCCCCATCCACCGCCGCCAAGGTCGCTGCAGTATTGCCCTCACCCAGCTAGGTCGAACCGAGGTAGAAGCATCACCGGAGTCGCCCCAAAACGCCATCGCTGTGGTCATCGTCCCCAAGTCCAGTGAAGACTTCGCTGTTGTGCCACCATCAACGTCATAAGCTTCGTCGACCGTTGGATCTTCAACCAGCGGTAAGGATCAAGCCATGTCGCTTTGTCTACAGTAAACAGCTCTGTCAACCTTAGCCGTTAGATCTTGATCGTGCGGCCAAACTGTCGCCACATTTTCCTTGTCCGTAGCCGTCCGATCGGATCTGGGCGCACCAGATCGCACCAGCACTGTGGCCAACCGTGTGTCGCCCCGTGTCGGGCGCCGTAGCCAAGGCACCATGTGCTGGGTCCACGGTGGACCAGGGCCGAACCGTGGACTGAGTCCATGCGCTAGTGACGCATGTCGCCTTCTGATTGGGCGACGTGTCCGCTGACGTCAGCGTGATGTCATAAATCATTTTTCTTTAGAAAAATCATTAGTTGAAAATTATATTCGGTGCTGACATCAGCATGACATCATAAATACTATTTTTCAGAGTAAAAGTAATTCGGTTACTTTGGTTTTTCTATTTTTCAGAATTATCTTTTATTCCAAACTTTGAATAGCCATATCTTTTGCATTGGAAGTCCGATTGAGGTGATTCTAATTTCTAAAAAAATTTAAAATCATGATATATTTAATGGTGAATTTTATTTAATTTTTGGATTTGATCTTGCTCTCTGTATTTGCTATTTATTACTTTCTCGCTTATTACACGTAGACGTCGAGTTGCCCGGTGAGTTTGTGGTTGAGGAGGCAGCACCTGAGCAAGGTCCAGAGCTGGAGTCAGAGCTATTTGAAGGCAAGTTGTGCTTTGATCATGTTAAACCTATGCTTTAAATATTATTTTGATTCAAAGTATTGCATATTAATTCAAGTATTGTTGTTTCAAATATGTTGGGATCAATTATTATCCACTTTGAGTTACATACACCTTTCCATGTTGTATGTCGTATTTCATTTGTCACACTAGAATGGTTTAATACTAATTGGTAGCTATAATTGCCAATGCGGTTAGTTAGATCGCAAGTAGAATGCTTAGCCTTGTAACGAGTCATCATTTTAAATAAAAGTGGTTAATCTTGCTTAATAATTATGAAACATGTTTATTAAATTATGTGTCAGGTGTTCTCACACAATGGTGTTGTTGTTGTTGATGGCACGTGGTGCATGGTAATCAACCGGAGTGGTAAAATGATTTAGACTAAGGCAAGTGACATGTATTTGTGGTGGGCCAATGTGGCACTTGGGCTGTCGCATTGCTTTTTATGATAATGGTTGGGTCATGGTTATGATGATTTTTAGTTAGTCTTGCCATGGTCAATTAAGGACTTAACCTTGCAAGAATTTGAACTGAGTCATTCATACAACCACATGTCTGTTGTGGGACACACCTAGCTAATTAATCTGTCGAGTCTAAACTTTTGTACTATTTGTGGTGATGTGAGGCCCGGGTAGTGGTAACCAGTCCTCGCACGGGTGTGCTCACATGCGTAAGAGGGGGGCCCTGGATGTGGTAACCAGTCCCACCAGTGTTGAAACCTTAGCGGATAGTACTGGGTTTAGATAGGCATTGGGAAGGCTTTGTTATAATCACTTGCCTTTGTGGTGTATAGTTGTATCTTGTGGGTAAAGTGTATAACCTCTGCAAAGTGTAAAATATATTCGAATAGCCATGCTCGCGGTATTGAACATTGCTCGGTGATTACAATCAAGGGTTAGATTTCATTAAAAACAAATGTGGGTATGGATATGAAATGTGGAATAAGGTTATGAGTTGGTTATTGGAAAATAAATGGAAAATGTATTATTGTTATTATTTGTTTTACTGTCTTTCAATCTATTTATGCTATTCTTTTACAAATGTTGTTTATGCAAATTTACCGTGTCAGTCTATCATTTGTAATAAGCCATGCATATAGTATATTAGACTTGCATTCTGTGCGCAAGTTGTTGAGTGCTTTATGTACTCACCCCCCTTGCAACAAAACATCACCAGTTGGAGAAGAAGCAACGCCTGCTTTTGAGGAAGAGTATCAGGAAGAGGCGATTAACTAGGGTGCAAACCTTGTCAATTGGCTATGGCAGATTGAAGGGTTTCTACGCTTGTGTTTATTTTCACTGCTATTTATTTACTTTCAATCTTAGCCCTGCGAGGCGTATTCGTGTAAGGTTGACCGTAAGGTCGTCGAACAGTTATATTTATTATTGATGAAGTCTTTATTATGTTACTGTTAAGTATGATTGTGATATTCATCAATGTTGAGCCTATGTGCACTAGCATGATCCTAGACTAGTGCAGAATACACAGAGGGTCCGGATTTGCATATTCTGGTCCTAACAAATGTCTTCTTTATTCAAGTATGAAACTTTATCAACTGGTTGATATTCCATGAGTTTTCTAGTATCACTCTTTCCAATGTCGATCGCCGTATAGATCCCGGTCGATTCACTTCGACCACCACATAGGGACCTTCCCACTTAGGCGACAGCTTATTGTGATTATCTTGCTTTTGTACCTTTCGTAGTACTAAGTCTCCAGCGGCGAGCGCTCTATCCTGGATTTTTTGGCCATGATATCTGCGTAAGGCTTACTGATACTTAGCCGCTCGAATGGACGCTAGATCTCTGAGTTCTTCGAATAGATTTACATCATCTGCTCGCTCTTGCTCTTGCTCCTCTTCTAAGTAGTAATCCACTCAAGGTGACTTGAATGTTTAACTCAGTCGAAAGCACGGCTTCTGCTCCATAGACCAAGAAAAATGGCATTTCACCAGTGGCTCAACTAGTCGAAGTACGAACAGCCCATAGCACCAAGGGGAGTTCCTTCGCCCACCGGGTCGAGTAAGCATTGAGCCTATCGAACACGCGGGTCTTGATCCCCTGCAAGATTAAGCCATTGGCTCACTCGACCTGACCGTTACTTTGAGGATAAGCCACAGAGGCAAAGCAGAGTTTGATACCCAATTCTTCGCAAAAGACTATGAAAGCATTGCTTTTGAACTAGCTACCATTGTCTATGATTACTCGATTGGTGATGCCAAATTCGAGTAATAATGCTCCTCATAAATTTCTTAGTTGCTTTTGAGGTGATGTTCCCGACGGGTTCGGCCTCGATCCACTTAGTGAACGTGTCAATAGCCACGAATAGAAACTTGTAACCTCCTTGGGCTCTTGGGAACGGTCCCTAGATATCCAAGCCCCTGACAGAAAATAGCCAAGATAGAGGAATAGTTTGTAGTGCTTGGGCTAGTCGGGTGGTTTGCTTACTGTAGAATTGGCAGCTCTCGCACTTTTTTCACCAGCTCGCAAGCATCCTGGAGGGCAATCAACCAATAGAACCCTTGTCGAAAAACTTTCCCGACCAGGGTACGATAGGGCGCATGGTTGCCGCAGATGCCTCCATGGACATCGAGCAATATTTTATTGCCCTCCTCCTGAGTGATGCATTTCATCAAGATTCTGTTACTCCCCTTTCGGTAGAGCTTGTCGTCTATTAATGTGTATAGCTTGGACTTACGTGCAATTTTCTCGACTGTTGCATCATTGTCAGGAATCTCTCGACCTTCGAGATAGGTTTGGAATGGAGTCATCCAAGTCAGCTCGCATTCGAGTAGTGCAGCTTTCGTGTCGGCAGGTTTTGCCTCGCTAAATCGACCAAGCTTCTGGTTGAGTTGGGCACCATCTACCTCCCGTCTGGGGGAGATGGATGGTTTGAGGGGTTTCTCGATGAAGACTCCTGCAGATGTGGGTGAACGGGACGAAGCGAGCCTAGCAAGTTCGTCGATGGTGGAATTGTCACATCGCCTGATATGCCTTACCTCGAGCCCTTGGAACTTGTGCTCTAGCTTGCGAACTTCGCTCAGGTATGCCACCATGTTGTCGTCCGAGCACTGGTACTCCTTTTGCACTTGGTTCACGACTAGCTGTGAGTCCCCTTTCACGCGTAATTGTCTGATGCCAAGTGACGCAGCCATGCAGAGACCGTTGACTAGTCCCTCGTATTCTACAACATTATTTGAAGCTTTAAAATCAAGTTGGATAACGTATTTTAACTCCTCACCTGTCGGAGATTTGAGAACGATGTCAGCCCCCGAGCCCTACAGCGTGAGCGACCCATCGAAGAACATTGTCAGTGGTCATCGACCGCCTTGTGCTCCTTTTCCTTTACGTGCGTCCATTCCGCGATGAAGTCCACCAAGACTCCCGACTTGATGCTGGCTCGTGGCGCAAAGTCAATCTTGAACTCGTTGATTTCAACCGCCCACTATGCGATTCGCCTCGTCGCCTCTCGGTTGCATATTATCTCCTTGAGCGAATACGTTGTCATGACCGTAATCTTGTGCGCCTGTAATTAGTGTCGCAGCTTTCAAGAAGTCATCAAAACGGCATACAACATCTTCTACACCTGAGGGTACCGCAGCTTGGCATCATGCAAGGCCTCACTGACGTGGTACACCGGCTTCTGGATTTTAGTCCTTTTGTTAGGGCAATCCCGTTCAACCACCAGGACTATGCTTACTGCTTGATGGGTAGCTGCAATGTACAAAAAGAGCTCCTCTTTTTCTTTAGGTGAGGTTAAAATTGACGGAGATGATAAGTACCTTTTCAGATCTCAAAATGCTTCTTCTGCCTCCTTGTTCCACTCGAAGTGTCCTGCTTTTTAAGCAACTTGAAGAAAGGTAATCCTCGCTCACCCATCTGAGAGACAAATCTACTAAGGGCAGCAATGCAGCCCGTGAGCTAATGTACTTCCCTCAGTGTTCGCGGAGAGCACATCTGGTCGATGGCCTCGATTTTGCGCGGGTTTGCCTCGATGCCTCGACTGGACACCAGGAAACCGAGAAGCTTGCCGGACGGAACGCCGAACGTGCACTTCTCAGGGTTAAGCATCATCCGATACTTCCTGAGGTTGTCGAATGTTTCCTCGAGGTCGCTGATTAAGGTGTTCTCGGTTTTCGACTTGACTACGATATCATCGACGTACGCTTCCACATTGCGCCCAATTTGGGACTTCAAGAAGTATTGAATACAGCGTTGATACGTAGCTCCAGCACACTTTAAACTGAAAGGCATTTTAACATAACAGAATACACCAAAGGGAGTAATGAAAGTAGTTTTTTCTTCATCCTCCGCAGACATGCTAATTTGGTGATACCCTGAGTAGGCATCTAGAAAACTTAGCAACTGACAACCCGCAATAGAATCCACTATATGATCGATGCGGGGGAGAGAGAAATGATCGTTAGGACAAGCCTTGTTGAGGTCGGTGTAGTCGACGCACATCCTCGACTTGCCATTGGATTTCTTGACGAGGACAGGGTTCGCCAGCCACGTCGGGTGATGGACCTCACGGATGAAGCCAGCCTTTAGGAGTTTGCCGACCTCCTCTTATATGGCTTGCTTCCTGTCTTCTGCGAATCTATGCTGCTTCTACACCACAGGATTGGCGCTAGGTTCCACAGCCAGTCGATGCTCGATCACCTCCTTGGGGACCCCGGGCATGTCGGACAGTTGCCATACAAATATGTCACGGTTTGCCCAAAGAAAGGTGACGAGCTCGAGTTCCTATTTGGGATCAAGGTCAACACCTTCTTGATTTTCTTGGTAGGCTCTGATGGGTCCAAGTCACTGTTTTGACACCTCTATCGATCTTCTTATCCTTCTTGCCGTCGTCGACTGAGTCTTTAGCGGCACTATTGGACGCAGAGGCCTTGTTGGTGCCCTTGGACTTTTGGTGCTTAACTCCTTCGTCGTCAGCACTTGTTGCTGACCCGCAGAGATGCTCGGCCATCTCTAGGCTCTTCCTATCACACCGAACTGCAGCGCGTTGGTCCTCTTTGATTGCGAGGACTCCCTTTGGCCCTAGAATCTTGACTGTCTAGTACGCATAGTGGACCACGGCCATGAACTTGGCTAGCATTGGGCCGCCTAGGATCACGTTGTAGGCAGTCTCAAAATCTGCTATGTCAAAGAGGATCTTCTCGGTGCGAAAATTGTCTGGTGTACCAAATGTAACTGGCAACTCGATCCGACCAAAGGGCATTGAAGATGATCGCGGAGTTATTTCATGGAATGGCTCTACTCTGGCCCTGATCTCCGTTCGAGGGACCCCCATGTTCTCCGGCGTCTTTGCAAAGATGAGGTTTAGTGAACTTCCTCCATCGATCAAGGTTCGAGCGACCTTAACATTGATGATGGTGGGTTCGACCACCACGGGTTATCGACCCGGATGTGGGATCATGGCTGGGTGATCCAACTTGTCGAAGGTGATTGGTACTTCTGACCACTTGAGGAATCTGGGGAGAGCTAGCGTGGCCAGGTTGACCTCTCTCTCGACTGCCTAGTATTGCCTCTTGGACTCATACATGGCAGATCCTTTGAAAATGTGTGCCAACTTGTGGTTAGCGCCGCGATATTCTGGCTCGTCATCCTGGGGCTTCTCCTGGGCTTGCTCGACCCCGCGTTCGGCTAGGGCGGCCTTGAGTTTCTCCTGGACCTTCTTGTTGATCACTTGGCACTCGTCGAAGTCGTGTTTGTCCGTGTGATGGCCTAGATAGTACTTGCCTCCCCCATGGCCTCAACCTTTGTTGTCACCAGTATTACGCGCCTTGCCTCTTTCAACCGCAGCTACGGTAGAATTACCCTTGCACTTTTCCTCACGGTTCTTATTCCTCTTCGCCCTCTGCTTGGACGACTCGGGCTTGTCATCACTAAACTTGGGGTCGTCGAGATGGTAGTGGGCCTTGGCACATATGGCGCATTTATCCGCCAACTCGAAGAGCTCTTTGGGGGGTTCGGATCTTTCGAGTGGCCAACTTTCCTTTCAACTCCCTATCCTTGACACCATTTTCGAAGGTGACAATGATAGCCTCATCCGAGATGTTAGGGATCGAGTTACGCCTGTCGCTGAAGCATCGAATGAAGCCACACAACGACTCACCTGGCTTTTGAATCACCCGATGCAAGTCGCTGCGTGTTCTAGGGCGTTCATATGTGCCTTGGAAGATGGCGATGAACTGGGCCCGCAACTCCACCCATGAGGATATTAACTGAGGCGTGAGGTTGAGCAACCAGGACCTCGCGGCACCATACAGGGTGGTGAGCAGGTAATTGGCCATCACCTTCTTTCTTCCCCCAGCAGCACTCATGATTGTAGTGTAGATCTGCAGCCACTCGATGGGGATGATTTTTCTTGAGTACTTTTCGACGGGGTCCCGGTTTGAATTTATCCGGCCACCTTACTACACGTAGCTCAGGGGGTGAAGGCCTTGCATCCTTCATTGACATCCTCAGGGGTCACCTGTCGCGGACCTTGCCAAGGAGGGAACCTGTGCTGTGCATACGAGTGGCCCCTCAACGGTGGAGATTCGCCCCTTCGAGCTCGGCGCGCGAGAGATTGGGCCCTCGAAGGTGGGGACTCGTTTTCCTGCCACTCGCGGTCTCCCCGGTCACGTTCCTTCCTCTGACCATGCAGGAGTCCCGCAAGTCTCGTCGATCATGAGGAATTTGATCTCGAAGATCTTCGGGATGTCCTCGATGGAGGTTGGAGCGAACTAGCCTGGAAACTCTCTGGTTGGAACTGGCCACTGCCGATCCTACTACTCGATGGCCGTGGGATGGCCGTGGGATGGTCCTGACCATTAGCTTTTGGTTCCCTGCTGACTGGGACGCCCTTGCCTCGAGTTGGCAACTCGAGCGGTCTGTGCTTGCACTGCATCAAGCAGCGTTTTCATCTGATCGAACACTGGAGTCATCGGGTTGCCTAGATCCGATGGCGGAAGGGATTTAAGCAGCATGTGAGCACACTGGACGTTTGTAAAAGACCGAGATGGCGATCAGAGGGGGGGTGAATGATCGCAAATTAAAATATGTTCACTAAGGAAGATCACAAATGCAGATTTTCACCCAAAGAAACCAAGCCAAAACCCTTAAATATCAAATGGAAGTGAAAGGGTTAATTTTCACAAAAAATCAGCCTGAGGCCAGTGCTACCGCACTCTGGGGATGGAACTATCGTATTACTGTAGCTACAGTAAAATCAGGCATATGAACAGCGTTTTCAGCACGGGTTCAAAAGGAAACTTGATGAATCTTTTGATCCATTGATCCAAACTCAATGAAACTTGGTAGATAAGGTCCTCGGGATGTCAGGAACTTATTCCAACCTTCAATCTAAGGGATTGATGTCAAAGTTCCGACCTTATTGCCCGGGAAGGAAGAACGCACCAAGTTTCGGCAAAAATCGAAAGAACTTCGATCAAGGCTTGCTCGTGGGGTTTTGATGATCAAAGTGATCTCGAATGACTTCCCACACGTCCCAGCAAGCAAGAGAACACAAAGAAACTCAAGGATACGCAATCTACAAGATCAAGCATTCAAGAACGCAAAAGATCAACTTCTTGTAACAAGAACGCATGGATAGCCTAGATGATTGAAACAGGATTTCAAGAAAGAATCAATCATAAACCTCAGCAAAAGATTCGTAAGCAATTAGAAGGAGGGGAGGCAAATCCAAATTGCGTAAATTTAATTGCAAGAAAGTAAATGCGGAATTTAGATTGCGTAATTTAAATGCATAATGTAAATACGTAAAGGAAATGAAACATGAACATAAATGAAAAACATTTCATTTCTGGAAAGAAGGTTACAAAGCCTCACATTCATGTGGGCAAAGCTCAAAGGAGCATCAAAAACCTCAAAACCTTCACCCCAGGGGAGGCTGCCCCTCCACCCCTATTTATACAACTCTTGGGCCACCTACCACCCTTGGATGAGCCTCTAAACCCTAGAGCATCCATCAAGGGCTAGGATTAACCCACTCAACAAGCCATGCAAGGGCTAACCCAAAACCCTACCATAACATGGGTTTTCTTGCACGGATCTCAAAGCAAGCTACACTTATCCACTACTCTATCTTCCAGAACTGCAACGCAACAACTCTCCTTGATCCAAGTAGTGATAAGCTAGCTTCTCCACTGATCTCTTGTCTCTTAAGACTGCACCGACTTCATCTTCGGCCATCTTCCGACGAACATCCGGCCAACTTGAACCTCCGGCCATCCCATGCCTAGTTCCAGCATCCCTTCGCCTCACCATGCCAACCAAATGAAGTCCTACATCCACAAAGACAAGAAAACCCTTCTTGGTTCCACCATAAACCCAACACATCAGTTCTATCATGAATTGGGGTTAGAACAGACCAAAACGAACCAAAACACTTCAACCAAATGCAAACATCCTGTTTTCAATACAGCAGTAATCTTCTTAATTTTTTTATGATTTTTTATGTTGCTCCAATGAAACACTTGTCAACATGAAAAAGTTGAGTTTCAAAATTCTCTACAACTTTCATGTAGAACACATAATTTTTTGAGCACGGGAAGACCTTCAAAAAGGCATATTACTACACGCTGTCAAAATCGGTCCGGCGTAAACGTGAGATTCTCTATTAACCTTCCCGATTTTCTATGATTTTTTGTATTGCTCAAATGAAAAACTTGTAAACATGCAAAATATGTGTATTGAAATTCTATACAACTTTCATGTAGACCAAATAATTTTTTGATCAAGGAACACTGTGACTTGGTCCGGCTCGACAAAATCAGTCCGGCGCAAATGGGAAACTCTATGTTTCCCTCTTCTCTTGGTCCGACACGAATGGGAAACTCTCTGTTTCTCATTTCCCTTGTTCCGGCGTGAATGAAAAACTCTCTGTTTCTCATTTCCCTTGGTCCGGTGCAAACGTGAAGTCTATCCTAAATCGGTCTGGCGCAAAAGCACTTCCAACTTGAAATCCATTTTAAATCCAAACTCAAATCTAAGCTATCCTAGATCACATAAAGTCAAATACTCATCATAAACATGGATGGACCTCCACATGGTCCTTCAGTTTGCCTCAGGAGTGTTGAAGATGTCGTTGTTGTGGCTCTGATGGAATGCTGCTCTATGAATACAACCGGGCCTGCCATTGTGGTCGTGCTGTCAAGGAATTTGTTGTCCCTGAAGATCTCGCACCCACGGGTGGTGTGTCGTTGGATCATCAAGGTCAAGCTGCCTTGACAGATTGATCGCGATCCTGGCTGTGGCCGCAGCTGCTAGATAATGTCGATGATCTGCGGTGTTGGGGGCAACATCGTTTGCAGGGTCTTGAGGCTTGATCAGGGGGATCTGGCATCCCTAATCTTCTGCGACGTCTGCCCCTAGGTTCCTTTCTTGGGAACTATGGCAGTAGCATCGTTGTTGGCTCCGGCCATGAACACGCATCGATATGTCGTGCTGCTTCCATAGCTGCTAGGGCCGTTGCTTTCGCTTTCCATGTCAACGCACATGAGGACGTTGGGCTCCATTGGGTCAAAGTTGATGAAACCTACCTCTCGGCATGGATCCCAAGAGCGGGACTCGGTGAAACCGATGTACACTAGATCTCGACTCGATCCCCATCGATAGAGCATGGTTCCGAAGGCGATCTCAGATCTGATCGTAGGTGCTTGGTCGATGGTGGTGACCGAGAGAAAATTGTCACACGGGCAGTCACCGAAAAATCCGATGTGAGCGCACACCAAAGACATACTTGATCTGCAAAAAATAGTTGAAGGCCCCTACCTAGCGCGCCAACTGTCGAAGGTTAGAAAATCGACGATAAATTTATACCTTCGGGTTAGGAGAGTCAAGCACAAAATCGAAGGGACACGATTTAGACTGGTTCGGGCCCCCTGGTGGAGTAATACTCTACTCCTGTATGGATGATGTATGGAGTCGATGAACAAAGTACAGAGCAATGTGTCTAGCCCTAATTACAATGTGGATTGCACCAATGCTATGGCTAGAGGACGACGAAACAGGCTTCGTTGGCTCTTGAGCTCTATGCGCAAAAGGACTAAAGCTCTAAATGGCTAATCTTCTAAGAATTGCTCTTGCGCTGATTCGGAAGAAACCCTCTCCCCTGAGGACCCCTACCCCTGGCCTTATATAGTCGGGGTAGCCCAACCTCAAGTCAAGTTGTAGTCAGTTTGGAGTATCAGATTGTAGCCAATGTGGAGTCCATCATCGTGTGATCTTCGCAGCATATCCAAACTTCCCTAGATCTAGGCGTACTCGAGTTGGTTTCCTTGCAAGGGGAAAGTGATCGAGTCCTTCGTGATATGGGGTTATCTGTCCCACATATATCATATCCCTCAAAATTGGGCCCGTGATATCCGGAATCTTTGCTTGTCGTTGGGACATATCCTCTATGTATCCTCTGTGGACACATACCCCATGTTTAGATATTCGACAACATGGTTCTAGACGAAGGAGGGAATATCAACAGACCGACCAGGACCTACGTCACCCCAGCAAAGGTTCCTGCTCAGCATCACGAAGCCTTCCTCATCGCGGTTCTGGAGCCCCCCCCCCTCTAGAGGAACTTGGCCCTCTTCTACCTGCTTTAAGCAATTTCATTGAACTGAATCTTCATCGAGAAGTCCTGAGTTTCTCGGCCCATCCATTTGGTGTTGTTTTGTTTGAACTAAGGTCAGCGGTAGTAAGAGACATTTTGGTTAATTCTCCACCGCTTCAGTTTGAGCAAGGTAGAATGCTGAGGTTCGTCAGACATGATGAGAGCATAAATTTTCATAGTTTCCCCTAACAAGAATCGGTTGGATTATGTTCCTAGGATTTCTTTTCTCATAATTTCATTGAGAAGGTCGTTAGCACCTTTGGAAGGCTCCTTTACTAGCAAGAGAATTATCTAGTTCTCACTCGAGTCCTTGCTAGAGTTGTTTATGAGAATGCAGAGGCTATTCCCAGGACTGTGGTCTTCAGGCAGGTGATGAGATACGGAGGAATTAGTGTTTCCTGGACGGTGCCTATTTATTTACTAAACAGTGAGTTTGCGGATGCCCTCCCTACGGATGAAGATCCTGCAGACAATGACAATATTCCAATGCCAGTTCAAGACATCCCAATCCCTCAACCACTAGTCCCAGAGCTAGGCTGGGAAGCAGCAGCTTAGCAACACCAAGAAGGATGGGGGTCTAGGCAGTCCTCAATGTCGATCAATACATCTCTGGAATCTGTCTTCAGGGTCCAATCATCATCAGCAGAAGAGGAGGAAGAGCAGAAGGGAGACAGTCTCCATAGTAATGATAATTGGGCCTTGGTACCCTACAGCCCGCCGCCCATGGTCCTGGTGGACAGAGTTAATCTCCCCCTAGCTTCCTCCTGCAAATCCTCTCTTCTGCCTCCCTCAAGTGCTTAGCACTATCAATCCCCTAGCTATAGCTCCCTACACAAATTCCCAAAAGAAGTTGGTCCCTGGCTTTTGCTCAATCCTCTAATACTTTAATCTGGACCTTCGAAGGTGCACAGACTACAAGCACAAATTTGAAGGAGTTTGCCCCTCGCTGAGTGCCAGTTTTTTGTCTAGGAGATAATGAAGGGGAGATTCAAACTGTTTAGATGGAATTCAGCTCACCAACGCAGGTATCCAATAGAAGAAAGACAAAGAGGACTCCCGTGTTGGACGCCAGCCTGAGACGATGCATTCACAGCATGAGTACGAATCTGGGATTTAGACTGGCCGCCCCGGTGGACTCCAACCCCCTTAAGAAGAGGGCAAAGGCGGTCGATTCCATTATTCCAGGGATATCCTAGTTTAAAGATGGTGATCAGGCTGAATACCGTGATGGTCTCCTTCCTCCCATCCCTGTCAAAGATTTGCAGGTGATAGGGAAAGCTCTAGAAATTCCCTCCTCCCTTCTCACGATGGATACCATCCTGGCAAAGTATCTCCCTTCTGATACCAAGCTCGTCCCTCATAATGGTGCCAACTAATGCATGGTCTCAGTTTAATGGGGTCTTTATTTTGTTCTGGTTTATGTTGACCCTGCTTCTCCCCCTTCTCTGGTGTTAATGTCCAAACTCTTTTGCTGTAATCATTGGATGGTTGGTGTTCTGGCAACACCATTTATGCTCTATACTTTCTCTCCTCTTTATGGATTCTGAAAGACCATGTGGAGGTCTACCTATGTTTTGTGATGAGTATTTGAATAAATTTGAGCTTGGTATGCCCAGGTTTGAGTTTGATTTGAATTGGATTTTCAATTTGAAGCAATTTGAGTTGTGTCTATCTCGAGCAGTTCGAGTATCGCCCCACCGACTTGTGGTCGAACGATTCGAGTAGATTGGTAGTAGCTAAGTATTGAGTAGAAATGTTGCTGGGTCGAGCACTCTGCAGTCAGCTCAACTCGAGTCCTTAGTTTAACCAATTGTTACTCGATATCGTTTTATCGACTTGGTGCCCTGTTCGATCGAGTTGGACTTGAGGTCGATAGACTTGGTATCGAGTTGAGGTCGATAGACTAGGTATCGATCACTCGATGCGGTCGAAACGGTGGTCGAGTTTCTACTCGAGCAGGGATCCAACTCGATGGTGGCAACTCGATGAAGTTGATACAGTGGTCAGTAGTGCTGACTTGTTGAACGATGCAATTGGGTGATGATTGCATATCTTTGTTGGACTTTGCTATGTGATGGGTTTTCTTTATTTTGATGGTTGCAGGACAACGGTGCTAGATCATGGTGAGACAGAGGATGACCGGGATTAGGCGAGGTGTGATGGAGGTCCAGACGATCGAGGTTCGCCAAAAGATGATCGGAGAAGGAGTTGCTGCGAACATAGAAGACAAGGAATGCTTGAGATACTAGCTAGGAGCTACTCAGATCAAGGAGGGCCATCGGATCGCGGTCTAGTTGATAGAGTAGCAGGTCTAGTTAGTATGGCTATGGGTGGGAGTCATTCCTAGCCTTTGATGGTGATCCTTAGGGTAGAAGGAACTCATCCAAGGGTGGAGGATGACTCAAGAGTAGTATAAATAGAGGGGGAGGGGTAGCCTTTCTCCTCTTGAAGGTTTTAGAAGTTTTGGCTCCTATGAGCTTTTTGCCCACTTTGTTGTGAGGCTTTGTAAATCTCCTTTCCAGGAATGCAAATTATTTTCTCTTATGCTTAAATTTACTTTATGTATTTAAATTCAGCAATTAAATTCCGCAATTTACATTCTTGCAATTTGCTTCTTGCACATTTGGATTTGCCTTCCCTCCTAACTGCTTGTGGGTCTTGTGCTGAGGACGTATGATTGATAGATGAGTCTTCTTTAGACCATATCCTAATCATCTAGGCAAATCTTGTGTTCTTTCTTGCAACAAACCGATCTTGTATGATGAAGTGAATCATTCTTCCAGATCGTGTTTGAGGGGTTTTTTGGACTTGTGTTCTTGCTTGTTGTAACGTGTGGTAGGTTATCCAAGATCATCAAAACCCCACGAGCAAGTCCAAGATCAAATTCTCAAGTTTTGCTCAAACTTGGTGTGTTCTTTCTTCAAAGTGAAAAAGGTCGGAATTTTAACGTCAATCCTTTCGATTGAAGGTTAGAATAAGCTCCTGACATCCTTAGGATCACATCTACCAAGTTTCGTGAGTTTTTGTCCAGCCAATGAAAAGACTCCTCAAATTAGCTTTTGAGTTCATGATGTTCTTCCTGCTGTTCTTGTGTCTGGTCATACCGCTCTTCGTGTGGTCATACCAGATTCTAGTGCTACCGGATTCAATTCGGTCATACCAAACTTGTAGGAAAACTTCATCCATTTCATTTGCTCCTTTTGATTGAATTATCTGTGGGCTTGGTTGGATCATTTTGAGTGGGAAAATTTTATTTGGGATCATTCACCCCCCTCTGATCGCCATTTCGGTCCTCCAGATTCGTACAGGAACAGAACTAAATGTTTAAAGATCCTTAGCTGGAATATTAGGGGGATGAATTCGATTGAAAAGAGAAATGCGATTCGCGCCAAAATGGAAGAAAGCTAATGTTCGTTTCTTCATGCGCAAGAATCAAAGAGATCGACATTGATCTTCCTTTCTCAAGTCTTTTGCCCCAAGCGCTTCAAACAATTTCATTCATGTCCCAAAGATCGTCGATTTGTGGGCCTCCTTGTTGCTTGGAATAGTTTGCTTCTCTTGGATAGTTGGTTGAGTTTGAATACGGCAGCATCATTATTTCTTTCTCTCGCTACTCTCTCCGGTGATCGATGGACTTTGGTGAACATGTATGATCCATGCGAGGCGAGAATGGTAGGATTTTGTCACCTGGCTCCTTAGTCTCGAGATCCTCAAATGAAAATTGGCTCTTGTTAGGTGATTTTAACTTCATTCGTTCGCGGGAAAATAGGAATAAACCAGGAGGGGATATGAATGATATATTACTTTTCAATTCCATCATCAGTCAACTGGATCTTCTGGAATTACCCATTAAAGGCAGGGCTTTCACGTGGTCTAACATGCGAGCAAATCCTCTTATAGAGCAACTGGATTAGTTTTTCACCTCTGCTCATTGGATGCTTGACTTCCCTAATACCATGGTCTTGCCCCTAGCTTGGACTACTTCTGACCATGTCCCATGTGTGGTATCTATTGGAACCAACATCCCTAAGGCGGGCATCTTTCGCTTTGAGAACTTCTGGATTGATCAACCAGGCTTCCTCCAATGTGTCAACAGCTCCATGTCAAAATTCAAACTCGGCTAAAATCATTGCAGAAAAATTTAAAAGACTGAGAAGACATCTCAAACATTTGAGTTGCAGCCTGTCTCATATCAAAGAGCTTATTGTAAAGTGCAACAAGGTCATTATCTTCTTTGATGAACTGGAAGAGGCTAGGCTTCTCTATCGACAAGAGCTAAAGTTCAGGAAGATTGTCAAGAATCATCTAGCTCATTTGCTCAAAGCCCAACAAACTTACGGGAAAAATCGGTTTACAGTACGCTAGGCAAAGTTAGGGGATGAAAATACCAAATTCTTCCATGCCAAAGCAACCGAACGCTTTATACAAAACTCTATAGTCTCTCTTTTGGCAGAAGATGGCAGGCTGGTGTCGGATCAAGAGGAGAAGGCGGCCATGTTATGGACAAGCTTTACAAAAAGACTAGGTGTCTCCATTAGTCCTGCTATGAGATTCAACCTAGACGCCCTCCTACAAAAGGTGGATCACCTTTCCAATCTCACCATTCCTTTCTCCCAGGAAAGATTGACAGCATAGTGAACAAAATGCTCACCTCCAAAGCCCCAGGCCCGAATGGCTTCAATGGGATGTTCATTAAGAGTTGCTGGTAAATCATCAAACAAGACTTCTATAAACTTTGTAATGATTTCTATGACAATAAAGTGAGCCTCCAGAGCATCAATGACTCCTTCATTGCCTTGATTCCGAAAAAGAATTCCCCTGAGAAGATCAATGACTACATGCCAATTTCTCTCCTCAATGTATCTCTTAAACTCCTCACCAAGATACTCACAGACCGGCTACAAGGGGTGATAACAAATTGTATTCATCTAAATCAGTATGGTTTCATTAAATCACGTTCAATTCAGGATTGTTTGGCTTGGGCACTGGAATATGTTCATCAATGCCACAAATCCAAAAAGGAGATCGTCCTGCTTAAGCTTGACTTCGAGAAGGCTTTTGATATGATTGAGCACGCAGTAATTCTTTCCATCTTGACCCACAAGGGATTCCCAGATAAATGGGTGAAATGGATTCAGGAGATCCTGTCCTCAGGGACCTCAGCTATCTTGCTAAATGGTAACCCTGGGAAAAGATTCCACTGCCGAAGAGGTGTTCGACATTGGGACCCTTTATCCCCATTGTTGTTTGTGCTAGCGGTGGACCTCCTCCAGAGCCTTATCAATGATGCTTGCAAAAAAGGTTCTCTCAGCCCCTCTCCCAGAACACAGCAGCAAGGAATTCTCGGTAATCCAATACGCAGACGACATTGTCCTCATCATGCCGGCTTGTCAAGTGCAGGTGACAGTTCGCAAGTTCCTTCTACAGAACTATGCAACATCAATGGCCTTTCTACACACTTCCATAAATCCTTTATTGTCCCAATCAATGTCACGGAGGAAAAAGTCAAACATCTAGCGGCTATCCTTGCCTGTCAGATTGACACCTTCCCCATCACCTACCTGGGCCTCCCTCTTGGTATTTCTAGACCTAAAGTTAGTGATTTTGCGCCGCTTCTTCATCGTGTGGAGAGAAGGCTTACGACAAGTGCCTCCTTCTTATCCTATGGGGGTCGGTTTACCCTTATTCAATCGGTCTTTCCTCTCTTCCTACATATTATATGCTCACTCTCAAGATACCTCACGCTATTATCAACAGCATTTATAGAGCTAGGCGTCACCGCCTTTGGAGTGGCAGCAGCTCTCAAAGAAGAAAGCTTGGGACAAAGTTTGCCTGCCGAAGGCTAAGGGAGGCTTGGGAGTCATTGATCTCAGAACTCAAAACAAAGCTCTCCTCCTGAAGCATCTGGACAGGTTTTTTAGTTTACGTCGGACATCTTGGGTGTCTCTAATTCTCAATGCGTATTACAAGAATCACCTCCCACAAGCGTCGAGCCCCTGTGGCTCCTTTTGGTGGAGAGATATTTTGAAGCTACTAGAAGATTATAGAAGGATTACATCCAGCTCAGTGGGTAATGGGTCTTCGATGCTGCTTTGGGAAGATGTATGGAATAACCAGCTTCTTTGTAACAAATTCCCAAGACTCTACTCTTTTGTCAAACTTCACAATGCCTAAGTGCAGGACTTCATGACCTCTAATTCAAGGCTAGACTTCTTCTTTCTTCCTCTGTCAGAAGTGACTTACCAGGAATTTCTACAACTCCACACTATTATGCACAATTTGCACACTCAGGGAGAGGATCAAGATCAATGGCATTATGTGTGGGGTCCAGGTTACTCTTCAAGATGATTTTACAAGTTGGCCTTCTCGACTCACAATGCTCCATTTGGTTTTGGTTGGATTTGGAAGAGTTGCTGCTTCAAGAAGCTCAAAGTCTTTGCTTGGCTTCTGCTTTGGGATCGCTTAAATGCCAAGGATACTCTTCACAGAAAACACATGCTATCGGCTGCTGATAACTTGAATTGTGTTCTGTGCATTGCAGCCTGCAGAGTGAGCACTCCTCATCTTTTTTTCAATTGCCAATTTGCCACTAGATCTTTGGAAGTACTGCAGATAACACAGGATCTTTTGACCGCCGACAAAACATTGCTGCTAGCACGGGAGAAAATCCCCTCATCAGTTCTTCACTGAGGTTGTCATCGTAGCCACCTGGAACTTATGGAAACAACGGAACAACTACATTTTTGGGAACAACCACCCGACCTTCAAGGCCTGGCGTCAGGCTTTGAAACATGACATGTATCTGCATGTCCACAGGATAAAGAGAAAGTTCAAGGATAAATTACAGCGCTGGGTTGAAAATCTGCCTTAGTGTTTGTTTTTCTAGGCCTTGCCCTATTTTATTTTGTTCCCCTTTTCCCCTCCCTCTCTTCTTCTTGCTCTCTCTTTGTACAGTTTGCTTTCTTTTGTCTCTAACAAATCGCTCAGTCGAGGCCTCCCCTACTATTTTATTCAAAAAAAAAACCAGCATCGTCACTTTTGCTACATATAAATCGAATATGGTATATACTTTTACCATCCAAAATGTAAATTTATTCGAATTTGACAACGCAATGTATGTGTTTTATTTGCAACATACTTAATTAGTTGGATGAATATTTTAATCTAATGTGAATTGAAGTTCCCTTAGGTGAAATAAATAGACTAGAATGGCTAAGCATGATTGTACAAGGATAAAGTATCATTAATATCTTTATATTACATAAGCTATGAGAACATCTGGATCTAACCAAATTAAGTAGATATTCCATTTGAATCCATATTCGTTATAACATTTCGATTTGTATTCATACTAATATACGCATTCATATTTATATTCGCTTAAAAGGTAGAAATATAAAAGTGGTTTCACAGCTATTTGATCCTTATTCTATCCGTTTGTATAGTCACACGTGAGCTCCATGTGTGAAACAAGCAGGTGAACAACTAATTTCTGCACATGATGGTGACTTTGGTGCTTGGAAGAGAGAAAAAAATGACAGCGAAGAAATTAGGCCAACAGTACCACTCACCGGCTCATGCTTGCCTTTCCCCCCGACAGGAGCGGATCCGCGAGATACGCGTCGGAATCCTCGCCCCAAGTGACAGCGAACTGGACGACGACGGTCCACCCCCTCGTGGAGCCAACGGCAACCTACCGGCAACTGGTCAAAGCGGCCGGGCCCGGCCCCATCCGTCCCGCTCCTCGTGCAGTGCAGCCATCCGACGTTACGAGGAGAAAAAAAGGTACTAGTACAGTAGTACTCCGCGAGATCTCAGCGACGGATTCGACCATCGAGCCCGTCCGTGACCGCACGGCGTGGACGGCTGCTGCTGCTGCACGGCCGCACCCACCCTGCCACCCCACGTTTTGCTGCCGAAAAAAAGTACTCCGTGAGGAGAAGGAACACACGCGGCGCACCAGTGAGGCATTGACGGTGCAGCACCGAGTCCAGAGGTGGCCGCTTCAAGCCCCAAAGGATGTGAAATTTCATCCTAGGAAAACGAGGTGGATTCTGCAAGCCACGCAAGTGGACGAGCTATCCTGTATGGAGACTTTTCTTTAATATAGAAAATTATATATATATATATATATAATAGTTTGAAACAACAACAGAGACGCATGATAACTAGACCATCTATCGTCATTTGAATTGACGAGAGACCCAGTCGCGATAGAGTACACACTCCCTTTGTCGTCATTTCAATTTGCGATACAAGGCGATCGTAAAAGCGTCACGCGGACAGTTGGGGGTGCTAGCAAGGTATAGATCGATCCAGAAAAAAAAAGGAGGAAGAGGAGAGGAGAGAAGAAGAGAAGAGAGAGAGGAGGAGAAGAGGACGAAATAGGAAGAGAAGAAGACACCATCAAATTTTTGAGGTAAGATTTTTTTATTTTTTGTACGATGTTTTGAAAATATGGTAAGTTAGCAACAAAAATAATTATATGTGTATTTATGTAGGTGTGTAATTCTGTAGATCTGTAGTTTTGTAGATACATACGTATGTAGTTGTGTAGATCAATAATATTTATGTAGATATGTAGGTATGTTTAGATATGTAGTTGTGTATATATGGTTGAGCACGGATCGAATAGGTTAGCACCAATTTGGATAAATGTATATACGGTACGAATAAATATGACATATGCATTACTGTGTAGTGTAGAGTAGGTTTTTATAATACGTAAGAATTGTAGTATGATTAACTTTGGAATTCATTAGGTGTATTTCGTATTACTTAACATAATGAAATTATGTCATGTACATAATAACAATTTATAGAAATGCTCGACGTGTATGGATGAGCGAATACATTTTAAAATATACTATAGAGTAGTGGTTCCAAAAATGGGTGACAAGGAGTCCAACTAAAACATTTTTCATGTGTTATGGCTAACCGTCACGTGCAAAGAAGCGTCTATGGGGCACCGTTACGAGATGAGTGTACCACGTGTTCTCGTTGAACAATAAGTTGCATGATATGAAGTTGCACGTTGTTGGTACTCGTAAATGAGAATGCACATACTAGGAGTTAGTGGAATTGAAGGGACCGAAGTCGTGGAGCTCAAACATACAATTAGCAAAGAAGCGAAGATAGCCTCTAGTGTTATTCATGCAAGTATTTCAGAAAGTCGCTTCCGACCATCTGATGCAAAAGGAGGCGATTGCCAATAAAGCCGAAGAAGTTTGGGAGTCGAGCCACAATCATCATGCTCATTGAGGCAGGATATAGGAGGGAGTGACGAGTCATTGCAAGGTGAGGAACTAGATGTCACCATGCGAAGGTGCAGGAACTAATGGGCATTGTAGACGAAGGAGAACAGATCAAAAGGCTTGGTGGACCGAATAGAGACCGAGGACCGTGACTACGAGGCTTTATCTAATAATGACGGTTGCAATGATAAGGAGGTTTGATGTGAAGAGGGTATCTCCGTGGAGGAGAATGAGTACCAGTTTGACAAACTGGTAGTTAATGAGGGTGAATGTGTTGCATGGAAGTATCAATAGAATGAGGTGCGACAAAGAGGGATGTACAAAAGTAAGTGGGATATATAGAAAGTAGTGAAAGTATGGGCAGTGTCACTGCAGAGAACATTTAAGATTGTGAAGTCAGCACCGCAGATGTATGATGTGAGATGGAGGGTAGCCCATGGTGTGTTTATACATACCAATCTAAGTGGGACACCCTTTAGAAGTGCGTAATAGTCATTCTGCACATATGCATGCTGACGGAATCTATGCAATCGTATAGAAACATCTCTTCAAGTTTTGTTGCAAATGCAATGTACGGAGAGATTGTGGGCAACTTGGATTTGAAGCCGCATTCTATTATACTTGCAATAGAGTAGAGATTCCAACACACAATAAACTATGCGAAGGCCTAGAAGACAAAGCAAAAGACCCTAAAAGCTAGGTTCAGTATGTATAAAGACTCATACCAAAACCTATCAAGTATGTTTCGAGTCATTCAAGAAAAGAATGCTGAGACATTTATTGTATTTTCAAATAGTACTCGCAGCGGTTCCCTAGGAAGATGGTACTTAAGTGAGCATTCTTTGATTTTGGTGCACGCATCAACGTGTTTAGACATTGTTTTTCCTTGCTTTATGTGGATGGCGTATTTCTGACTAAAAAGTACAAGTGCCAGATAATGACTACCATTAGAGTAGTTGGCAACAACTTGGTTCTTCTTGTCACACTGGTTTTGTTAAGAGTTGAGAACACGAATAATTGACTATGGTTTATTAGGAATGTGAAATCCGGTATTGTCGGCGAGCGATCTCGAGAATGTATCATACACGATTGACATCTTGGGCTGTTAAAGATGATTGTATAGCTATAGGAAGCGCAAGATGAGCCCCATCCATGGCCTGATTTGCAGAGTAGATGGTGCAAGCGACGCATGGATGTTATCTTTTACAAGCAATTTAGGAATAATGATCTCAAAAAGCTTTTCAAGAGGTTGTACGATCAAAATCAGCAAAGAAAGTTTGATGAACTCTAAAAGAAGCTGGACAAACTGACATCCAAGCTTACACTAGAGGCTGCGATGAAGCCAGTGTCTGGAGCAGAAGAGGTCTTTGTAGCACCGGATAACTTACCTATGAACCCTCCCCACTTGGATAGGAGGACTAGAAGGGGCACGAAATGCTTCTTGCAGTAGATTGAGCAAGAGTTTAAGGAGAAGTGAGCTTTGCTTTACAACATCGATGACGCAAGGTACGGTGTCATGACGACGAACCTGACTGAGGTGTACAAGTGGGTGATGCATGATCATAGGCCCCTTTCTCTGGTAGCTATAGTAGAGTGAGTTCTTCGTAGTATTACGAAATACTTTGTAGATTGTCATGCCGTGACGTTGGTCACCATGAATATCCTCATCTAAAATACTCCAATATGATTAATACGTACATAGAAGAAAAACTCAAGATAGGCAAGATGCATAGAGTATTCAAAATAGGCATATGGGATCTTCGTTTCGAGGTATTGTGTAGGGACAAAGGCAGTCGTAGGATGAACTATCAAAAACTTGTTTAGCAGTGCGCCCTTGGGAGGCGAAGTTGCTCCTCCACATGCAACAAGCCTCTTCTGTTGCACAAGCCATGCACACAAGTGATGGCTGTCTGTTCGACAATTTGTTAGGATTTCGGCATATTCATGTCTAAGTGTTGCACAAAGGAAGCGGTAATGGCAACCTAGAGCGGAGAACTATATGGTTTCATCATGGTTGGATTATTCATTGAGCATCTGAGTTGGGATCACACATAGTGAGTTCCCGACCTTGACAGGTTGAAGGGAGTTGGACATTACCAAACCAGAAGTATCAGGAATAACATGGACACAACAGAATGTGGTCATTGTGTGAAGAATTGTTCTATTTGCAAGGAAATGGGGTGCACTTTCAAATATTACCAAACTCTAAAGCACATATAAAATGTTGTATTGTAATAAGTATGTCCAACTAGAAGTGCACTTGTTTTGTGTGGTGATGTAACAATTGTTCAAATCTACAAACTATGTCAAAATTGTTGTCATATACTATCTATGTCGTTTGTAATGTCTATTGATGTAAAAATTGACGTGCTGTACTACTTATGTGAAATTGTTGTATGGCAAAAGCTATGTTGTACCTTCAAGTATGAACTACTTAGTATATTGTGGTGTCGCTGACGGGTTAGTACCTTACCTTCGCCATGATTCCAAGTACAATTCGCTATGATTCACAATACAATTCACCATTTATTTACTAACTTTCGTGTGTACCACTACTTTTGCAACCAACTTTCACGCCAGTTACCTCCCATGCACCGTACCCCGAGTACGTCGTGATGTTCGACTAGCTCACGGATGATCGTGTCATCTAGAGGCTGTACATCACCAAGGTTGTTAGCATGCGAGCAGTGTTGGGGCTGTCTGTGCAGTGCATTCGGAATGCTGACTTTTATAGCTCACCTGTTGCCACATGGTGTATGAAGTCTTCATCTAGACGTACGCCTTTCACTGGGTCATACGACAATTCAAACTCCAGCAGCACTTCCTGGTCCCCACCGATGACGTCGTTCCACCGCAGTACCACACGTGAGTTTTTCTCCACTTGTTGCTCCAATCCAATAGACATTGTTCTTCTCAACTAATGAAGTTCATTTGTTAATCTTTTTCGCAGGCACATATGGAAGGGTGTCACGGAACGTGGAGGTTGGGCACAACACATGCAGACTCACTCTCAGCAGTGGTCACGTGCGTTGGAGAAAGTCCACGAGGAGGCTACCCCTATGACCACGGGACGTACGATGCCAACATCGATTGGTATAGCACACGTACATGCATTCGAGTCGTGCGTGTCGTGGATGAACCTCCAAGGCATGTTGCTACGACGGCAACACGTACCCTACCCAGCCAGACTCCACCTTCCATCACTTGATTAGTAAAACACTGAACATGTGTTCGAATGCGCAATTCATACAATGTTTATTGTTGCTTTCATTACAACATGTTCAGTGTCGGAGGCCTAGAGAGGCCGATGTGCTGTAGGGTCACATACGTTCTTCAGCGGTACATGGTCGACATGTCTGACACAACATAGCTGGGACAATGTACGCACATACCCCACCTCCTCCAGACGTGGCTAAGGGCTCTAGTTGGTAGCTTCCCACACCCTACGCCGACATGTTTCCAGATAAACCTAGCTTTACTATTTCATACATAACATTCTCGCCATGAATTTCTGAAGTCATTTGAATGGTGCCATGTATTTTTTTTGTAGCCCAGGATGCACACCACAAGGGCAACACTCTCTACGGTGGGCCTGAGGCTAAGGATGATGCCATTGTCTATGATTGGTTGGTTGAGCCCCCGCAGCAGTCAACAGGTGTAGTACTTAGTGCATCATAGCTATCGGGTGCATCGAGACCGAGCCAATTAGTCGATCCTAGCTTTGTTACTCCACTATCACCGGTTCGTCCAGCCAGGAGCACTCAAGGTGTTCCACTCGACCACTTGATGTATCCATTTGGACATGTACAACGTCGGGCCAGGTCTGGGACCACGCAAGATGTTACACCGTAGAGGAACCGCGCGTAGGGTTTTTACTTTCTTCATTATTATACTCATGTATAGAGAAATTTGTTTATATGATTGTGTTCTAGTTATTTCTTCATTATTTATCTTTTCGCTCCATTGTGTCAACAATTTCATACAAATCACTACACCAAACCGTACTACTAACAATAAAATTGAACGAATTTTGTCTTTACATAATCCACATAACTTTGTTCAAATGGTGACATGGTTGTGACAACACATTGCCAATTACTATCCATCACAGATGGCAACACACTCCTAACTTTGTCTACAACGGACATGACAACTCCCACCGGCTTTCTTCTGTGACTTCACAGTAGGAATGAAAATGGAATGGATAGTTTTCGACCAATCCTTACAATTTTCGGAAATGGATTATGTCGGCTCGGATATTTTTTAGATAGGATCAGATAAAAAAATGAATATGTATTTTTCTATCGGATACGAATACGGATATGGTAGCTCACTATTGGTCGAATACGAAAATGGATCCGAATAATCTGGATATTCATGAAACAAAATATCCAGATATTCACGCTAGCTGGGCCAAGGCTACTCTTTTGGCCCAAAAAGATTCCTGAATTTCAAAATTGTTTTCTAATTTAATTAATCGACAAATCATGTTTCAATTATTAAAATTGGCAAACTAGCTCCAAAAATTACGAAATTTGTTAGGGAAGTTCCTGACACTATCTATCATTTAAAAAAATATTTTAAATATTTTATCAACTTCTAAATTTTATCAAAAATTCAAACACTGCTATCCCTAATGGGAAAATATTTTAAATAAGTAGCTAGAAATACATAAAACACACAAATACATAATTTATTATTTTAAATATAATGCAATAAAGAATACAAATCTTGGGTCATTACATGTTCTTCGTGAATGTTTGGATCAAATAAACTAGTTATGTTTTTTTTGTTCATTTTGTGTGTACAATTTAAACGGTTGTTATGTTCCGATAAATATTCATGACCGTATTTGTTTCGATTCATATTTGATATGTATATGTATTTGATATTATTCGTATTTGTATTTGTATCTGAGTTATCTGTACTTGTCGGGGATCGGTCATCCTGACACGTGTCCGGACCCCCCCTCGGGGCTTTAGAACGTTTTCCCCGAGCTCGGGGGACTGTTCCCGAGCTTGGGCGAATGTCTCCCCGAGCTCGGGGGACGATTCCCGAGCTCGGGCGAGGGTGTCCTCGAGCTCGTACTGGCTCCCACAATCTCCTCGACCTCGGCGCCTTCGATCCGACCTCCAGCATAGTATTCCCCTCTCTTGCGTGACCTCTCTCCCCTGCGTGGGAATTGGGGTCACCAACTCCTGTCAGATCCCCTGCGTGGGAACTAGGGCCCAACCGCTCCTGTCAGATCCCCTACGTGGGAACTAGGGCCCAACCGCTCCTGTCAGATCCCCTACGTGGGAACTAGGGTCAACTGCTCCTGTCAACTCACAGACATCGCCCGACGTCGGCACCTGAGACCAACGCCTAGGGGTCTATAAAGCACCAGACTACCCCGGTCAAGAGGGAACAGGCCGACACCAACACCGAGACCCGCCAACGGACCAAAAAAGCCACAACCGAACACGCAACAAGAACCTCAAGAGATACTCTCATACGCCGCACCACCTCGTCGAGCTCCCCCTCAGCCACCACTCCCGAGTGGCCCCGAGGTCGAGCTCCTTGTTCATCCTCCCCCGAGGAGCCTATTAGTCATCTTTCGCCTACAGGCAAGATTGGAGTAGAGCTATTACCCGACCTAGGGGGCTCGAACCAGTATAAACTCTGTGTCTCCCCTGTTCGCTTGCCCTTCTTCCCCGAGTTGTGTGCCTGCTGACGCTCCCTCCTTCCCGGACGAGTACGACTTGGGGCCTCACCCCTTTACACGATCCTTCTCCTCTCTTTGCGGTTGACGGTCCCGATCGTCGACAGTATTCAAATCTGCATCCAAGAAAAAAAATGAAAACAAATATGGTAGAGCCTTTATCCATCCGTATTCGATCCGTTTTCATCCCTACTTCATGGTACACATCACGACAACTACCACCTGCTTTGTTAGATAGATGTGAAAGCATGATGCCACATATTATGCATCCGGTGTGACAACACTATGCGACCTACTATGTCCGTTTGAAGTGACAATACACTACCATCTGCTTTTTGGTAGATGTGACACCAAATTACCATATGTGTTTAACATGGACATGACCACACCTTACTAACTACTTCATGTACATCAAATGACAGATAGAGAGGGTAGCTCAATGCATGGGAGGGGTAGAAAGGGAGGGAGAGGGTTTCGAGGCCGCGACCCTTCATTCAAGGACGCAAGCAACTATGGTCCTGTAAACCCTGATCCCCTTAGCCCCGATCTTCCCCTCAAAACACGAGACTACTACACCACTACAAATCCATTGCGTGACTACGCACACCTCCCCGAGCATTGGCCAAAATGCAAGCACAACCTTGAAGTGGGAGTCCCAGTCAAAAAAAAAAGGTGGTAGTCCAGGTATGCGATGACTATTGGAACCTAGGATGTCGTTTTTTATGCTTTGTATTCATGGTAACTAGTTCATTTCTTACCTATGATTCCAAGCATGTATCGCTATATCGCTCTCTAACACCTACTCTTCCTTCAAGACCATGGATTGCAAATTCATCGAATGGGTAGGTCCATCGTATTGCATACCTACCCAAGTTTACATTCACACAGTGCTAGCACGCCTTCACAAAATGCAAGAGCTCCACACGGAGAAGAACAACAACGAAGAGCTTTGGAGGCAAAACGACGAACTCCAAAGGCAGAACAACGAGCTCTAGAGGCAAAGAATCAGGGGGAGGAACAATGAGGAGGTGATCCACCTCGACAGCGATTACTACACTTTCTATTGCTACGCCAATTCGAGTTGCAATTGCACTTGCCACTATCGTGACAAC
The DNA here is from genome assembly GCA_036346275.1 of Otatea glauca. Classification (NCBI taxonomy): domain Eukaryota; kingdom Viridiplantae; phylum Streptophyta; class Magnoliopsida; order Poales; family Poaceae; genus Otatea; species Otatea glauca. The sequence goes on from CM070712.1 coordinate 12,704,393, forward strand.
TAGCCGTGTCCGCACCATCCTGGCGATTAACACTCTATGTGGGTGCCATATGGATACACATTTGAGCCTTAACGGCCAACGCTAAGAATGCAGAATCCATCCTCCATTGTTTTCAATTCCAAAAGACACACATGTATCGTAGTTGTAGTTATTTTTTATGGTTCGTCTGTGTCGCTATTTGTACCATACAAATAGTAAGGCGAATATAGGCACCGAATCGAACTATATGTGCCATATAATTCACACATATAATATGAAATGCTTTGTCCTGCTTCGTACGCTTTGTGCGAACAACAAACACCACTCAACCTCGTTACATGCCTACAACAAATTCCATCATTAAGCGACACAAAAATGCTCGATTTTGCTCTTCTTCACTACATGAATATATTTCTTTAGTTTTATACATGGCTATGTTGGTGTTTTTTCGCTGAAAACCTAAGAGTGACAGACAGCTGGAACCACTCTCTGTTGTCGGTTTCTGTCACCGTTTCAACTAGCGACAGAGAGCCTAGCTGGACACCATACCACAATTTCGTTATTCCAAATATCAATAGAGCACATGTAGCCATTAGAAATGATGATAGAGGAATATTTATGTAGTTTTCTTTTTTCAACCTATTATTTCTATAATTTTTTCCAGTTATTTTTTAAAAAATTCGTGTATGGATGTAGGTGCCAGAGGATCCATTGCGTTTAGTATTTACAATGAATATCAACTGAATTTCTCTCACAAAAGAGTACGAATGTTGTGAGGTGTTTAAAATTTTCACGATCAAGCCATTTGAGTTGCTAATCTAATAATTTTGACGGTTACCTGATGGATGGACACGCCTCACACAACCAAAAGTTTAGAAACGTTGCCAATTTGTTTGCTACGAGTCCAGGAAGAGGATCATTGTAATGTCTTTCATGTACTTGCCCACGTATATGTCATTTGTTTCACAATATCATTCCATCTATCCTATATGTAATACTATTATAAGAACATGCTACCATGCTCATTGCAATTCAAAGGAACACTTCAATCTACATTTTTTCCCACAACTTTAAAAGCATGCATTACAGTAAAATGTTTTACAATAATTGTGCTCACTACTACAGAAAAGCAATCACAGACGTTTCAAAAACATCATCATAGATGATTTTCTAAACCGTTTGTAACCATGTGTCAGTGATAATAACCATGTGAACCGTCTGTAACAAACCTATCACAGACGGCTCTTTATACAGACCGTTATTATTAGAAACCATTTGTGATAATAGTATATCATAGACGGTCTGTACAAATAACCATCTGTGATAGGTGTATTATCACAGACAGTTCATAGTCCCAGCCGTCTGATGATATTATTTTGTATTGCTGAAGCTTTTAAATTTAGTGGTTAGACTTCAGAAATGCTAGTCATGCCCTCTGAGCAGATTACAGATTACATCACAAGCATATTACATATCACATCCATTTCAGAAATCAACTCATATTACATCACAGCACAAGCAGATTACAGATTACACCACATCACATCCGTTTCAGAAATCAACTTAGATATATTAACTTATTGAACTCAGTTGTATTCACCAATTGAATGCACAACTATAACTCACAAATTTATGACACAAGTTTCACAAATTAACCCAGGTGGTAATTCACAAATTCACAACTCATCAGGTATTGGCAGAGTGGAACACATCTTTTTGCTTTATGACCTCATGCAGCAAGAAGGAACAAAGTTGTCTTTGAATTCCGATCAGATCGGCCTGTTCCAACACATTTGTAGTGCATTTCCAAACCTATCGATGGGAAGACTAAAGTTGGGCATATATATAAATTAAAAAGAATGAAACAATTATTGCAATATTGACAAACCTCTAGGTCATTGGTCTTCTTTGTATCGATGATGAGTTGCATGTTGTGGCAAAAAATAGAATTCACATAGGTTATTCCCCTTTCCCAGTTGGTGGCACTACAAAAATAGAATTGGTTAGTTTCAGATGCATTATTACGAAGTGTGACATAGGATTATTATGTATTAGCGGATACCGAAAACTTAAAATCGTGGTTCGGCTTCGACACGTCCTTAGATGGCCCTCCATGAGCTCTGTACACTTTGAACAACCTATGTGATTCTAAAAAGTTAACCTCAGCTATTCTATGGGCAACTTACACCTTAAACGACCTACAGGAGAGTTATCTACGAAAAAAATAGTACACAATGAGCTAAGGTGTCCAACATGTCTATCTATCGAGCATTCAAGAGATATATATTACCTTGATGTCATCGACAGGAAATTTTTTGTCATCTTTGTCTATGTGAGCGGTAGACGCACAGCTGCTCCGACGGTTAGTGGGGCTAAATTGCGTAGATACGTCAAGGGCTTGCGCGGGCCATCTTAACTGATTATTCAACCTTTCCTCGAGGCTTCTTATCTGATTATTGAATTCATCTCTCACCCTTCCCTCAATCTTTTGTAGTAGTCATTCATCGTGCTCAGCTTTGGCTCTCTTCCCACTCTGGTATGTTTTAGAGTCGTCTTGGAATCCCCTTTTTCATGGAATAAAAACCCCTTTGCCCCGCATGTGACCAAGGTGCTCCTTATTTCCTAAGGCCGTGCATAGTACATCTTTCTCCCTATCTGGCAAAAAAGAGCATTCGGAAGATTGTGTACTCAATTGTATGATCAAGGATAACAGACTAGAGGGGAGTGAATGGGAGGTTTTAAAATTATTCGGCTCTAATTGCAATAAATAATTACTCTAAGCAAGAATTATGATTTTTAACAATTAAAGCCTAAATCCTCTAGGTTTTGCTAAGTGCACCAACAAGCTAAGTCTAATCAACTAAGCAATCCTAAGCACAAGAACAATATAATAACTAGGAATGTAAATTGCACAAATTAAATACAAGCAATCAAACCACAAGAGAAGATGAACACGAAATTTATCCCGTGGTCTCGGAGACTTGCCGGTCTCCCCTAATCCACGTTGAGGTAGCTTGACCAACTCAAGCCAGCTCCTTTATGCAAATGAGCCTCCCTCGATCACTATGGCAGCTCTTCCCCGCTCCGGGTAGGCGAGCTCTGGCATTCACAACCCACAGGGCTTTCTCACAAGCTCCTTATCACTGGTTCTTTCACCTCTAAGCCATCTAGGAGGCGGCAACCTCCAAGAGTAACGAATCATGACTCTTGCTTGAGGTCAATTCAAGTGTCTAAAGGCTTAAACACTAAATGCACACTTGAATGCTCCCAACTCCCTCAAAATGAAGATTTAATGCACAAGAGTGACTAGAAGACTTGCTAGAGCTCAAATGTGTTCAATGAGATCCAAGAGTTGCTCTAGTATGCAGGTGTGGGGGTATTTATAACCCCCACCAATATTTCCAACCGTTGGGACAAAAATACATAAAAATTCAGCATTTCTGGTGCTACTTCCCATGTAGGGCTGGTAGCACCGGACCCATATCCAACGGTCGGCTCAGTGTATTTAATGCACTCCCAGTAGTTATTGCTACTGAGGGCCAATGCTACCGCCGAACTAGGACCGGTAGCACCAGGCCATTATTTTTTTTGCTCGGCCAAAGGGTGTTTCTCCAGAAAAATTACACCGGACCCTGGGCCAGTGCTACCGCTTGGCCGGTAGCACCGCACCTACATGGCCAGTAGCACCAGCCAGGTAAATTCGGCCAAACACCCTCCTCTAAAAAATCACACCGGCCATGGGGCCGGTGCTACCGCTGGAGCGGTAGCACGGCTTCCACATAGCCGGTATGACCGGCCACACTAATAATTTCTGAATTTTCAAAGATGATTTAATGCTAAATATCTATGAACTAAAATGTGCATGATTTGAGCCCTTAGATTTGATCAAAATCAAACTACTAGCCAAGATCCCTCTTAATAGTACGACACATATTCTAGCAACCCGATCTTTCTCCAAAACTCCAAGATCGGCAAAAGCTATGAAAAGGTCATTAATTTTATACCTTGGCAATTTAGCTTGACGTGTTGATCTTCTTTTAGCTTCATTGCGTGCCATGTCTAGGACCAATCTATTTTTAATAATCTCAAAGAAAAATATTAGACCTTTAATCACGATTGTCATTAATTACCAAAAGCAAAATGAATTGGGGGCCTAGATGCTTTCAAACTCCCCTTTTTTTGGTAATTGATGACAACCTCAACATATATAATGTAAATGAATTTGTTTTTTTGTATGCAACGAGTCAAACAAGTTGTATACTCAAGGATTTTTGTTTTAGTGGCATTTTGCTCTTTTGAAGGGAAAAAGAATGAGATTGAGTAAAATGCTATTAAAGCTACAATATTTAGTTGAAACTCCCCCTAAAGGTGTGCATAGAGATAATGAGTTGGTATTTGCACATTTGTGGAATTTTTGAAATTTTGGCGGAGTTTCCTCTAAATATTGAACCTGAGGAAACAATATGGAATTTGATAAGACAATTAATATATTAAAGAAATAAAGCATGCAAATCAATATGACAATAAAACCATAAAGATTTATCAATAAGCATAAACAACCATAAACATCATTTAACATCCAAACAACAACCAAAAGCAACAAAGCAAGGTTCATTAGCTTACATAATATACATAAATATTAAACATAAAGCTAATCCTCTAACTAGGCTTCAATCTCTTCAACCTTCAATCTTCATTCTTGCACTTCTCGCTCCTCGCTAGCACTTCTCCCCCTTTGGCATCAAGTACCAAAATAGGAATCGCTCCAATGAGACTCAAGATGGAGGAGTACAAGGATGACACCCAAAGCAGTGGAATTCAACTGGAGCCTGCTCGGTGCGATATTCCTGGAAGGAGGTGCGAAGCTCATGAATTATAGAGCCTATGGAGTCCAAGCGACCTCTCACCTCCTCCACTGCCTGCCGAGACTGAGCCTGATACTCATCGATCCTGGCGAAGTTTCCCATCATGTCAGTCCTCAAACTGGCGAAACTACTTATCATGTCACTCCTCAAGCTGTTAGGTTCGCTAAGATGGGATCCTAAGAAATCTCCTGAGCTGGCTGAGTCTGCTCACTCTCTCCTGGCTCCTAGGGCTGCGGCTGCTACAGTGAAGACTGAGCCCTTTGACCAAAGGCTTGAGGTGCCGCCTCACGAGGCTTATATGGCTTGTGGAAGCTGCCACATCCACCTCGGTACCTAGTCGCCCTCATAATAATAATTATAATGTACTGAATGAAGTATATTCTTTTGCTGCGATCACAAGCAGAAGAAGCCATTTCTCTAATCATAAAGTCAACCACATCGAATTTCTACTTGTTCATGATATTATTCATTAAATTCCATGCATAGCCTCTGATTTCATCAAAATTACCACTCTTTGGATGAATGGTAACCCTAATGATCCTATTAATGAGGCTCGATGTGGGGAGGAGGTTTGCCATTTTACCTAGCCTTTGGACACTTGCATTTGGATCATACAACTCAAACTGTCTTGGGAGCACAAGAACTCTATCGCTGTGGACTCTGGAATAACCGTTGTGGAAGATCCCCCAATCCTGCTCAATGTCCTCCTTGAACGCAGTATATACCACAGAGTCTGTCATCCATGTAATCTCGTCATATGAGTTTGTTACATAGAGGGTGGCATAGAACTATCTTATCTTATCATCCACATAGTCACACCTCTTGCTGACAAAGTCTGCCAGTTTCGCTCCTTGGAAGAGCTCAGGCACACCGACAAATAATGGGAACTTTTGGATGTGCTCCCAACTGACCCACTTGTGATCTGCGAATTCTTTGTTTAGGTAGATTTCATGATAAACCTTCTGCTGAAACATGGTCCTGAACCTATCAGCTATAGCACTGTGAGGTAAAAGATATTGATTTGCTTGCTTCAGAAAATAATACTTCTCCCCTTTGATTTCTCTCAAATCCATAGAGGGGTCGAAGTCATCAAAGTTTTCTTGCTCTTCTGATTCTTCACTGCCATTTGCACTCCCAGAATCCACATCCATATCTGCATTTGCTTCCTCTTCTTCCTCCTCCTCACTTGACTCAGAACCGATTTGCTTTCCTTTCCTTGCACAGGAACTACCACCAAGCTCTGCTTGTACTTTACTCCTTATTTCCAGATCTCTCGCAGCCACAGTCTGAGAATCTTCGTTGTCGCTTTAATGAGGATTAGGAACACTCATGTTACTAGTTAACTTGCGAAGAGTACCACCGCCGCGAGGTTTGGACGTTGATTTGGCCTTCGGCATGATTTCTAGGTAACCAAGGTGTAGAAGGAGTGAGAACAAGGTACAATTGCCCTAAAGATATAATTCAATGAAAATGAAATAATTTTGTGCAATTTGGGTGCAATTACGGTACTACCGCCCATGCTAGATCGGTAGCACTGGGCATGGGCGGTGCTACCAGTCCAGAGGCCGGTAGCACCGGCCGCACGGGTGCCAAACCTTAATTTGGTGAAATTTTGACCATTTGAGTAGATTAAACCATGACATGGTATCTAGAGACATCATAGGTCACTAATATACTCATTTCAACCAAGATTTTCAACAAATTTTGCACAAATATGCTACATTTTGCATGAACCCTAAAATTTGAGAAAATGAACTCTAGGGCATGAAAAAGAGAGGAAATCCAAAAGGAAAGGAGGGGGAAAGATACCTTGATGGAGTAGGGGGCTTTGGAACTAGAGGATTCACAAAGAGGAACTCGAATCATAGGAGATGATCTTGCGGAAAAGAGTGGAGAAAGAGAGAAAATGAAAAGAGAAAGAGAGAGGCGCTCGGGCTTATGAGAGGATGGGGAAGACGGTTGCACCGCACCCTGACTTAACTACCAAAACCCGACTAATCCGATGCTAGCGCCCTCAAGCTGGTAGTACCGCTCCTCCGGTGCTACCGGCCACAACCCCAGTAGTACCAGCCCTGACATCCTGATAGACTGAACAAATACTCAAATGAGTTAGGAATAGCTCTAATGTCCTCATTTCTTGATGAAAAACATATATGAGCATTCCAACTTGATAATTCAATCAAGAACACAACTTTTCAAATAGTTTTTTTATCAAAATAGACCTTTTGAGAGGAAATAAATGATCTTTTTGAAAATGAAACACTTGACACGAAAAGAATCAATTTGTTGGCATGTTTGAGTTGTATAATACCTTTTGGGAGACTAGACATAACAGCATCCTAGTTCCAAAGGCTATAACTCACAAAGTGCATTAATTAGGTCAATATAGACCAAATTTTGGATTTTGAGGAAGTTTAAAAGAATAAGACTTTGTCCAAAGCATTTTTGATTTTTTTTTATTTTATCATAAGAAGAGTTTATTTAGATAAATATATACAAGAGATGAGATTTACATATTTATATGTTGGAAATGAAAGTTTTGGAAGAAAAAGTTTATTGAACTTCAAAACGAGATAATTTTAAATAGCTTTGACCTAGAATGGTCTAGAGTCTTCTTTTTGAGAAATATTTGCACTTATTTGATATTTTCACATTTTTAGGGATGTAGTATGCATATTAATTGTGTAATACTCCCCCTTAATGTGTTTCTCATCAAAATGATTAGAAATTTAGATAAGAGACAATAACACCAAATGAGAAACAATCATGGTGCAAATATTCAAGCCACATTAGAGCTATCTATGGCATTTAATTCATTCCTCAATTTGCAAAAGCGGGCTTCATCTAGAGGCTTGGTAAGGATATCCGCTAATTGATCTTTGGTTCTAATGTGACTAATCACAATATCACCTTTACTCACATGATCTCGTAAGAAATGATGGCGGATATTTATATGCTTAGTTCTTGAATATTGGACCGGGTTGTTAGCTATCTTAACCGCGCTTTCATTATCACATAAAAGAGACACACTTTTAAAATTTATTACATAATCCATCAAAGTTTGCCTCATCCATAATAATTGAGTGCAACAAATACCGGCAGATATATATTCAGCTTTGGCGGTGGATAGGCAACGGAATTTTGTTTTTTGGAAAACCATGAAACATGGGATCTACCTAGGAATTGACAACTTCCCGAGGTACTCTTTCTATCCACTTTACATCACGCATAATCTGAATCAGAATATCCAATTAAATCAAATTTAGCACCCTTAGGATACCATAAGCCTGTCAGGACCCGAATATGCAAATTCGGACCCGCTGTGTATATCACACTAGTCCAGAATCATGCTAGTGCACACAGGCTCAATAAAGATGAATATCATGATCATACACAGCGGAAACAAGATAAAAGACATCACATATTAAATAATACTCGTTGAATGACCTTAAGGTCAACTTACATGGATATGCCTCACAAGGCTAAACAGAGAATAACAGATTAAACTGCAGTGGAATGAAAACGTAAATGGCCCCTCAGTATACCACAGGCAACTAACAAGGCTCGCACCCTAAACATTTGTCTCCTCCAGCACTAGTCTAGACTCCTCAACTCGAGATGTTGTTGGCAAGGGTGAGTACTTAAAGCACTCAACAAGTTGTGCACAGAATGCAATTCTATTTAACTATATGCAAGACTTATTCCAAAGGAATGGCTAACATAACTATTTTGAAGTAAGGCAACATTTATAAATGAACACAATAAGTAGATTGAAAAGACAGTAAAACAAATAACAGTTATAGTACTTTTCATCATTTCCAAGTAAACATGGCATTAGCCCTAAGTCAAATTCCAAACCTTCCAATAGCATCTAGCATTCCCATCCTAGTTTTCATTTTATAAAATTTAACCCTTGACTGTAATCCCCGAGCACTGCTCAATACCGCGAGTACGACTATCCAAATGGATTTTACACTCTACAGAGGTTATGCATTTTACCCACATGATACAACCATACACCACAAAGGCGAATGATCATAATAAAACCTTTCAGAAACCTTCATCTCAACACTGAATCTCCCGTAAGCTGTACACTATCCCTTCCCTCAGCGAAGGTGAAGGTTAGGACCGACTTACCGTTAGATTGATGTGTACAACACACCCTCCGTTGTAACCACACTTCCATGTTAGCACGCTTCTGTGTGATTATCCACCTGAGGTATCTCATGTCAAGATATCGGTAATCCTTACTTAGTTAGGTCTGTCCCATTCCAGACATGTGGCTGCATGATTGACTTAGCTCAAAGGCTCGCAGGGTTAAATCCTTAATTGACTAGGACAAGACTTCCACATACCCTCTGCCCTTCGGCCCACCTTGGCACACTACCCCTTGCCGTTTGCCCCAATCTAAATTATTTACCACCCTAGTTGATAACCATGCACTACGTGCCATCAACAAATCAACATCGTTTCGTGACATACGTCACTGCAACTCAACATTGTTGTGTGACAGCACCAGACACATCTTTTATAAACATGTTCCATATTCCATTAGTCATGATTGAGTTTGATGTTTCCAAAAGACATGAGATATACGTGGCACGGCTAAGCAAGCTATACACGGCCTATCCAACCCGTGTTGATTGCTAATATTAACCAACTAATAATGAACCATCCTAGGGTGAGAAATAATCATGGCTAAACAAATGACAAGGTAGGGTATAGCTCAATTAGGTAGATTAACTAAATCCCAATCTATTTTGAAACAATTGTACACATAAAATATCATGCGTAAAGTAAAACAACATAGCAATTTTGTAAACTTAGTTCAACATGGTCAAAGCACAACTTGCCTTAGAAAAGCTCTTATTCTTTCTCTGGACCTTGATCTTGAGTCAACGATTTCTCCTCGGACGCTCCGAGCAATTCGACGTCTACACGAAACGAGAGAGAAAGATAAATAAATACCAAAATAGAGAGAAAACAAACTCCAAAAATAAAAAATAACCATTAAATATATCTCAATTTTACAATTCTTTAGAAATTTGAATCACCTCAATCGGAGCTCGTATGAGGAAGAACGGGCTCTCGGAAGATTCAAAAATCTAAAAATCAAAAAATTGGAAAAACAAATAATAAACCAAATTATTTTTCTATTGAAAAAGCTATTTAGTGCATCATCATGACATCAACGTTGAAGTGATCCAATCCACGTCTGACACGTGGTTGTGGCCCATGGACCTGGTCCACGCACCCGACCGGTCTACCGTGGACACGATGTACACTACACCAATCAAGCCGACAGGCGGGTCCCACAAATTGACGTGGTGTAGCCAGCCAAGACGACATGCGGTACCAGCAAATGAACACGTTGACGAAACAAACCGATATGGCGCCAACTTGGCTCTAACGTGGCATCCACACGTCAGCCGGCGGAGCTACGACACTAATGGTCACCGGCGATGACAAGTGAGCACACCATCACGAAGAGCTCAATGAGATGAATTTGGTGACACGCTCACCTTACCTCACGACACAATAGATCGACGGCGGCGATGGTTTGAAGTTTTGACAGCTAGGGCTTCCGGCGTCCTTTCGCGTCCGTGCTCCTCCCGCGTCACCGAAGAGAGCACCAGATGCACCTCAACAAGACGAAACCGATGGCACCAGACCCGAGCTTCAAGATCCAATGAAGACGTCGAATTGAAGGTTTTCATGTTGCGGCTACTCAGGAACAAAAGCTCAAATCGCGACAAATCTGCAGCGCCTCGAATTTGATCAACCTAGGGCTTGCGTTCTATGCCTTGATACGGTCCCGATGCACTCCTTATAAAGCCGCAAGAGTCTGTACTTCGGCCGATGAATCTCGGTATCCGAGCCCTAGACAGCGACGACGCTAGACTCCGACTTAGAGACGGCTCGAAGAAGATGACTTAGGACCGTCCACCTATCTTGATTCATGGCTGCAATGCACTCAACACAATACGATCCGCGCCACACGCTGAGATCAACGGTCACCAACGAAACACTTAACCGATTAAATCCCAACCGCCCCCAAGTGATCCAACGACCGTCGGTGATCCTTCTAGAAACTAGGCCGGGCCGCAACTGAAACGGCTGCACAGTAAACAAGCTTAGCCTACTACTGTTCTAAGAGATTTCTAGGGATTTTTTTAATTTAAATCTGATAATTTGATTAATTAGTTAAAAGTAATTAAAATACCAGGAAAATCCGAGAGAAATCCCAAAAATACTTTGAGACATTTTGAACTCAAATAAAATATTTTTAGCCAAACTTTTCTTTAAAGTTTTACAGATTTAAGATAATATCCAAAAAAGCATAATTCAAAAATAGCAAATAAATTCCAGAAAATTCTTAAAATTTAGAAAATCCACAAAATGCATAAATAACATTATAATATTATTTGAGCCAAATTTTTGGGATGTTACAAAGCCTATATTTGAGGAATGTTTTAAATATCTTAGAATCCTTTTAACGACCACTAAATGGCACTCTTTAGGTGAAGCTTGAAAACGTGCACGCATACAAACAGTAAACAGATATCGGGCCTGGATGCGGTAAGATAAAGCAAACTACCAATCATAGAACGATAAAACTTTAAATCTACCAGTTTACCTCCCTCATTGAGGTCTAGATGCCCGTTGGATGCCATGGGAGTCTTGATAGGCTTTGCGTCCTTCATGCCAAACCTCTTGGGTAAATCCTTGACGTACTTGGTTTGGCTCACAAACGTCTCATTCTTGAGTTGTTTGATTTGAAGTCCAAGGAAGAAGCTCAACTCCCAGATCCATCATGGACATCTCAAGTTCCCTAGACATCATATCACCAAATTCTTTGCAAAAATCTTCATTAGTAGAGCCAAAAATGATATCATCAACATAAATTTGGCATACAAAGAATTCTCTATTTATAACTTTAGTAAAATAGTGTTGTATAAACCTTCCCAATTTTGAATCCTTTTGAAAGTCGAAAGTCTCTAAGTCGCTCATATCATGCTCTAGGAGCTTGTTTGAGTCCATATAGCACCTCAGAGAGCTTGTAAACATGATTTGGGTGTTTAGGACTTTCAAAACTGGGAGGTTGTTCAACAAATACCAACTCGGATATTTGTCTATTTAAAAATACACTCTTCATATCATTTTGAAATAATTTAATATAAAAGCAAGATGCAAATGCAATCAAGCTACAAATGGCTTCTAATCTAGCCATGGGTGGAAAAGTTTCACCAAAATCTAATCCTTCGATTTGTGTGAAACCTTGTGCTACTAACCTTGCTTTATTTCTTACCACAATACTGTTCTCATCTTGTTTATTTGAAAATACCCATTTTGTGCCAATGACGTTATGATCCTTGGGTCTTTCGACTAACGTCCACACATCATTTCAAGCGAAATTGTTGAGTTCTTCATGCATGGAGTTCACCCAATTCGGATCATCTAAAGCCTCATCTACATGAGAGGGTTCAAAGGAAGACACGAAAGAGTAATGTTCACAAAAAGAAGCAACACGAGATCGAGTTTGAACAACCTTACTAACGACACCAAATATTTGATCTATTGGATGATCTTTAGATATTGCATGATGAATTCTTAGAGGTAGAACTTGAAATTGTTGATCATCCTACTTTTGATCCACATCGATTGGTTGAGTTTGGCTTGGCGTTGCGGAAGTAGATGGTTCAACTTGAGTGGATGAGGATTGATCTTCTTTGTCTTCCTTTGGCTTGATATCTCCAAGCATCATGTTCTTCATTGCTTGTCTCAAGCCTTCATCACCTACATCATCCAAGTCGTTAGTCTCATCAAACTCAACATCACACGGCTCTTTGAAGACACGGTAAGCTTTACTATTTGAAGAATATCCAAGCAAGAAACTAACATCACAACGACTTTGAAATTTTGAGAGTCGAACACCCTTTTTCAAAATATAACACTTGCAACCAAAAACTCAAAAATAAGAGATGTTCGGTCTTCTTCCAATGAGAAGCTCACATGAAGTCTTTTTCAAAAGATGATGCAAATAATGACAATTTGTTGCATGGCAAGCGGTACTGATAGCTTCTGTCCAAAAATTATCGGAAGTACCAAATTCATCAAGCATAGTTCTTACCATTTCAATTAATGTTCGATTTTTTCGTTCTGCAACTCCATTTTCCTCCGGAGTGTACGTAGAAGAAAGCTCATGTTTTATTCCAAGTTCATCACAATAATCTTTGATTCTTGTATTTTTGAACTCAGAACCATTATCACTACGAATTTTCTTTATTTTAAAATCAAATTCATTTTGAGCCCTTTTTGAAAACTTTTGAAAATATCAAAGACTTCGGATTTGTCATCTAATAAGAAGACCCAAGTATATCTTGAGTAATATCCATAATGATTAAACAATAAGAATTGCCCCTGATGCTCTTATAGGTTGTTGGGCCAAACAAATCCATATGTAAGAGTTGTAATGGCCTAGATGTGGACATGATATTCTTGGAAGGATGAAAACTAGCCACTTGCTTACCAGCTTAGCAAGCGCTACATAATTTATTTTTCTCAAACTTCACATCTTTCAAGTCCACAACTAGATCATTTTTAAAAAGATTTTTTAGTTGAATTATGTCAACATGAGCTAGTCTTCTATACCATAACCAACCCAAGGAGGTTTTCGTCAAACATGTTTGAAGACAAGACTCATTAGAGGTGAAGTCAACTAAATATAGATTTCCAAATCTAAAATCTTTGAATACCAAAGAATCATTATTTTCTTTAGAAATTACAACACCATTTTTAGAAAAAATGCAATTTAGAGAAATATCACAAATTTGAGCAACGGATAGCAAGTTAAAATTTAATGTTTCAACTAATGAGAATTTGAAATGGGAATGTCGTTAGAGATAGTAATTTTACCCAAACCAATTACCTTTCCCTTGCTATTGTCATCAAATGTGATCTTGTCATCTTGACTACTCCCAACTTCGAATGTAGTGAACATCTTCCGGTCTCCAGTCATGTGTTGAGTGCACCCACTATCTAACACCCAATGGCGTCCACCGATTTGTAGTTCACCTACAAAAGATCAAACCTTTTTAGGTACCCAAATTTGTTTGGGTCTTTGAAGGTTAGTAACAAAGGCTTTGGGCACCCAAATGGCATTCTTTTTACAACCGAGTATAGTAGTGCCAACAAATTTTACAATAATTTTACCATTGCTATTTTTCCTAAGAACATAGCATGAATCATAAATGTTATTCTTAGGAGCTTTACCTAATGGGCAATCATTTACTATATGTCCCACATCATGGCACTTATAGAAAAGCTTCCCATTTGATTTCACAAACCTTGGAGCTTTGTTGCTCATTTTCTTACCCTTCTTGGGAATGAACCCAAGACCTTCTTTGTTGTAGGAGCAACATTGATTGTTTAAGATCTTGTCAAGGGTCTCCTTACCCTTGAAACACCGATCCAAACTCTTACTTAGCTTGCTCACTTGCTCCTTTATCTCATCGTTCTCAACAATTAAATTATCATGAATAGCAATTAAACTAGAACATGAGCTAGAAGGCATATCAAGAAGATCATCACATGAAGTAGATATGCTAGATTTATATATACAAAAGGATCATTCTCTAGTCTAGGCATATCATCAAGAATATTGCAAGTAATGCCTATATCATTTTGAGACTTTGAATGAACCTTGAGAAGGAAAGTCTCATGAGCTTCCTTTAGCACCCCATAAGAATCCTTGAGAGAGATATTCCTTTATCAAGGCCTTATCCTTGGACTTCTTGCCAAAGTACTCATTCAAGTCCTCAAGCATATACATTAGCTCATCATAAGTTGGCTCATTATCGTTATTTGATTTTACCTTATAATCTCCTTTTTCCACGAGACAAAGAGGAGTGACGAATGGCGATGTAGCCTCCTTCATAGCAACACTGGCAAGGCCCTTCTTCTTGGAAGGAGTATCATCATCGAATGAGTCGGAGTTTGAATACTCTTCTTCGGAGTCCCACTCTCCAATGTGAGCCTCACCCTTGCTGTCCTTGTGAAGCTTCTTGAAGAGCTTCTTCTTCCCTTGAAAAACCTTCTTCTTGGGTGACATGGCCTTGTCATCCTTCTTCTTGGGACATTGAGAGGTAATGTGCCCCTTCTCATCACACTCATAGCACTGAATGTTAGCGTAGCGGTTGTTGCTAGAGTGTTGTCCCTTCTTGAATTTATGAGGAGCGCTTGAACTTGAGTGCCTCTTCATAAATCTCCTCATTCTCCTAGCGATGAGAGCCATCTCCTCAGTGTAATCTTTGGAGTCTTCAAACGGCTCATTGCTTGACTCCGCCTTTGCCTTGAAGGCAATGTTATTCTTCTTCGAAGTGCTTTGCTCCAAAACCTCTTCCTTGTACTTCTTGTAGAGCTCATTAGTAATGAGGTTCCCAATAATTCCGGTTGGCGTCATTCTTGGTAACTCGGGTGAGTTGAGGAACAACATCACCAAAGTCTCGTATTTGTCCGGTAGAACCCTAAGCTTCTTACGAATAACATCAAGATCGGTTAGCGACACATCAAAGCCATTGAGCTCATTCACTATGTTATTGAGCCTTGAGTACATCTCATTGATGTTCTCATGGGGTAACATAATAAAACTCTCATATTTGATCCTAAGCATATGCAATTTGGCCTCCTTGACCGAGGATGTTCCCTCATGGATTTCTGAGAGGGTAGTTCAAATCTCATGAGCGGTGTCAAGGTTGCTTACTCGATTGAACTCATCCGCATTCAAGGCTCTAAATAGAGCATTCATAGCTTGAGCATTGAGATAAGAATTTCGCTCTTCTTGGTCAACCGTGAGAGTGGAGTTTAATCCAGTAGCAAACCCTCATTTACAATTCTCCATATGCTTGGGCTCATGGCCTTAAGGTAAACGGACATGCGTATTTTCTAATACACATAATTTATGCCATCAAAGAAATGTGCTTTGCCTATGGATAACCAGTCGCTAGCCATCCTTTATTCTCTAGGCAGCAAAGCCTCAAAAGAGAGTCCAAACTCTGATACCACTTGTAGGATCAAGGATAACCGACTAGAGGGGGGTGAATAGGAGGTTTTAAAATTATTCGGCTCTAATTGTAATAAATAGTTACTCTAAGCAAGAATTATGATTTTTGACAATTAAAGCCTAAATCCTCTAGGTTTCGTTAAGTGCACTAACAAGCTAAGTCTAATCAACTAAGCAATCCTAAGCACAAGAACAATATGATAAGCTAGCTAGGAATGTAAGTTGCACAAATTAAATACAAGTAATCAAACCACAAGAGAAGATGAACAAGAAATTTATCCCGTGTTCTCGAAGACTTGCCGGTCTCCCCTAATACACGTTGAGGTAGCTTGACCAACTCAAGCCAGCTCCTTTGCGCAAATGAGCCTCCCTCGATCACTATGGCAGCTCTTCCCCGCTCCAGGTAGGCGAGCTCCGGCATTCACAACCTACCAGGCTTTCTCACAAGCTCCTTTAAGAAAGTCACCAGTTCTTTCGCCTCCAAGCCGTCTAAGTGGCGGCAACCTTCAAGAGTAATGAATCTTGATGTTTGCTTGAGGTCGATTCAAGTGTCTAAAGGCTCAAACACTAAATGCACACTTGAATGCTCCTAACTCTCTCAAAATGAGAATTTAATGCGCAAGAGTGAGTATAAGATTTGCTAGAGCTCAAATGTATTCAATGAGGTCCAAGAGTTGCTCTAGTATGCAGGAGTGGGGGTATTTATAGCCCCCACCAACATTTCCATCCGTTGAGAAAAAAATACATAAAAATTCAGCATTTCTGGTGCTACCGCTCATGTAGGGCCGATAGCATTGAACCCATGTCCAACAGTCAGCTCAGTGCATTTAATGCACTCACAAGCCATTGCTACTGAGAGCAGGTGCTACCGCCCAAGTAGGACTGATAGCACCGGGCCCTTTTTTTGCTCGGCCAAAGGGTGTTTCTCTGGAACAATTACACCGGACCCTAGGCCGGTGCTACCGCTCGGTCAGTAGCACCACACCTTCATGGCCAGTAGCACCGGCCAGGTAAATTTGGCCAAACACCCTCCTCTGGAAAAATCACACTAGCCTTAGGGCCTATGCTACCGTTGGAGCGGTAGCACCGCTCCTACATAGTCGGTATGATCGGCCACACAGAGAATTTCTGAATTTTTAAAGATGATTTAAAGCAAAACATCTATGAACTAAAAATGTGCATGATTTGAGCCCTTAGATTTGATCAACATCAAACTACTAGCCAAGATCCCTCTTAATAGTACGTCTCCTATTCTAGCAACTTGATATTTCTCCAAAACTCCAAGATCGGCAAAATATATGAAAAGGTCCTTAATTTTATACCTTGGCAATTTAGTTTGACGCGTTGATCTTCTTTTAGCTTCAATTCCATGCTTCATTGCGTGCCATGTCTAGGACTAATCTATTTTCAATAATCTCAAAGAAAAATATTAGTCCTTTAATCATGATTGCCATTAATTACCAAAACCCAAACAAATTGGGGACCTAGATGCTTTCATTAACGCTACCTGTAAGATCCCGACATGTTATTTCACTTATAAAGTTATAGACTAATTATAAACTAGGTAGTTCGATATCTTACCAGGTGTTTGGATACTTCCTCGTCCGTCGGGTTTGTAAAAGACACAGCACTGAAAGACGTGATATGTGACCTCGCTCTTAGCTAGTTTCGGGCGCACTGGTCAATGGTCGAAGCAAATGGTGGAGAGGCCTCCTTGTCCTCCCTCCACTATTGCGCGTTGTTACCTGCGTACCCAGCTGTGCCGAGTCTGTGGCGGTGGGTGTTCCTTGCCTAGAGGCCTTATGCGCTTCACTTTGACTGCCAAATTCTTCTGTTGTCTTCATCTCCATAAATTGTTGCCATACGTCTTCATCGATGAATCCATACTTAGAGAAGGGAGTCATTTTCATCTTGACGTAATTTGTGACAAGTGTGCTTTTGAAGTTCTTCCACGCCTTTACTGCCACTAACAACGCATACCGTCGCACTATGTGCTCAGTGTCTCTTGGGATCTCGAACGATACAAAAATTTATGTCACCAGGTTGTTGCGCTCCTCATCGATCAGCGACTTCCAGGATGGATAGGTGTTGGGGACCCCGTTCCCATCCAACTAACCCTCACAATCTCCGGAATGCTGCCACTGTCTTCGGAGGTTAGGTAGGGGCCCCATCTTGTGGATCAACTGTTGTGATGGTATATCAGCTTTGGGGCCTCTTATTTATTCCTCTTGGACCACACCTCGATTTTCCTATCTGTAGCTCATCGATCCAGTCGGCGACGAGGAATGAGGGGACATCATCTTCTTTTTAACTTGACTATTTTATGTTGTAAAAGACTATTTTAACGATCATAATGTTTGAAATAATGCGGTATTAGAAAAATTCTATTTACTTTAATTCCAAGCATAATCAATAACTAGAGAATAACAAAGCCATAACAGAATAAATCAAATATCGTTGATACTAAAACATGATATTATCTAATATCAAAGCATAAGATATTGAATTATGAGCCACTAGCCAATGTATTGTAGCAACATTGGCAAAACCTTGAACCAGTGTATGAAAATCATTAGATTACAAGAAGACATACAATGTTGGTACTTGGTTGGAATTAATTATTAAGAAGACATACATATCTGGTCCTCTCATTTAGTATTTTACTATTATTAAGAAGATATACTGTTATTATTATCAGCACTTACTTACAAGATGAGATGTATTACTATTCATGAAGTGTGTTATAGTTTTGTTTTAAGCAGAGGAAAGTAAATTAGATTGTCTCGCTCTCTTTCGCCACTCTATTTCAGCATCAACATAACTCAATCTAACTAATCCTCAGAATAAAATATAAGACAACGAATAAAGAAGAAAGTAAGAAGAACGATAAAATAAGCTTGGTGTCTGAGCACCAAAAACGCCTCGAGACTATGCACTCGAGCCACGCTTGGATCCACGCATCCAAGCACGTCACGGACCATGCGTCCAAGAGCATTTCCTAACCTTAAGCCCTATTTCTATTTGTTGTACTCAACTATTTACACACACATATATATATACACACACATCACGTTTTGTAATATTAGCTAATGAAAGATAAATGGGACAATTTACTTAGGCTATTTGGATTGTTGGAATAATTGCGGCATAAGAAAATTTATTATGACTTTAAATCCAAGCATAGATACTCATAATCAGGTATTTAAGCATGTACTTAAAAAATTAATGAATTCTGAATGACAGAGTGCTCTCAAGTGTCAGGCTACTATGGTTAGACCTTCAGCCTCCTCGCCACAAAGTGTAGGGCTGCTAGAGATTAATATCCTATCTCCACTATACTAGGGTCAATTAATCACTAGTTGAATTAGACAATTATCTAAGTAAATAAGGCATTGAACTCTTACCTTCCTAATTTATGTATCATAAAGCATTACTATCAAATTTTGCTTATTCAAATGAAATAAGTTCAAAATAGTACTGTTCGGCCAAGACACAATATGAGAATATCAATATGACAAACTAAGCCGAATAGGAACAAAGACTAAATATCATAACTACAACCACAAGCTAGTAAAGATATGTAGTGATAATCATATGAACACCAATCTCATAGTCAATGAAGGATCAAATTAATACTTTCTAGCATTAACAGAAGGTAACCGTCCAATTAAAGGACAAGATTACTACTAAAATTGTTTAATTTAACTTCCAGACCCTAATTACATTATCAAGCATTCAAAAGGTAACAAACAGTGAGAATGATTCAAAGAACACCACAGAGGAATAGGCACTCAAACCTTGTTCTAACGACTGAGCAAGGCATGACGATAGCGCACGAGCTCGAGGAGGACACAGTGCACGAGCGTAATGGGGGGAGGGCGGCAACATGTTGGGGACGATGGCACACGGGCTCAAGGAGGATGATGGCACACGGGATTGAGAGGAGGAGAGAGGCACATGGGCTCTAGGACGACGGGGTCAGGGATGATGGAGCACAGGCTCGGGGAGGACAACGGTGCACGGGCTCAAGGGGAGGATGACGGTGCATGGGCTCGAGGAGAGAAGCAAGGTCGTTTGAGTGAGGAGTGTGACAAGCGGTCACAAACCCTAGTTTTATATATATATATATATATATATATATATATTGCATCTTATCACAGACAGTTCTATTTTAGAACCGTCTGTGATATGAGTTCATAGACTTACATAATACTTAGATGGTAAAATGCAGCATAGACTTAAATGACGCATGTACACGATTTTGTGCGAGTGATTCAACCACACACTCTCGTATCATCTAAGCCGTGAGTACAGGCTTTGGCTCCTTTCAAACTCTGGCCCGGCAGGTTACCAAGGACAGGATAATCATTTATGGTGTAGAACAATAAGCAGTGCAAGATGAAGTTCTCTCGTTTGTATGCATCACATACCTGTACCCCACGAACCCACAATGTTTTCATATCTTCCACCAATGGTGCTAGATACACATCAATATCATTCCCAAGTTGCTTCAGGCCTTGGATATGTATAGACAACAAAATGTATTTCTACTTCATAGACAACCAAGGAGAAAGGTTGTACATACAAATATTCATGGGCCAAGTACTATGTCGACTGTTCATATTACCGAAAGGATTCATTCCATATGTACTCAATCCAATCCTTATATTTCTTCGTTTCGCACTGAATTCTTCAAACCTCCTATTGATGTTTCTCCACTAAGCGGAATCAGTAGGGTGTCTTAGCATTCTATCATTCTTACGCTCCTTCGAGTGCTAACGCAGCAGTTTTGCCTTCTTTAGGTTTGCAAATAAACGCTTCAAATGGGGAATTACAAGCAGATACCACGCCACCTTAGCAGGAGGTCTTTTCTTCACATAGATGCCCTCGCTGTCATCATCTGATTGATTCTTACCCTTGTACCGGGATGCGTTGCAAACCGGACATATATGCAAGTTTGCGTACTCTTTACGGTAGAGGATATAGTCGTTCGGACATGCATGCATTCTTTCTACTTCCATTTGCAAGGGACAAAGAACCTTCTTGGCTCTGTAAGTTGCTGTCAGCAACTCGTTTTCCTCCGGAAGCATGTTCACTAATAGACCCTAACAGCGCCATCAAACTCTTATCGGACCAACTATTGCTTGTCTTCAATTTCAGCAGTTCAAGCACGGATTACAACCTTCAGTATTTTGACTTGCAGCTTGGGAACAAAGGTTTCTCTAGATCGTCCATTAAGCCCCAAAATTTACCATACTCTCTCTCTCTCTCTTCACGGTTTCCTTCTGCATCATGTAGCATCTGATCTAGATTGTCATCGTGCAACCTATCCTCATCAGCAGCACAATCGATACCATCTGGCATATCATTGACTTCATCGGTGATGTTAATACTACCTACTTCCTGTATAATATGCCCTTCATCGTGACTGGTCCAACATGTATACCCCTTTTGAAGCCCCTTAGAATTAAGTGTGCTTCAATCTGCGCTAAGTTTTGAAACATCCCCAGATTCTCACAGTCAATTTATAGACAAGACATAAATTGCACCCCGCTTATTAAACATATCCTCCTCTACAGCTCTTCTAAAAGTAAAGACGCCATTAATCTTGGCACTCACACGGTTCTCAGCGTACATCTAGCTTCGATCCATTTACACTACACATATAAAAATTAATGTTAAATATTGAAGTACACTATTGTAACATCCCAAAATTTGGCCTAATTATGTTTTTATTGCTTAAATGTGCATTTATGATTTTCTGGAATTTATTTGGATTTTTCTGGATTTATTTGAATTAATTTTAAATCAAGTTTATTGCCCTTCCATTCAAATCTATTTAAATTTGTGCAAAGTTAAAATAAAGTGTTGCCAAAAATATTTTATTTGAGTCCAGGATGTCTCAAGGTATTTTGAGAATTTTCTGGGATTTTTCCTGATTATTTATTTGCCTAAAATCAAATAAGCGAATTTCTGAAATTATTTTAAATGTTAAAATCTGGTAAAACCAGGGGATAGTGTCGGTCAGTAGCCATCCATTGAGCGAGCCAGCCGCTCGCGCGCCCGCCAGCCCGACTTCTAGAAGTTTTTGGCGTTGGTCGTTGGATCATTATCCAAGCGGCCGGGCGCGTGGAAACCCTAGACTCGCGGGCCGTTAGATCCTTGGATCGGCGTTGATTGTGCCACGTTGCAGCGAGGCATGGCCGTTGATCTTAAACCGTAGGGTGTCCGTTTGTCGTCTCCGTTTCGGACTCTTCCGCCAAGGCCAGTGTCTCCGGTGGACTCGAGTCCGTGTCCTCGCCCGCACGCGCCTCCGTACGCCTATTTAAGGAGCCGTCGGGTGCGTTGAGATCCTTGTCCCGCGTCGAATCAGAACCGCAAGGCTTCGTCGTCCAGAGCTCGCCGGAGCGCCTCGTGGAGTGTCGTCGCCTTCCTCGTCGGCGGGTTTCATCTCGGCGACGCCATTAGCAGCGGGAGAAGCTTCGGACCGTCGGATCATCGCTCGACGTCTCGGATTCAGCCGCGTGGTCTCGGTAAGCCGTAAAACCTCATTAAGCGCCGTCTGTTGGATCTAAAACCCGCGCTCGAGATTTTGCCGCGTGTGCTTCGGTCGGCAACCGTTCGATGGGATCTGAGTGCGCCAGATCACGCCGCCACCGCAACCAATCGGGAGCCGACGTGTGGCGGGCGCAGAGGCCGATGCGCCATGGACCGCGTCTGCGGTGAACCGACCCGACGCCGTGGACCGGGTCTATGCACCGGAACCACGTGGCAAGCTCTGATTGGCTGGCACCAGGGCTGACGTCAGCGTGCCATCATGATGACGCAATAATCTGTTTTCGATTTAAAAATAAATCTGTTAATTCTGATTTTCTGATTTTTGCAATTTCAGTATTTATTTCAAACTTCCAAAGGCTATATCTTTTGCAATTTAACTCGGATTTGAGTGAATCAAATTTCTAAAAATTTGTAAAATTGAGATCTATTTGATGGTGAATTTTATTTGATTTTTGGAGTTTATTTTATCTCTGTTTTGGTATTTATTTGCTTTTCTTCTTCGGTACGCGTAGACGTTGAATTGTGCGGCGCTTCGGAGGAAGATCCAGCAACTCAAGAGCAAGTTCCAGAACCAGATCAGGACCTATTCCAAGGCAAGTTGTGCTTTGATCATGTTGAACCCATGTTTATAAAATTGCTATATTCGTTTTACCCTATTGCATATATTTCAAGTATACAATTGTTTCGAATTAGATTGGGTTTAGCTAATATACCAGATTGATCTATTTCCTACCTTGTCATTGTATGCCATGATCCATTGTCACCCTAGATTGGTTAAATATAGTTGGTTAATAATTATAATCAACATTGGAGGATTAGTCCGTACTAGTTGCTTAGCCATGCCACGTCATCACATGTGTCAGAATCATTGATAATAATCTTGATTAATGGAATATGGAACAATGTTATGAACTTGTGTGTCATGTGGGATCACACGATGAGATTGAGTTGTTGTGGCGAGTCATGTCACGCAACGATATTGAATTGTTGATGGCACGTGGTGCTTGGTAATCAACTGGGTGATAATCACTTAGATTGGGGCAAGTGACAAGGGGCGAGTATGCCAAGGTGGGCCCGATGGGCAGAGGGTATGTGGATGTCTTGCCTTGATCATACTAAGGACTTAACCTTGCAAGCCTTTGACCTGAGTCAATCATGCAACCACATGTCTGGTATGGGCCAGCCTAGCTGAGTAATTTGCAATGTCTTAATTTTGGTACTATCGTGGTCGGTGTGAGTTCCCGAGTTATGGAGTAATTCACATGGCGCAAGAGGGGGCTCGGATGTGGTAACCAGTCCACGGTGTTGAAACCTTAGCGGGTAGTATCGCGTTAAGCCGCATTGTAAAGACTTTGTTATAATCACTCGCCACTGGTGGTGTTTGGTTGTATCACGTGGGTAAAGTGCATAACCTCTCGAGAGTGTAAAACTATTCGGATAGCCGTGCTCATGGTATTGAGCAATGCTCGAGAATTACAGTTAAGGGTTAGCTTAATTAATTGGACAATTTGGTTGGGATGGCGGAATGCCATGTGGAAGATGGAAATTGACTTAGGATTGGAAACTTGGTTTACTTGAGAAATACTGAATCTATTTATTATTGCTATTTGTTTTACAGTCTTTATAATCTATTTACTGTATTTGTCCATAAATTCTTCCTATTGCAAAATAGCCACGATAGCCTATCCATTGGAATAAGCCTTACATATAGTTACATAGAATTGCATTCTGTGCACAACTTGTTGAGTGCTTAAGTACTCACCCTTGCCAAACAACAATAATCAACAGTTGAAGAATCTACACCTGTGTTGGAAGAGGAAGTCCAGGACGACACGAGTCATTAGGGTCCGAGCCTTGTCGGTTGCCTGTGGTGAACTGATGAGCTATCTCGTTTTCTCTTGTCATTTGCTTAATTATTAGCTTATATTACCAGTCTTGCCCTGCGTGGCTTAATAATGTAAGTTGGTCATAAGATAATACATTTAGCTATATCAATAAATGAACTATTATTTCTATTATCGTCGAGTATGATGTGATATGTACCAATGTTGAGCTGTGTGCACTAGCGTTGATCCTGGGACTAGTGCGGTAAACACAGTGGGTTCGAATCAGTGGATTCGGGTCCTTACAGAGGAGGTATCAGAGCATACTGACTATAGGTCTTGACCCTAGATAGTATGGAAGTGTCCTGTGTGTGTCCAAAACTATTTTCTAAAGAAAAATTTAAATTTGACTAATAAAACACTCTCGACCCATCTCATTCTCTACTTCTCGCCTTTGCTGAACTTACCCGTTTTACTTGTCGTTTCGGGAGGGGAACTTATTCAAAGTTCTTGTGGAGCAGATGCCGATCGTTCCGACCTTCGAGGAGTCAGCTGGCGGCTACGCCATGGAGCTGTGGAGAGTTCTTCAGACGCTTGGAGGCTTCTATCATCCGCTTTACCGTGGAGGCAGTTGGACCGTCAATGGTGTACATCGAGGATTTATTTGCAAGCTGATTACCTACGCCCGGGAGAATGATGAAGCCAGCAGACCAATCAACATCTCCGCCAGAAGATTCTCGTACGAGGTTGCAATTCAGGAGGTTGCCCGACTTGCCCTTCGCTGGGTCTGTCGCGACTACGCCGACGAGCTTCATGACTCAGTGTTCCGACTTCACCCAGACGTTCAAGCATGCCGATGCCGACGGATCGTGGAGGACGAGTGTGCCACTGCAACGCACCTTGCGGAGTTCGCCCTTGCCCAGGAGGATCATATGAGAGATACTACTCGGGAGCCGGAGGCGTATGCGAGGCACTCGAGTGGCGAGCAGAGCTTGAGGTGACCGTGCTTCAGCCATCAGGATGATCACTGAGCTGGGAGAAGCCCTAGAGGCGGTCGAGGACGAGTTGGAGCGCGTGACTCGAGGAGTTCAGGAGCCAGCTGAGGAGTCCGAGGAGGATCCAGAGGAGCGAGAGTGGGAGCCAGAGGGGAGTGCAGACCCCGTTGTTGCGGACGAGCCAGCAGTAGGTCATCAGGATAGGTTCGCTCCTATGCCAGTTCACCCGCCGGTGTATGCGCCGGATCAGCCTCAGCCAGGGTGGCTGGATGAGTGAGTGTCAGCATTGAGGCTGTGTTGAGACTCGAGTGTGGAGTCGCGTCTTTAAGTTAGTCTTTTACCTCTTTAGTTGACGTTAAGATTTCGTGTTTAGTTTGTTTCTTTGTAATGCTGAGTGTGCAGTATGTGTTGCAAAGCTTGTAAGCTTAAATAAGCAGCCATACCAAGAATAAATAAAGAAATATTTCAGTTGGGTATAACATATTTCCCCGCTTTAGAAATTCTTGCTTCTTATCTATGCTACATCTACCTTTCCTAACCCAAGAGGCAATCATCAGATGGTGAATACTCGAGGAAACAACGGTGCTTCAGAAGTGGATCGCGCGAGAATGACAACCCCAATGACGGAGGC